>CM054063.1:269239807-269956438 GCA_028641055.1 Alopecurus myosuroides | reverse complement strand
CGTGCTTTGGCACTCGGCAAAGCCGTAGATAGCCGGCGAAATTGGATTTTCCAGTAGTGACTACAGAAGGCAAGCAAGCCCCAAGTTAAAATCAAGGCGGCAAAAGAAAAGCCTGCTGAAGAAAAGGAACATGCGTACCTCCAAGTCTCCAACAGCTCACGAAACCGCCGGAAGTCCTCGATCTAGAGCCCCAGCTCCCTCTTTATCTCCCAGGTGAAGAGGATCACCTCAATCGGACGATCCTCCCCTCCGGCTACGCCCACGCCCCACCTGGCCTAGGCAAAGGTGGCCAGCGACTCCGGCGCCACGAAGGGCGTCCTAGCCAGCCCGACCCACGCGGAGCCAGAGTCTACCACCTCCTCTTGCGCCTCTCCCCCCGCCTAGGACGGCGGTGGTGTAGCCACCAACACCTTCGACGAATGCTCCGCCGCCTGCGGGTCCTTGACGGTCCCTTCCAGCGCGGACCCCTGCGCCCCCTCGTCGCCACCTCCTGCCGCCTGGACCGTCCCAGCCTCGTCGACGATAGGGGTAAGGTTGACGAGGTAGCATTCCACCCGCAGCAGTGGATCCAATCGCACACTGCCGTCCACCACCCCCGTATGGACGTCATCTCCCACGATGTCCGCGCCTCCAGCACCCGGTGTGTCGGCCGCCTGGGCCAACTCGAGGGCCCCACTAGTAGGAAAACCCCTACCAGTGACGAACAGATTTGCACTACCGCTGGCGAAGCCCAGTTCGCCAGCGCTACGTCGCCAGTGATAGCAGGTTACCGCTGGCAAACAGCGCTTCGCCATCGGTAGTGTATGTTACCGCTGGCGAACAGAGCCTTGTTCGCCAGGACTAGGTTCGCCAGCGGTAACTACGTTGTTCGCCAGCGGTAGTGGTTCGCCAGCGCTAGCTCCCAGCTTCGCCAGCGGTAGTGTTCGCCAACGGTAGATATTTAGTTCGCCAGCGGTAAGTCTCCCAGGTTTGTATTATTATTATTTTTTATAACAGTTTGTATATTCTGGTATTATACTATACAGGTCCAAATACATTCAATTTATGTAATTTATAAAGTTCACACATATAAATCACTCTTAGACCATAACGAATTTAACACATCGATAACGAAATTAACACATCGATACATATGCATCCATCCAATTCTCATAAGTATGAATACACATTGATCTCAATAACACGTTTATGTCGGAAGATTTCGAACCCAAAATATAGCCATTTAATTAGTTCAACGATTACAAAGGTATGACGACATCTATACAACGTACGCGCGATATAGAGATCAATCGCAAAGAAGACTATATATACAGTCCGCCTCCGCTTTAGCTTCCGCCTCCGCTTGCGATCTTTCGCTAGGGCCAGCGCGCCGTCCACTTCTTCATCTCTCTGTAGACCAAGATAAAAGCATTAGACCGGTAAAGGAAATCACAAGTTCTTATTAGGAGAAATTCGTACCGAACCGAATACATACCGTCAATCATTTCTTCTTCGCTGTTGTGATCTTCTGTTTCTTCACCGGAGGGAACGGAAAAGCACCTTCTAACGAGTTGAACGGTCTCTCGTCAGCCTGCTCCAGTACACATCGGCGCAACTCATCGTTAGATGGTGGGGAGTTCCAGCTGAAGACCGAGTCCTTAGTTACTACGTCCCTATAGATGATGGAGCAGATTTTGCGCTGGAGGCGACCAAAGTTTTGTCTGAATTCAACATCAGACCATTCGACGATGCTCCGAGACCATTTGTCCACATCAGACATGTATTGTAGACCGTGTTGGTCCTTCACGATCTCCGTCATGTGTTGGAGGAGGTACCATGCCTCCATATGGCCGCCTGGCGCCTGCTTGGGGCAGGGAAACTCAGTTTTGTGTCTGAACACATATTTTCCTTGAATTTGTTTCATTCTGTCGCAGTATCCTTCCGCCCTGATGTAGCCGTCCATAACATCATTGAGAACAGACTTGATGAGGGAGTAGTTCTTCTCCTTCATCGTACGCCCGGAGTCGAGATATACTGCGTGCGCGTCTCGCGGGTAGAGCATGATGAGGGTGCCGTATTTGTTTCTGCGCAAAACAGGAGTCCATACATATATATAATCCTCAAAAATTGTATATGCGCGAACTAATGTAAAGATGGGAAATATAACTTACTCGGGAAAGTAAGGCACGAGGGTGATCCTCTTGTGTGTATAATTAGTGAGCAACACTTGTTCGAGGTACTTTGTCGCTTTTGCCCTACCCTTGGGGTTGTTCAAGTACATGTCGTGCATGTAGTAGGGGTCTGCTAGCCCGATGTTTTTGACATTCTCTATGGATAGCTGATGCGCCAAGCTGAGCGTAAACAGACGGACGATTGACGAGTGGAGGGATTTCATGTGGAACATCCGAAAAATGTCGTCAAATCTCACGATGATCTTGTTTGCGTTGCCTTCAGTGACAAATCCCGCCGTAGATGGCACCTTTGCGACATCGATGTTTCCAATCTCACGATGCACGGCTGAACATTTCCTCCATGGACTGGCAGCCTACGCCCTCCTCGGCGCGTGTCTCCGACTCCAGATGCAGAGCCAATGATTCGATGATCACCCGCTCTAACGTCTTGGACGGGCTGCACATACGGAAAGAACACAAGTAACAAAAGCTGTAATTCCACCCGGAAAAGAGACTAGGAGGAAGAAACCTACGCTGAAACGGTCAGAGGTGCCACATGCCTCCTCATCTTCTTTGACGACCCGACATCGATGTTGTCGGCACCCTCCTCCGGCCCGGATGGCTTAGCCTGCTTGAGGGGGCGAACCGACATGGACCCTGCGGGTGGTGCATCGTCAGAATCGACTATCAAGATGACTTCGCAGGTTGGCGACAACTCGATTGAATCTTACGGTTTACCCTGGTTGATCGGCCCGCCGCGGGAAAGGTCGTCTTCATCTTTCTCCTGCTCCCGCTCCCCTCGTCCGGCTGGTCGGCCACGCCCGAGGCCTCCTGGGTCACCGCAGCCTCGACCGCCTTCCGTTTAGGCAAAGCTGGGAGATCTGGCTCGAAGGTGTAGCTGTCTGGCCCGTCCTCAAGGTCTTGCGCCTCAAACAACTACATAGAACACCCAGCCAGCCTGTCGCCCGTAGAAGAAAAGAAAAGTGGCGAGAAAAGAAACAAATACGAGAGACTTACCTGGGGAGACGGCCTCGTGCGGTAGTAGGGCTGCCGGCCCTAGGACCAGCGAGAGACGACGCGCACATTCATCACCATCGAGAGCAACTCACTAAAGTTGTCTGTCTTGCGGGAGCGGGTGGACATCCGAGTCGGGTCAAACCGTCCGAAGAGGTAGCACATCTTGTGCGATCGCGATTGAAGTGTCCACACCCGATGCGCCAACCAGATCAGGGTGAGGTCCCGTGCCGTCAGGCCGTTGTCGATTAGCTCGGCCAGCCGGCTGCACATCCGGCCGAGGTCGTCCGTGTCCTCGCCGATCTTCACCTTCCCGCGGCTTTTCTACGGTGAGTCGGACATGTAGTGGGGCAAGTTCATGTGGTACTCTTCCTCCATCGTATTCCAGACGTAGAAGAAGGACTGTTGCAATTACTTACTCTCCCGCGTGGCAAACTAGGGCATGTCATTGCGCATCCGTTTATAGACGATGCCGCTGCCAAAGGCCATGGGCCAGACCCAAAAGTAGTATTGCCGGCTTCACAGCGGCAACGTCGGCTGCACACCGAGGTAAGCCTCACAGGTGGTCTCTAAGGTCGAGAGCTGCAAAATGGAGTTGGCATCGAGATGGTGTGGCTGGAAGCCGAACTAGTCGATGAGGTCGCGGAAGAACGGGCTCACCGAGAGTGCGAACCCGCGGTCAAAGTGGTCGAGGAAGACGACATACTCGCCCTCCTAGATGGCCTTGACGAGATTCTCGTCGTTGATGGTGGATCCCCGCCACATACCCTCTGTCACATCCCAATTTTGGAATACCTGAAAACACAGTTGTTTTGCTAATTGCTTGACAAATAAACTTTGGTTGTGTTTGTTTAAGTGCAACTAAACAAACTAATTATATAAACTTGCAAACTTAAAAAGATAGCAAAGCAGTAAACTAAAAATATTCAACATATTGTTCCAGTGACCTTGGCAATATTTTCTAAAGTAAATATTGATCAAAGAGTTTTCCAAAACTATCTTATGAATCCCATACTTGTCGAATATTATTCCAAGGCCTAAATTAAGAAAGAGGAAACACTTAATAAAATTTCCCTAAAAGATTATCAGGAAAAAAAAGGCATTCTTAGATGCTTCACCAAAATCTTATCAAATGTTTTTCCAACCTTGCAAGCTTAAAAACAAAAGTATAGGAGAGCATTGACTTGCTATCCCTAGTCACATAAATATTTTGGCAAAGCATTGTTAAAGAAAAGCCAAGTGCCTTATTAAATTGAATTTCCAATATTCACTAGTAGGGAAACCCTCTTCTGTGGCGCACCAAAATCCTATTCTGTGGCGCACCCTGGGGCCACAGGGGTGCGCCACAGAACACACGCCACAAAAATAATTTCTGTGGCGCACCAAGCCCGTGCGCCACAGAAATAGTGGATTCTGTGGCGCACCTAGCCCGTGCGCCACAGAAATGGTCGATTCTGTGGCGCATCCCTTAACGGTGCGCCACAGAATTGGGTGCGCCACAGAATTCTCCAATGGTGCGCCACAGAAACATCTGCAATATTTCGAAATTTAAATTGTTTCTGCTGTATACAGTTTGAATATACAGGAATTATACAGGAATTATTCACAGCAGTGATATTTGACAACATATAACATATTACTGATATTTTACAAAGTTACTTAATCACAATAGTGATACATAGTGCAAAGTATCGAATTTGTCTCAAAGTGATCACATAGTTACTCGAGTTGTCAAACACATCATCGAACAATAATTGTCACCACATAGTTACTCGATTTGTCAAGTTACAAATACCTAAGCTAAGATGAAATAGACTACAAGCACGGCGACGATGGTGAGCAAGAACGGTAGCTTGTAGGAGGCCTCCATCTTGTTCATCTTGTTCATCTGTTTCGACTGGTGGTCCCTCCACTTCGCAACCGCCTCGTGTCTAGTCTTGTATCCTTTATAGCAGTTGCCGCTGAACTTGTCGACCTGTGCTTTGCAGTCCTTCCACTCCTCATAGACTCCTGGAACCCGACCCTCGAACACCACGTAGTACGTCATCTATATAGATAGACACAAAGCATATTAGTAAGTATAATGCAAAAAACAACTAAGTCATATATGTTCACAAAAAACAACTAAGGAAACAAAAAATAAACATCAAAGATATACAAACATAAAGCTAGCTAGGCCTAAGTTAATTTAGAGCAAACTAATAGTAGCTAGCTAGGAGTTTAGAGCTAACTAATAGTAGCTAGCTAGGCCTAAGTTTAGAGCAAACTAATAGTAGCTAGCTATGCCTAAGTTTAGAGCTAAACTAATATAGTAGCTAGGCTTATATAAGTTAAGCAAATTTTGTTAAACAAACTAATAGTAGCTAGCTACGCACACCTCGATCAACGATACCTCAACTGGAGCGGCGCCGGAAACGGCTTATATAGCTCCTTCGTCATCCACGACCTACGATCAGCCTGCCGCTCTAGGCGTTCCTGGATATCCCTCTGGCATAACCCTATGGGTTGGTGCAAGGGCCCTCCCTTTTTGTTGACATCTTCAATGATTATCTCCGACAACTTGACTTTGATGCGATGAAAATCTTGTATAAGATCTTCCTGTGAGATTTCCCCCGCCATTTGGTTGGACCAGTCTCGGAGTCTAGAAGGATGATTCAAATTGTTTGCATCGCGGACAATCCCTTTGAGGTGATGGAGGGCATAGAAGGCCTCTTTCGTGCTCCAAGCCGGCTGCTTGATGCAGGGGAAATCGGTCACGTGCCTGAACCCGTATTTGCCAGTAGCCGGCCTGATACATTCTTGTTTCTTTTCGAATGTGCCTCCATTTTGGGCGTAGCCATTGATAGCCTCATCGAGAACACCCCTTATTCTGGTGTAGTCTTTCCTCTTCGTCACATTCGACGAGTCGAAGTATTGGGCAAGTGAATATTGTGGGCAAAGCACGATGAGTGTGCAGTATGTGTCCCTGCTCAACACATGCAATTGAATCGAGGATAAGCAATGGATGAAACCTAGAAAAAAAACATTAGCTAAGACGATCGCGAGACTTACTCGGGGAAGACAGGCAAAAGAATGTCCGTCTTGTTCTGACCGTTTCTCAACATGAAGCTCTCGAGGTACTTCACTGCCTTGGTCCGTGTACTTGATCCTTCCTCCAGCTGGCTATCACGCATGTAGTAGGGATCCGCTACCATAACGTTAGGGGGTAACTCTCGCTGGATCTGCAGCTGAGCATTGAGCGCGTATAGGCGGACCAAGTTATAGTCCAGCCGTCTCGAGTGAAACAGACTGAAGATATCCTCATACGCTATGAAGAACAGTCCCGCGGGGTCTTCGTTGACGAAGTCCGGGCCCTCTGGCACCTTGACCGTGAACACAGGGTAATTTGGACACTTGTCTTGAAGAAGGAGACCCTCTAGCATCACGATAATGTTCTGCAATGTGAGCATTGGTCCAGTTGCCCCATGTATCTCGTCCGGACCCAGTATCGGTTTCCCAGCTTCATGCAAGCGGGTCAAGCCATCCTTAGGGGGTCGTATCACGGCGTCGGCCAAGATCTTAGTATGCTGGACCTTTTTAGCAGGTCTCTTCCTAATCTTCTTGCTGGCGGTGGCTTGATCTGCTGCGGGAGCTGGGGGTGAGGGAGCTGGGGGTGCGGGTGCTCGGGACGACCCTTCGATTGTCTTATGCAGTGTGCCAGGGCTGAATACTGTACCCTCCGGGTAGGTCAGACGCTGCGTGACTTCAGTACGTCTAGGTTGATCGTCGTGACTGCGGAAGGCTTCGTCGTCACGATTCATATCAGGCATGTACCTATCTTGGCTGTAGCCCGTGTTGAGGTAGGCATTGATGTCGACATTGTCATCGTAATGATAGTCTTCGACACCGGCGGCTCCAGCAAACTGGTTGTCCACGTCCTTTGGTGGTGACGGCGGCTGTGATGCCGGCGGCTGTGATGCCGGCGGTTGAGGCACAACTGCTTTTGATGATCTTTTGGGCGGTCGTTGCGGCATATTTCCCAACAACACTTTGTGCCTTGTTGTGGTGGCAACAACCGCCGGTTCCTTCTGGGTGGTGGTGGCGACGAGTACTGTTTCCTTCTGAGGGGCGGCGGCCTTGGGTGCAGTCTGAAGGGCTCTTTGCTTCGTGGGCCGGACGATCTTATTCTGCGGGGCCATAGGGGATGTGGCGCCGGTGTTGCGCTTGATCACAAGACCCCCCCCCAAGACGAATCTGGCTCTTCGGCCATTGCATCACCCAAGTCGTGCACTCTCCAAGTACCAAGTTGTCCTCGTCGCAGCCTGGAGGTTGAAAGGGGGGGAGGACGTCGCGATACTCCGGCACTACATTGGCCAACTTCACCTTCATCACGTTCTGGTCCATTCGAGAGTGGTGCATAATGCGTTGCATGGGTTGTATAATAGTGCCGGTACCAACATCCACCAACTCTCCGCCCGGCACCACACGATGCAGGAGTACGCAAGGTTCGTCCTGTTGTGCAACATACCAGGCATCATGAGATGACAGTCATCTTGAGAATGCGTAGTTAGATCACGATTAACTAATTAGTTACCTTGGTGATGGCGTCTAGCTCGGCGGGTGTCGAGACAAGGGCGACGGTGCCCTGCCCATCATTCTTCGGCATTGCTGCCGAAGGGGGCGGCGATGTGACCAGAAGGAGTGGCGCCGGCGTCTGGGGGGTCAGCTGTTGCGGCGGCACTTGCTGGTTCATGCTTGAGTTGCTGCCGATGAAGCTGGGCAGATGGATCGGTCCAATTTGACCCCCCGCATTCCAGGAAGCTAGCCCCTCCATCAGCCCAGCGGGGATGACTTCCTTGAGCCTCTCATCCACTAATCGGTTGAGCCTGTCGGGGTCCACCTCTCTGCTCTCCAGTTTCTTTTCTAGAGCCGCCATCTTCTTCTTCAGCTCCGCGACCTCCTCATCATCCTTAGTCGATGTCGTCTTCCTCTTCTTTTTTGACTTGGCATCTGATGAGTAGTACTCGGCTACCTTCATGTTTAGCCCAAAGCCGGAGATGCGGCCAGCTGACGTCGGCGGGGCATCCAACGGCCTTTGCTTGTATGCGTTCGTCGCTCTGTTGAAAGGCGTGTCCCACCGACTCGTCGACCCTTCGGACGAGTCAGATTTCCGCAACTCCCTCTCCTTCGGACAAAAGGAAATTAAGGTGAGCCCATTATCTAATTATTAGATCAATGCAATATACATGTACTTGAGATATATGTATCCTTACCAAATGTTTCTCAAATTCCTTCACGTCCTCGTCTTTCGTCACGAATTCCCCCGTCTTCCAGTCTAAGAAGTACCGGGATCGGACAAAGTTCCTAACTTGTATATCCGTGATTTTGTGCCAGGGGTTATCTTTTCCGAGACGCTCCATCTCGCGGTCCTCCTTCTCCCAAATAGGCTGTTTTCCTTGGTAACCACCGCTTCCGAGATGTTGGTGCCCTATGTTTTGGTCCCGCATATCCTGCCCCCATTTTGTCCATTTTTTACACTCCTCGGTGTTCAAGTACTCCTTAAATATCTCGAAATCTTCTTTCTGAAGCGTCGGGTCTTTTCGACTGATCTCCTCCCAGCTTTTACCTTTTTCAATCTTCTTCTTCACCCGGGATTTCCAGCTGCTCAACGCGGTGCTCATCTTCGTGATGGCTAAAGAGTCCACCATTTTGTTGAACGGCTCCGGGAACGTGTATCGCTGGTGAAGCTTCTTCAGAAGGATTTCGACCAAAGCCTTGTTGTCGTCGTGTCTAAGGTCAGTCGTGTTGATCGACATGCTTTCCCGCACGATGCACCCTAGCTGCATGCCGTACCCTGAGGTAACAGATCGAGGCGCCAATGGTAGGCCACTCGGCGAGACCTCCGTGATTGTATCGGTGACGTTCGCGACCACTTGCGGCCTACGATCCTTCCTTGGGGCCCGGGGCTTCTTATTCTTCTTATCGGTCGTCGGGGCGGCGTCGCCGCTACCACCAGCCGCCGTGCGGTCAGTGCCACCACCATCGGTGCTCTTATCCTGGTCCTCTTCCTCCAAGGACCCCCAATCAACGTCCTCTTCCTCAATTCTGGTTGCAGCGTGGGCATCCCAGCCCTCTTCCTCGGCACCGGCTTCGGGCACGGACACGTGCTTGGAAGAGCCAGACATGTTTCTGTAATAACAACAAAAATCAAAACTCTTCCGTAACTACAAGCATGCCGAAACTACGATGGGAAGACTCTTCCGTACTATGGTATTTTACATGGTCTAAAGAACAACAAAAATCAAAACTCTTTAACTATACAAAGCCAACTGATTGAGACTCTTCAATACTATGAATGGTTGTCAAGATTGCTATCACTTCTTGTTTCTGTAGCATTAGATCATAGCCTGGACACTTTCCTTTTACTATCTATTTAAATGCAATGTGCAATATGTCACTCTTCGGTTAAAAATCTTCAGTTCAAACTGCAATATAGATGCAGTTAATGTGCTGGGAAAATGCATGGAGTATTTTGATAAAGCTAAAAGTGGCCTAAACAAGCAAGAAAAGAAGCATAGGATTGCTGGCTTATGCTAGCCCGAATGGCACATTTGAATCTGAATCTAATGTATTTGACTATTTCAAACTAGAGATATCTGTGCTTCTGGTATAGATTACCTAGCAGTAATCCACTTTCCCTACATAATAAAATGTGACATTTAAATTAAGAAAGATTGATTTTATCTGACAACAAAAATCAATTTCTGTCCTTTCAATTGAACACTTCTCTAAGTTTCTTTCTACTCCTATAACATGCCATCTCTTAAACTGTTACCCAAAAAACATTTTTTTTTTTGGTTTAATATATACACTACAGGCATTTGCATCCGACAATATCAGTTTGTCAGTTTTACCACAGAGCCATCATCCTTCAACACTTCAACTTGTTTAGTTACAATAAACTCATGTTTGCCTCATTTCAGTTAGCCTCTGGTACCATTTCATGGCATGAACTTGCTGTATTTTGCGTTTCTAAAGATTCTTGTTTCTGAATGCATTTCTACAGTAGCTACATTCTCAGTCTAGCAAAACTCAATATAAATGACCAGTAGAATTATTCAAATTCTTATACTCCGGACATATTGTAATAGATCAAACCTGACACTCAAAATTTGAAAACCAGAAGATTTGAATTAATTAGGACACTTGTAAACAACAACCAATTGGTCGAATAGTTAAGAATACCTGCATATATTATTTGAATTACAGCGTGCAAAGAAATGACGAACAACATGCAGCAACAATTACTCCATATTAGCCAAGCTCCAATAAGATCCACTACCTTTTGTTTTTCTACAGGTCGGAGTAGTGGAATTGGGTTGCACCAAGTGTATTGCTGATACAATCGAAATCAGAGGCCGGGGCTGCTCTCTTTTGTTTTTCTGCAGGTCGGGCTGGCCACTTTATCTTCAGATTTAGACATTGCCGTTGATTTATAATTTAAGAGAAAAACCAATGATAACTTCATGTCTTCTTTATAAAAAATGAACAAGCAAAATTTTACTTGAATTTTCATATTTCGCTTCTTACTGTTTTTATTTGAATTGTCCCAGTCTGGTTGCAATTTTCTGTAACTCACGCAGACTGAAACTCTGAAGCTGCAGCACCCAATAGTT
This sequence comes from Alopecurus myosuroides, assembly GCA_028641055.1. Classification (NCBI taxonomy): domain Eukaryota; kingdom Viridiplantae; phylum Streptophyta; class Magnoliopsida; order Poales; family Poaceae; genus Alopecurus; species Alopecurus myosuroides. The sequence continues at coordinate 269,945,619 of CM054063.1, read as the reverse complement.
GCCATGGTGGATGAAATCTCTACAGCGATGAAATGCAAGCCCGAATGAATGATCGATGGCTTAAGCACCCAATAGTTGCACCAATTTATAGAGCTAGCGAGCACCACGCGTGCATGCACAACCCATCTCTTTCTACTAGAGCTAAGCGACAAGTGGGGTGTGGTAGTAGGTTTCAAGCTTAGCCATAGCCATCAGCCAAGGGGAACAAGGCTAACAAACTCTTCCTCCTTCCTCCCCTATCTACTTTATTTTGAGAAAATACTTAGAAAATACTTGGAAAAGTTTCCGTTTTAGAAAATACCTGCCGGTGTTGCATACAACCAGCCAGTGGTCAGTTCATTGTATCTCTGGAAATCCCTAAATCATATACTGTCACTATATTTACATTTCTATGATCAAAAGTTTGACGAAAAATTTCGGCATGACCTTTGCTAAAAAAGGCCATGCCGGAGTGCCAGAAATTCGCCGGAACGGAAATAAATCGACGTTCCGGCGAAACATTGGCAACTCTCAATGTGTACCTGCACAAAAACCATCCCCAATCCCTAAAATTCTCCCTGCAAACTTCTTTGCTTCCAGGAATTATTCAGTAAATAACACAACACTTCTTTACTTATCCGTCTTCTCTGTCAGGCAAGCGGCGGATGCACCTGTCCTCTGGAGTACATTATGGTTACTGGATGTTTCTTATGTCATCTACGTACGTCATCGCAAGCAAGAATTTCGAAAATGGAGACATCGCCAATACTAAAAATGAACTTCAGAGAATAGTCCATGTAAATAACTTTTGCAACAGGTAATCTCTTCGCTCTAATGGACGGAGCACATACAAGAAGCACACAAGGACTAACACTTAACAGTACGATAACTACAGTGTCAGTATCAGTGGTCCACTACTAACACTGTCAAATCCTGAAGAACCAAACTACCAAGCAAAGAACAAAACAAATTAACTGAAGATACTGAGCTAGCTCAAGATGCAATCTTGCAGGAACCCACACTAGCTAGCGATGGCGATACTGATCGATCGGAAGCGGCAGCATTTAAATAGGAACTCACGCCATGTGCAAGCAAGCAGACGAATGCATGAATGTAGATCAGAGGAGGAAGAATGACGAACCGGCAGAAGGAGGGCGTCGACGGCGCGTGTGCAGCCGGAGTCGAGGCCGAGAACGGTGGCGCGCGCGTGGACGGACGACCTTGGCGAAGGCTTGACGGCTCCTGGTACTGCTTGGGACGGTGCGGCGGCGCTCCTCCTCCTAGCTAGGTCAGGGCGCGGCGCTAGCGCTCCTCCTCCTTCACGGATCCTCCACGGGGGCGCTCCTCCTTCCTTCACGGATCCTCCACGGGGGTGCTCCTAGACGGGGACACGGGGCGGCGCTCCTCCTCCACACGGATCCTCCACGGCGCGAGGGAGAAGATCAAAGGAGATGTTCGTCGTCGTCGTCGCGCAAGAGAGAGGGGATGATCGAGATGAACTGTGAAAACTGCTAAGTGTGGAAGAATACCGGGCGGGGCCACATGTCAATGGCTGAAAGGAAAATTCTGTGGCGCACCAGGCGCCAGTGCGCCACAGAATTGTTGAATTCTATGGCGCATCATATCGGCGGTGCGCCACAGAATTTCTTGGGCCTATTCTGTGGCCACGTTTGCGGGGCCACATGTCATTGGCTCGAGTATATTTCTGTGGCGCACACTCCTGATGGTGCGCCACAGAATTGCGTGGATAGATAAATAAAAAAACGAAACGCTGGACTGTGACATATATCTAATACTAGCCCAATTGGTTTAGTTGGGATGTAAATAAGCCTAGTGGCATGGGTTCAAATCCTGGGTTACCCCATATTTTTTTAATATTTTATTTAATTATAATTAAAGAAAGAAAACATTAAAATACAATTAATTAAAGAAAGAAGTGCTTGTCTCACATATATACATGCACATATATATAGAAAAAGTGCTTGTCTCACATACACATGCACATATATATAGAAAAAAGTGCTTGTCTCACATAGACATACACATGCACGTATATACACATAATAGTCTTCTTAATTAGCGTCTTTTTCCCTTTTTGTTGGCGACTGAATACTTTATGCCAGCCACCTTGAGATTTCTTCGCGTGAACGGACAACCGTGGGTAGGTAGGGATGTCTTCCTTCTTACTTTACCAGTAGTAGGCATGTCGAAGTGCTTGTCGAACTCCTCCTCGATCTTCGGATCACCGTTCTTGTCCAAGTCTTCCTCGTTGGCGTCTCCTTCCATTCCGATGATGCTCCTCTTGCCCCTCCTCACGACAACACGGCTAGGCCTTGACGGGTCGGTGATGAAGAAGCATTGGTCAACTTGGCTAGCGAGTACCCATGGCTCATTTTTCGCGGATGCGTTCTTCGATTTGGCATCGGGTATAACCATTGTGGTGAAATACCGTCCTTCTTTCTTGACATTCTTGGCCCATCTCACACGGAACATTGGCACCACAGTCTCTCCGCAGTAGTTTAGCTCCCATATCTCATCGATCTTTCCGAAGTATCTTTCTTCCACATTAGTCTCGGCATCGCCATATGATAGCATAGTTACTCCTGAGTTTTGATTTTCGCTACTCATGTCCTTGTCCTCGGTGGAGAATCTGTAACCGGAGATGTCGTACCCCTGATAGGTCCTTACGTTCTGCCCTGGGCCCTGTGATAAGATGTATATGAGTTTTTCATCTTCCGTAGAAGGCATTTTTCTCCGTGCTTCAATCAGTTGACTTTGCTTGAACCAACGCGTGAAGCCGGAGTTGTGCTCTTTGGTTACGTCTCCCATCTTCCTCGGCCCGCCCATTTCAATATAATTCTGATTGATTAAGCTTTTGTGCTCTTCCACGAAAGGCTCGATCAACTTTAAGTGTTGTAGCGCGACCCGGTGAGCCCTATCAAAGTCGTCGCGTCGTTTTTGAATGCCGACATGGACGTCGCGGCAGCCCTCGCGGTGACCGACTCCGTTGAGTCTGCCACGGTGCGTCCTGGTGGACAAACCGACATCCTGATCGTCTTCGGTGCTTAGGTAATTTTCGCAGAAAGAGATGCACTCGTTGGTTAGAAATCCTTTGGCCATGCTTGCGTCTGGACGGGCCCTATTGCGAACGTATCCTTTCAGGACACCATTCTGCCTTTCCATCGGCATCATGTAGTGCAGAAACGTCGGGCCGAGATGCCTGATGTCATCAACGACATGGAGAAGGAGATGTACACATATATCACAGAATGCCGGCGGGAAGTAAATCTCGAGCTCGCATAGTATCACCACGATCTCATCCTGTAGCATCTTGAGCTGCCTCACGCCGATCGATTTCCGGGTGATAACATCGAAAAAGTTGCAAAGGCCAAACAACGTATCACGGACATGCTCGTCCATTATCCCTCGGATCGCAACAGGAAGTATCTGCGTCATGAGCACATGACAATCGTGAGACTTCATCCCGGTGAACCTCTTCTTCGCTAAGTCCAGATATCTTCTTATACTCCCTGAGTATCCGTGAGGAACTTTGACTTCTACGAGGCACCTGAAAAACTGCTCAAGCTCCAGCGGACTCAATGTGAAGCAGGCAGCGGGAAGCACCACGGTGTTCTTCTTAGCCTTTTTGCGGGGAGGACATTGAGTCCCTTCCGTCTTATCCTCATCGTCATCATCATCATCAGTATCGGCGGGGACCTGTAGATTTTTCCTAATGCCAAAATGTTTTAGATCGTATCTTGCTTTCGGCCCATCCTTGGACTTCTCCGAATTGCAAATAGTGCCAAGCAGACTCTCCGTAACGTTCTTCGTAATGTGCATCACATCAAGGCTATGAGGCGCGTGGAGGACCGGCCAGTACTCCAAGTCGTGGAAAACAGACCTCGCTTTCCATACACCCAGCAGCGGCTCTGGCTTGGGTCGTTTCTTTCCCGGCGAAGGGCACTCGTCCCAATTTTTCAGAAGCTCGTCGATTTCTTCGCCGCTCCTCGTGCGCGGGGCTCCATCGGGCTCGTCTTTACCATTGAACAACTCACCGCGTTTTCTCCATGGGTGATCCAGGCGAAGCCACCTTCGAGCCCCTGGGTACACGGTTTTCGAAGACCCAGGATCCCTTGGTAGCTGGAGATGCGGGGTCCCGTCCATGCACTTCACGCAGCCGCAGAATCCGTGGCCGACCTGGGCAGATACATACGCGTAACCAGGATAGTCTGTGACCGTCGTCAGCAACGCGGCTCTCATATGGAAATAATCTCTAGTGTACGCGTCCCACGTACGGGGTGGCGTCTTCCACAACGTGTCTAACTCGTCTTTCAGCATCCCGAGATACAAATGCATGTCGACACCTGGTTGTTTTGGCCCCTGGATGAGAATACTCAAGTGTATGTACTTTTGCTTGGTGCACAGCCACGGGGGTAGGTTGTAAGGCCATACAAACACGGGCCAGCTGCTATGTGTGCTACTCTGGTTGCCGAACGGATTGAGTCCATCGGTGCTCATACCCAGCCTGACGTTCCTCGCGTCGCCCCCAAAACTTGGGAAAGCTATGTCCAATGCTTCCCACTGGGCAGCGTCTGCAGGATGTGTCATGATATAGCCCTTCTCCGGATCTTCTTCCGGCTTCTCCCTTTTTGCGTGCCATTGCATGAGCTTTGCTTCCTTAGGGTCCACGTAGTACCGTTGAAGACGGGGAGTGATAGGAAAGTACCATACCACTTTTCGAGGAATTTTCTTGTTGTTGGTTCCACACTTGTATCGTCCGTGGCCGCACTTCGGACATGTGATTGTGTCCTTGTACTCCCCCCGATAAATTACACAATCATTGATGCAGGCGTGAAATTTTTCGTGAGGTAGGTCAAGAGGGCACACGACTTTCTTAGCCTCGTTGATACTGCTTGGCAATGTGTTCCCCTCGGGAAGGCGATCGTGCCAGAATTTCAAGTTCTTGTTGAAGCTCGAGTCGGTCCATTTGTTTTGCGTCTTCATCTTCAGAGCAGCAAGCGTTACATGCAACCGCGTATCCTCGGGGCGGCACCCAGGAAACAACGGAGTCACCCCGTCTATCTCCATTTGCGCCTGTTTGGCTTTCTCCCTAGCTGCAGCTATGTCGTTGCTCGTCTCCTTAAGCAGCAGATCCTGAACATGAGAGTCCCGCAAGGCCGAAATTAGCGGGGTCTCCGTGTTCTCGCCTTCATCGTCATGTCGATCTTCTCCGCCGACATATCCTTCTTCATGATGATCTTGTTCGCCGTCATATCCTCGCTCGCCCTCCTCTTCGTGCACAACTTTTGCTGCCGGCGGTGCCACGTGGTTGCGGTCGTCAAAGAAACCGCGTCTGAGAAGGTGCTCCTCCAATCACTACAAGGGATCTAGTATACTATGACGAGCTAATATCGTCATGCAATATCCAAAAACTACACGGAATACCTCGCCGTGACGTATATTGAGCGTCACGAGCATCGTCACGGAATCACCGTCACAGATTCTTCCTAGTGACGCGGTGCGCGAACAAGTGTCACCGAATATGGGACCTTCGGTGACGATGGAGATGGTGCACCGTCACCGGCATCAGCACCTAGGAGACCATCCCATGGCAAAAAAACGTCTCGAGTTAGCGTCACTGAAGGTGGAATTTATTTTTATAGAATTAATTTCTCTAAGAAATGATTTTTTTTATTTTTTCCCTTTTTTGAAAATAAATATTTATTTTTGGAATAATTTCTCCGATTACATTTTCATTAAAAAATAATTATTTTTTAGAAAATTTTCACGTATTATTTTCTGTGTGTAATATTAATTTTTTTAATTTTATTTTGTCTCCGATTGTTTTGGGTAACAATTTCGAAATTTAATGTACTACAAATTTTAAACTAAAATTCAATTTCCACACATACAACAATATATACTAGTCTGCCAAATCACAATGTATATTTAACTCAACCAAATATCATCGTACATTCAAAGCAACGACAATAAATAACTTTGGAATGTGAAATTAACATAATTAAAAACCAGCAAACTATGCACGTTCTAGATATCGGCACCACGTTATGATGACCTTCATGAACCATCAGGTCTATTTCTTAGTTTTGAGTTGCATGTTTCCGTAAGAGGAAACTGATAAGGTTGTCCGTTTCCTCTTGCTTCTTTTCATAGGATCTCATCTTTTCTTCTTGGCTCATCTTCAAAGCTTCTAATTCTTGTTGTTGCTTCTTTTGCATCTCTTCAAGTGCAGACTCTTGGGCTTTAACTCTTTCGGTTAATTGTCGCTGATACATCTCGCGTGCCTCTATTGCCTCTCTCTTCTGTTCTTCAACCTTTTCTTCTAGCTCTCGGACACGTTCTGTGGAAGCAGAAGTCCTAGACCTCCCAGATCTAGATTGGTAGCCCATAGTGGAAAGAAATGTGCTGGAGGAGCTGTGGTCCTTGAGAACGTCAGCCACAATCTGTGTATCAGATACCGGCTGCTCATCTTCTGGTTGGTCTTCACTCCTTTTATTTTGCATGGCAGTCTGTGCAAGACAACATTCTTGCTCAAGTTAGAGAGACACGAAAGGCCAGACTATAACTTATAGATAAGAGCCATAAAACAACTAGAGAATGGAGATGCATGCTGCCCAGGAATACTAAACCATGTTGGTTTACTAACTAATATTTCTTTGTTGCATTTTCAATTCAGCGTGTAAAAATGAAGGAGTTGGCTGTACAACGTGCTAAACAGTTGCAAGCTGAAGAAGAAGAACGGGTAAAGCGACATAAGGCAAAAGCTCTTGCAAAATTGGAGGAGCTGAACAAGCGTTCATCAGTACATCAGAACTCCAGTGATCCACAACCAGAAAATGCAGATGTGCAGAATAATCAAAAGGCTGGACTTGATAGGAGTATGTCGGATATTAAATAAGGTTCACTAAATAATAAAACAATATATAAGCAGGCCATCAAAATCCACGGTTTCATGCAAACCGTATTGGTTCATTTTTTATATAATCCAATTCAGAAAAAATTGGCAAGAAGCATATAAACAGGCTTTCAATTTCACAATATCATGGAAACACTACTAGTTCATTATTTATATAATCTAATTAACAAAAATATTTGTAAAAATATTAAAATAATGGTACATTGAACGGGTAATTAGAGAGGGCGTGCCCTCCGCTGCAAAGAATGAGAAATGTAAGCAAATGGCATGGCCATGAACACCTCTCTCTCTCATTTAAAGTAGCAATCATGTGTTTTGCACGTCTTCATACTACGAAAAACTGATGGGGAAAACAAACTAATCGAAAACTTGCAAGTCAAATGAAGGAGACCTTTGATCTGAAGCAGAGCTGGTAGCAGCCAACAGCGGAACAAGCAGCAGTATAACAATAAAAGACAACTTTACAGGAGCAGTATAGGAAGTAACCAATAGCAAAACAATCGGACAACAGCAACATGTATTCAAGTCATCCATAAAAGATAAAGAAACCTCACATAAGCATTAAGTGCAGCCGTACTCATACTTCCGGTCTTTCTTCTCGTATGGGTCTCTTTGAAAAATTCAATTGGACTAGGGTCCTCATTATTGTACTTGTCTTTTTTCTACAAGATGACCCAAATAATTAGTATTCCATACATGAAGCCATGTTGTATTCGACATGGGACAACAATGAGTTAGCTTGAATACTTACAATTTGGTGGAAATGGGAAGGATAAGACCTAGAGCCTGTAGTTTGTTGATGCTTGACAGCTTCTCGGTTATCCTTGTTCTTTTCACAAAGTTTCTATGTGAAACAATTTAATATTAGTATGATCAGTAGTGGTCTTGCTCATATCAAAGTCATAACAAAGGGAAAATCACAAGGAAGGTAAAATTCAGATTCGTTATAGATGTTTCTGGTGGCATATTTTGCTACAAACCTTATTTCTTGGATCAGACCATTTGTTAACAAGAGCTTCCCAATTTTCCTGACTCACATTTGGTGGCTTATTGGCTAATGCTTGTTCAACGGTACAGTCATTGAAATAATCCTTCTTCAACCTATACCGTTGTTGCCGAATACTTTTCTGGAGTATATTTGTGCATACACTTCTGGACAGCTCCTCTTTTGGATCCATTTCAAAATGTTTCTGAAAGCAATGAATGATAAGATGCATCATTAAATAGAAGCACCTCATGTGAAAATGAGAATAAGAAGAATGCTGGAAAATCTCACCGCAACATGACCAATAGCCTTAGGAATATGATGGTCTAGGCCTTCTTTGGTGTAATCTTTCCAATGTGTAGCCACATGCATGTGGCTGCGGACATGTATACCACACTGGGAAGTAAGCTTGGCTGCTTGGACAGGGTCAAGAGGTCTCACTCTACCAGCTGAGAAGTTAATCTTCATCTTCACCCCTCCGTTCCTTTTAGCATAATCCCGTAGTCCATGCCCCATGGTTGGTCTACGTTTACCTCTCTTTGAGGTTTCTGGGTTAGTTGGATGAGTGGAGCATACTAGAGCACCTACATCACAAGGTAGCAGCAAAGGTGGAACTTTATTATTTTCAAGTGGAAACTAAAATGCAGACAATATTAAGAGAGTTTTTGCATATACCTTCGCCACGTACTGTAGACATGTTATCAATTTGGCTAGAGATGTTTGTCATATCTTGAGAACGATGCATCTCTGTATCAGCCTGAGGTGTGCTATCCTTGGAAGTTTGGAGAGATGAAGTGTCATTGTCATTCGATTTGGTCTGTTCCGTCTGATTAGGTTTAGATTTTGATGCTCTTGTTGTTCTTGTGGTACTAGGTATATCAGGTTTGGACCGAGCACGCTTTCTCCCTCCTGGCTGTGTAGAAGCTTGCTTTTCCTGGTTTAAACAAGTTGGAAAAACATTACTTTTAAATTTGTAGAACAGTTCAGAGGATACCAATTAATTGTGTTACTTAGTTGGCATTATGATTTACAAATGATATGAACAACTATTTATAATCTGGAACGAAATGTACTATCTACTATGTATTACACTAATGTATAGTACTCTTGCCTTTGACATAAGCATAGTTGGCTCATGCTCCTCTTCTTCCCCAGAAAACTCATCTGCATCATCAGCGTCCTCATCATCATTTGGCTCATATTCAGAGCCACTGCCAACATTTTCACCTTTGCGCCTTTGTTTGTCATGACCACTCCCACCATATACCAGTTGACTAGCTAAATTTTGAATGTTCGCAAGGGGGGCTGCACTCTCTGCCATGTTCCTCGCGATCCTTGACAACCTGTTCCTTTCATACTCTGGAGTTGCCGGCATGATAGTACTACATTGGAAAAAAGGATATCACAAAAATTAGGAAGCAATATGTTAACATATGATGCATACATAAATAAAAAGCAACACAAACACTACTCAGTGAGAATGCGACAAAGTCTGCTAAGAACCAAGTTTTCGCTGAGTAGATTTGAATAGAATGCTGAACCAAACTACTTAGAAACAGAGAGCATGCAACTGTCGGTGCAGTTTTCAGTTAAAATAGGCATTGCTCTTTTACGAGAAGACACTGGAGGTAATTCAATAGAAGTCATGTTCAGATTCATGCAACTGGTTAAAACATCAGAACAAGCCTTCACATGCATATATCATACTTACACCCAGCTAACCCAGCTTACTTGACACAGCTACCTAGAAAACTAGCTCACCTAAATACCAACACAAAACACTACTGGATGCTCCCATATTTCAGATAGATAGCCCACGAAAAATACAAGAACTGGGTGTGCTCTAAGAAGTAAGAGCAGAAGACGATTGTGGGCTGGCTTATTACAGGTTCTGGGCACATACGCCACTAGATAGTGAATGAACGACGAGGCTAGTACTGCTTTAATTTCCTCTACTAAGAGCATGTACAATGGGAGCCTCTTACATGGGCGCTTGAGGGAACAAAAATAATCAGGAAAAAATGAATTAATAGCTAGCATCCTTGCTCTACATCGCGAGACGCCTATTTGGTCGCTATCGGAATTAAGAAAAAAGAATAAAAGGTACGCTAGCATTCTTAGTTCACATCGCGAGATGCTTCTGGCAGCCGCTTGGGACACCGACTCGCCCACCCGAAAGTTGCTCCTCACTGCTGGCTTCCCCATCTAGCTCTCCTTGTCGCCGGCCACCCCGTGACCGGCCGCCTCCCTCCGCGCTGCCCAAATCCATCAAGAAGGGCGCTATTTCATCCGGCCGGCGGCGAGACCGTTCTGGTGCTCCACCTCCTCCATTTCGATTCTTGGAGGAGACCCTGTCGGCGTGAATCTCCAACTCCTCAACGCCGCCGTGGATACTAGGAGGAGCCCGCACAGCTCCTGTTGGCTAGCACAGCAATCCACTCAATCGGCCTCATACGGACTACAAGATCACGGACTGCACGACCTCCTTGTCTTCAAAGCTGTCGATTTAGCTGCTGCATGTGCAAGATCTTGGTCTCCATCAGATTACAGGGAAGAGAGCGGCCGTCTTCAGCTCTCCTCTATTCTCTCTCTCCTTAATTTCCCTGCCAAATTGGTTTTTGCTTGTAGCTACCGTTCTATTAAGTTCTTTTTAGATGGATTTTGCTTATTAAAATAGTTACAAACGATTGAGCTGGATTCCCCTTAATTTCCCTGCCAAATTGGTTTTTGCTTGTAGCTACGGTTCTGTTAAGATCTTTTTAGATGGATTTTGTATATTAAATTAGTTACAAACGATTGAGCTGGATTCTGATAAATAGATCGATTCACTGTCAAATTCTGTTTTCCTAGCGGAGGAGAATCTTGACGGCGGAATCCGGTAGATGGGGAGCGGTCGTGATAACTGAAATATTGGTATACTCCGACCATGGTTGAAAAGAAACATGATTATATCAAATGGAAAATCAACGACGACCCGCCGCCGAGCGCCGGTGCTCCACATCCACCAAGCGTCGCTGAGGGTGACGCTCGGAGCCGGCACGACCACATCGCGCCACCTCATCGCCCTAGCGGTCAAGGCGTCGTGGCCACTCCAGTGCACACGCCCATTTCGAGGCCGCCTCGCCTATGCGCCCGCGCCAGATCCTCTTGAAGCCCACCGCTCAGAGCTCGCCATTGTGCCAGCTCTCGTTTGGGCACCAAATACAAAATATTAAGTCGGGAAAATTTGGGCAGCATCTCCCCCATAACTTGAGCAACATGAAACAAGTTGGCATAGTCTCTACTATATAATAGGGCTTGTGTTTCTCCTTGGTCCGTCTGGTTGGTACGTTCGTACGTTGCTTGAACGCTCCCCGTCGTTTGGTACGTCTGGGTGTCCGGTTCTGTTACGTCATACTATGTCGCTTGTTTCCGGGTTTCCTACCTACGTCGCTCGTTTCTCTCGTTCGCAGATACCTCAAAGGGAAAGAAAAATGTAGAGTCCTAATCTATTTTGCTTAACGTATCGATCTATAAATAAAACCTAGAGAAGCCCCGGCCCTCATGATCGAGGACCAAGCGCTAGAGGAAGCGCTCCGGGCAGGACGACCAATGAGTCGACGCCACAATACGTGCCTGACGGAGGACCTCAGCCAGCCGGGTTAGGGCCACAGTCTCGCCTCCGATTTATATTCTGTTGATCGAGCGGTCTTGTTAATTAAGTTGGATTTGAAAAACCGGAGCAGACATATTTTACTTCTTTTTATCTAGACTAGAGGAAAGTAGCGGTGAGGTCGCACCATAGCGGCCGTGGATGCTAGGTTGCTAGCTAGCTCACTGTGAGCAGAGATGGGAGTCAATACACTGATGGGAGACAATACAACGAGCAGGCAAGGCGCAGCTACTTGGATGTCGTCATGCCTGTCGGCTGGTACTCTGCCTCAACTTAGATGCAGCAGTAGTTATAAGCCTCTCCTCTTTTTAATCACGTATGTCACTACTCATACCGTTGGTGATTGATGGCATCAGAAGCTGCTCCCATCAATGGTATAAAGGACCTTGGTTGATCACACCGTATAGTATAGGGGACTTGCTCATCGGCTAATTAATTCTATGCATCCCCGGATTTATGAAGCCTAGGAGGTTTTTGCTAGATGAATCTAGAGGTGTTGCTGTTGTCCTGTGTTATTGTTCTGCTTGCACAAGGTTATGCTGATCTTCAGTAATTACCGGCGGTATCTAACGTGGCCAGGCCAGATCAGTAATTGTCCGATGCAAAGCTGCTGGGTTGCAGACTTCAGAGGCCATCCTGACGTCATGTAAGCACCCCATGAGTTGCAGCTTCTTCCCAACTGATATACAAGTATTTTGATGCAAAATCAATTGTTTTCTTAAAGAATGTCCCGTGGAAAATTTGAGTACTTAAAATATTGTTTTGTTACTGACAAAGTTATTATAAGCACATGTTTATTTAATTTGTATCCATCGCAAGGCACCCGTTCTTTTCCTATGTGGTTTGTATCCTATTATCCTATGCCAGTTGCGGATTTACGATGGAGAAATAGTATGATGAAAACATGCGAGAAAAAGTATGAGGAGACATGTTTGTATCTCTATACTGGCAATATGAGAAATGTTACACGCAATAGCGAATCAACGATGAAATTAAGCAAGATCGAACCAACGGGGACACGAGATTTTAATGTGGAAAACCCTTCCAACAAGGAAGAGATAAAACCACTGGCGCCAGCCAGCAATATTTCACTATTTCGGATGAAGTTACAAACGCGCCGGGATTTACAATGTGTGGCTTATCCCGTGCGATGGCTTACAGGAGGTATATAAAGGCGGTCCTGATCTAACTAGGTCGGTAACGGTGGATCCAACTCCAACTCGGTAACAACTCGTTACGCCTACGGCTCCACTCGTCAGAAGTTCGGCCTTTATCAGTATATACGAATACGAATTTGGATCACACCAAAATAACAAGGAAAACATGCAGGAGAAAAGTGCGAGGAGATAGGATGAGAAACAAGTTTCATTTTTTCATACCATTTGGCTAATGGCATATAATATATTTTTTCTCCCGTTGCAACGCACGGGCGCACTTGCTAGTAATCAATAATTTCTACAACTTTAAAACGTGTATACCAATGTGAACCGAATAAAAAAAAACTGCAAGAAACAAGCAAACCTATTGCACGTCACTTCAATACAGTAGAAGGATATATAAGCCATGACAAAAATCATGAACAAGCAAAAAATTCATGGGAGTTAACTTCCAAATGCATGCTAAACTTCATCATCACTTGAGTGCTCACTTCTGTTTCCACTTAACACGTCGTCGTCTGGTTCGTCCTCGTCGGTGGCACTATCTTCATCAATGCTCTCGGTATTCTTCTCAATCTCTGCAACAATTTTAGGATCAACAGGTGTGCCTTCTTCATCATCGCGGCTAAAAGTGTCAAAAAACTGATCAACATTGTTCACTCTAGAAGTTGGCGCTGCGATATCTTCCTGGTATGCATCTGTAGCATTGAGTTCACCTGTCTCTGATTCGGAAACATCGTACAAATGTCTATGACTAAAAGTCTGCACCACTTTCCAGTCTTTTCCAAGCTGTGTGTCCTCCATGTAAAACACCTGCTCGGCTTGAGAAGCCAATATAAAGGGATCATTCTTGTGCCGAAGAGCCTTATGATTCAGACTTTTGAAGTACCCATCATCTCTCAATCCGGTCGTCTTGCTTGTTATATCATACCAATCACAATGAAACAAAAAGATTGACCTATCACCATGCTTGTTTTTGGTGTAGATCAACTCAAGAACTTCCTTGAGAACACCATAGTACAGAATCTCTGCACCATTGTTATCTCCCTTTACCATTATGCCTGAATTTTGAGTTCTTCTATTCCTCTCACGGTCCAGAGTGTGATACCTAACACCATTCACGTTGCAGGCAGAGTACACCAGTAAATGCTTGTCCGGGCCACATGATAGCGAGTACAAATCCTCTGAAACATTTTGCACTCCTATGTTATGAATCTGTCACATGATGACCACACATCAAAATGATCAGGTTAAGGGCATCATTAATGCACGATATATATAACACACACGCATACACACAAAATAACTTACATGCTTTTCAAACCACGTAGGGAATTCCTTCTTAAGTGTCTGCTCAATGTTAGCCACACCTTTCCTTCTTAATTCTCCTCGACAAACCCTATAGCAAAATACACAAAATAAACACATTAAATTCATTATCTCTACGAGCTAACTTCATAATACACATAAATAGATGACAGGAATACTTACTTCATGTACTTGTCTACTTCACGACAATTATTTAGCACATACCAAACCATTTGGTCAGTATTATAAAGATTCAGTTTTGATGCACCAAAACCTTTTGCAGCCGTTGAAAAAACTGCTAGTTCATCAGGAGAAACAATCCTCTTCCCATCATTGTTCCTATCTTCTTTGTTAAATCTTGTCTCAATATTTACCAGATATTTAGAGCAGTAGGACAAGCACTCATCCACGACATATGCCTCCGCAATTGACCCTTCTGGCTTTGCTCTATTACGAACTGTTCCCTTTAGGTACCCAAGCCTTCTTTCTATTGGATACATCCATCCGTAATGCACGGGGCCCCTCAAAAGTGCCTCTTCGGGGAGGTGAACAGCTAAATGAACCATGACATCAAAGAAGGCGGGTGGAAAAATCCTCTCAAGCTTGCTAAGAATTACAGGAATATCATCCTTCATCTGACGGAGCACATCAACTCGAAGAGTTTTCGAGCACAACTGCCTGAAAAAATTACCAAGTTCAGCAATGGCCTCATATATGTCCTTTCTCACAAGTCCTCGTAGTGCAGCCGGTATGACTTGCTGAAGTAGTATGTGGCAGTCATGGGTCTTCAACCCATGCACTTTAAACGTTTCGAGATCCACACATCGTGCTAGATTAGCAGCATACCCATCTGGGAATTTCACATTAGCTAAATACTCACAGAATCTTTTCTTGTTCTCCTTGGTGAGAGTATACTCGGCCTTTTTCTTCACCATGCCACCCTTTCCATCAGGTTTCAGATGCAGGTCTTTCCTGATTCCTAGCTTTTTCAAATCTATCCGCGCATTTACGGTATCCTTATTCTTTCCCTCAATCTCCAGTAGAGTCCCAAGTATATTTTCACATATGTTCTTCTCGACGTGCATTACATCAATGTTGTATGCTAACTTCAGGTTTGACCAATATGGGAGATCATATAGGCTCACCTTCTGACTCCAGTTTGGTTCATCTTTCTGAGTGCGCTTTCTCTTATTCCCTGGATACTTTCCTGGTTTGAAATCTTTAACTTTCTCTAACTTCTCCAACACTTCAGCATTTGTGAACTTACGGGGCTTCTCTCGCTTCTCAATCGACCCGTTGAAATCCTTGCTTCTCCTAAAACGATGATTGGTGGGAAGAAATCTGCGATGCCCAACATACCCAATCTTCTTTTCCAGAGCCTCGGAGCAAGGGTTCTCATCACAGTGCACACATGCATAATAGCCTCTAGTGCTACGCCCTGATAGAGTGGCTAGTCCAGGGTAATCATGAATAGACCACAAGAACGCAGCATGCAGATGAAATGTATCATCAATCAATGCATCATACGTTTCCACACCGGTTCCCCAAAGCTTCATCATATCTGCTATCAATGGCTGCATAAATACGTGGAACTCCTTTCCAGGTGCTTTTTTTCCGGGAATAAGCAAAGACATCATGAAATTGGATTGATCCATGCACATCCAAGGCGGGAAGTTATACGGGATGACAAAAACTGGCCACATACTATATGAGCTACTCATGTTTCCAAAGGGGTTGAATCCATCTGTGGCAATACCAAGCCTAATGTTACGAGCATCTTTAGCAAACCAGCCATACTCACTATCAAAGTGCTTCCATGCTTCACCATCAGCGGGGTGTGTCATTACATCTTTCACGGCGACCCTCTTGTCCTTGTGCCACCTAGCATGTGCGGAGTGTTCCTTTGACACAAAAAATCTTTGAAGCCTCGGGATTATAGGAAAGTACCTAAGAATCTTGTGGGGTACCTTTTTTCTTCCCTCTGCGTCTTTCCATCTTGATGTCCCGCACTCAGGACAATGGGTATTGCTGGCATAGTTCCCCCAAAACAATGCACAATCGAATTTGCATACATGGATAGTCTCATAACCAAGCCCAGCTTCACGGAGAACACTCTTAGCTGCTTCATATGTCTTTGGTATATCAGCATGTGGAAATGCCGCGCTGATCACCTCAAGAAACATACTGAATCCTCTGTTTGTGACCCGGTTGTATGACTTAACATGGAGGAGCTTAATGATAAATGAGAGTCGTGTGAACTTGCTGCATCCTTCATAAAGTTCTTTCTTGGCTTCCTCAATTAGCTTGGAATAGACGTTTGGTTGACCCTCACCTCGCCTTCCAGACCTAGCGAAATCATCTACCATATATGAAACATCAGCTCGATTATCTTCATTATAGTCATCATCATCAGACGTGTATGCTGCATCCTCCATCTCACCCCCTTCATCATCACTCAACGGTTCACCATGAAAGACCCACCTCGTATATGTGTCGGACATACCAGCACACTGTATGTGCTCCTCAACAACTGACTGGCTCTGGTGTTGCAAATTCAGGCAGTTCCGGCATGGGCATAGTACGTCTTGATTTTCTCCGAAATTTTGGCGAACAACGTCCATAAACTCCTCAACACCTTTTAGGTACGATGTCGTGAAACGAGTTCCGTGTATCCAGCTTCGGTCCATTCTCCTACAACAAGTTAATTTACTTGTGAGAAAAATATGCTTACAACATAAACTAGCATACATATGACATCTGAATTTTTTTTACTTTCATAAACAATACAATATTCCTCGTATTTCCTACATCCACAAAAACTGAAAACTAAAGACTTTGATCAGTACATTTTCAATATGTTTGTGGTAATGTCTAACAATGAAACTATTAATTACTGTGAAGTCTAGCAAGCATAATATTTTTTTACTACATGCAAAACATCTCTTAAAACTTTAATCTCCAAACTATGATTTAATCCGAACTGTACCAAGTCCCAAAAGCTCCAAAGATAATTATTGCGTGCAGATTGTCCAACCAAAATTTGCAACTTTATACTCTATATATGCAAAGCCTGAAACATGTTGCCCAACTTATATTCAGAGAGCATCTCGAATACATGAACAGATAACACCAGGTTTTAAGTCAAATGTTACTGTTTATAATCACCAACTAGAGCACTTCCGCTAACTGAACAACCGTGATGTTCAGTGCTGCAAAATTGTTGGTACGTCCGTCGCTATCAGTTATAAAATATTCAGAGAATATCTAACAAGAACATGCATCGGCACATATATAGAGAATAGTACTTGGAAGCAAACTGCACAAAGCCTTAACAATGGTATACTAATCTGTTAGCACTTTAAACAGAGACTTCACAGCTACGAGACAAAGGGCAAATTCATGTGCCGAGACGACGGGAAAACCAATAGGCTGCAGCACGTACGAGACCAGGTAGCCACGACGACTCACGGCAGCGAGGTCGTGCAGCGATGAGCAGGGAGAAAGCGATCTGCGTCCGGCCGTCCGGGTGATCAAGGAGATGAGGCCAGCTATACCCAAACGACACGACGTCTCAATGATCAACGAGAGGAGGCCAGCAATATAAGGCGGTACCCGATAATAAAGACACCGGCGTGCTTCTTTCGTAATGTCCGATTACGATTCCAGATCGATCTGCTTGGTTAGTTATTTATGTACAGTCTTATAATAAATAAAATTATACGTTAGTTAATCAATAACAAATCACGCTGCTCTGCTGGTAAAGCCTCGTGGCCTCGCACCAAAGGTCGCAGGTTCGACATAGTACAGGCCTATTTTTTACCCGTGCACTTATCCATCTTTAATGCTTATTATATTATGAAATAAGTTATCCTTTCCCACATATATTTCTGCTAAAATAGATTTACGATTTTTATATTCTATTTTTCCTCATTTGTTTCGTGACGAAATAGTAACGCCACCGATTGAATTTTTCTGTGACAGAACCATGTTCGTCACGTAAACTACCAACACCGTCACACAATGTTGTAATGCATGACGGTGATTATATGTCCGTCACAGATTTGGGGGATTCTGTGATGCTAGGTTTATAGCATCACGCATTACCATATTAGGTGACGTTATGAAGCATTGTCATGAGCACTTTCGTCACAGTATATCATATCTCTTGTAGTGAATTGTCCGGAATGAGGGTCAATCCAGCGCACGAGTTTGCATGATCGACACGGGCATCTTATCTGCCGCCTGTTGCACCGAATCATGTCCGCCTTCGCGTCTTTTTTGTATCTAGCGATTCGAGCAGAGCTCATTTCTAGTACCATGGTTGCCTGCACAGACACATAGAGAGCAGAAAATTAGAACCACAACATGCATGCATAGTCGCCGAAAAAATTCGGCATGACCTCTCCTATAAGTAGGACATATGGGGTGCAAAAGTTTGCCGAAATGGAAGTGAATCAACATTTCGGCAAACATCCATGCACCACCGCGCCCGCACGCGCGACAATCGTTCGGTCCACCTGCACATGCATGACAAACACCCATACACATCGATCGATGGCCACACAAGACATATGCACCTCCAACTATACTCACCGAGTAGATTCGATACCGACACGCGAAAAGAGCGAGGGAGAGGGAGGGACCGGAGTATAGATGCAAGTAATTAGCCCCCCCCAACAACAACAAACTTCACCAACAATTATACATCGAATAAATAGGTTCACCTACCTAAAAAGGAGAACTAAATGTGTAAAAATAGAGTGGAGAGAAGGGGGGGGGGGGCGAGTGAGCAACATCCACTTGCAATGAAGTGAGTGGGGGGGGGGGAGAGAGGGGGCTGCCACCTTTATGTGCACAGTGCGCAAATTTCTGTGGCGCACCAGTATGCTATTCTGTGGCGCACTGCGCTGGTGCGCCACAGAAACAACATATTCTGTGGCGCATTGGGCAGGATGCGCCACAGAATATGGTGTTTCTGTGGCGCACCAGTGCAGTGCGCCACAGAAGTTTCCCTTTCTGTGGCGCACGCGTCAGGGTGCGCCATAAAAATATGGCCTCTGACACCCAGCCCAATGATTGGTGTGGGCCCCGCACGCTTTCTGTGGCGCACGTCCACCACATGCGCCACAAAAATAGTTTTTTCTGTGGCACACCCTGAGCCATGCGCCACAGAATAATATTTCTGTGGCGCACCAGATAGAGGTGCGCCACAGAATCCATTCCATAGAATGGCAATTCCCTACTAGTGATTTCCAGAAACAAGAAACTCAAACAAGTTACTATTGGAAACTTTCTTCAAATGATCTGAAATTGATACCAGTGCTTCCCTATATCAAATAAGGAACACACACAAGAGGAGACCAAAAATTGAATCCATTAAAGTCCTGAAAACATGATTTTTCTCCACAGCAACAGTTGGAATTTTGAACAAGTTTGTTCTACAAACTTTTTCAAAATGCCATGAAATAATTACCACATTCTCTATATCTCAAATAAGGATGAAAAACAAAAGGGCACAAGTTTGTGAATTGTTTAAGTTGCCAAAAACACCTGTTTTCAAGACAGCACCTTTTTGAAATTTGAACAAGTTTGTTCTAGGAAGTAACTCAATATGACTTGAATTTTCTACCACACAAGGAAAACACCAAATAAGGAATGTGTGCCAAAAATTATCATTTTTGGAAGCTCCTAAGTAGTCTAATAAATTCAATGTCCATTTATGTCAGAATTGAAATTTGAACAACTTTGAACTATCAAGTTTATCCAATTGAGCCAATTTTCACACATGTTGTGCATCCCAACTAATAAGAATTTTTGGAAAAAGGATTTTAAATTTAGACTTTGTTTTCCTAGTGAAAACAACTTTTTTTCAGAGAGGAAAAGGATGTTTTTGTAAATAGCTAGGGACCTATTTGTAATCCGAGTCATCTCCTTCTTCTTCCTAGCTTCCCTGTATCTGCACTGCCCCTACTCCATTGCCTTCGAGTGGAAGATTTCTAGGTGGATAAGAACCCCCCATGTGCACTTGATGTCTATCTGCCCCCTCTCTCTCCCCCTCGAAGTTTTTCCAAACCGAAACCCTAGCCGAATACCTCGCCGTCGAATCGGCCGATGGAGAGCTCACCGGCGGCATCCATGGGCCCCATCCTCTCCGCCTCGTCGTGTTTTTCCTCTGTGAAGAAGGAATCGAGGCGGGAGGCCTCGAGGAGCCCGCGCCGTCCGGTTCCCTTCTTCGAGTCCGGCGAGCTCCGGCGGGAGATCGCCGTCGCCTCGCTCCTCCTCCGTCCTCGCCGAGTGCCCCCGCGCATCTAGGGTGAGCACGCGCACCTCACCGTCCCCTCTCCCTCGCCCTCGGATTCGTCGCCGCTCCGTCTTCCTCTCTCGGCAGCCGCGCGCCGTCGTCGCCGCCGCTCTCCGGTGACTCCCCGGAAACGAGGCCGCGCTCGTTTAGTCGCCCACGTCGAGAGCAACGCGTAGATGTTTGTGAATCGCTAAATGATAGCCGGAATCGTCCGTTTGAACCTCGCCGGAATACGTCCCGCCGGCGAGTGACGTCGCGCTAGCGTCAGCTTGGCCTTGACCGCGCGCAGGAGCAGTCAAACCTGCACGTGGGCCTCGCTTTTGCCTGCGTGGATGCCGCGTGGCCACCTGGCCCGCTGGTCAGCGGCAGCGGCTGGACCCCCTCGCGGTGAAAATAGATCTGGCCGGCCCAATAGTGGATCTAGCCCATCAATAGTTGTTTTTCCATTTAATTTTTACAGAAAAGTGCATGTTTACTTTTGGCCCTAAAAGCTAACCTAAAAGATGAATTTGACCAAAATAAAATTCAGAGTGGTAAAGCAACAAAATCTAAACCATCTCCACTTTGTAGATCTACATTTGGATGAATACTGTAGACCTGAAAAATGTTTTGGCAACAGGTACCAGAAACAGAAAAATGAGCACCATTTTAATTTCACAACTCAGAATGAGGTGTATCCAATTGCATTGGAAAGCCCTTGAAATATCCGAACAGGAGAAATTAACCTTGCTTCCAAATTACTAGTATTTTTGAAATGGCATGCAATTTGGTTAAACACCAGAGAGCACTTTGGTGATTTTTATAAAATCATTAAAGATGATTTTTGATGAAAACTCAACTGGATGGTCTTGTATATGTTTAGGGATATCCAAACCTATATGGGTTTAATTTTTAGATCATCATAGAAAATTTGGTGGACAGATCTTTAATTTGCATGTTTCTGCCATTTTGGCATTTTAGGTAATTAATTTGTGTGAATATATTTTTGTGTTGCAATATTGTTTTCTAGCATGTACAAGTTGTGTGAACTTGTTTTCTGAGGTTTACTTAGCTATTTTAGCATGTTAGATTGTGTGGAATTGAGTTGAGAAGAAATAGAATTTATGTTAGTAGCATATGTTTTATCTCTAGTCTATACTTGCATAGGATTTTTGAGTGATGAATTTATGTCCAAGCACTTGGATTGTTGTGTTGAGAGATTAGATCCAGTACCATGTTGGTACTTATATTATGTTGGTATCACCTCTGCTAGCTTGCATTTGAATTGGTAGAGAAGCATGAGTAGTTTAGTCATCACTATGCAAATGTTATGGAAAAATTCTCTCATGTGTAGAATTTTTGGCATAAGAATTTGTGGTTGTGTAGCCACATATTTTGGGTTGTGTTCATAGGACCAGTAGAATTTTGGTTATGTTTTTATGTGTACTTGAACCCTAAAGTTTTCACTTGTGTGGGAATAATAGCATGAGTAGCATTACCTTGCTTATGATAGCATCCTATTATTTTCTACTAGTATGGTTATTGCACTAGGTGCTAGTTTAGGTTTTTGTTAATTTTTAGCAAGTATGACCAGAGGCCTTGTGACCTCTTAATGCTTTGTTATGCTAGTGGAACACCCACTGGTGTCATTGCATTTTTGGTGGAAACATTATTTCCCCCACACTAGATGTGTTTCATTTCTATAGTTCTATAACTAATGAGTGCCTAGTATTTTTGCCTTGGGATTTTGAGTGCTAAATAAAAATGTGTATGCTTCTGTTTGTAAGTGGTTGTAATCATGTGTGGCTTTCTAGGAAAAATCCATCTTTGGAGTGTTGTTTGATTCCTCTAGTAATGCCCTTTTTATTACCACTATTATGTAGGAGTTGCCCTGCAAATTGAGGCCTTGTTTTATTAAATGGGATATTTTTGTTATAGCAAGTATAGATGTTTTTCACTCCTGTTTTTGTGACATGGACCCTCTGGTTGTATTTCAATTACTTGATTGAAATGCATCCATTGATTCTTCATGTTTGAGTAGTACTAGTTCCCTAGCATTTTTGCATTGAATTATTTTTCCTGCCAACTTGTGTTTGGTAGATATTTGTGTATCCTTGCATGAGGACATGTTTTCATTTCCCATTATGATAACATGGTTCCTTGTTTGCATTTTAGTACTTTACATGTTATGCATGCTTGCATAGCAAACCCTTAGTAGAAGCATGTCTATAGGATTCCTCCTTTTTAGTCATTGTTTCTATTGTTCTCACTATGAGAGTTGTGTGTTTTGTGATGAGTCTATTGCCTTGTTGCACTTATGTAGGCTCACTGATTTTTAAAAGTCACTTTTGCAAATCATGTGTTTTATTTATTCTTGATGTAAATTTAAGCTTAGTAGGATAGCTACCTTTTTCTTTTTGTGGTTTGGTTGATAGACCCATTGCCATGATTATTATTGTGCATGTTTTGTATACTCTTAGTAGCCTCACTCATGTGAAACTAAGTGTATTTTGGGTTTCTAAATATCTTGGCATGAGAGTGGCACACCCACTGAATCCATGATATTGAGGTTGTGAAATATGTTCCTCCAACCTTAAGCTGTCTTATTAAATGGCATTTCTGCCAAGTGTGTTTGTTTGATTGTTTGCCTCAATTAATAATTGGGTGATTGGTTATTATTAGTTTCCTTGCTGTATGTATTGTTGCTTGCCTTGATTGGTTCTGAATGTGTGTCCGTTATTCTTTTTACGACGTTAGAAAACGAAGAGGAAGGAAGTGTCGTGAAGCTCTGTTTCAAGTTCCAGTCACTCCAAAACCAGGGACACAAGGAGTTACCAGGCAAGCCATCCTGATGCTTGCTGATACAATACTTATCATTATCTATCATGCATGTTTTACCTCTGAAGTTTTACCAAAACTTGATTATCAAAACTATTTTTGATGTGGCTATTACTACTATACTAGTATATAGGTTACTATTATGCCAGTAGTTAAACTTGGTAATACCAAGCCCATAAGCCACCATATGGTATTTATTACCATCAAATATACTAGTCCCTAAGTGGACACCCTAAAATTGTGATTCTACAAAACAAAGGCTTTACGGAAAAACCCGGAGAAAAGGCGGATCCTTATTCTCCGGAGGAATGTGGAAGTGGTCATTTTTGAGAAATTGGTGTTTTAAAAAATGACACATAACCTAGTCTTCGGAAAACCTTTACCGTACTGCCACCCTACCCCAACATGGGCACGGGGCTTAACTTGAAGTTTGTTCTTATTAGTGTGTGCTATCTCACTTGCTATAAGGGGCGTCGTACCCTCAAACCGAATGTCGTCAAAACTCCCAATGTTGAGGCATATAAAGTGTGGGATTAATTTTCCCTCCGGATGCATTCATTGAGGCTCCCAGCTAGGCAGAGCGCGGCTTGGTGCCGGGGAGAACAAACTCAATCGAGAGATAGGCATATTCTAGCTTGAACATAGTGGATGGTTATGATCAGATACCTGATGTTTACATACTGTTGTTACAGTCCGTGGTTGTTCACGGTAGGTGTACTGGATCTGGTGGATGAGTACACCTCTGCAGAGTACAACTTTTTCGAAGAAGCCGCGTCCTCGGATATGGACAGTTGAATGGCCATGTAGCTAGCATTGTGTCAATGTTTTCAAAAGAGGAAGTTTTTGAAAGGGAATTTTTGAAAGGAAGTGTTGAACTTGTGAAGTTCGGAAAGGAAGGAAAACTTATACCGTGGAGGTATCGTCGATGATGAAAAGCCAGATGTTGTTATACAAAACAAAGTGTTTTGCAAACAAAACCTTTTCTACTCTAAGCAAGAATTCTGGAAACTGATTCCAAGAAGTTTTGCAAAGAGAAAATATTCCATAACAAAGCTTTACAAAACCTCTTGTACATGTGATATCTACAAGAGAAATAAAACTATATTATTTTTCTTCTGAAGTATCTTCTTCAACGAAGATACAGATTAACCTGACTGCAACTATGGTGCCATCATATATGAACACCGTTGATAGTGAACCCTATTTATAGCCTACCTATTCCACCATATAAGTATATTTGCATGTTGGTAAGTGACATGATGGATGTCTTGCTGAGTACATTCAAATGTACTCATTATGGTTTCGCCCCTGGTATCTACTTGCCAGACTTTGGGAAGGAGCCTCCGAAGGAGATCTATGAAGAGAAGTACGGAGCTGACGGCTTTGCGAACTAGGATCGTCTCCGGGTCAGCAGCCTGTAGGTTAAGGCGTGACTTGGGCTCATCCACGTTGTGTTTTAATTGTCTTCCGCTGTGTTTGATAAGTTGCCTGCCCTATGTGGCAGTTGTGTTAAACTTGATCGTGTGATCATTTATGTAATACCTTTATGTATTCGTGTAATGGATGATGTATTTCTGTATGCCAACTTTGTATGTTGTTCACGACTGATCTTTCTGGGATCGTGAATGTATGCATACGGAGGGTTTCAGACTGCCGGTCTGGGGTCCTTACACCCTCTCTGCGGGACATCACTTCAACGACGGGAATGGAAGCAGCATGCGCTTTCATGAAGAATGGCGGTGGCCTGCAGGAATCTCGTCCTCGGGCGCAACGGCGGAGAAAATCCGGTGGGAGCAACTGCGGAAAATGTGACAAGAAGAAGGGCGAGCACATGGAGAGGAGGCGAAGGCAATTGGGAGCGGAATCTCTCACCCGAGGGGGCTGCACCCTTTTATAGGAAAAAAATGGTCGTTCGGCCTTCCGCCCAAACCGCCACATCATGGGCCACACCTGCACGGGATCCAGCAGCCACCACAAGCATCTATAGAAGATCCCAACAAGGGAACCGAGGTGTTTCCGCTTAGCAGTGGCCGACGTAGAGCGATGGGACGTGGCTGGCGTCAGCCACGACGCCCGTCGCGGCGTCACTTTTCCAGCCGGCCGAAGCGGAGAAGCCGAGGCGCCCCTAGCCGGCGCAATGCAGTCAGATGCTGCGGAAGTAGATCACAACAATTATACGGGCAAGAACACGCAGAATCCTTCTTAACCGTAACATCTATAAAGCTCAAACATATTCAGGGGCTACTGTTAGGGGGATTACCCCCGGTTGGCCTAATTACACTTACAAGATCAAGACCACTAACGAGAGATGTGGGCATCTACCTGTTAGCACGCTAGGACATAAATTACGATGCATAATGTCTAAGGCATTCGACCTACATGTGTTGGCCGAGCTTTCTAATGGACCGGTTTGTATCGTGTCGAGTCCAACTAGGTTTAGGTTCGAGTCAGTTTTGGTTTGGGTCTTTCCAACCGAGTAGGGGTTGTCCTCTGATATAAAGAGAGCCAAGACCTAGGATTTTACATAGGTTGAAAATTATGTAGAACATTGTGTTAAAGTTACCATCGTCCCTAGGGGATCGGTGTGTAGACGGTGTCTCGGACGGTTATCTTTGAAAATAAAGGCATGGGTGTTCTTAGATCTGCCAAGGGTTATCGTGCGCGGCTAGGGGGCTCTTGGATCTGCCAAGAGTTGTCGAGCCTGGCGTGAGGCGTGGTGTTCATCACATTGTTGTTCGCCTAAATTTATCCATGTTCTTTAGGTTACGTGTATTGCTCACTTGATTGAGGGGATAGTTATCTCCATGCTTCTTGCGGTGAAAGATCGGGTAAACATCTACATCATGTGCTATCAGAGCATCAGGTTGATCAACACGAGATTAGTCCAGTTGAAGCTGGAAGACGACGAGTTGACGCGTGTTGCATCTCGTTGAGTTGAAGTTCGCACATGAAAGTTCTGTGAGTTTCGCTGCTGCGTGGATTGGTGTTCCGTCGCTGCTGCATGGATTGGTATTCCGTGACTACTGCGTGGATTAGTTTCCGCCACCGTTCACTAGCTCGTGATTCTCACGATGGAAGGAATCCTTTTTCTCTTACGAACCCGGTGATCGGTTCCATTGGAAAGTCACGGTTGAAGATCGATCTCCAAGTCTGAAAAGATTGGCAGATTTGTTTTTGCTGGAGTTGGCAAGGAAGACGTATATTCCAAACTCGACGAGATCCGTTTGAGTTGGCTCGATAAAGTTTGCTAAGAAAAAGAGTTGGAGATCGGATCTAGTAGCGTGCACGAGTTGGAGGCAAAAGTATGCTTTGGGTGAGGTGTAAGACAAGGAGATCCTTTGTCTCCTCTCCTTTATGTTTTGGGGTCTGAGCTACTCCAAGCTGTGGTTAATGACTTACTGGCTAAAGGATTAATTTCCAGACCTATTGCCACTCATGATACTTTGTTTCCAATATTGCAATATGCAGATGACACTCTGCTTATTCTGCCTGCTGATTGTACTCAGTTAGCGTTTTTGAAGGAGGCTTTAGAGAGGTTTTTTTTGTCTACTGGATTGGGAATTAATTATGATAAGTCACAAATGCTGCCAATCAATGTAGAAGAGGATTGTTTGAACTCACTGGCAAGTCAGTTTGGTTGTCAGGTGGGGGCCTTACCTTTCACCTATCTGGCTTGCCTCTTGGTACAACCAGGCCTCAAATCAAGGATCTTATGCCCCTAGTTTATAAGCTTGAAAGAAGACTTTCTTGTAGCTCTTCTTTCTTGTCTCAAGGTGCAAGGCTGCAGCTCATTAACTCTGCCCTTTCGTCCATTCCATTGCATTTCTAGTGTACTCTGAAGTTGCCCCCTGGTATAACTAAACAGTTGGATAGAACACTTAGACAATGTTTGTGGAGAGGGAATTCTGAGACCCCTAGTAAGTCATAAGCTGCTTGGGAAGTGATGACTTTGCCTAAGCTCTGTGGTGGCCTGGGTATTGTGGATTTCCAGAAGAAAAATGCTGCTCTGTTGATAAATTTCTGGATAAATTTTACAATAAAGTAGACCTTCCTTGGGTTCAATTGGTTTCGGATGGATATTACAGAGATAAAGTGCCTCATGGAGATATTTTGAGGGGTTCTTTCTAGTGGAGGGATGTCATGAAACAAGTTGATAATTTTAGAGTAGTGTGTGCTGTAAAACATGGTAATGGTGCTTCTATTTTATTCTGGCAAGATAATTGGCAGATTGGTAATTCATTTGTTCCTCTTAAGGTGAGATTTCCCAGGCTGTTTTCATATGTTCTCAATGATAATTTGTCATTGGCTTATATCTATGCTATGGAGGAGAAATGTAAGCTATTTCAGTTACCCCTATCTCAGCAAGCATTTGTTGAGTTTCAACTAATGGAGCAATTGCTTGATCAAAATCCAATATCCAACGCTAAAGATGTGTGGGGTTATTCATGGGGGCCTACTTAT
Source organism: Alopecurus myosuroides (assembly GCA_028641055.1). NCBI lineage: Eukaryota > Viridiplantae > Streptophyta > Magnoliopsida > Poales > Poaceae > Alopecurus > Alopecurus myosuroides. The sequence continues at coordinate 269,918,022 of CM054063.1, read as the reverse complement.
ACATCTGCCAGTTTTTACAAGACAATTTATAAGTGTTTAGCCACCCCTGCCATCTATAAATGGCTTTGGAAATCCTCCTGTACCATGAAGTTGAAAGTGTTTGCTTGGTTGCCAATCAAGGACATGTTAAATACCAAGGATTTACTGAAAAGAAGGCATTGGGAAGTCACTAATAATTTCAATTGTGTCTTATGCCCTGTTGGTGTGTATGAGGATCGTTTGCATCTCTTCTTTGTTTGCAATTTTAGCTAGAGGATTTGGAACTATGTTCAGATCTATTGGGTCCAAGCCACTGATATTCATTAAGTGTCAGCCAAGCAAGAAAGGATTTTGCTAAACCTTTCGTTATGGAAGTGGTGATTGTTGCTTGTAGGCATATTTAGCTCCAAAGAAATTGCAAGATTTTTGAGCATCAGAGACCTTCTTTTGCTGGCCGGAAGAGGGGGTTCATTCATGATCTAACTATGCTGCAGTATAGGATGAAGAAGAAGTATGATGAGGAGCTTTTGCTTTGGATTAATAATCTTCACTACCTATTGGTGGTTTTTGTAACATAGTTTTTACCTTTCTTTTTTCCTTCTCTATACATAAACTTTAGTTTTTATATTTAATAAAGGGATGGGATGCTGTGGGTCTTTTGCCCTACAGTCAGAGTGTTCCAAAAAAGATAGGTGGAATTCTAGGCAGGAAAAGGAAAGCGAGAAGAAAATCGGTTCGCGTGTGTAGCTAGAGAAAGAAAAACAGTTTTGCTATTTCTCACTTAGGTGAGAATTAGTTTAGGGCTCACTCGCATCTGCTATCTTTAAATCTTTGGCGCTAAGAATTGTGCAATAATAAAGGGTCCGCGTTGTAATTTCTTTTCATCAAAGGTCGGCTCGTTGCTTTGTGGGACACATTTTCTAGGATGGTGCCATGCGTTTGTGCTTTTGCTAGAATTATTTCTTTACTGATATTTTGAACCGCAACTTGAAACTAGCTAGTGTTTTTTTTCCTAGTTTTCACTTTCAGTCCTGGTTGAAATTGAGCCGCACATGCAACTGGGGTTTCAGCTCGTGATTTCTTTTTCTAGTTTCATGTTGCAGATTTTTTTCTAGTTTCATGTTATAGATTTTTTTTCTAGTTTCATGTTGCAGATTTAGTTAAACTGAGTTGCACATGTAACTGGAGTTTTAATGAGTAGTTTTTTGTTGTTGTTGCTAGTTTCAAGTTACGGTTCTTTTTTAACTAAGTTGCATGTGCAACTGGGTTTAGTTGCATATAGTTTGCAATTCCTTTTGAAGTGAGTTGCACATGCAACTAAGTTTTGTGGTTCCACTTTAAACTGTTTTTTTTTTGAGGTTTTAAACTGTTTTTTTTACATGCAAATGGTTTCAGTTGCATATGCAACTGAGTTTTATAGTTCCACTTTACAGTTCTTCTTAAACTGAATTATGTGTGTAAGGTTCAGTTGCGTATAGTTTACAGATTTTTTGAACTAAGTTGGACATGCAACTCAGTTTTGCCGTTCCACTCAAAATGAGTTGTACAAGCAACGCCGTTGCACATTAAAAACGTCCTGCGGCGAAAAGAACATGCATGTGAGAATCGATCCAAAGGAACGATGTCAGGTGAGTGAGAACTAACTAGATCTCACTCAGCTGAGCACTAGTCGTTCCCAAACAATAAGGAAAGTTATAGTACATGAGATTTTATTTTTCACGGGCCAGCAAAGGAAAGGAAGCCTGGAGGCGCAAGTCGGTAGAGGGCAGTAAGGAAAGGCAGATTCGTTTTCCCCCCTTATATGTGGAGTTTGGATGGGATCGGATTAAGGCTACATACCAGATCGGAAATATCTAGCGCTGACAAAAAAAAAATGTTTGGAGCGCTTACGTGCCGATTTTCTTCACGTGCCGATTCATTAGCGTGGAAAGTTTGGCCTAGTATACGTGATCACTATGTCTGTTGATGGACTTTTTGCGTACGACCAAGAGAAAGAACACAATAAAAAGAGACGAGTTTACATTTTCAGACTTGGTGAACTTGGTTCAATTCGATTCATGGCATGGAGGAATTTGTCCGGTTCGTCTTATGTGATGCACTTAGTTGACCTCCACAATTTCAGATTGCATCTGCAGGAGTATCAGCTTATTTGGATCCTTGCTGTGCAGGAATTTGTCCTGTTGTGTTTGGGGTAATTTGCGTGGAGCGTTTTCATATTGCAGTCTGAAGTTGTGTCTCGATCAAGTTGGTGGTGCTAAACAAGAAGGGCACAAAGAACAAATCTAGCTAGCGAGAGGGAGGAAGTGGTGTGGCAAGCTAGCAAGACTTGAGGATATAGAAGCGTGGAGATATGATAATTTGACCGAACAAGCGCCGGAGAAGACCTTCTGGCGTCGAGGAAAACGTCTTCGAAGAAGGGGAGAATTATGCGGGCATCTGCTGGTTAGCACGTTAGGACAATAAATTACGATGCATAATCTCTAAGTCCCGCGAGCCGCATGTGTTGCTCGAGCCTTCTAATAGGCCGGTTTGTATCGTGTCGAGTCCAAAATTAGGTTTAGGTTCGAGTCAGTTTCAGTTTGGGTATGTCCAACCGACTAGGGATTGACCTCTTATATAAAGAGAGCCAAGGTTTAGGATTTTAGACAGGTTGAAAATTATGTAGAACATTGTGTTCAGGTTACCACCATCCCTAGAGGATAGGCGTGTAGACGGCGTCTCCGCCGTTCGTACTTTTTCTTTGCAAATAAAGGCATGAGTGTTCTTAGATTTGCCAAGGGTTATCGTGCGTGGCTAGGGGATCTTGCATCCGCCAAGAGTTGTCGATCTTGGCGTGAGGCGTGGTGTTCATCACCTTGTTGCTCGCCTAAATCTATCAATGGTAACATCCGTGAATTTTGGAGAAACTCAAAAATCACAAAAATTTGAAACTTTTGTTTTCATGTTAAACAAGTCACCAAAAAGCAAATGATGTGCACGAAACAAAATAAAACAATACACAACTCAATGAAATTGGAATTTGGAACCCAAAGAAACTTTCTTCCTTAAACCTTAAACCTATTCCACATCTAGTTTTTATTGTAAAGAGAAAATATTTCTTCTTATCAAACCTATTTACAAACATGTTTTCAACCCATTTATAACTATGAAAATGTTTATGATGTTAAAAACTAGAGAATTACTATCTCTAATATTTTTTTTCATGCCGCCAAAAACATTTTACGTAAATAGAAATGTTTTCATACTGCCCTTCAAATATTATACCAAGTAATAAGCCATAAAGGGTTTATATAAATTATTTTGTTTTCGAAAAGAAGTTAAAATAACCTTGGAAAGAAATGTTTGACTTATAAAATGTCTCTGAAATCTTATAAAAGCATTTTCCAATCATTTACTATTTCCTATTTTTAAATGATTTTTACTATTATTAAGGCATTATCTCTATTTTCAATTTCAAAATTTGAAATGTGTTGGAAACAACACATTTGTGTTCATATTTGAAAGAGAGTTATTTTACAAGAATTTAGTAACTGGTTTGAGGAAAATTGGATTATTAAAACAATACTTATGATTTGTTGAATAAAAACAGTAAAAAAAAATACTCAGACAAAAAAAAACATGCAGCCGGCCCAGCCCAACCCTCTAGCCCTATCGCCCACACGGGCAGCGCAGAGGCCCAACAGTGGCACAACAGCAACCCACCAGCCCGGACGCAGCCCGCCTCCCTTGCTCCCCCTCTCTCCCGCTGACATGTTGGTCCCATTAGACGTCACCATGACGTCACTACCGTCCACCTCCAACGGTTCCAACGACCGAACACGATCGATCTTGCACACGATCTCCTCCCCGCAGCCCCTGGCGCGCCCACGTCCTCCCAATACCACCATCCGGTAGCCCCGCTCCCCTTCCCTGTTTCCCCTATCTTTCACCCTCAAATCTTTCCCCCACTCCTTTGGTATTTCTCGTCGGAGTTCGCAGGAGCCACCAGACACCTTCTTTCTCCCTCTCCCCCTTCCTTGCGCTTCATTTTACACCCTCGGACGATTTTTCTAAGCAGCATAACGCCCGCACCGTGCTCATTTGTGTGTCGTTGACGCCCTGGCGTCCCCGATTGCTCCCCGCAGTCGTTCCAGGAAGCGACGAGCACCGCAACCGTGCCCATCGACCCTGACATCTCGCGCCACGCGCCGTCGAGCCTTCTCCGAGCTCGGAGGACCACCACATAGCCCCTATCGTCGAATTCCCGTGCGCGCCTCCGCCGTGTTGCCATTTTCTGGCGGGAACCATCGCCGGTGAGTCCTCTCTCTCTCCTCTGCCGTTGGATCGGAAACAAAGGCGCCAAATTAGATCCCCACTCGAAGGGGTAAGCAACCGTCCAATCTAAATCGTGCGTTAGATTTAATGAGATATGCTAGTCAGCGCACCCCAGTCAACAACCACGTGGAGGCAGAGTCAACACCTTGAACCAATCACAGCCAACCAAGCGTTCCGGTTGTTATTCTGTTTTATTCCGAATAGAAAATCAAATATAGGTCTACAGAAAAGTCCCTCCAACTTGCAACCATTATAACTTTTGATCCATAAGGACAAATTTACCAAACTTGGACTTTTTGAAATAAGAACAACATGTAGAAACTCTTGGAACCGTCCAAATTAAAATTTGACAAACATAAATTTCTTCAAATTTAAATATGCTTGTTTGATGAATTCTGGCATAATTCGAATTCTACAAACCCAAAAATTGCAAAATAAAATATTTTTGGAATCCTTAGGATGTGTACTTTCATACCCTCTGTCGCAAAATATTAATTGAAAGAATTAAAATGGAGTTTAGAGTTTAAATAACCAATTCAGTATTTTGCACCTAGTTTTAATTCTATAAATAATTTTAATTAGTTTAGTAGTCAGCCCTTATAAATTAAGTGTTGTTTGGTGAAACCCCCTTTAGGAAAATTGTGGTGTGATCATTTGATCAAAACCAACACCATTTCATGTTGACCATATGGAGAGTAACTTTTTTGAACAGAAACCCATAGCCCAATACCTTTTGTAAATTTACAAGCCATATTGTAAATTTCTTCAACCGTACTAACCAAAGCCATGAAATGAATCATGTTGATCATGAATTTGTTTTCTAAAACCCTCCATATCACATCCCCTCCTTTAGTATATTGAATGAAGTGATGCTCCTTAACAACCCTCAACCACCAATGGCAAACCCCGGGACCAAATACTTAGTTCTCTTTGCACATTGAATTAAGTACTATATCTTACTACATTGTTTCACTTATCATATTGAAGTAAATATGATAACCCTTAGGTGAACTCTTGAAATTTCCTTGCCAATATGAATCCACTAGTGTTTGAATATTTCAAACTTAAAACCTTGACCAACCCATGCCCTTGTAGCCAGCCCTAAACCCTTTTACCATAATTCTATTTGTAAACTGAATTTTGTGTTAAGTCTTACTCCAACCACTATAGTTCCTTTACATAAATTGAATTATTATGATAAACCTTGAACTTGTCCATATAAGGCCAAACAATAACCATATTATCATAATCTTTCTTTTACATTGAATTATGTGTCAAAACCTTGTCCATGTTAACACTAATCAAGTTGAATAACTTGTTATGCTTGTGTATTGTATATTTTGTTGTATTGTTTGTTTGTTGGTGAAATGTTTGTTTATTGTTATTTATTTGAATTGTTTAGATTGTACGAAGAGCAACGTTCTATTTGTAAAGAGAGTGTCTCTATACCAACTCCCACAAGGCATGTGATACTCATGTCCCACTTTTGTTTTACATTGCATTAGTGTTTTCATTAGTATGCATCATAGGTAATTTTATTATCTTCCAAGTATATGCTATGCTTAAAACACCTAGTAGTGTGTATCCAACCTGAAACTCCTGCTAGGTACTAGTTTAGCTATACTAGAATACTATCACAACTGTTGATGTTACTTGATGGGTTGTGGTGTTTTCAAAATAAAAAATTAACAACCTAATGAATTACCTGGGTGGATTGAACCTTGATTGGATTATGTTGAGTGGCTACTCAGGACCATATTCATGGTGGTTTAGCCATGAATGTGGGGGTTGTCACCTGAGAGTACACTTATGGACCGCCACCCAGGAATAAAGAGATCTGTATGTCTTCAATGTATAGTTAGATTCCAGTGCAGCCTTCAGGTAATATGGGCTTTGCAAAAATTAAGTAAGTCGTGGGGGTTCATCCCGTTGTATGACATTGGGTGGTAGAATTTTAGGAGTGTCGAGCCATGCTGGTATGGTTGAATCCCTCTTCCCAAAGATCTTGTCTCATTCTTCTCTCGGGGAGGATGAGTCTCAAGGTGAAAGTGCACAACTTCTACAATGTTAGAAACTAAGATCTTAGCCATGTCCCCGGTTGGGCAATTTGAGCAAACTATACAGAGTTGGTGCCGAAGGATCTCCTCATCTTTTCTGAATGAAATAAAATATGATAGAAACCCTTTATAGGGCACATGGTGGTTTAGCCATGATGCCACAATCAAACTTCATGGTGGTTTAGCCATGATGATTTATCAGACTTCATGGTGGTTTAGCCCTGATGATTTATCAAACTTCATGGTGGTTTAGCCATGGTGATTTGTCCAACTTTATGGTGGTTTAGCCATGAATGATTGTACAAATGTTTCATTTGTTTAAAATGATTTACAAATATAGGACAAAAGTGGCTTTATGCAAATTGCCCACACTCCACCAGCCAAATATCATGTAGCTAGTTTATTCCTCAAAACTGCCACCATACAAGTGCCACTTTTCAGTACATTATTTGTATTGACTTCCTACCTGTGGGGGCTGCATATTCCAACGTGCAGATAAATCTGAAGACAGATGAGGATTTCGTTTAGGATCTCGAGTCTATCGCCAACTGATGCATGTAAAATGCATAGATGAATTTTGCATATTTTCACATGGTTTTCTATTACATATTGCATCATATAAGGGTATAATTCAATGTTTTATAATATTTTGGGGTTAAATTACAAAGTCCCCCAACTTTTATGGAATTAACCCTGCCTGTTAGAAACCCCGTTTTCTATATTTTTGACGTTTTAGGGGGCAAACTTCCGCGAAATCACCTAAAAATCTGCGGGGGTCATTTTCTTGGAAGGAGAAGACTTGCGGGCGAAGGATCCACGAGAATTGGGCAAGGAGGCCCAAAAGAGGACCCTCCACGCGGCCAGATTCCTTGGTCGCATGAGAGGCCCCCTTTTGGCCCCTGTGGCCCCAATTCCTTCCATCTTCGACTTACCGACTCCGTCTTGACCTAAAACCGACTATAAAATGGGTCCCCCGTACCCTTACGGAGAGGAGCGCCGCCGAAACACCGAAACAGAGACCAGAAGTTCCAGATTGGAGGGGGAAAACTCCGGCGGGGCGCCGCCGGTGTGATCTCCGACCCCTCCAACGTCATCACCATCGACATCTCCATGAAGAGGGAGTAGTCCACCCCATGGCTATGGGTTTGTGGAAGTAGCACTTGTATCTCTCTCTCTCTGTGTGCTTCACTAATTAGATCCGTATGAGCTGCCTCACATGATTACGGGCACCGTTGTAATTCCTATGTGGTGGATCTTTTCTATGAGTTATTGAATCTGAGATTGCAATTGTTTCTCTTGAGTTATTTGAGTAGATGTATCTTATGTACCTCGTTCTTATTTGCTAGATTTGATCTATCTAGTTCTTGAGAGCGTGTGTGGGGTGATGGGTGCATTAGTTGGAGTAACGGGGGGGGGGGGGGGGGGGTGGCTAGTGCCGTGAAAGTGACAGAAGTTCAGCGATCCACTTAGGTTTTGTTAAACCTTTCTTAGTTACCTCACTAGGGATAAAAAGGAGTACCTTGTTACCGGGGATTTGAAGTGACACTAATCAATCTCCATGACTAGATCTAGCAAGTTCTTACTTCAACTTCATGTCACATTGCTTAAAGCTATACGCTGGTTTTTTCATTAATTATCGAGGTGTTATGATTTATTTCGCATCTTGGTGGAGTATAAGAGGGATCAATATGACCGTAGAGATCTCTATTCTAAGACGTGATGCCCATATGAAAGTAATCAATGTTAAACATGTTATTGTAATATCACATGTAATTATTTATGTCCACCATCTACCACTTTATTTGAGAGAATGCAAGTGTGAAACCATGAACCCCGTTCCTATTTTAAATATAAGAAAACACTCTAGTTACTTTGCTGCAATTTACTTTACTTGCACTTTACTTTACTTGCATCTCCAATTCGAATTTACATTATCTCCATCACCACTTGCATCACAAAAATACAAAAACAATCCATTGCATATTTATTTTCTCATTTGCATTTAGTAGTAGATTTAATTATTGCACATTTACTTTCAGTTTTGCATTGCAATTTAGAAGTCTCACACCTTGTGCTTGACAACCACCTTGTGAGGTTGAGGGCACAAAATTTTCTACTTGTTTGCAGGATCCTGGAGGAAGCTTGGAAGACAACTGCTGAAATACTGGCTCCCCAAGAGTTCGATATAAACCCTCGAGTCACCCTCGTGGGGAAGAAGACTTGCCACTAGCTACACACTCTGCACTTGGAGTCTCAACCGAGCCATCAAGCGTTTTTTGGCGCCGTTGCCGGGGAGCCATAGGTGAAGGAGTTGTCCAAGGGAGCTCACAAGAAGTCTTCATCACCAACAAGGTGTGCAAACACCTAAGCTTGGGGAGGTTGCACCTACGTGAGTACCGTCCTTTCTATCTCCACCTTCTTTCAAGTAGATTGTTTTATTTCTTGTCTTGTTTTTGTTCTTGTTTTTGTTTTGTCTTGCATATTTTATTTTAGTTTGCATTTTAGTTTTGCATTTAGTTATCTAGATTATTTTAGTATTTCGAATTTTCTTAGTTGCTTTACTTTTGTTTTGCATAAAAAATTAAAAACTACATAAAAACTTGGAAAATGGAGCAGAGAACTTATTAGCCATTCAGTGTTAGGAATTTCCCTCAAGAGCTAAATATTCCCGTTGAAAAATTGGAGGTAGATCCTAGTGTTATTAAAATGATTTATGAATCTCGTTTCTATGGAAAGCCTAAAGAAGACCCTTTGTTCCATCTTAAGAAATTTGATGAAAGATGTAAAACCTTGAACTTGAATCATGCAAACATCAACACTACTAAAGTTAAACTCTTTCCCTACTCACTAGGAGGCAAAGCATTAGATTGGATATTAAGATGGCCTCCTAGCAATTTTACTACTTGGTTCAACTTAAGGGCTGCATTTATTGAAAGGTTTTGTCATGCTGAAAAGAATTACAATGTTAAACAATTGCTCATTACCTTTAAACAAGAAAAAGATGAATCAATGATACAAGCATGGGAGAGATTTAGAAGTAGAGCATATGGAATAGGGCATGGCTTTAGAGATTGGATACTTATGCATATGTTTTATAAGGGACTTTCTGAAACTTCTAGAGCCTTTTAGATAATGAATGTGGGGGATCTTTTACTAGTACTAATGCTGCAAAGACCCATGTTTTGCTTGAAAGTTTGCTCTCAGAGGTTAAAATTAAAGAGAGCTTAAAAAAGGCTGAAGTACCCGAGGATATTTTTGATGACCGCTATGAGATTTTTAATATGCATAATAGAAAAGGAAAAGTAGAGGAAATTATGATGCTTACTGAAATTAAGGATCCATTGCTTGATTTAGAAAAAAGTAGCTTGCAAGAACTTATTGCTACTCTACAAAAATTTGCTAGTGATCCCACTATAAATGTTAATCAACCTGGCTTTGGATCTTATATTGCTAATCATGTCTTGCAAGAAAAAATTGCTAGGTACAAGAATGAGGCCATGATACCTCCTAAGCTTGGGGATGCATGGATCCCCAAGGTGCTAGTTTCAATTGGAAAATAAATTCACCATGCTATGTTAGATCTAGGTTCTAGTGTATCGGTACTCTCTAAAGAATTATATGAATTGCTAGAACTAGAAAATTTAGAAAAGTGCTCAAGTGAATTTGTCCTTGCTAATAACTCTACTAAAAATGCTGTAGGATAAGTAAAAGATGTTATGATTGAATTGCACATGACTTTCGTACCCGTTGATTTCATTATTATGGATATGGGGGATAAATCCCCTAGTCCTTTTATTTTGGGTAGACCTTTTCTTCGTACTACAGGTGCAATCATAGACTCCAAGGAAAGGAATGTCAAGTTTCAGTTCCCTCACAAGAAAATCATGGAGCACTTCCCAAGGAAGAGGGGCACGCTGAAGAACAAGCTCCCTCATGAGCTTTATCCCTCTTGATTATCAAGTAAGTAAAGCCTAGCTATATGGCTATAAAGAAAGCCCTTTACGGGAGGCAACCCGGTTGTTTTTGTTTGGATTTTCCTAGTGTACTCTTGATATCTCAAGAGATTAGTCTTTTTGTTTTAATTCTGGAGTTTTCAATAAAGAGTCAAGTCAAACCCATTTGGACTTATAAGTTGCTATCCTAGTGCATGAAATTTCTGTTTCAGCACGAGTCTGCTCACCGTATGATTTTACGTTTTTTATTGGTATGTTGGATTGAGCTAATTTTTGAGTATGTTCTGCAACTTTTTGTCCTCTGAAAGCAAAAAATTGGCTGAATTTTTTGACGAGTCTAGATTAGGGAAAAACGTTCGTTTTGCTGCTGCTGCTTTTCTGGACAGATTCTGCCTTCTTTTGTTTTATGCACTCTTTGGGCTTGGGAATCGAATTTCCATGATTCTTTCAAGCACGAGAGTGAACATACAACATAATGAACCTTATTTTCTATCTACTGGAGCATTTGATTTGTAATTTTGCACATAAAGCATGTGATTTGTTTGTCCTTGCTAATCACACCCCACAGAAAAAGAATGGGAGAAACATGTTTTGTGAAGTTTTTTCACAGGGAATAGAGGAGCTGCACCTCAAGACATCCAATAATGGTGAAAGCCCTAAGATTGGGGATGTGATGAACACCCCACTGGAGCTACACTCTTTTGGTTAGCACACGTCTACTTTCTGTTTTTCTAAGCAAATCATTTATCTTAGAGACTTGAAGCGTCTAGTTTTTGTTTTTATTTTTGTTTTGATAAGACCACCACCATCATTTTATATGAGATTGAGCTACTGGAGTTTGGGGTTGTAATGTATTGGATGGTATTATTATGACTTGGAATAGGGATGCCATGGTTGATTTGAAGAGCTACATATGTTTGCATGATTTATAGGCTTTTTATGTGTAGAAATTTGCAATAATGTTGTCTTGAGCTATCTCTTATTCATGTCCTTGATGTTAATTGCTGGTTTATTTAGTTTGTCATGAAATGAGTAGTTATATGGACAAATTCATGCATAGTAGCTGGTCAACTATCTCCCTCTTGCTATCCAAAAATTTAAAAATTCCAACAAGTAAAAACTTGTTTCCAACACTCCTTAGCCAAGTATTTCCAGTGAGTCCACCATATCTTCCCATTAGCTTCATTGCTATTCCGAGTATGTTCACCATGTTATTGTGTTATTTATGTTCTAAATTAAGATATTTACTTTATTAATTGTCATGGGTTGAACTTGGGATAGGACTCTCACGAACTTTTGAAGGCACACTTTACTTTTTATGAATCTAATAAACATGACCCAATAATGGGAGCCACAAGTTTTGCGTTTGACAAGTGTGTGGTTGGGAGCTAGCTATAAACGTGTATCACCGGAAAGCTTTCAACATTGCACAAAAAAATTTACATTTGGTTGATATCATGTACTTTTGTTTTTGGACTCTTGCCATGCCGAAATGAAACAGAGGAATAGTAAGTTTTGATGAGTAAGTATCTATATGACTAGAGAAACGCATTGGGCCGCTAACCCAAGCCATGCTTTATCATGGTGTAAATTTACTTACATCTTGAGTGACTCTACAACACATCCTATAATAAAATAAGAAGCTATGCATAATAGTGAATGAAAATAAAAAGGATGATGAGTCTACTCTGTTTGTTCATCTTGTCATTGTAACATGGGCTTGTTTCCATGTCATGGGGCAAGAGGTACCTATTTGCGGTTCTCTATGATGTTATTAATACTTATTATGATTGTACAAAGCTTATTAGGAATCTTAAGTTGAGTAATCATGGAGTAGGTTTTCACACTCACGGGGCATGAGGCTTTCAACCACCTTGTCATTCTCATTACTTCAATACTCACAATTTTAAGATGCTAGTGATAAAGGGGCAATGAGAGTCCTAGATCAATGGATACCACATTTCAATTAGTAATTTTAGTTGAATAATTTAGAGGCTAAATAAGACTTGATCATGTTTTACCTCTACTCAATTTTCTCCAAAGTGTCCACTATATTTTCTATTCTTCATTATGCTATTCTTTGACCAATATAGGATTTTATTTTTCATTTTGTGTATGCATTTGGTCCATAGTGCTTTTATTTCATTATACACTTTGTGAACTTTCATGAAGCATCTTTGCTTGCATATTTGATATTTCTTACAACATGAATTGTATATTGCTACTCATTTCTAGTATTAATCATTTGATTATATGTAGCATGAATAATCCTCCTTGATATCCCATGATTGTTTCAATATGCAAAACCCATCTTAGTTTTATCACCTTCATACCCGAGGACGAGCATGGGTTAAGCTTGGAGATGTTGATGCATGTAAAATGCATAGATGAATTTTGCATATTTTCACATGGTTTTCTATTACATATTGCATCATATAAGGGTATAATTATATGTTTTATAGTATTTTGGGGTTAAGTTACAAAGTCCCCCAACTTTTATGGAATTAACCCTGCCTGTCAGAAACCCCGTTTTCTATATTTTTGACGTTTCAGGGGGCAAACTTCCGCGAAATCACCTGAAAATCTGCGGGGGTCATTTTCTTGGAAGGAGAAGACTTGCGGGCCAAGGATCCACGAGAATTGGGCAAGGAGGCCCAAAAGAGGACCCTCCACGCGGCCAGATTCCTTGGCCGCGTGAGAGGCCCCCTTTTGGCCCCTGTGGCCCCAATTCCTTCCATCTTCGACTTACCGACTCCGTCTTGACCTAAAACCGACAATAAAAAGCATCCCCCGTACCCTTACGGAGAGGAGCGCCGCCGAAACACCGAAACAGATACCAGAAGTTCCAGATTGGAGGGGGAAAACTCGGGCGGGGCGCCGCCGGTGTGATCTCCTACCCCTCCAACGTCATCACCATCGACATCTCCATGAAGAGGGAGTAGTCCACCCCAGGGCTATGGGTTTGTGGAAGTATCACTAGTATCTCTCTCTCTATGTGCTTCACTAATTAGATCCGTATGAGCTGCCTCACATGATTACGGGCACCGTTGTAATTCCTATGTGGTGGATCTTTTCTATGAGTTATTGAATCTAACATTGCAATTGTTTCTCTTGAGTTATTTGAGTAGATGTATCTTATGTACCCCGTTCTTATTTGCTACCTTTGATCAATCTAGTTCTTGAGAGCGTGTGTGGGATGATGGGTGCATTAGTTGGAGTAACGGGGGGTGGCTAGTGCTGTGAAAGTGACAGAAGTTCAGCGATCCACTTAGGTTTTGTTAAACCTTTCTTAGTTACCTCACTAGGGATAAAAAGGAGTACCTTGTTACCGGGGATTTGAAGTGACACTAATCAATATCCATGACTAGATCTAGCAAGTTCTTACTTCGACTTCATGTCACATTGTTTAAAGCTATACTCTGGTTTTTCCTTAATTATCGAGGTGTTATGATTTATTTCGCATCTTGGTGGAGTATAAGAGGAATCAATATGACCGTAGAGATCTCTATGCTAGGACGTGATGCCCATATGAAAGTACTCAATGTTAAACATGTTATTGTAATCTCACATGTAATTCTTTGTGTCCACCGTCTACCACTTTATTTGAAAGAATGCAAGTGTGAAACCATGAACCCCGGTCCTATTTCAAATATAAGAAAACACTCTAGTTACTTTTCTGCAATTTACTTTACTTGCACTTCACTTTACTTGCATCTCCAATTCGAATTTACATTATCTCCATCACCACTTGCATCACAAAAATACAAAAACAATCCATTGCATATTTATTTTCTCATTTGCATTTAGTAGTAGATTTAATTATTGCACATTTACTTTCAGTTTTGCATTGCAATTTAGAAGTCTCACACCTTGTGCTTGACAACCACTTGGTGAGGTTGAGGGCACAAAATTCTCTACTTGTTTGCAGGATCCTGGAGGAATCTTGGAAGACAACTGCTGAAATATTGGCTCCCCAAGAGTTCGATATAAACCCTCGAGTCACCCTCGTGGGGAAGAAGGCTTGCCACTAGCTACACACACTGCACTTGGAGTCTCAACCTAGCCATCAAGCGTTTTTCTGGCGCCGTTGCCGGGGAGCCATAGGTGAAGGAGTTGTCCAAGGGAGCTCACAAGAAGTCTTCATCACCAACAAGGTGTGCAAACACCTAAGCTTGGGGAGGTTGCACCTACGTGAGTACCGTCCTTTCTATCTCCACCTTCTTTCAAGTAGATTGTTTTGTTTCTTGTCTTGTTTTTGTTTTTGTTCTTGTTTTTGTTTTGTCTTGCATATTTTATTTTAGTTTGCATTTTAGTTTTGCATTTAGTTATCTAGATTATTTTAGTATTTTGAATTTGCTTAGTTACTTTACTTTTGTTTTGCATAAAAAATTAAAAACAACATAAAAACTTGGAAAATGGAGCAGAAACTTATTGGCCATTCAGTGTTAGGAATTTCCCTCAAGATCTAAATATTCCCGTTGAAAAATTAGAGGTAGATCCTAGTGTTATTAAAATGATTTATGAAAGCCTAAAGAAGACCCTTTGTTCCATCTTAAGAAATTTGATGAAAGATGTAAACCTTTGAACTTGAATCATGCAAACATCAACAAGGCAGTCCGGGCCCTATATAAGGCAGTCCGGGCCTCCCTTAGGAGGGGATAATTCACTAGCAAGATACGACTCAAGGAGCACATTGTAACACCAGAATCATCTCATAGTTCATCCTTGCAGGAGTAAGGACCTCACAAGGCCGAGGTCCTGAACCTAGGTACATCGTGTCTCGTTCACGTTTGATACCCTATCCTGCACGAGCACCAACGTTTAATGCATTGTGTCCCTTAGTAAACTCTGTTGCTAACGCAATGCTGATGCCATGCATGATACCATGCCAGTGACAAAAGAATTACTCATAATCGTCATCGTTGCCATACGATCCGTCCTGCTGAAACCACGCATCGCTTATCGGACACGTGCCAACCACAATTTTGTGTACCCCAAGCCCACTGAGAATTGTGGGTGGGATCTGGATATCAAAGGCAACGCCCCAAAGCAGGTAAGCTACGTGAGACCTACCCTCATCCTACCTATCCGAACCTAGGTTTTCACCCAAAGAGTTCGTTCCAAGGTTGGAGGAGGTTAAAGAGTCCCCATCGGTGCCTCCAGGGAGGAGGGCGCCGCCTGCAAGTGCCGCCACCTCCACCCAGCAAAATCCGAAAAAAAATTATGATCCTCGACCCTATCGTTTCTTCTCTTTCTTTTTTGTTTATATCATCATCTATCCATGATGACATTGAATCGAGCGGATCACCCTTGGTTAGAACATGGCTGACACAACACCTGACGCCCCCTCCGGTTGGGGTACATGTCTAAGAAAGATCCCACCCTCTATCTTGTGTATGGTGTTTCTCCCGCTCATCTTGCACAACACTCGAGACGTTTAATATACCTGGTAACATCTTCATGTGTAAAAAAATAGTTAGGTTGCATTGCCGTCTCTTTTCCTGCCATGGTTCCGAGATTGCAAACAAACAAAGGGATGTAAGGATGTCTACTTTACTACTTTGATCCTCAGCGGCGTGCTTTGTTGGTCGATCCAACATCACCCCTCTCTCCCATGTACGCTACAGCTGGCCGTCGAGAACCCGTGCCTCTTCAGTATCGGCATCCCTGGGAGGAAACAACCAAATAAGGTAATCTTCCCCTCATTTCCTCATTATAAATTATTGAAGCAATTTAACACATAGGTGAGGCTTTTGTTTGGTGGTTTATTTACCTCCCGGGTGTCCGATCATAGATAACAACCGACCATCAATTATACTAGAAGGGTCGGGTAGGTCAAGAATCATCGTGGTGATATATATGTGTTTAGAGGAGCACACACAGTTTCACTACCTTGATGAGCAATCCAGATGGTTGGTCACCAACTTACTATTGTGGTAGAAGCAATGGATCCGTTGGGAGCCTTGGTTATGTGTTAATTCTCCGTGGAATATCCCCATCGAAGGCCTTACAAGATACGTATGGGTGTTGGAGTACTACTTCATACACCATATGTGAATATGAATACACATTGTCTAACACCCCCCTTAATCTAAACCCCGGAGAAGACTAAGATTATGCCTAAACTCTTGAAGACTAGTAACAAAATGTGCTTTAGTGAAGCCATCTGCAACTTGATCTTTCCTTTATAACTTGATCTCCATATTTTTCCTTGCCACTTATTTACGTACAAAATGAAAATAAATCTCTATGTGGTTTGTACAAGTATGAAGAACCAGATTTGCTCATAAATAGGTGAAACCAAGGTTATCACACCATGAATATGGTTTTTTCTCTAGTTTTACTCCAAGTTCTTGGAGAAGAGTTTCTATTCATATAGTTCTATTGTAGCATTGGCATGAGTCTTGTATTCAGCTTCTGTGTTTGACCTTGAGATAGTAGCTTGTTTCTTAGAATTTCATGACACTAGATTTGGTACAAATAAAAAAATGGAAAAACCTCCGGTAGAATGTCTATCATCATGACATCCAATCCAATCTGCATCTGAGAAAGAACTTAAACGAGTGGAGTTGGACTTCTGAAAAGTGATACCAAGCTTTATAGTGCCACAAACATATCTGAGAACTCTTTTGACAGTTGTCCAGAGATGTCATAGGAGCATGAAGATATTTGCGAACCTTGTTAACAGAAAAAGATAAATTCGTACGTGCCAAGATTAGGTACCAAAGATCCCCAACAATGGTGCGATTCCGTGTGCTATCTTATGAACCAAGTGTACCCCTCAGTCATAGATGGTTTTTCTATGGAGGACAATGGCGTAGAGGCAAGTTCACAATCATACATGCCAACTTTATCAAGTAAATCAGAGGCATACTTTTCCTAAGTAAGAATAAGACCAACAGAGAAATTCTTTACTTCAATTCCTAGGTTAAACAATAAGTCACCAAGATCCTTGATGGAAAATTTGTTATTAAGATTTTTGAGAAAGATTGTAATGTCTTGATCTGAAGAGGTAGTCACAATTATATCATCATCATAAATTAACATGTAAATGATAATATCAGATTTTGATAAGAAATAAGGATGTGTCATCCTGAGAGGGCATAAATCCAAGATCATGAAGCTTAGGACTCAATCGATAGACCCATGCTCGAGGGGCGTGTTCAATCCATAAAAATCCTTGTCAAGTTTGCAAATATAATTCAGAGCATGAGGATTTTCAAAACCTAGTGTTTGTTTCATGTAAACCTCCTCTCCGAGAACATCGTGTAAAAACACGTTATTAATATCTAGTTGCCGTAAGCTCCATCCACGAGAATGAGAAATAGCTAACACCGTTCGAATGTTGTCTGCTTAAAAAACTGGACTGAAGATATATTCATAGTCAATTCCATACCTTTCCTTAAACCCCTTGGCAACAAAACGATCCTTGTATCCATCAATTGTACCATCATAAAGTCTCTTGATGCGATAGAACCATTTGTAGTCAATGATATTCACATTAGATGGGTGGAACAAGGTGCCATGTTGCATTGTGAATAAGATCATCATATTCTTCCTTGATTTCTTAACTCCATTGAGGATGACCAAGTGCTTCGGAGAGCGAACGAGGTTCCTCTGTGGAAGTAAGAAGACCATACCGCGCGGTACCACGTTTCACCTCATAACGGAGTTGACATCTTTGATTTTTTGGGGGGTTTGAGATACCTTTGTTTAGTCGAGCGCAAACTCCAGAAATAGGAGTGCCTGCAGCAGCAGCATATGTAGAAGATCCTATCGGATTTGGTGTACTAGACGTAGTAGAGGACGTGGAGGTTGCGGGCAAAGCGGATCCCTTGTGGGCGGAGCCGACCAAGGTTGACGCGGCACACTCAGGCTGGCAAAGCACGTACACATTTTCCCGAGGCGCACGCATGCGCATGTGGGAGGACGGTGACAATACGGCGCTAGACCGGTCCGAGGAGGCAAGTGGATGCGAGGGAGGAGTGGACTGGTGCGTTGGTAAGAACCCTGAAGAATCTCCTCCGGGATTTGTTTCCTCGCGATCCAAGGAGGATGCAGGATTAGCTTCGGATCCTAGGCATGTGTCACTTAGAGGAGGTGAGTCTTCTCGCTTATTTTGCTCCATTTCTTCATCGTTTTCACTCGATTTTTTTTCTGTAGGATCAATCTGAACCGCTGTCATCTGCACCACTTGATTCCATGTGTTTTCGAGTAGGGTTGGTAAGAATGGTAATGATAGGAAAAGCCATGTACTTAGTTAAGAACGAAGGCGCTTGCCAACATCAGGATGTAAGGATGCAAAGGGCAAGAAATTTTCATCAGACAATGTCACAAGACACGTAAACACGTCATGTACAAATATCTAGTCATTTGACACCTTCGTGTAGAGGACTATAGCCTAAGAACACACAACATGTCGAGAGAAAAGCAAGCTTACATGTGTTATAAGGTCGAAGGTTAGACCAACAAGCACACCCAAAAATATGAAGAGAGTCATAACTGGGTTTGGTCTGAAGAAGACGTTTAACAGGGGTGTTAAAATTTATGACTTTGCTAGGAAACAAGTTTATAAGGAAGGTGGCTGTTAGGAATGCTTCATAACAATATTTGAGAGGCATAGATGCGAATGCAAGAAGAGACAAACCTACCTCTATATTGTGACGATGTTTACATTTAGCTGAACCATTTTTTGATGAGCATGTGGACATGAAACATGCCAAACTTTTGAATTAAACTATTGAGTTTTTCATATTCATCACCCCAATCAATTTGCATGGTTTGAATCTTGCTATCAAATTTTCCTTCAACAAATTGTTGGAAATTGAGAAACACTTGATAAACCCCAGAGCGATTCTTAAGCAAATGTATCCATCTAAATTTACTAAAATCGTCGATAAAACTCACATGATAAGAATGTTACCAAACAAAACAGGTGCCGGACCCCATACATTAGAAAACACATGCTCCAAAGGAACAATTAAAACACTAGTGGAGATGGGATAAGGATGCCAAGTTGACAATCATCATAAATATAATGATTTATTTCTGGTGAATTATATAGTTGTTTCCTAATAATTTTCCACACCACAAAAGAGAAGGGATGTCCTAGACGACGATGCCACCTAGAAGACAACGACTTTATTGTGAGTAAGGGTTGCTTATCGGATCCAGTAGATATATGCACTAGTTGATAGAAACCGACATGACATGGACCTTTAAAAAGTATCTTCCTTGTGGAATGGTCCTTAATAAAAAACACAAACGGATGAAACTCGATTAACACATCATTTGAAGGGTTTGATAGCAGAAAATAAAAAATTCCTAACAACGATAACCGAAAAATCCAGATCTATTACTATGTAGATATAGAGTAAGGAGGAAGAACGGAATACATACCCTTGAAGACCGAAAGCGGGGTACCCTTCCACACAAGAGTTGATGATGAAGACGGCGAAGCCGACCTCAAGGTCGTGTAGTCATTCCCGCAACTAGTGCCACATGTCGCAGCACCTCGTAGCTCTACAGACGTACAGTGTAGGCAAGGACTCCCGATCTCCGTCCCAGTAGAGTTGGCGGAAGCAGAGCGATGGACCGAAGCACTACTAGCACATCGGTGTGCGTATAGTGGAGAATTATCAACTCGTTGTGTAGCTCCAACGGGAACTACAATGAGGGAAGACAAAAGAGAGAGAAAGAGAGAGAAAGAGAGAGAGAGAGAGGGAGAGAGAGAGAGAGAGAGAGAGAATTGGATGGGAAAAGGGGAGGGATGCCCTTCTTTATATAGTGGCAAGAGCGGAGGCTTTACCCTGGCCAAGCATGAGGTACTAGTAATTAATAAATATACATTACGCAAAAAATGCATTTAAAAATGAAATAAAATGTAATTTAATTATTAATTACAGTAATTAATAAATATAAATTACTTATTTATTTCAAGCTCTTGAACCCCTTCCGGCACTCTCCGATCTCCATCGAGCATTTCTCCCCTGTTCCGATACTCCTTTGGAACCCTCTGATCTCCATCGGAGAATTTTGGAATGATTCTGTCTCTCTCTCATAATTTCTTTGGTACTTAGATCACTCTTAAATGTCGTCTACCCTTAAGTGTGCCACCCTATGGTTCGGGAACACTCTAGACATGGATGAGACACCTCCCTGAACAATGACCAACATCGGGATCTGGACACCCATGATGGCCCTGTGCATTCCACTATTATGTTTGTCTCTTGAACCTTAAACGTCGAGTCCCCACGTCTCTTTCCTTAGAAATACTCTGTTAGTCCAAGACATGATCATAACTATCTCAAACCTCGTTGAGTCTCGTTACCGACATAACAATTCAACTCGTTCCGTGTCGTTGTATCTCCATGACCTAGTCACATGATTGCAAGCTAATTGATGCAACTTCACCAAGTTGGCCTAGAAGTATCTATCTGTCATTTGGATTAGCAAGTAGCGCTCTTGATGACACACCTCAACATATCCCTCTGGTTACTCAAGTGACACCTTTATAATCACCTAGTTACGGTCGTGACATTTGATGCAATTAAAGTAACCTCAGATATAGCAATTAAAAATAATCTCGCGGTCTAAAGCCGTGGTACTACGTTTTTCACATTATCATAACGTTGAAATTAATGACTTGACCTCGTTATGATATAACATATTGGGTGTGAGTCCATCACATCATTCACCAATGACATGACTCTATTGTCAATGGCATACATGCCCATGATCAGGAAACCTTGATCATCTGTTACCCAATGGATTAGTATAACTAGAATCTGTTAGGGACTTGGTTTGTTTACCTACCACACGTGTATTAATACAATTATAGCATGGTATAAAAAATTATTATTATGATAGTTATGAATAATAAAACACTTTATTAAATTTCCTTTAGGTCATAACTCCTTCATCATTGTTTAGGGTGATTTTGTGAATGGATAAAAGATTTTTAGAATAATTAAGAGCATGCAAGACGTTATTTAAGTGCAAGGAACTAGTGGGGTGATGCTTGCGTTGGGATAACCCAAGAGTAGGGTGTGATGAGCACAACGGTAGGAGTTTTCCCTTAGTTAAGAACGAGGGTTATCAATCCAGTAGGAGAAGGAGGATATTCGGAAGGTTGATGCCACTAACGGTGGTGCTGGCGCTTCACCGGTGTCAGCAACAACGTGGAACCTGCACACAACACAGCCAAAATACTTTGTCCCAACGGTACAGTGAGGTTGTCAATCTCATCGGTCTTGGTGAAAACAAAGATTAGACGTATAGTGTGGAAAACAGTTGTATGCTTGCAGAAAGTAGAGAGAGCAGGAAATTGTTGTGATTTGTTTAACAGTGTGGAAAATGGACCGGGTTCATAGGTTCACTAGTGGTGTCTCTCCATAAAAGATAGCATGTTGGGTGAACAAATTACAGCTGGGAAATTGACAAATAAAGGTTGCACCGTAGTGCACATTATAACATGATGATTACTATGATATTTAGTGCGGGCATTACAACAAGATACATAGACCGACATCCATCTGCATCTATCTATGACTAATAATCCACCCTCAGGTTATAATCCGAACCCCTTAGGCATTAAGTTGCAAGCAACAGATAATTACATTAAACAAAGTGTGTAATGTAAGAAATGATTATACACGCGGGGTACTCTCACCGCTGTTTTCTCCCTAATGGAAACAACACATCCTTCCCTTCACGTTTCTATCACTCGAGCAAGGACACAAGGAGGCATAAACCCACTATCAAGCATAAATACTCCCTCTTGGAGTCACTAGCAACTAGTTGGCCAGAGAAACCACTAACAACGGAAAGCATGCAAGATCACAAATAACATATGCAATAAATACTATAATCAACTTGGCATAAGTTCAATATTCATCAGATTCCAGCAAACACAGCATAAAGAATTACATAAGATCGATCTCGATTATGATAGGAAGCTCACGAGATCTAAACATGGAGGCATATGAGGAGGAGACAACCATCTAGATACTGCTATGGACCTGTAGTCCAGGGATGAACTACTCACGCATCACTCCGGAGGCAGGCAAGGTGATGTAGAAGCCTCCGGTGATGATTTCCTCTCTGGTAGGGCGCCAGAAAATAGCTCCAGAACCCTCCTGATCTAGGGTTGAAGGTGACGGTGGCTGCTGAACTTTTTCGGGGATTTTGATCAGGTACTTAGGGTTTTCCACTTGGGGGGCTTAAATAGGAGAAAGGGAAAATGCGGTGGTGCTCCATGGGCCCCACCCACATAGATGGCGCGGCCAGGGGGACCCGCGCCATCCTATGTTGTCGCCGCCCTGTCGCGCTGAGATAATAAAACTTTAAACACATGCATGAAAAATAAAACTTTAATAATAAAGCATAACAATTACTTTGCATCACGAAGAGTAACTCAAATAAAGGATCATGAATAATAATGCAAAGAAAGGTAAACATTTGTTTCAGGTATAGAGGAAGCATGGAAAAGTGGTATTTTGCTAGTCCTTAAGAGTGGGACAAAACATAAATGCCAAGACACTTTCAAAGTTCAAGAGGAAGACTAGAACAAATAATTTAAGAACAAATGATAGCACATCATGAAGTAATTATTGACGTTTATGGGACCAATGCACATAAAACTCAAATGTTCTCTCAACTGTGCATAAAGTTAGAAGATGGAGACTCAGCATAAAAGTAAAAGAAAGGCCCTTCGCAGAGGGAACCAGAGATCACTCATGTGCTAGAGCTTTTTATTTTATTAAACAGAGGTATTAAAAGTTCACTAGTGGAAACAGGGTCTTTTGTCCCGGGTCGTAAGGGCCATTTGTCCCGGTTGCGCAACCGGGATGGGCTAGCCGGGACAAATGGCCCTCCCCATTGGTCCCGGTTGTGCCAGGACCCGGGATGGTAAGGCTGGCCCACGTGGCGACTCTGGGCCAGGGACCGCGAGGGAGTTCGTCCCGGTTCGTTTTAGGGACCGGGATGGATGCCTTCTTAAAAAAAGAATAAAGTCCGCCCATTTTCCCTGCCGCGGCAGGTTTTTTTTGTTCGTTTTTTTTTCTCCTGCCTCGCAATCGCCAACCGGCCTCCCCTTCCCCAACCGCTCCAGGCCCACGTCTTTAATTAAGCCCACTGACACATTTTTTAGTCAAAAAGGCCCACTGGCCCGCGTCTTTTATTATGGACAGTCAACGGTTCGAAGGGCCCACTGGCCCGCGTCTGTTATTATGGCCAGTCAACAGGGGCCACTGGCCAGCGGCCTGGTGGCTGGTTCGCCTGGTCCCTTAAACTAAGACCGAAGGACGGTCAAAGGGCCGCTGTCCGCCTCGTCTTCCCGCCCCGCCTCGGCTTCCCGCGCCCCACTCCCCACGCGCCACGCCTCGGCTCCCCGCATTCATGGCCGCCTGCAACCGCCGCCACGTTCAGGCCGCCGGTTGGCATGCCAGCCCACCCCGGGTCCTTTTTAAAGGCCCCCCGCCGCCCGTACAACCCACCCACCCCGGACGCGTCCCTGGCAAAGCAACCCTAGCCGCCACCATGTCCCGCTGGTTCTCGAACTCCGGCAAGCGCCCAAGGAACGACGACGGAGGCTCGTCGAGCGGCGCCGGCCGCATCCCGCCCCCGCCGGCGGAGGCCTTCGGCTACGGCCCTGGAGGTGTCCGCCTCGGCGGGGCGCCGCGCGTCCCCGCGCCACCTCCGGCGGCCCGCCCGCCGCCCCGCGCCGCGCCCCCGGGCAAGCGGTTCCGCCGGTACGTCCGGGTGGACGAGGCGGAGTGGCACTGGAACAATGCCACTCCGGTGTTCTACAACGACGTGCACCTCCCGGACGGCTGGCACCTGAATCCCCAGCGGATCCCAGTGCCGCCGGCCCTGACCGGCGCGGCGCTGCTCGAGGAGATCGAACGCCGGCGCGAGCTCCTGCCGGCCCCCGTCCGCAGGGAGCGGATGTACGCGCGCGGCTCCCCCTACTGGGCCGCCTGGCTCGAGCAGGAGCACGAGCAGCGCCGCCGCTCCTTCATCCCCGCCCCCCTCGAGGCCAACGTGGACGACTACCCCCCGCCAGCGCCCGGCCGGGAGAGGGAGCTATGGCTCCTCGTGGACGAGCCGGAGGACTTCTCCGGGGAGGAGGACCCCGAGCTCCGGGCCGCCATGGAGAAGGCCTGCGAGGCCTCCCGCCGCTCCCTCATCGACGACGAGATCAAGAGGTGGGAGCGTGTCGTGGCCGCCGCCGCCGCCGACGCCGCCGCCATGCCGCCGCCGCCGCCACCCCCTAACGAGCCTGCCATCCCCTGGTGGCAGGCGATGAACGCCGAGCTGGAGGCGTCCGAGGACATGCCGGAGCCGCAGCCGCTCCCACCAGGCCTGGAGTATGGCATGACCTGGGCCTGGACCGGCGGCGTTTGGGCGCCGGGGTCGCCGGAGCAGGAGGAGGAGCTGCCCCCGCCGCCGCCGCTGCCGCAGGAGGTGCTGCCCCCGCCGCCGCCGTACGCGCCCCCGATGCCCCCGATGTCTCCAGCCCCGGCGAGCCCGGCCCAGCCGCCTGCCCACCTGTGGCAGCCACCCGCCTATGTAAGCCTCTCCGACGACGAGGACGACTAGATTGGCGCCGGCCGCCTGTGGCCGCGCCGCCGCCCCCCTATTCTATATAGACAACGCCCCTAGCTACCCCCCCAAGAAACGGCCGGCCGCCTGTGGCCGCGCCGCCGCCCCTTATGCAAGTACGGCCGGCCGCCTGTGGCCGCGCCGCCCCTATGTAAGCAAGGCCCCTGGCCTTATTTTAATATAAGTTGTGTTCCCCTAATCTACTGTGTCCCTAGTCCATCCCGGCCGGCGGAACGCCGGCGGATCTGTCCACTCGTTCCCGCCGCCGGCAGGGCTTCGCCCAGCCATATCCACTCGTACCCGCCCCTGGGGTGTCCGCTCGGCCAGGAGAGAGGGCCGCGCTTTTTATACACTTGGGCCTTTAGTCCCGGCCCGTGCCACCAACCGGGACTAGAGCCCCTTTGGTCCCGGTTGGTACCACGGCCCGGGACCAAAAACAAATTTCGAATTTTGGTGGCACCCCTGCGCGCCCAAAATTTTTTAGCGCCAAAATTTGAAAAGTGTTAAGTTTGCACATTAACAACTTTTATATACTTCCAAATTTGACAAAAATTCCAACATGAAAAATGCTAGAATTTGCAAAACTAATTTAAATCCATTTTTCGTTTAACTAAATAATTATTCTAACTATTGAAACTATTAATTATTTTTTCATTTGTATATAATTTGAATATAAATTATGGAAGTTATGGATGTAGCCTCTTTCTTGAGCAGCTGCACAGAAGTGCTTAGAATCCACAAACTCCGGCTCTGTGTCATACAAATTTCTGGAAATTTCCACCCATACACTTTTTGGAGCTAGGGCCTCATTTTCATAGTAGAAGTAGGGTGGCTTGTTCATCCTCTAGAGTCGATGTCAGTCCTGGTTGCTTGTCCATCCTCTAGAGTCTGCTCTGCTCTGCTCTACTGCTCCTTGCGGCTCAGGTTGGTAACGGTCAATGTTTGCGTATGCTTTGTGAACTTATGGTTTGATTTGAGAATTTCAAAACTTTGATTTGATAATCTTTTGGCCGGAAGCACCTAGCAATATCTTTTAAACCTTGTTTCTCTCCATATGCTATTTGTACTTCTCATCGGCTCTAATGTTTCTCTACCTGATTCTACTTCTCCTCTGCCTAGTTTACAGATGTTTGCTCTTTTCTGTAGATGTTTCTACACTGTAAAATGGGCATGTCCTGCGAAACATGCAGATAAGGCGCTGAGCACCACTACTGGGACATCTTGGACGATCAAGGCAAAGGTTTTTTCAAGATTATGCAATTCTATCATTAGTGAGAGACTTCACGTCGGCAATCTCAATTAAAGTGCCAGTTTGTGTCTGATCCCACCAACCCCTCAGAATCCTCCTATTAACTTCACCTATCTCAACTGAAATCACTGTCTTCATGTGGATGCCAAGCCTGTGCAAAGCTATCTCTTCTCCTCCAATGCCTCAAATTAATATGGTGTGCCTGCAATATGTGCGCGGAATATATCGCTTGTTCTATACCGTGTGTCAACAGATACTACATATTAAAAGTAGTTATAATCCTGCAATATCTGTCAGGATGTTATCCGTACTATCACTTCGAAATGTATTCGGACATGGGTCATAGTTGTCAGCTATTTACCGGTCAATACAAAATACTAATCAAACAGAACTATATGATCATGTATTCCACGCTTATTATTACACATCACCAACATACGGAGGAGAGAGAAACAGAAAAGTGGGATGGTGGAACAATAATGCTTGCCAGCTTTTCTTCGTGTCCCTTGCTTATGATCGCTTCGGCCGTAACCATGGAGCATCTTCATTATTTAACGGGATGGTGGGGTCAGATTTCACTGTGAAGGGTGGAATTTCAACAAACTTATTATAATCTTCTGACATGTCTGTCGTGTCCTCGATTCCCACGATGTTTCTTTTCCCTGAGAGAACTATGTGACGCTTCGGCTCATCGTATGATGAAATTGTTCCCTTATTTTTTCTTTTCTTCGGTCTGGAAGACATGTCCTTCACATAGAAGACCTGAGCCACATCATTGGCTAGAACGAATGGTTCGTCATTGTAACCAATACAGTTGAGATCCACTGTTGTCATTCCATAAAGCGGGTCTACCTTTACCCCTTCTCCATTCAGGTTGACCCATTTGCACTTGAACAAAGGGACCTTAAAAGAAGGTCCATAGTCAAGTTCCCATATCTCCTCTATGTAACCATAGTATGTGTCAGTTTTTCCATTCTCGTTTGTTGTATCAAAGCGGACACCACTGTTTTGGTTGGTGCTCTTCTTATCTTGGGAGCTCGTGTAAAATGTATTTCCATTTATCTCGTACCCTTGAAAACTCCCAATAGTCGAAGATGGTGACCCTGCCAACATGTATAGCTGATCTTCAACAGTGGTGTCATTTATAAGACGTGTTTGCAACCAACTTCCGAAAGTCTCCATGTGTTCGCGTTTAATCCATGAGTCATCCTTCCCCGGGTTTGCAGACTGTACAATATTCTTGTGTTCCTCGACATACGTAGCCGTGAACAAAGAATTTTGTAGAACTGTGTAGTGTGCTTTGGTCAAAGAATGCCCGTCCCTAGGTATCATTGTTTTCTTTCCCAGCGTTCCTTTTCCCCTCAGTCTCCCCTCATGCCGCGATTCAGGAACACCAATTGTCTTAAGGTCAGGAATAAAGTCAACACAGAACCCAATGACCTCCTCTGTTCCATAGCCCTTCGAGATGCTTCCTTCTGGCCTAGCACGGTTATGAACATATTTCTTCAAGACTCCCATGAACCTCTCAAAGGGGAACATATTGTGTAGAAAGACCGGACCGAGAATATGAATCTCTTCACACAGGTGAACAAGGAGATGAGTCATAATGTTGAAGAAGGATGGTGGGAACAACAACTCAAAACTAACAAGACACTGGACCACATCCCTCTGTAATCTTGTCAGAATTTCTGGATCGATTACCTTCTGAGATATTGCGTTCATGAATGCACATAGCTTCACAATGGGTACTCGAACATTTTCCGGTAGAAGCCCCCTCAATGCAATCGGAAGCAATTGCGTCATAATCACGTGGCAGTCATGAGACTTCAGGTTTTGGAATTTTTTCTCTGCCATGTTTATTATCCCCTTTATATTCGACGAGAAGCCAGACGGAACCTTGATACTGTAAAGGACTTCAAAGAATATTTCCTTCTCTGCTTTAGTAAGAGCGTAGCTGCTTAAGGAATGGCGCCATGTATCTGTGTGCTTGTTGCTTGGGTCTTTCATACGTTGCTGGTCCTCCCGTGCTTCAGGCGTATCTTTTGACTTCCCATACACACCCAGGAAGCATAGCAGATTGACACATAGATTCTTTGTCACGTGCATCACGTCGATCGAAGACCGGACATCTAAAACTTTCCAATAGGGTAGCTCCCAAAATATAGATTTCTTCTTCCACATGGGTGCCCGCTTATCAGGGCCGTACGGAACTGGTTGGCTGCCAGCAGCCTTACCAAAGATTACTTCTAGGTCCTTGACCATATCGAATATATCATTACCACTACGGAGCTCAGGCTTCTTTCGGTTATCTGCCTCACCTCTGAAATGCTTCCCTCCTTTTTTCCTTAAGGGATGCTTGATCGGAAGAAATCTACGATGCCCCAGGTATACAACCTTTTTACATTTATCCAAAAAAACACTGTCAGTCTTATCTAAACAGTGTGTGCATGCATTGTATCCCTTGTTTGTATGACCGGAAATGTTACTAAGAGCTGGCCAATCATTGATGGTCACGAAACGCAACGCCCGTAGGTCAAATGGCTTTTGTTCGTTCTCATCCCACACACGTACACCTGGTTTGCCCCACAGTTCTAAGAGTTCTTCCACTAATGGCCTTAGATACACATCAATGTCGTTGCCAGGTTGCCTCGGGCCTTGGATGAGAACTGGCATCATAATGAACTTGCGCTTCATGCACAACCAAGGAGGAAGGTTGTACATACATAGAGTTACAGGCCAAGTGCTATGACTGGAGCTCTGCTCCCCAAAAGGATTAAAGCCATCTGTACTTAGACCAAACCATAAGTTTCTCGCCTCTCCTGCAAAGTCTGGAAAGTCTCTCGATCTTTCTCCACTGCGATCCATCGGCGGGGTGCCTCAACTTTCCATCTTTCTTACGGTCTTCTTTGTGCCATCGCAACAACCTAGCATGCTCTTTGTTTCTAAACAGACGTTTCAGCCGTGGTATTATAGGAGCATACCACATCACCTTAGCAGGAACCCTCTTACGGGGGGGCTCGCCGTCAACATCACCAGGATCATCTGCTCTGATCTTATACCGCAGTGCAGTGCATATCGGACATTCATCCAAATTCTCGTACTTCTCACCACGGAAGAGAATGCAGTCATTAATGCATGCATGTATCTTCTGCACATCTAATCCTAGAGGGCAGAGAGCTTTCTTTGCTTCGTACGTACTCTCAGGCAATTCGTTATCCTTTGGAAGTTTTGGCTTCATTAGTTGAAGTAAAGTCTCAAATGCCTTGTCAGTCACACCGTTTTGTGCCTTCCATTTCAGCAACTCCAGTGTGGTACCGAGCTTTGTGCTACCATCTTCGCAATTTGGGTATAACAATTTTTTGTGATCCTGTAACATGTTGTCCAGTTTCAACCTCTCCAATCTATTTTCACAGTCTTCCCTTGCATCAGCAATAACTCGGCCAAGATCATCATCGGGCTCTTCTGATGCCTGTTCTTGATCACCTCCTTCTTCTGCATTCTCTTCCATTGCAGTATCGTCGTATTCAGGGAACAAAGGATCTTCTTCTTCTTCTTCATCGTCTTCCATCACAACCCCTCTTTCTCCATGCTTGGTCCAGCAATTATAGCTGGGCATGAAACCTCTCCGAAGTAGATGGCCGTGAAGGATTCTTTCGGAAGAATGTTCTCTGACGTTCCGACAATCAACACATGGGCAACACATGAAGCCATTATCTTTGTTCGCCTGAGCTACAGCAAGAAATGCATTCAGGCCTGCCATATACTCGGAGGTGCGTCGGTCACCGTACATCCATCGCTGCCGTGCATCCATCTGCATCATATAATTAAGTTTATCAAAATACATATTAATACAGAGATAACCACAGTACATCGACAAATAATACTTTTTTATGTATCAGTTACAGATGAAAAAGATAATTTGTTAACCTCGGTCGAAGAAACCATTTTCAGTGAGCTTGTGTGCGTCTCGGGAATTTCGTCGAACACCTCGTGTGCATAGTAAAAAAAAAACAGCAACACCACACTCTCTCACACCTCCAAGCAAAAAAAAAAGATGGAAGGAGGGGGGGCTGGGGCAGTATATATAGGGGAAGGGGGCATTGGTCCCGGTTCGTGGACTGAACCGGGACAACAGGTCATGCGCGTGCCACGTGGCCTGTGGCTAGGCATTGGTCCCGGTCCGTGGCACGAGCCGGGACCGATATGCCCCCCCACGAACCGGGACCAATGCGCCCAGGCGATTCCTGTTGCCCCGGGCGCACGAACCGGGACCAATGCAGGGCATTTGTCCCGAATTTGGTTGCAACCGGGACAGCTGCCCCCCGGCCCCCTGGACGAGAGGGGTTGTTTCCACTAGTGGTTTGACATTTGTGGAGGAATGTCTATATTTTAGGAGAGGTTTATGCTAGTGTCAACGAATGGTAAACAGACAATACAGTACGTCACAAGCCAACTAGATTCACAAGAGCGGCTCCAATGGTGAAGGACGCAACTGGTGTAGAAGGTCATCCCTATTTCTCTTTTGTTTACACAATTATGCTTTGACTGGTATGATCAGGGGCAAAAGTAGTGAAGAGAATTTTTTTGTATTAATTTGGGGCTGGGCACCCCGGCTGCCAACTCTTCTATCATTTGGATAAGAAGATGAAGCCACTAGTCCATGGTGTGAAATCCAATCAACAAGTGAGATAAAGATTCTCTATTGACGTCCTCATGAGCAAAAACAAGAACATAAAGCAGGAACAATTTTGAAGGTTTTAAACGTAACACATGAGCAATTTACTTTGGAGTGGCAGTTAAATACCACATGTAGGTAGGTATGGTGGACACAATGGGAAAAACTTTGGTTTAAGAGAGTTTGGATGCACGAGTAGAGCTCATACTTAGTACATGTGGAGGCTAGCAAAAGACTGGGAGTGACAAATCAAGAGAGCACAAGAGCCATAATCATGCATATCGACATAAGCATCATTAATTAAAACATAAGCAGTATCACAAGTTCAAAAACTATGTGGTCATGGAGGCTATTCGTGACTGGTTTGTAGTCATAAACATGGTGTGAGCATGCGCCAAGTCAACCAAATAAAACATTCGAAAGATAATACCATATATTGATGCTTTACTATGACAAGAACAACCAATGAATCTTTCAATACATATTAAACACTCTCAGCTATTTGAGGCTAATCATGATACTCAATAACCACAAGGCTTTAAAACTAAAATAACATTGCGCATGGCATGAAAAAGTTCTAGCCATAGTCTATATAAGCTTCTACTAGTACTGTTATAGATTCTACTTCAAGCAACAGTTTATCACCTGCCTTATACCTACTCGGGGTAGCCCCCCGACATTAGTCCCCGAAGCTGGTAGAGTCAAGCGAACTTGTTCGTTGGGCCCTGCCAGCTTAAACTAACTTTCCTTTGTGAAGAAGCGTGGCCGAGTTGCTCCTCAACCCGGACACCCATAACTCTTACTCAAACTTCCCCAACTGTACTCATTGCGGAATTCCTCTTAGTGCCGAGTAGAACACATGCTGCAGAGTTCTGCCGAGTACTTTACACTTAGCAAAATTTCCAACGCGCTCCCGCTCGATCCAGAGCGAATCCACCTTCTGTGTCCAGATAGGACACGCGTCATGCATCCACGTCCCCGACGCCTCGGTTCTGGTGCTACAGCGTGCCACGCGCCTGTCACTGCACCTGGGGCCCACGGACCGTTATGTCACTTCGAGCGGGTAGTCGAGAGCCCACGACCCATGTCGTGGGATTAACTGGGCCCATTACGCGCGCATTTTGCGCTGTGTGCGTTTCTAACGGGCAGTTAAGCCCCACACCGCACGATCTCAGCCACGATTAATCCGACTGGTAACTGCAATCCGCTGACGAAATAAATACCCCCGTGCCGCCCAGATCTTCTCTTTCCTTCGCACTTTCCCCATCCCGCAGCGCAAACCGCAGCGCCGCCGTGAGCTCGCCGCGCGCCGCCAGTTCGCGAGTAGAGAGAGAGAGAGAGAGGAAA
The DNA here is from genome assembly GCA_028641055.1 of Alopecurus myosuroides. Classification (NCBI taxonomy): domain Eukaryota; kingdom Viridiplantae; phylum Streptophyta; class Magnoliopsida; order Poales; family Poaceae; genus Alopecurus; species Alopecurus myosuroides. The sequence continues at coordinate 269,885,844 of CM054063.1, read as the reverse complement.
AGCACCTTGCGCATCTCCGCCTCCGACCAGCGCCAACATCCCCGACGAACTCCCGCATCTCCACCAGCGACCGCGCCATTATGGAGCTCGAGAACGTCGCCACGGAGCAGCACGAGGAGGAAGCGGCGCCGGCGCGTGCCAGCTGGGAGGGGTCTGATGTCACTGCTGACGACTGTCAGTGGCTGGTGAACACCTGCCGCGTCCCTCCCAGCGTGATTTGCGCACTCCCGGCAAGGAGATCGTCCAGACTCCGGAAGCCGGTGAGAACGTAGTCTTTCTCTCCCTCTTCAAGCACGGCCTAGGCCTTCCAATTTCCAAGTTCTTCTCCGATTTTCTTCGTCATTTTGGCCTTCAGCCGCACCACCTTCCCCTGAACGCCGTCGCAATGCTTTCCACGCATGCTGCTGTCTGCGAAGCCTTCCTGGGTGTCTACCCAACCATCCACACCTAGGCTCGCTATTTCTTCCTCCGCCAACAGAGTGTCCCAAATCCCAATAACCCTTTAGTTCCTAGGGCCAGGACCCAGACGGGTAGCGCCATGATGCTGCAGCGCAGCACTAGCAACCATCCCCGAGTACTCGGGTTGGAAACTGTTCGGAAGCGGCAGAGGGGCTTCCTGTACGTGAAGAATACCCCACCTGCAGATGGAGAGAAGCCGGTGGACCGGATTGGGCTTCCCAAGTTCGAGAACTTGCCACCCACCGGACAAAATTGGGGGTACAACCCCATGAAGACAGTGAATGACGCCATCCAGGTGGACAAGCGCCTGGAAGATTTGGTGAAGGAGGGGCTTCTCCAAGATGACTGTCGTGGTGGTGTCACGGCAGATGCCATAGGATGGCTAAAGTTGTGGGGACGATGGACGCTGGAGGCGCTCGGGGAGGGATCACGCGACGAGTAGCCGCGTGAGGTAAGAATCAACCACTGCAAACAACACGATCTACCCTGGTTCAGGGCCCTCGTGAGGAGGTAAAACCCCTACTCCTGCCTTTCTTTCTGTGTATTAGTATCTGTCCGAGTAGCCACAGTACAAGTTCGGCCTCTTATCGAGTAGCCACTCTTGTCTCTACCAAGAACTAGGTCAAGAACGTGAATCCGCTCTTGGGACCAGGCTCCCTCGCGCAGGAGGGGGCAGGGCACCTTATATACTGGTGCCCAGCCGGATACAGCCAACTAGGAAGAATACAAATAGATGTCGACATAGTGTGCACACCGTCCTTCCGAGCTCCCGCTGACAGCTTTGGCTTCTAAGTTTGTCCGGTGCGGAAAGTCGTTGGGCAAAACCAAGTAACCGATCTGTTATCACTGCTGCGAACACAGAGTAGGTTCCCCCTATCCTGCGACGCCCTGCTGACACACTGTCGCTGTCAGGCACGCTGTCCTCAGATGAACAGTGCCATGAACAGTGCCAAAGTACGGACCCGGGATACGCGGGATCCTGTGTCAGAACGGCTCCTTTGACTTCTGGCCCGAGTAGGATCCCGCCATTTCTACTCGGCCCAATTCTTCTACTCGGAGGAACGTAACTTCCTTGATTCGTCCTTCTGGCCATCTACGCGTAGGACCGAGTAGCAGTCGACCGGGTAGCAAGTACCGGGTAGCCAGCTACTCGGCCAAACGTCCCTTCTGATCTTGCCCTTAGCACTTGCCTTTACCCTACTCGGGGGTAACCCCCCGACATTAGTCCCCGAAGCTGGTAGAGTCCTGCGAACTTGTTCACTGGGCTCTGCCAGCTTAAAACCAACCTTGTCAATATTGCCCTTGAACCTTAGGATGCCGAGTAAAACCTCCGAGTAGCCCTTGATATTGTCTTGAGTCTCTTCTCTTCCGAATAGAACCAATTCTCTTCTCCATAGCCGAGTAAAATGACTTGGTGAAATTTCCAATCAGAATCTCTGCGTGGCGGAGCACAATCCGGCTTTCCGCACTGCAACTGGGCACGTGTCACGCAGCCACGACCCCGACGCCTCGGTGCCCGGGATCTGACAGGCCACGCGCCCAGTTTTTACGGCCTGGGCCCACTAGCCCGTTATGTCCCATCAAGCGCAGTAATTGCCCACGATCGCGCCGTGGGATCAAATGCGTCCGTTACGCGCGTGTTCCGCGCTGTGTGCGTTTCTAACCGGCCCACACTTCCCACGCCGCACGATCTTGGCCACGATCGATCCCACTACCTCAACTCGTAACGGCAACCCGAGGGGCGGTATAAATACCCCCTCGGTAACTCCTTCTTCCTCTTCTGCTCTCACTTTCCCCTCGCCTCCTCGTTTCTCCGCCGCCGCAGAGCACCTCGCCGCCGCGCATCTCACCGCGCTGTCGCAAGTTTCTCCACCCAACTCCTTCGATCCTTCACCAAATCTGTTCTCCTAGTCGATGGCTCGTGACGACGACGCCCGCGCCGGCTGGGCCGGATCTGAGGTCACCGCGGAGGAGTGCCAGTGGCTGGTGAATACCCGGCGAGTTCCTCCCGGTGTTCGCTGCCGGCATCCTGGCAGCGAGCTCGTCCCCACTCCGCAGGAGGGCGAGCACGTTGTCTTCCTCGCGCACTTCGCGCGAGGATTCGGGCTCCCAGTCTCCGATTTCTTCCGATCTTTTCTCAATCACTACGGCCTTCAGCCGCACCACCTCCCGCCAAACGCCATCGTCATGCTCTCCTACCACGCTGTGGTGTGCGAGACATTCTTGGGCGTACGGCCCACTTCGACGACCTGGTCCCGATATTTCTTCTTTAGGAAGCAAAGCAAGGCCAAGAAAGATGGCGCGGACAGCAGCCGCGGGATGACGGAGACCAACAGTGCCATGATGGTGCAACGCGGCGGGACCAACCACCCGCGCATCAAAGGTTTGGACTCTGTCCGCAAGTGGCAGAGAACCTTCCTTTACGTGAAGAACATCCCTGTCGAGAAGGGAGCCACCGTGGTGGATCAGATCAATCTGCCCCGGTGGACCAACACCGCTCCCACCGGGCAGAACTGGAGGACCAAGCCGCCCCTCGACACCGACCTCAAGCAGATGGACGAGCGCCTTGCCAAGCTGAAAGAGAAGGGGCTCAAGGACGACGACCCCATCGCCTGCTGGATTTCCAAGCGGGTGCTCCCACTGCAGCGCCGCGCGCACCTCATGTGCTACATGGGCGGCAACTGAGATTGCACTCGGACGATCACGTTCGGGCTTAGCAACACGGACGTTGCCGTCTGGGTGCGCTCCATCATGACCACCGGCCTCAGGGACAACTGGCAGTACGGCTTCGTGCCGTACAGCCGCACGAAACCAATCAAGCGAGTTAGTACTTCTTACCCTGTTTCCTGCATACAGATTCCGAGTAGATAGCCTTCTTAGCTTGCTGTGCCTAGTATCCGCACTCTATGCCGAGTAGAACACTTAGCAGTTTTGCTTAGGCTTCGTGTGCTTTGTGTTTGCACGCCCTGCCGAGTAGCACACTTAGCAGTTTTGCTTAGGCTTTATGTGCTTTGTGTTTGCACGCCCTGCCGAGTAGCACACTGAGCAGTATTGCTTAGGCGTCATGTGCTTTGTGTTTGCACGCCCTGCTGCGTATGATGCCGTTATGCTACTCGAATGATTCGTGGTGCTTGCCTATTGTCTAGGTCCTTGCTCGCCAGATAGCTGAGAGTGCGGAGCGCTTTGAGGCTAACTGGGAAGAGGACCGAAAGGAGGATGATGAGGTCTCCTACGACACCGCGGACAAACTCAATATCCCCCATGCCGTTCAGACGGACAAGCATCATGTTGATGCGTCTGTTCGGGACTGGTCCGAAGACGACGATGAAGGTGATTGAGTTCACCTTTATGGTTGCGAGTAGCGCAACCCAATTTCCTCCTGTTTCTTAACTGTTTTCTTCTTCTCAACTTTACAGAAGATGCCGACGCTGAAGCTGATGCTGAAGAGGAGGGCGAGGACGAGGATGAGGACGCCCTTGACGTCGATCCGCTCGCAGTTGCTGCTCCCGTCACTCGCAAGAGGGCGGGTAGTGGTGCTCAAGAGCCCCCCGCGAAGAAATCCAAGAAGACCAAACAAGCCGTGAAGAAGGTCAAGCAGGGGAGACGGCCGCCCCCTTCTCGTGCAGGGTTAGTAATTTTCTCCCGAGCTGCGCATCTCTGTTGCTGCTTTTTCTGAACTCCTTGTTCCTCTATTGCTTCTCGGTTTCTTCTGTCCTTTTTTCTTTTCTGAATTTTCTCTTCTTTTCAGCGCCCCCTTGGATGCTAACGCTGCTGTCGCATCCACCAAGTCCAAGAAGAAAACCGCCATCGACGTTGACAATCTCATCAAGCTCTCTGACGAGGATGAGATCGCAGCACGGGACAGGGCGCGTGTGTCCTCTCCTGTAAAAGGAGAAGACGAGGACGAGGTCCAGTACATGGATACTGACGCCCACGACGCCGAGCAGGAGCAGCAAGACCGCGCAGAACGAGAAGCGCAGGATGCTGCTCATGACGAGAGACCGCTTTCTCCCCCAACTGCCACAGCCAGGGAGAACTCAGAACAAGACCCCGAGCAGCACGACCAGGCCGCCCTTGAGCGGCAGGAGAAGAACCAGGAGCAGCCAGCAACAGGGGCTGCTGACCAAGCTGATCCCGCGGCCCAGCCGCGAGTAGAGAGACAAGAAGAGTCACAGCAAGATCCCGCTGCCGAGCAGTGGGTTGAGATAGTTGATGAGATGGAGCAGGACCTGCAGAGCCACGCGCAGCCGGACGCTGCGCCGGGTAGCGCGCCCTTGGTGCCGCCTACCCAGCAGGGCACTTCATCCACCGCACCGAACTCCCCGCCCGGGAAGAAGACCAAGACCGCAGCCAACTCTCCAGCCAAACAGAACATCAAGGAAACTGCTTCTGACGCTACCGGCAAGAGGGAAGCTGCTGAGAAGAAGGCCGCCGAGAAGATAACTGTTGAGAAGAAAGCTTCTGAGAAGCAGGCCGCCGAGAAGCAAGCTGGCCAGTCAGATACCACCGTCCGCAGGAATCCCCCGCGTGGCGGTGCACAGGACTCTGCCGTCATGCCGCCGCCCAAACCAACTGCGAAATCTGTCGCCAAAGCCGGGCAGCTCACCATCGGCGATTCTGGCGCGGCCGCTGACGCCGCCGCAGGACCAAGCTTGCCAGACCCGCCTTCCTATCCTCCCTACTTGGTGAAAATGAGCAAACAACACAACATCCCGCTAAGCACGGCCGAGAAAAAACTTGCTATTAGGAAAGGCAAACAGGCCATAGCTGTGGATTCCAAGCCGCCAGCCCGGAACAAGGACAGTTCCCTCTCGATTTTCTCGCGCGAGGTCCAGGAGACCGAAGTGACGTCCATGGGGCTTGAGCAGATGATCGACCGAGTAGGCTTTATTGAAGCCGAATGGAACAGCGACGTCCTTGGCAACAAGAACTGGCACGGCTTAGCTTTGGGCGATCTGGATCACATGCGTATTGACTTGGACAAGGCGGACATGGGCTACAATCCCATGACCATCTCGTCCAAGATCAGCACGCTTGCCGCCAAGCTGTTCGACCACCGCAAGGCCGCAGAAGATATCGAACAAACTTATGCGGTAAGTTTTGCTCACCTGTTTCGAGTTGATTTTTTCTTCTCTTCTACTCTTCTCCTTCTTCTTATCCATCACCCAGTCCCCGAGATTCTGGCCGAGTAGACGGATACTCAACCGAGTTGCCGTCTTCTCGGGTTGAATCTTCAAGATTATGTCTGATTCGTTTTCTTTCTGCCTCTCAGAATAGCCTCTTAAAGAGAACAAATCTGTACCGGCGGCTGCTCTGGAACCACAGCATCGCTAAGAGGCGCCTTGATGCCCTAGAAATGGAGCGCAAGACTGACGAAGCGACGGAGAAGGAGGCCATGGATCGCACCCTTAAGATTTCCGAGATCGAAAGTAAGCTTTTAGCTACGCGGTTCCTGCGTTTTGTGTTTACGCCCGCTTTTGCTTTCTTCTCTAATCGATTCTTCTCTGCAGGCAAGTTTAAGACCCTGGCAGAGGAGCATATGAACTGTCGCGCTTTTGTTGAGAGCGGTCAAGCCACAATTAACAAAACTGGAGGGTAAGTTGCCGTCTTCTCGGCTTATCTTTCTTCTTTTTTCTTCGCTACTCTGCTAACCTTGTTCCTCTCTCCGCAGAAGATCATAAGAAGTTTGTCGAGGAGCATCTGGACTGCCTTAAGCCTGCTGAGGTGCAGCAACAATTAGAGAGCCAGGCCGTAGAGCTAAAGAAAGAGCAAGCCGCCGAGATAGAATCTCTCCAAGTCCAGCTGCGAACTGCCTTGCAAGATGCCATTGACATAGCTGCCGAGAAGAACAGGATAGTTGCCGAGAAGAGCAAGATTGAGGCAGCAGCCAAGGCCAAGCAGAGGGCTCTCGAGCAGGAGTGCGAGACGCTGAAGACACGCAACTCGGATCTCTTGCTCTAGCTAGCCGGGCTTCGCAAGATCGAAGAGCGGCACATTGCTGACGAGGAGTCATGGAAGAATAAGCTGCAGTCGCTACTCTACGACCTGAATAGTAAGTGCCTGCTTCTCTGCGCTTCGCTGTCTCCCTTTGCTTTTCTGCTGCTTGATGCACTTCTCTAATCTGCCTCTGTCTCTAATCTTTTTGATAGCTTTTTCAGAAATTTTCCGCGACCTCAACTCGTCTTGCAAGCCTGCTCTGTCAAAGGCCCAAGCTGCTCGTACCGAGAAGGGCCAGCCCATGGACACTACAGCCTCAATTGAAGACAACTTCACAATCATGCAGGGGCAGCTCCAGCGTCTAAGGGGCGTGGGCACCGATCTGGTGTCCACTGCCTTCAAGCTCCATGACCTGTTTTGGCCTCGAGACTCTGCGCCAGCAACTATCCGCGGGCTTGCCGAGAAGCTGAATGGCGTGAAAGCCGAACTGAAGAAGTGGCGGGCGTCCGGAGCTCGGGCAGGCGCTGATATGCTGCTCCTGTTTATCTGTACCTGGTACGAGAACTTGAACCTGGATATCATCCTCGAGATGCGCCGTGACTCGAAGTGGGAGAAGAATCCCAAGTGCGTGACTCGCCGCCAGGCAGTCGCGTACGAGGTCGCCTCCTACGCAGACACCGCGCGCTTCATCGAAGGCCCCACCGAGCCCGACACTGATGTTGATGGCGAGGATGAAGACGAGGATGAAGACATGGACGAGGAAACCGCTGAATCCGAAGACCTGAGATGCTTCAACAGTGCTGACGACAAGACAGGGAAGGGGAAGGCCGCGGTTGTCGCGGATAGCGAAGATGAGGCCGAGAGCGAGAAGATGACCATCGACACCGCTGCCCTCGAGTTCGGCACTTCATCAGGCGCGGCCCTTGACGACACGGCGCTACTCCGCGCCCAATCAGCTGCCTCCACCTCGGCGACGGTCCTCATCTCGGTGGCCACGGCCACCTCTGACCAGGCTGCCACCAACCCAGAAACTGAAGCTGCGAAGACTGACATCGCCAGCTCTGAAGCTGATGCTGCCAAGGCCAACGCTGAAGCTGAAGCTGCCAAGGCCAACACCGAGAACACTGCTGCCTCTACCTGATTACCTCCTGCAACTTTATCCTTAAAACTTTTATCAGATCCCCGGGATGCCGGGTGCAGATGTATTGAAACACTTATGCTTTTGGCTTGCTACTCAGTTTTATTCACATTTGATGTTTTTAACTTAGTCAATTTGAGCAGCCTTGGCTCGATGCCGGGTTGCGTTATCATGCAAGTCCCCGAGTTACATTTCTTATTCGCTCTTCCTTTTTATCTCAGCTCTTACCCGCAACTTGTTGCTTTTTTGGTATTCGAGTCACAAGAGTTCAAAGTTGGAGTTGCAAATACTTAGCCACTTAAAAACACTCATAGTAACGCAACCCACCACTTAGCCGAAAAAGAAGTTAACAACAAACAGTAGTAAAGGCCCCCCTACTCGGTTCCTGCACTCTTTCTTTCCTTAGTGATTTTTCTTGTGCTCATTGACCTTTTGCTTGTTCTCTTGCTTGCCATGAAGCCGGGTTTCGGACAGCAGCAGAGTCGAAGAGTTGGCATGTAGGTTTAAACACAATACTAAATGTACTCATGAAATTTTAAGCAGAGCAACCGAGTAGACGAAAGGTAAAGCCGAGTAGAAACACACAGAGCAATTTTGGACGATGGCAGTCCCCGAGTTCAATTTCAGATTGCAGAGTAGAAGTTTAACTCGGATAAGAGAGTACATACACATTTTTGCTCATGAATGAAAGCGACGAAGTAGAGCTACATTCCAGGGACGCTTACATTCCTCTCCAGCTTTATCTACCCTGTTCTCCTATGATGGACGCACGTCCACGAGATAATAGGCATCATTGTGCAGCGCCTTGCTCACAATGAAAGGTCCTTCCCATGGAGGAGACAATTTGTGCATCCCGGCTGTGCGCTGCACAAGCCTAAGGACCATGTCTCCTTCTCGGAAAACCCTTGGGTTCACCTTTCGGCTATGGTAACGCCTCAGGTTTTTTTTGAAACATTTTCTACTGCAGGGAAGTCCCCCACAGCCCTTTATTACCAACCACAAGCGTTACAGTTACAAATATGTACAAATATACATGGAAATAGACTAAGACAGTCTATCCCAGGCTAAATTAAGGAATTAATCCATAAAGCTAAGTCAGCAGCCACAGAAGCACTCAACCTATGCTTAAGCATAAGGAGATCAAACATGAAGCCCACTTTCCATCCCATAAAGGAATGTCTTTCTGATTTAAAAATGACTCCATTCCTCTGCTTCCAAATATTCCAGCAAGCAAGAATCACAATCTCAGTGAAACATGGCCCTTTGAAAGACTTTTTGGCAGAAGCAAGATTTTGCACAAGTGTGTTATCACTCCAACTGATTTGCAAATAATTCCAAATTCGAGAGCTAAAAACACATTGAAAGAACAGATGTATCCAGTCCTCATTGCAATGTGTGCAACAAAGAACACAATGATCTGTACCTTCAATCTTCCAATTTCTTCTTTTGATCATATCCTTTGTATTAATCCTATCCTTGAGAATCAGCCAAGCAAAAAATTTATGTTTTGACATACATTTGGATTTCCATATCCACTTTGCAGGCCCATCAGGATTTAAATGACCAAATTGCAGCTGATAGAATTTACTGGGGGTGTATACCCCTTTATTGAAATTGCATCTCCAACTGTCCTCACTGTCAGTCAACTGAACATTATTCATAATGACACTCAGATCATTAAACTCCTGGAAAGCTTCAATTGAAAGCGGCAAAAGAAATGCATCTGAGAGTTCTGTCATCAAAAGTATGTCTCTTATAGAGGACAGAGGATCCTTGGCGAAAGAAAATAGTCTCGACGTGACAGAGTAAGCCTCAGGTTTTGCTGGTAGATAGCTGAACGTGACAGAGTAAGCTCTCTTGCTTCTTCGAGAAGGTCAACGTCATCTTCTCGAGCTTCTCTCGCCTCCACCTCAGTGTAGAGGGTTACTCGGGGGGAGTCATGATCTAGGTCTATTGGAAACACGGCCTCAGCCCCGTATACCAAGAAGAATGGCGTGTAGCCGGTTGACCGGTTAGGGGTAGTCCTTAGACTCCACAACACCGCTGGCAACTCGTCTAGCCAACACCCAGGTGTTTTCAGCATTGGCTCAATCAGCCTTGGCTTTATGCCAGCTAGCACCATGCCATTTGCTCTTTCAACTTGCCCATTGGAGGCGGGATGCGCAACAGACGCAACATCTAGCCGGATGTGCTTATCTCTGCAGAACCGCACCATTGCTCCCTCAGCAAAATTTGTACCGTTATCTGTGATGATGCTGTGCGGATAGCCGTATCTCAGGATCACGTCCTTCAAGAAACTCACAGCTGTGGCTCCATCGCACTTCCGAATAGGCTTCACTTCTATCCACTTGGTGAATTTATCCACCATGACCAGGATGTGAGTCATGTTGCCTCTAGCCGGCTTGAAGGGACCAACCATATCCATGCACCAAACAGCAAATGGCCAAGTAATGGGAATGGTTTTCAACTCGGAAGCCGGCAAGTGGGTCTTACTTGCGAATCTCTGGCAGCCGTTGCACTTCCTCACAATATCTTCTGCTTGCTTTAAGGCCGTGAGCCAGTAGAAACCATGCCGAAAAGCCTTTTTGACCAAAGCCCGAGAAGAGGCGTGGTGCCCGCATTCTCCCTGGTGTGTCTCCACTAGAATTTCTTCTCCTTCTTCCGGTTCCATGCAGCGTTGCAGCACGCCGGTGGCACTTCTCTTGTGCAGTATTCTCGGAATATGGTGTAGCCTTTGGATCTTCTCTGAATCTGCCTCGCAGTAACTTCATCTTCTGGCAGTGTGCCATCCCTTAGAAAGGAAAATATGGGGATAGCCCAACTCGGTGTCTCCCGCGTGGGAAACACTGGTTCGTCCACTTCCATTGGAACATGTGCCACTGTCTGCTCTTTAGGGTTGGGAGCACTTCTCTGGAGCCCTGAACGATTTGCGAGAACTTCCTCAATGAATACGACAGTCCCCGGGTTGAGGGCGGCAGTCCCCGAGCAAGGAAGGACAGTCCCTGAGTAGGGAGTGGCAGTCCCCGAGTAGGGAGTGGCAGTCCCCGAGTTGCAGACGCCAGTCCCCGAGATGGAGGCTGCAGTCCCCGGGTCCTCTGTTGCATTCTCCCAGTCAATCTCCATGGGAACAGCTTCTTCACTTGGTGGAGAAGGAACAAATATAGATTCCGAGTTAGGGGATGGCTTGATGGATGGCTTTCTCAAATGCTCCAAGGCAATCCCAGCCGGGATGGACTGCCGAGAAGACCCCAACTTGGACAGCTCGTCTGCTGCTTCATTCTCTGCTCGGTGGATATGCTGGAACTCGCAGCCCTCAAAGAATCCAGTCATAGACTGTACCAGGAAGCGATACGATGCCATGTTGGCATCCAGAGCATCCCAAGTGCCGGAGACTTGCTGCACGACCAGATCTGTATCGCCATAGCATATAATGCGCTGCACGCCAACCTCCTTGGCTACTCGCAAGCCATGCACCACGGCCTCGTACTCTGCAACATTGTTGGACGCCTTGAAATGAATCTGCAGCACGTACTTGAGTTGATCTCGCTTGGGTGACGTAAGCACTACGCCAGCGCCAAGGCCTTCCTTCACCTTCGAGCCATCAAAGTGCATCTTCCAGTAATTGGAAACTGGAGCAGGAGGTTCGTACTGCACCTCAGCCCAATCGACAAGAAATTCCGCCAGAATTTGAGACTTGATGGCTTCTCTTCTCGCATACGCGGGAGCGTACGCGGCCAGCTCGATCGCCCACTTGGCTACTCTGCCACTTGCTTCCTTGTTGCCCATGATATCCGAGATGGGAGCAGAGCTCACAATAGTGATGTGATGCTCTTGGAAATAATGCTTCACCTTCTTGGCGCCCAGGTACACGCCGTAGGTCATCTTCTGGTAATGCGGGTAATTCTGCTTGGACCTGGACAGCACTTCACTGAGGTAGTATACTGGGCGCTGCACACTTTTTCCTTCCTCTTCTCGTTCCACCACGATTACCACGCTGACTACCCGGTTGGTAGCAGCAATGTACAGCAGCATTGGCTCCTTGGGTAGCGGACTAGCCAAGATGGGAGCGCTACCCAGCATTGCCTTCAGCTCGTTGAATGCCACATCCGTTTGCGGAGTCCAAACGAACTTGTCACTTTTCTTCATCAACTGATACAAAGGCAAGGCATTTTCGCCCATTCGGCCCAAGAAACGGCTCAGAGATGCTAAGCAACCAGTGAATTTTTGCACATCCTTCAGGGATATCGGCAAATACATGCTCTCAATAGATTTTATCTTTGAAGGATTGGCCTCAATGCCCCGACTAGACACCAAAAAGCCGAGTAGCTTGCCTGCCGGGACGCCAAAGGTGCATTTACTCGGATTCAGCTTCATTTTGTACTTGCGCAAGTTAGCGAAAGTTTCTTCCAGATCGGCAAGCAGAGTATGTGTTTTATTCGTTTTGATGACAATGTCATCTACGTACACCTGCACATTCTTGCCGAGCTGGACGTGCAAGCATTTCTGCATACATCTCTGATAAGTAGCACCCGCATTCCGCAACCCGAAACACATGACAAGATAGCAATAAGCCCCGTACGGGGTAATGAAAGCAGTCTTTATTTGATAATCAGGGTTGAGAGCTATCTGATGAAAACCCGAGTAGGCATCTATGAAAGACAAGAGCTCACAACCGGCAGTGGAATCGATAACCTGATCGATGCGGGGTAGCGGAAAAGGATCCTTGGGGCATGCCTTGTTCAAATCGGTGTAGTCGACGCACATGCGCCACGCGGTAGCGGCCTTAGGATCCTCCTTCTTCTTCTCGACCATGACCGAGTTGGCTAGCCAATCCGGGTGTAGCACCTCCATGATGAAATTGCTTATCAGCAGCTTGGTGATCTGATCACCGATAGCCTTCCTTCTCTCATCTCCGAAGCGGCGCATAGCCTGCTTCACTGGCTTGGCGTCAGGACGCACATGTAATGAGTGCTCAACCAACTCCCTCGGGACACCTGGCAGATCTTCATTGGACCAGGCGAACACGTCCCGATTCTCACGGAGGAAGTGGATGAGCTCGCTTTCCTATTTCTCCGCCAACCCGGAGCCAATGATGGTAACTCGGTCGGGGAACTCAGGGTCAACCTGGATCTTCTTCGTTTCCTGGGATGCCTGGAATGCGGTCCCGTACTGGGAGCTTGGCATCCCAGGCGCAACACCTTGCGCAGCCTGCGCCATAGCCACCACCTCATGTATCTTCTTCTTCTCGGCAGCAATCACCATCGACTCCGCCAACTGAGATCCAGCAGAGGCACACTCCATGGACTTCTTGTAGTCACCTGAGATGGTAATCACGCCATTGGGACCAGGAATCTTCATCTTCAGATATGCAGGGTGGGTAGAGGCCATGAACTTGCTCAGAGCCGGCCTGCCGAGTAGGGCGTGGTAAGGGCTTTGATGGTCAACCACCTCGAACTGCAGCCTCTCCGTGCGGCAGTTCTCCCTGGTACCGAACAGGACGTCTATCCATACTCTGCCCATTGGAGAACAAGAAATCCCCGGCACGATGCCATGGAAGGTGGTCTTGCTGGGTAGCAGCATGTTCTCTGCAATCCCAAGCTTCTCGAGTGTGTCCTTGTACACGATGTTGATGCTGCTGCCGTTGTCGATCAGCACCTTGCTGAATCTCACATTCTTCTCGGGACCCAAGAAGGTAGGATCCAGCACCAAGGCGTAGCTACCCGGGTTGGGCATCACCTTAGGATGGTCAGCTCGGGACCAGGTGATCTCTACATTGCACCAGTGCATGTAGTGAGGAACAACAGGGATCACAGCATTGACCTCCATGGCACGCCTGTGCTGCGACTGCTTGTCGACAGGCTCAGAAGTAAAGATCATGTAGCTCTCGTGGTGCTCTTGGTACTGGTTGCGGCCTCCATCATCATTGTTACCATTGTTGTTGCCCTGGTAGCCGTTGTTGCCTCTGTTATTGTTGCGGTTGCGGTTGTTGTTGTTATTGCGGTAGCCCTCATTGTTGAAGTAGCGGTTGGCTCCTAAAGCCACTTGGTTCACATTTTCTCTTCTCGGGAACGCTGGAGGCCGAGGTGCGGGTGCGCGAGCAGGCTGCACATTGGCATTCGCAGCTGGCAGGGGAGGAGGAGGAGGCAAGCCTTCATTCCTGATCAGATCCCACCACTCGCATTGCCGAGTAGTATGGTTGGCAGGCCTTGAGGGGTGCTGAGTGTGGAAACTGCATGGGCCATCCCTCATGTCATCGAAGACAAACTTCTTAGCCGGTTCCGAGTTGCCGCTACCCGGCTGAGGAGCACGGTATGGCTTCTTGGTGCCTTGGCCCTGGTTCTGGTTCTGCCCGTAGGCTCCAGCAGGTTTTTGCCTTTGGCTACTCCCAGCTCCAACAGCCACTGCATTCACCTCCTCGGGGTCGTACCGAGTATCTATTCGGTCACCCCTGCGCTTGTTGCGGAACTCGTTGCGCTTGTTGTTGAAGTTTCTTCTCGGCTCGGAGGAGTCCATCAGTGGCTGAGTAGGGTCACCAAGCGCGTACTGATCCGCAATCTTGATAGTCTCCGCCAGTGTGTTCGGCATCTCCCTCTGCAACCTTTGCTACAACATGCTGCCGTGCTTGCAACCCTGCGCAAACCAAGTGATGGCCTGTGCTTCATTCACACCTTCGCAGGTGTTCCGCAGCGTACTCCACCGAGTAAGATACTCGCGATCCGTCTCTTCTTCTCGCTGCCTGCAAGCGGACAGCTGCTGCGGCCTATTCGGCCTCTTGTAGGTGCTGGTGAAGTTGCTGACGAAGGCCTCCGAGAAATCCAGCCAGCAATTGATGCTGTTCTTGGGCAAGTTGTTGAGCCAAGTGCGAGCTGGACCCTCTAGCATCTGCGGATCATACCGCACTGCCCACCTCCGGTTGCCGCCCGCGATATGGACCGCGGTGACATAGTCGTTGAGCCAGTCTTCCGGCTTAGTGCTGCCATTATAGCTCTTGGTGCCCCTTGCGAGCTGGAAGTTCTTCACGGATGGCTCATTCATGATACGCGGGCCAAAGCACTCAGGGCCGGGAGGCCCCGTGTTCTCGAGCCGTGCGGACAGACTGATCCGGTCCAACTTGTACCGAACATCAGTGGGCTCCAGCACGCGCTCACCCACGCGATCCATAATGTCATCATACCCAGCCAGCCCCATGGCCGAGTAGCCATCATCATATCTGTCCACCTCCATGGCCACAGGCTGCTCCACCAGGTTTGCTACTCGGTCAGCCGCACGCGGCTGAGCAGCAGCTGCCTGATGAAGCCTCCGCCGAGCAGGCTGAGCAACCTGTTGCCGAGAAGGACTCGGGCGATCTCCACCTCGCGTTTGGCTATGAGCTTTATGGGCTTGCAAGCCTGCTCCAGCAGAGTTGTGTTTCTGGCCGGACTGTCGCGGCACAGCAAGCTGTTTCGCGGCGACAGTCGGGTCGTACACCTGCATTTGCCTGTTTCCGCCCGAGTTGCCAGTACGGTTCCGCTCGCGGCTGGGATGCGGAGATGAGGCCTAATCGTTAGATCTAGCCGCATGCGAGTGCACCACCTGAGATGCTCCAGCACCCGGATTGGCTTTCCGGAACTCCTCATTCTGCCTAGAAGCCTCTAGCACTAGCTCGTTGAGCCTCTCCTGCTGCCTAGCGCGCGTCGCCGTCGAGATGCGGCAACTCGGCGGCTACGGCTTCAGCAGCTCTAAGTGTTTTGGCTTGGGTGTTGTACCTAGGCCTAGTGGAGGTGTTTGCGGTGGCAGATTGGCTAGGAGCCTCTACAACTGTTGCCATCTCGGCGCCTAAGTTGCGACGCGTGGCACCTACTTTGCTAGCCCTCCTAGCAACTGGCGTGAAGCCGTGAGCCTTGTTGTACTCGTTCTGGTCTAGACTGAGCTCAAGCCTAACCTTCTCCAATTCCGCCTGCTCGGCGAGCAGCTCCTGGCGCTGCCGGTCGAGCTGCGCCTTCATGGTCAAGAGCTCGATGTCAGTGGGAGGCGGCATGCCAGTCCGCGCAGCGGACGCAGGAATGGTCGGAGTAGTGGAGAGGGGGAGGTTGCAGTCCTTCTCGTAGGGCTTGTGGGTCTTCCCGCCAGCACTCGTGCCAGCGAGATCCTCGACGACGACCGCGGCGCCGGTTGCGCCCTTGCCGGCATCCGCAGCCAGGCCGGCTACCATCACCTCCATGCTGTCCGCAGAACGGCCCATAGGCCTTCCGCGAGCAGCAATCACCGCAGGAGGATCCTCCGCGACCAGGACCTCCTCCGGGAACTCGCGGGCGACGATGGTGGCGACATAGACCAGGTGCGAGCCGAAGGAGATCACCGTGCCGCTTTCCGGCATGGCCTTGCCGCCGAAATTGCCGGCGTTGTCGATGACGAAGTCGAAGGAGCCGAATCTGTGGACAAGGCCACAGACCACACGCTCCGCCGAAGTAGATCCCGTCCGAACGGAAACTCCAGCCAGCGCCGCTGGAAGCCCCACGGTGGGCGCCAACTGTCGTGGTGGTGTCACGGCAGATGCCATAGGATGGATAAAGTTGTGGGGACGATGGACGCTGGAGGCGCTCGGGGAGGGATCACGCGACGAGTAGCCGCGTGAGGTAAGAATCAACCACTGCAAACAACACGATCTACCCAGGTTCAGGGCCCTCGTTAGGAGGTAAAACCCCTACTCCTGCCTTTCTTTCTGTGTATTAGTATCTGTCCGAGTAGCCACAGTACAAGTTCGGCCTCTTACCGAGTAGTCACTCTTCTCTCTACCAAGAACTAGGTCAAGAACGTGAATCCGCTCTTGGGACCAGGCTCCCTCGCGCAGGAGGGGGCAGGGCACCTTATATACTGGTGCCCAGCCGGATACAGCCAACTAGGAAGAATACAAATAGATGTCGACATAGTGTGCACACCGTCCTTCCGAGCTCCCGCTGACAGCTTTGGCTTCTAAGTTTGTCCGGTGCGGAAAGTCGTTGGGCAAAACCAAGTAACCGATCTGTTATCACTGCTGCGAACACAGAGTAGGTCCCCCCTATCCTGCGACGTCCTGCTGACACAATGTCGCTGTCAGGCACGCTGTCCTCAGATGAACAGTGCCATAAACAGTGCCAAAGTACGGACCCGGGATACGCGGGATCCTGTGTCAGAACGGCTCCTTTGACTTCTGGCCCGAGTAGGATCCCGCCATTTCTACTCGGCCCAATTCTTCTACTCGGAGGAACGTAACTTCCTTGATTCGTTCTTCTGGCCATCTACGCGTAGGACCGAGTAGCAGTCGACCGGGTAGCAAGTACCGGGTAGCCGGCTACTCGGCCAAACGTCCCTTCTGATCTTGCCCTTAGCACTTGCCTTTACCCTACCCGGTGGCCTGCTGGGTAGAGCGCCGTGTGCTCCCGCTGCAGAGCCGGGCACACAAGATATGTTACATGGGTGGCCCCCGAGACTGCACTCGGATGACCACCTTCGAGCTCACCAAGGCAGAAGTGGCGATTTGGGCCAAGTCCATCATGCAGACCACCCTCACCGACAACTGGGCCTATGGCTTTGTGCTGTATAGCCGCACCAAGCCCATCTCCCAGGTTAGTTTTCTTCTCTGTATGCTTTGTATTTGTACTTGATACCGAATAGACTTTTTCTTAGCCTTATATCCTTTATGTTTGCATGCTGCATCGAATAGATTTCCTGTTAGCCTTATATGCTTCATGTTTGCATGCTGTTCCGAATAGAATTCCTGTGCATAGTCTTCCTAGGGTCTTTAGCATTTTGTGCTTAGTGTTTGCACGCTAAACCGAGTAGTATCTTTACTCGTTTTATTTCCTATGGTCGTTAGCATTTTGTGCTTTATGCTTTGCACGCTAGACCGAGTATGATTCCTACTCTGTTGGAATTCAACTCACCACGCTTTATGTTTGCATCAATAGCACATCCATCGCCAGAAGACCGAGGACCAGCTTGACTTCGAGGCCAACTGGGAGGCGGACAGGACGGAGGATGATGCGACTGCGTACGACATCCAAGATACGCTGTGTATCCCCCGTGCCGGTCAAGATGGTAAGTCCCGAGTCACGGTTTCTATCCGGGACTGGTCAGAGGATGAAGAAGGTGACTGGGGTCACCTCTCTGCTCGCCTGTGGCACACTTCAATCCCTTTTTCTTTCCTACTCTGAATCTTTGCCTTTTTTCTCTGCAGAGGAATCAGAACAAGAAGAAGGAGAGGAACCCATGGACGTGGCTCCAGTGTCCGTGGCTGCTCCCACCAATACCAGGAAGAGGACGGGTATCGGTGCGCTGGAACCCCCTCCCAAGAAAGCCAAGAAGAGGCCGGGAAACAAACCCAACCCACGCAGGAAACGCCCCACCGCTGACGGGTGAGTACTTCCGAGTAGATCTTGGCTCCTTGCTGCTTTTTCTTCCTGATTCCCTTCTCTGCGTACCTTCTGACTCTGTTTCTCTTTTACTCATTTCTCTCTAGTGATGCCCTTGATGCCGATGCCACCAACGCACCGCCTCCCCGGACGAAGAAGAATCCACCCCGAGAACTTGTGGAACTCTCTGATGATGAAGGGGAAAGATACCATAGGACAGGATGCAGGCGTCCTCCCACCTCCGAGAAGAACAAGATCTTGGCGCTGAGAACACACGCACCGAGATGGAGACCGAACGCACCTCCGAGCAGCCCGCAGCCCGATGCGCAGCCGGCTGCCCAGGACGCCACCAATGCCGATAAACCACCAACTCCTCAAGCTGCATCAGCTGAGGAGACCACTGAGCATGCTGCCGAGCAACGACAAGAGGATACAGCCGTGGAGCGGCCAGATGCTGCTGCCGAGCAGCAGCCTGAAGACATTGCTGCAGAGCAGCCAGACCCCGCTGCCGAGCAGCGGGTAGAAGACCCTGCGGCGCAGCCACCCCGCCAAGACACAGTGCAGCCGGATGCTGCACCTGCTAGCGAGCCGCAAGCGCCGCCAACTCACCAAGTGCCTCCGCCAGCCCGCCAAGTACCTCCGCCTTCTCAACCAGCTCCCACGCCCACCTCCAAGAAGCAATCAACGCCTTCCGTAGCCAAGACGGCTGTGGTGCCAACCCGGATCCAGCCAAAGCGAGGCGCCGCGCAGAGTGGGCAACAGCTGCTGCCCTTTAAGCCTTCCGGGCCCCAGCATCCGGGCGCGTCGCAAGACGGACAGGCCGCGCAACCGGCCCAGAACACCAAGTGGGCGCTTAACCAGAGAAGGAACCCCCTAACCATAATGTCCAGCTGGTCCCAGCCAACGTCAACTTTGCTCCTCCAGAGGAGCAGGATCCCGGCACGGGGGCCAGCGAAGAAGAGACTGCTCCAACCTTCCCTGAGTACTGGAAACAGCTGCAGGAGTGCCACCACATCCAGATGTCAAAAGAAGACGAGCAGATAGCCGCTCTCAAAGAGCGAAGGGTCGTGGCCCTCTCCAAGTCAAAGGGGAAAAAGGACCCCCTGATCTACAAGGAATTCTCTTCCCGCGAAGAGTATGACGAGGAGCTTCCCGAAGAAGGCATAGCAGCTATCTTGGACCGGGTAGGCTACATCGAGAAAGTCTAGGATAGAAAAGCACTTGGCCATGCCTCGTGGGATGGTGTTGAGTTGGGGAAACTTGACAACTATCGGACAGAGTGAAACAAGGCCGACATCGATCCTGTGAGGATGGCTGTAGCCGGACCTTGCAGTACTCTGGCCAACAAGATGTTTGTCTTGCACAAATCTATCGAAGACATCGAGCAAAGCAATGCGTTAAGTGTTTTTCCTCTTTTTGAATTTTCCGAGTTGCCAGCTTTCTTCTTCTCCTTTCTTCTCTTAGAAACTACCCTAGTCCCTGAGATTCGGGCCGAGTAGGTGAAGCTCAACCGATTTGATATCTACTCGGGCCAAATATTCCAAAAAATGATACACTCTCCTTCTTCTCTGCAGGATAGCGTTCAGGAAAGGGCCAAGATTTTTCGCCAGCTTCTCTGGTCGCATCGCCAAGTGAGAGACCGGAACCGGGTTCTGGAATCCGAGAAGAGCGACAAGGACGCTTTAGAGAAGAATGCTCTGGACAACACCATCAAGCTATCTGCTATTGAAAGGAAGCCTTTAGCATTTTGGTTTGCGCGTTTTTTGCTTACGCCCGTTTTCTGCTTTTTGCTTAACTACTGTCTTCTTTGTAGGGGAGCTCAAGGCACTGGTTGAAAGGCACCAAGACTATGAAGTCATGTCTGCCTCAGCGCAGAGTAAAATCTCTTCTTTGGAAGGTGAGTTGACTTTTCTTCTCTCTTCCCTCTTGGTCTCTGTTGCTTGCTTATCTGTCTAAATGAGTTTCTCTATCCGCGGAAGAGTACAAAAACTTCCGAGAGCAGCACCTGCAGTGTCTTACCCCAGCTGAAGCACACCACCAAGTGCAAGTCCGGGAGGCCGAACTGGAGCAAGAGCGTGAGGCCGAGAAGGCGGAGTTTGAGAAACTACAAGTTGAGCTCACTGAAGAGCTCAAGACTGCCATCGATGATGTCAATGCGAAAAATGACATGGAGAAAAGGGCTGTCGCCGAGAAGCGGGAACTCTTGAGGGAGATCCAATCTCTCCGAGATAGGAACTCAACTCTAGAGTGCATTGTCAATGAATCGCGTTGCATCCAGGACAAGCACATCCGGGAAGCCGACACTTGGAGGACCAAGCTGGGAGCCCTTGTGCTGGAATTAGCTTGTGAGTTGACGCTACCCTTCGCTCTTCTTGGTCTTCCTTTTTCTATCTTCTTCTACTCAGTTTCTCTTCATCCTGGTTTCCTCTTTGACCCAAACTATTATGTCCCAATCCAGATGTCTTCCCGGACCTCAATGCCGCTGCTGAGACCGCTGTGGAGAAGGCGAGAAGGGATAGGGCAGCAGCCGGTCTGAGCGTTGATGAAACCTCCAGTATTGACGACCATCTCGTCAACATCAAGACCCAGGTACAGTCGCTCAAGGGCCTGGGTACCTCCATGGTGTCCACTGCGATGAAATTGCACGAGTTGTTTTTCCAGAGCGTCAAATCCCGGATACCATCAGCGAGATGGCGTCCAACTTGGATCACGTCAAGGAAGAACTGAAGAAGTGGCGCGCTTCCGCAGCCCGTGCAAGAGCTGACGAGACCCTCCACTTCATCCTTTCCTGGTATGAGAACTTTGACCTTGACCGGATTGGCAACCGCAGGAATGGTTCCAAGTGGACTGAGCGACCTGAGTGCGTCTTGCGCCAAAAGGAAGTGGCGTACGAGCTCGCCTCCTATGCAGAAATGAACCAATACATCGATGGCCTCACCGAGCCGGACACTGATGTCGAAGAAGAAGAGGAGGAAGGGGAAGCCGAGTTCGAAGAAGATGTCGGTGAAGACTGCAGCCGGGGTGCATAGGATGAAGAGTACGAGGAATCGGACCATGAGGCAGCGGAGGAAGAGGAGACCGAACAGCGCGCCACTGCGGAGGAGCCCGGGTTGGAGACTGACGAGGCCCGAGTAGAGCCGCAACCGGCAGCGCAGGACGAGGTGGTCACCATTGAAATGGTGATCGAAGAACCTGCTCCCGAGCTAAGCTCAAGTGAAGCCGCCACCGAGAACGCCGCTTCTGGTGCCTATCTGCTTCCCGGTGCCTCTACTGCTCAAGACACCACCGTCGCCTCCGAGCCAGGATCCACTACTCCAACCTCATCCACGCCAGAAGATGCTTCTACAACTCCTACGACTGATCCAGTGGCTCCTACCAGCACCGCGACGGACAACACTTCATCGACTGTTGTCTAAGTCCTGCATTCTTATCTTTGAACAATTTAACAGATCCCCGGGATGCCGGGTGCAGATGTAATGAATACGTTTATGTTCCTTCACGCTACTCAGTTTTATTTGATTCACTTTTATCAAGACTGGCTTAATGCCGGATTGCGTTTTAATGCAAGTCCCCGAGTTGCATTTCTCATTCACTCAGTTTTTTCGTTTTTGCTCTTATCTGCCACTTGTGGCTTTTTGGTAGTCGAGTCACAAGGTTTCAAAATTCAAGTTTCAGATATTTAGCCACTTAGAGATTTGCATGCTAACGCTTCCCACCACTTAGCCAAAAAGAGAAACAGAGAAGTAAAGAACAGTCTACTCGGTTGCTACACTTCTCTTTTCCTTTAGAAAATTTTCGTGTGTTTATGGACCTTTGGCTTGTTGTCTTACTTGCCATGAAGCCGGGTTGCGGACAGCAGCAGAGGCGAAGAGTTGGCCCTTGTGTTTAAACACACTACAAGATATGCACATGAAATTCTAAGTAAACGAATCGAGTAGACAAAGTAAAGCAGAGTAAAATGACACATGGCAAAATTTGATAAGGGCAGTCCCCGAGTTTGAATTCGGAGTGCCGACAAGAATTTTAACTCGGTTAAGGAAATACATACAATGTTTGCACATGAATGAAAACGGCAAAGTAGAGCTAAATTCCAAGGACGCTTGGATTCCTCTCCGGCTCTATCTGGCCTGTTCTTCTGCGGTGCCTGTACGTCAACTAGATAGTAGGCATCACTGTGCAGAGCTTTGCTCACAATGAACGGCCCTACCCACGGAGGGGATAGCTTGTGCATCCCGGCTGTGCGCTGCACGAGCCTAAGGACCATTTCTCCTTGTCGGAAAACCCTTGGGTTTACTTTCCGGCTATGATAGCGCCTCAGACTTTGCTGATATATGGCTGAACGTGACAGAGTTAACTCTCTTGCTTCTTCTAGCAGGTCAACGTCATTTTCTCGGGCCTCTCTTGCCTCTTTTTCAGTATAGAGTGTTACTCTGGGTGAGTCATGCTCTAGGCCAGTGGGAAACACAGCCTCATCTCCATATACCAGGAAGAATGGTGTGTATCAGGTTGATCGGTTAGGGGTAGTCCTTAGACTCCACAACACCGTCGGCAACTCGTCCAGCCAACAACCAGGGGTTCGTTGTAATGGATCAATTAGCCTTGGCTTTATCCCGGACAGGACCAAGCCATTTTCTCTTTCAACTTACCCATTGGAGGCCGGATGCGCAACAGATGCAACATCTAGCCGGATTCGCTTCTCCTTGTAGAATCTTGCGAAGGCTCCCTCAGCAAAGTTTGTGCCATTATGAGTGATGATGCTGTGAGGATAGCGATATCTCAAAATGACATCCTTCAGAAAGCTCACAGCTCGAACTCCATCACACTTCCGAATAGGCTTGACCTCAATCCACTTGGTGAACTTATCAACCATGACCATGATGTGAGTCATGTTGCCTCTAGCCGGCTTGAAAGGGCCTACCATGTCCAAACATCAGACAACAAATGGCCAAGTAATAGGAATGGTCTTCAACTCGGACGCTGGCATATGAATCTTGCTTGCAAATCTTTGGCATCCATTGCACTTTCTCACTATGTCTTCAGCTTGTCGCAAGGCTGTGAGCCAAAAGAATCCATGCCGAAAAGCCTTGTTGACCAGAGCCCGAGAAGAGGCATGGTGCCCGCATTCTCCTTGGTGTATTTCTCTGAGGATCTCTTCTCGTTCCTCTCGCTCAACGTAGCGTTGTAGCACGCCAGTAGGGCTCCTTCTGTGTAGCTCCTTGTTGATGATGGTGTAGCCCTTGGATCTTCTCTGTATCTGCAGGGCTGTGACCTCGTCGCTTGGCAGAGTGCCATCCATCAGGAAGGACAAGATGGGCACAGCCCAACCTAGCGTGGGCCGAACAGGGAACACAGATTCATCTATCTCCATTGGATCCGCCACCATTACTTGCTCTGGGTTGAGGACGAGTCCCCGAGTACTCTGAAATGACCCCCTCGATGAATGCGAAAGTCACGGAGTTAGGAGGGGCCATCCCCGGGTTGCAGGTGCCAGTCCCCGGGTTGGAGACGGCAGTCCCCGGTTTCTCTTTTGCAGCTTCCCAATCAATCTCCATGGGAACAGCTTCTGACCCTGGCAGCGACGGAATGAAGATGGATTTCGAGTTGGGAGATGGCTTGATAGATGGCTTTCTCAAATTCTCCAAGGCCCCAACTTGGACAGTGTATCAGCTGCATCATTCTCAGCTCGGTGTATGTGATGAAACTCACACCCATCAAAGAACCCGGTCATAGTTTGCACCAGAAACCGGTAGGACGCCATGTTGGCATCCAAGGCATCCCAATTGCCGGATACCTACTGAACCACCAAGTCCGAGTCGCCATAACAGACGATACGTTGCACTCCAATATCCTTGGATACCCTTAGGCCATGTACCAGTGCCTCATACTCGGCCACATTATTGGATTCCTTGAAATGAATCTGGAACACATACTTGATTTGATATCGCTTGGGTGACGTGAGCACCACGCCAGCACCAAGCCCTTCTTTTACTTTGGAGCCATCAAAATGCATCTTCCAGAAGTTGGTTTCCGGCAAGGGAGGCTCGTACTGCATCTCGGCCCAATCTACCAAGAAATCTGCTAGAGTTTGTGACTTAATTACTTCTCTTCTTGCGTACAGAGGGGTGTACGCGGCTAGCTCAATTGCCCACTTGGCTACTCTGCCGCTTGCATCCTTGTTGCCCATGATTTCCGAGATGGGAGCGGTGCTCACCACCATGATGAGATGCTCTTGGAAATAATGCTTAAGCTTCTTGGCACCCAGGTACACGTCATATGTCATCTTCTGGTAGTGCGGGTAGTTTTGCTTGGAGCTGGATAGCACCTCGCTGAGATAATATACTGGCCGCTTCACAGTCTTGTCTTCCTCTTCTCTTTCCACCACTATCACCACAGTGACTACCCGGTTGGTAGCCGCGATATAGAGCAACATTGGCTCTTTGGGTAGAGGCCTTGCCAGGATGGGAGCGCTACCCAGCAGTGTCTTGAGTTCTTTGAAGGCCACATCATCTTGTGGTGTCCAGACAAACTTTTCACTCTTCTTCATGAGCTGATAGAGAGGCAAAGCCTTCTCGCCCATTCTTCCCAGGAAGCGGCTAAGGGAAGCCAAGCATCCGGTGAATTTCTGCACATCCTTCAGTGATCTCGGCAAAGACATGCTCTCTATAGCTTTTATCTTTGAAGGATTGGCCTCAATGCCCCGACTGGATACCAAGAAACCGAGTAACTTGCCAGCCGGGACACCAAATGTGCACTTAGTCGGATTCAGTTTCATCCTGTATTTGCGCAGGCTAGCAAATGTTTCCTCAATATCACTAAGAAGAGTATGTGTTTCTTTTGTTTTGATGACAATGTCATCTACGTACACCTGCACATTCTTGCCTATTTGGTCATGCAAACATTTTTGCATGCATCTCTGATAGGTAGCCCCATCATTTCACAACCCAAAACACATAACACGATAACAATAAGCCCCGTACGGGGTAATAAAAGCAGTCTTTATTTGATCAGTCGGGTTAAGAGGTATCTGATGGAAACCAGAGTAGGCATCAATGAAAGACAAAAGCTCGCACCCGGCAGTGGAATCGATCACCTGATGTATGCGGGGTAGCGGAAACGGGTCCTTGGGGCAGGCCTTGTTCAAGTCGGTGTAGTCCACGCACATGCGCCATGCCACCACGGCCTTGGGGTCCTCCTTCTTCTTCTCGACCATGACCGGATTGTCCAGCCAATCCGGATGCAACACCTCCATGATGAATACACTTATCAGCAGCTTGGTGATCTGATCATCGATAGCCTTTCTTCTCTCTTCCACAAAGCGGCGCATTGCCTGCTTAATCGGCTTGGCGTCTGGGCGCACATGCAGAGAGTGCTCAACCAACTCCCTCGAGAGACCCGAAAAGTCCTCATTGGACCATGCAAAGACATACCGATTCTCACGGAGGAAGTGGATCAGCTCGCTTTCCTATTTCTCGCCCAACCCGGCGCCAATGATGGCAACACGGTCTGGGAACTCATGGTCAACCTGGACTTTCTTGGTCTCCTGGCAGGCCTGGAAGGTGGCTCCATACTGCGAACTCGGCATGCCTGGCATGCCGACTTGAGCTGCTTGAGCCATAGCCACCACCTCGTGTATCTTCTTCTTCTCAGCAGCAATGACGAAAGACTCCGCCAGCAAAGATCCAGCAGAAACGCAATCCAGGGAGCGCTTGTAGTCAACCGAGATGGTGATGACGCCATTGGGGCCAGGTAGCTTCATCTTTAGGTAGGATGCATGGGTTGAGGCCATGAACTTGGTGAGCGCAGGCCTGCCGAGTAGTGCATGGTAGGGGCTCTGAAGATCAATCACTTCGAATTGCAGGCACTCGGTGCGGCAGTTCTCCCTGGTTCCGAATAGCACATCTACCCAGATGCGGCCGATTGGAGCGCAAGACACTCCCGGCACAATGCCATGGAAAGTAGTCATGTTGGGTAGCAGCACGTTCTTGGCAAGTCCGAGCTTCTCAAGGGTATCTCGGTACATGATGTTGATGCTGCTGCCGTTGTCGATCAGTACCTTGCTGAACTTGATGTTCTTCTTGGTCCCCAGGAAGGTGGGGTCCACCACCAGTCCATATGTAACCGGATTGGGCATCACCTTGGGGTGATCATCTTTGGACCAGGTAATCTCTTGGTCGCACCAGTGTAGGTAGTGCGGCACAGCTGGTATCACTGCAATTACCTCCATCGCGCGCCTGCGCCGCGACTGCTTGTCATCCGGCTCGGTGGTGAACACCATATAGCTCTCATGGTGCTCCTGGTACTGGTTCCGGTCTCCAGCACCATCATTGCCGTTGTTGTTGTTGTTGCCATTGTTGTTGTTGTTGTTGTTCCTGTTGTTTTTGCGAGTGTATAAGTTGCGGTTGTTGTAGTTGCGGTTGGCTCCCTGAGCCACTTGGTTCACGTTCTCCATTCTCGGATTCTCAGCCGGTCTGGGAGGACTTGCCCGAATAGGCTGCAGATTGGCTCCCGAGAGCGGAAGAGGAGGAGGAGGAGGCAGCTGACCAAAGCCTTCACCCTTGATCCGGTCCCACCAGCTGCATTGTCGGGTAGTGTGGTTGGCTGGCCTATTCGGACGCCGAGTATGGAAGCTACACGACCCATCCTTCATGTTCTCAAAGACAAATCTCTGAGCATCTCCGGATTCCGGGTTGCTGTTGCCTTGCTGAGGAGCATTGTATTGCTTCTTGAAACCCTGGCCCTGATTCTTGTTGTGCCCATATTGGGCTCCAGCGGTTTTTTGCCTTTGGCTGCTCCCGGCAGCCGCAATGCCTTGGTTTACAACATTTACCTGCTCCGAACCATACCGAGTATCCGGTCGATCATCTCTGCGCTTGTTTCGGAAGTCTTGTCGGTCATGGCGCTTGTTGCCATCTTGGTTTCTCCTTCTCGGCTCGAAGGAATCGAGCAGAGGCTGAGTAGGGTCGCCGACTGCATACATGTCATCTATTTTGATTGTCTCGGAGAGCGTACTCGGCATCTCTCTCTGCAGCTTCTGCCATAGCATGCTGCCATGCCTGCAGCCTTGAAAAAACTAGGCGATCGCCTGTGACTCATTCACACTCTCACAGGTGTTCCTCAATGTGCTCCACCTAGTAAGATATTCTCGGTCAGTTTCCTCTTCCCGCTGCTTGCAAGCCGAGAGCTGCTGCGGCCTATTCGGCCTCTTGTACGTGCTGGTGAAGTTGCTGATGAAGGCTTCCGAGAAGTCAAGCCAGCAGTTGATACTGTTCTTTGGCAAGTTATTGAGCCAGATCCGGACAGGGCCCTCCAGCATCTGTGGGACGTATCTCATCGCCCATCTCCGATTGCCGCCTGCAATGTGCACGGCAGTGACATAGTCATTCAACCAGTCATCCGGCTTGGCGCTCCCATCATACGACTTGGTCCCCCTGGCCAGCTGGAACTTGGTTACAGCAGGCTCTCCCATGATTCTATGACCAAAACAACTTGGGCCAGGTGACCCCTTCTCTTCTATCTGCTCGGACCAGTGAATCTGGTCCAACTTGTACCTTGCGTCACTGGGCTCCACCATCCTGCCACCTAGACGATCGGTGACATCTCTTGGATCAGCGTACCCGGCTTGCTCCATTGCCGAGTACCCATCATCATAGCGGTCTTGCTGCACAGGACCGGGTTGAGCAACCGGGTTGGCCGCTACCACTACTGCTTTCGGCTGCACAACTTGCAGAACCGGGTTGGCAGCCTGACACCGAGATGGGCCATTGTCGCACCCGGACTTCTATAGGATACTCACAGCCCGCTAAACAGTAGATGATTGGATTACGGGGCCTACCTGCACCCGCACCTCTTACGAGTAGGCCAACACGTATACGTGTGACAACCAACCTCTACTATTCATCGTCTGCGCAAACCATCCCATAGGAATCCGAATACTTCCATTGACGTACTTCATAACATACACACATGGTACGTCAACGGCATTTGAACAAGTGATATCACAACAAATCTCTAAGACACAAAAAATAGAAATAAGTGGCAAATAGCTCTCACTAGAGCAGAGATAGCAAATACAATCATGTAGAGGACACATGTCCCAACAAGTCATCATTACACCACAGCGGAAGCATCCAAAGTGTCTGAGTACAGACAAGATCCAAATAGGCCTAAGAGGACGGAAACGAAAAGTACGGAGCCCATCCACGAAGTCTCGGATCCTGCCCGGGTCCGCTATCTACTCGTCAACAACCTCGTCATACTCCACGTAGTAGCCACCATGGGGATCCTCGGAAACGTAGTCTGCAGAACACGCAGCCCCAAAGGGGTCAGTACAGACGAGTACTGGCAAGCAAGATGCACAAGATACCAACGTGTACCCGACAACACCAAGTACAGATGTTTTGGGTTCAACGGAAGATAGGTGATACAAAGGTGCGGTAGCGGCTGCACTGACCAACTACAGAGACACGCTACAACATCCGGCTAAAAGAACGGGATAAGATAGCGCGACAAAAACCAACTATAACTACTCACCAAACAATACCCATCCAGTGTTACCCCCTACTAAGGAAGCAACCCAAGGAAACTCACACTGTTGATTAAGGTGAAGTTCAGGTTATTGTGACAATATTCCTATTACTAGTCAAATTATTATTAATTAGATGTAAGTTGTCTGAGTACTTGTTAGCCAGCACTTTCACCAAGTCGTCACATAACCGCGGACAACACGGCTTCTCGAGAAGATTCATCCCTGCAGGGTGTGCTCCAGTACCCGTACACACTCAAGCCACCAACTAAAACTCAGGTTGGCTCGACACGACCCAAACCGTCTCTACAACCCATCCTAGGAGCCACGGAGCTATAAGGTCCCGGCCAGTCCGACCTAACCTAAGCGCAAGGGTGAAAACCACACCCCCCGGCACCACAGGCCTCGCCCTATATGTATGCGTCATCATCATCATCATAATCATCAACCATGGGCGCGACCCATTCATGCGTATGCGCAAATGGAACACCCGAACTAAGTGTGGCTCTTCGGACAAGCTGCAAATCAGGTCTAAGTCGAGGGGGGTCCCATACTACCTCCCGGATGCGGTGAGCACGCTCATCATGGATCAGAGGACAAGACCCTTTTCCTAATTAGGGTCGACACTAGCAGGCTTCATGTTGGAATATATGTCGAATATGTGTACGAGTAGGGCTACGCTAGGACTTGTAATTAAACGGAAGCACTGGTAGAAAACAGGCCTACAGTCCCGGTTCGCCAGGCCCATTAATCCCGTCCGGGCAACCGGGACTAGCTACGCGCGACTAAAGGCCCCCCCCTATAGTCCCATCTCTTACGGACCGGGAGTAAAGGCCTGTCCACGTGGGCGGGTGGCGGAGCCTGGGGTCGGAGGACATTTAGTCCCGGTTGGCCACATGAACCGGGACTAGATTTATTTCGTAATTTTTTTAATTCATTTGGTTTCTAATTATTTTTCTCACCTTTTTTCACTCCCTTTTTTTCACTCCCTTTTATTCTCACAATTTGTATTATTTGCTTAGTGTCTAACTAAGATTATCTCTAGTCCAATTAGTTACTCATGGTCAAACTTCCCGCTCGGTCACCCATCCTCCCACTGCTCTAGCACTAGCACGCTTAACTTCCGAGTTCCATCCCGTCCCGAATCTAAGTGTTTCTCACGCATGTATATGATAGTTGTATCATATCAATCTTATTAACATGTTGGCCGAAGCCATATTTCTTTATTGTTTGAATTTCAAATAAATCTTTTAATAAACAAAAGTAAAGATGTAATTAATAATTTTGAATAAATAAATAAACATTAACTTTTAATTTGTATTATTTCTAAAAATACCAATAATATATCCAAAAATTGAGAAAAATAGAACTAATTCATTTTAAAATCTTAAAAATACAAATAATATATCAAAAATGAAGAACAATAATACTAATTCATTTTAAAATCTTAAAATACAAAATATATATCAAAAATTAAGAACAATAATACTAATTCATTTTAAAATCTTAAAAATACAAATAATATATCAAAAAATGAAGAAAAATAATACTAATTCATTTTAAAATCTTAAAATGAAAAAATATATCAAAAATAAAGAACAATAATACAAACAATATTCATTACATGCATAGAGTCGATCACACATAACACAATAGAGTCGATCACACATAACACAAACATAGAGTTGATCACATTTCATAATTAACATAATATATAGAGAGTCGATCACAAAAGATATCCATTACATATATATACTACTAATTAGATACCCATTACATGCACATGCATAGATATCGAACGCATGCATACATCATCTATGGCCCCCCCGAGTAGATGTGGAACAACTCGTACGCGACATATGCATCTACGGCCGCATACTTGAGGTTCGTCAGGCGCAATGGGGTCTCCTCCCAATAGTTGTGATTCTGCCGGGGGAAATCAGTCTTCATCCTTTCATAGGCCTGGTGGATGAAGGTGCTTGCCATGACAGCCATCTCGGTCTTTGGCCCGGTCAACTGGATAAGAGTCTGAAGATCAACGTAGTGATCTTCAGGTATCATAATACCGATGCGCATCAACTTCACACGGTCTTGCGTGATGTCCACGCTACAAAAGTCAAACCCCGAGTTGACAAGAAAATCAACAAGGTCCGGGCAATGCCTCGAACTACTGTAACAACAAAAATAGGATATGTGTTAGATATGTTGCAACACACGTATTGTTCACATGCAACAAAAAAACTCGAAGATGGAATGCAAGATTGTACACGTGTGCTATATATATATAGCTTCTACCTTGACCATTGGAAGACCAACACCGAATGCTTGAACGATATCTGGATGAGGGCAACATCCTTCTGATTCGCCGTGTACTCCAGATCGAGACCAAAGAACCGGTGTTCTTCGGGAGCATCAAAATAGAGATCGGCCAAATGACCCAGAGCTTCAGGCAGCCTCGCGCAACTGTTGGTGAAGAGCACGTCCAAATCCTTGCCGCATGGTGTCTTCCCATTGTATTGCGTCCATTCAGCCATTTTGCGTGCGTGTGCTTGGATCGAAAAGAACAGAGAGCGAGAGAGAGGAAGAACAGAGAGCGAGAGGAAGAACAGAGAGCGAGCAGTGGAATGGCGCCCTCTGCCTCGCTCGCGAAATAAAAACCGCCGCGGGGGAGGCGAGACGCTTGATGTTTAGTCCCGGTTGGCCACGGGCACGGGGAATAAAGGGCCATTGGTCCCGGTTGGCCACGGGAACGGGGAATAAAGGACCAATAGTCCCGGGCGGCCATGTCAACCGGAATGAATTCCCTCCACGCGTCGCAACGCGCTTCCCAACCCGCGACGTCTGACCTTCTGTCGCGGGTCTCCTCCCTACCCGGGACTAAATACTCATTGGTCACGGTGCGCAACGCTTGGGGACTGATGCTGGCATACCGAAGGCCTTTTTTCTACCAGTGAAGGTTAGGTGTTTGAGTCGGACACGTGTAACCTGGCCTAATATATAAAGGCACCGGGAGTAGCCCAAATAGACACGACGAAAGCTAGTAGGCTAGACACAAGATCACGAGGGGACGGTCCGGCGCCCGTGGCAGGGGCGGCCGGACCGGCGTGGCGTTGAGATCTGGTGCGTCTGTATTGCCTCGGCGGGCTTGTCGTCGATGGCGACTTGATAGCAGCAGGCACGCAAGGGGAGCCGGCGGCTTGTGCCGGCGACCAAGGCGGCCGGTGCAGCGGTATCGATGGGGAGGAGCGCCCATAGTCATGCCCCGCAGATGTAGGCGAGTTCGCCGAACTGCGTTACCAAATCTCGGTGCCGTGTTTTGCTGTGATTGCTTGGCCTCGGTAGATCGGTTTTGCGCCTCGGATTTGTAACAAGTGGTATCAGAGCGTCAGGTTCAGAGGTTGCAGATTTGATCTAGAGGAAGGAGGACAGATGTTGTGATCGGGCGTCGTCAGGTATGTTGCAGATCGACGTGCCGGCGAGATGGCGATCAGGGCACGTCTGAAATCAAAGAAGCAATCGGAGAGAAAGCAGAGGCATCTAGCAAGGCACGAAGCTGCAGGTCGATCGGTGGATCCGATCTAGGCGGAGGCGGCTGTAGTGCACGTGATGGACAAGAGCTTAGTTGGGGTGTATGTACGAGGAGGCACCCTAGCTGGTCAGCTGGTCCAAGGCGTGTGGTGCGTGTTAGATGCTAAGTGCAACGCGGCGAAATTTGGTATAAGAAAAGAGCACCGTATCAAATGTAGTACATGCATGCCATCTGAGTTGGAGCAAAAAAAAAAAGGAGGATTAGTCAAGGAGCTTTGGAGGGCACGTGAGTATGAGGATGGTGCATGGCTGGGTTTTTTATTGGATTCAATGGCATGCAATTCTTTGATACGTGCACACCAGAAGACATCAAGTGTTTTTCTTTTGGAAATTTTCTTTGCTCGGTGTACTCGTGGTATACAGGTTGGCTACGTTAGGTACAAGTGATGCGGAGTGCGCAAGTTCGTGACGGACTGACGCGGCGAGGATGATCATGCATATACAAGGCGCCGGACGGTGCACGGCAATTTGGCGGGTGTACCAGGCGTAAGGTGGAGCATGATTGCAGCCGGATGCGTTCGGCTGGGTTGGACTGGACAGTCTGACGGGACAGAATACGGTGAAGATCGGCGATGACGACGTAGGAGCGTGACTGCTGATGGTGTCCGGATTCTGTGGCGTGGAAACACGTGGCGCATGCCTGAGGGGTGCGTGCTTCAACATGCAGCGGCGCGGGGTTGATTCAAGATGATGTGCACATGATATCTTGAGGTCGACGGGGCGCGGGGTGGACTGATCATCTACCATCGAGTCATGTTGAAGGTGGAGCTGGAGTCTGACGATTCCACTCAGCTGATGGAGGGCTACGGCGTAAGTATACAGAGAGTCGGAGCTCAGTCAGCGGGAAGGCGAGAAGCACGTTGGTCGGACTGGACGTCAAGGTTCGAGAGATACGTGGAACTCGGCATCGGTCGGGTAGACTGATGGTTATCTGCAGTGGGGCCTGAAATGGTGTGGGTTAGCGACCCTTGAGATCTTGGCCAAGATTGCGGATGCTCGACGCGGTAATAGCGGCGAGGTGTGCGGTAAGCATGGGACACGGCGATGGACCAGGGCACGGACGGTCGGACATGAGGTTTGACATGTGTGCAGGGGTTCTGAAGAAGTGTTGGCGAGTACCAGGTTCGAGTTGGTGACTGGGTCTATCGGGATTGACATCAAGTGATGGACATGAGTCGGCCATGGAGAATCTGCGAAAGCGGTGATGAGACAGTTGTGAATTTGACTGGAGATGACTTAAAGCAACGGCGAAATTTCTTCAAGGTTTCAGAGATGCAGTCAACAATGGCGAGAATGATGAGTTCAGGTAACTCTTATTTGTGACACCTAATATGTGAGTTGTTCACTTTCACATAGATCAGGGAAGAGGCTACCAAAGTGACGATGCAACGGCGTTCTCGATGTGGTGACTTTATGATCGTTGTGTGATGGCGGTGGACGGATACTCCGGAGATTTGGGAGCACAAGGCAAGAGTGGGGAAGAACTTAATTTTCGTGGGAGCATTGACTGTGGTGAAACAAGGAAGAGACTACGGTTGCAGGTGGAATCATTTGGAGTCAAGGGAGTAGTAGCTAAGCTCATGATTCATGGTTCAAGTCCAGGTATACAAAGATTCGGCATGACGGCTTCAAGATGGCGAAGGGCATATTCGCCAAGGTGGAGTTTGTTGGAATATATGTCGAATATGTGTACGAGTAGGGCTACGCTAGGACTTGTAATTAAACGGAAGGTTAGGTGTTTGAGTCGGACACGTGTAACCTGGCCTAATATATAAAGGCACCGGGAGTAGCCCAAATAGACACGACGAAAGCTAGTAGGCTAGACACAAGATCACGAGGGGACGGTCCGGCGCCCGTGGCAGGGGCGTCCGGACCGGCGTGGCGTTGAGATCTGGTGCGTCTGTATTGCCTCGGCGGGCTTGTCGTCGATGGCGACTTGATAGCAGCAGGCACGCAAGGGGAGCCGGCGGCTTGTGCCGGCGACCAAGGCGGCCGGTGCAGCGGTATCGATGGGGAGGAGCGCCCATAGTCATGCCCCGCAGATGTAGGCGAGTTCGCCGAACTGCGTTACCAAATCTCGGTGCCGTGTTTTGCTGTGATTGCTTGGCCTCGGTAGATCGGTTTTGCGCCTCGGATTTGTAACACTTCAAAACCCTAAGCCGGGCCTCCTGCTGGTGCCTTATCATCAAATTGTTATTACCCCAAACATTAACATGATAATGATTATAACAAACCCATCTATCAAACTAAATAGGTGATAAGATAAATGACAACAAGACTCGATGCACAACAAACCTAAGCATGATACTACGACACAGGCTAACAAACAACAGGGTTTTAGGTGTGGGGGTGAGGCTATATTTATGGCTGCAGGATGACATGTGATAGGATCGGAACACAAGCAACGAATCATAAGGCTAGCAGATTAGACAACGGAAAGTATCGGTATCAAGTGTGGAAAGGACACAATGGTTCATGTGAGTGAATACTTGCCTGCAAACTCAGTAGCCTGGTACTGAGGTAACTCCTCTGAAGTGGTATCGTAAACCTCGTATGTCTCAACGTCGTCGTCTATTCGAGAAGAAGCAAACAAACAACGAAGAAAGACGGACAATCAATAACATGGCATAATGCACAAACATGGGATGATGTATGACCGTTTAATTGATGCATCAAAGATAAGCTAGTTGACATGATAAACATATTTAAATGGGCCCATATGCAATTTGGATTGCATATGGAAAAGCTCATGAATTAAGTTGAATTAAGTGATCTACAAATAACCATCATGTGAGAGTTGATTAGAATGATGCATGGAGGATGAAAACAATAAGAAAACAACAATAGCTTCAATTGAAATGTTGTTTACCAAGTTTGGAGTTTTATTTAGTAAGTTATGAAATTTGGATTCTTAAGTGAGTTACACAAACACTTATTGTTTTCACCCATTTTAATTGTTCAAAACAGATAACAAAATTCATATTTGGAAAGAACACAAAATTTTAGATGGAATACATATTTCATTTGATGAAAATGGATTTAACATGAGCAAGTTATTAATTTGACAATTTTAAATGCATTAATTAAGAGACATTTGTTTTCAGCAATTTAATTTATTTAAAATAGAACACAAAGTTGGTATTTGCAAAGTTCATGAAAAATGGGATGGAAAACATATTTAGTTTGTTGAATTTGGAATTTTTATGCCCAAGTTATGAATTTTGCAATATTAAATGAATTAAACAAGGATTTAAATATTTCACCAATTTAAAATATTCAAAACAGTAAACAAAGTTTATATTTAGGTAGAGAATTTAATTTGGTATGGAAAACATATTTTATTTACCCAATTTGGATTTGTATTGCAAAAGATATTTGAATTATTTCCAGGGGCCGGATTGCAAAAGAAACTGGATTTGGGACTTTTGTTACACAGCGTGTACTGACCCAGTGCCGCTGGCGGGTGGGTCCAGGGACACGGTGGCGCTGACTGGGATGGCTGGGGTGCTGACTGGACCTCCACTGTTAATGACAGGTGGGGCCAGGCATAGTGCGGAAATAAATGGCCCAAAAAGGGGCTTTGCACCGCGCGGGAGTCGAACTCGCGCCCTTGCACGGCCGTGCCAAGCACCGAGCCACTGGGCTGGGGCTCACATCTGTCAAAGCACAGGCCCGCTTGGTTCTTGTAGTAGATCGGCGGGGTTTCCTACAACCTGATGAAACTGAAGACATCGCCGTTTTCGCACTGAGCAGAGACAGCAGCAGCGCCGGCCGGCGATGCCGCTACCGTGGTGCGCACGGGCGACCACCAGGGCAAAGGGGAAAAGGGGCTTGGAGGCGTGATCACCGGGGGAGGCTCTTGGCGTCACGGGGACGGCCCGCTGGCGACGAAGGAGGCGCGGGGTCGAGGTTGGACGCGCACAGACAGTGCTTCCGCCGGAGGCAACGCGGCGGCGCAGGAGCTCCCTAGCCCAACTCCGGCCCTGGCCTTCTGTGACGAGGACGACCGTGGCGTGCCGTTTCCGTTCCCACAGTCAGCACGTCGTGAGGAGGGCCATGGAGGCGATGGCGACGGCGGCCAAGTAGCTGCAAGGTGCTGATGTTTTGGGTTCAGAAAAGAAAGAAATTTTCAGAGAGAGGCAGAGGGGATCTGGGGAGGAAAGGAAGAGGGTGGCGGCGGCTTGAGGGAGAAGAGAGAGAGCTAGGGTTAGGGCTCTCGCGGGGTAGATAAGAGAGGGGGAAAGGGGAGCAGGTGAGGAGGGAGGAGACGTGGATGCAGGGGAGCCACCTGCTCTTTCTCCTCTGCCTCCGTACGAAGGAGACGACCGCAGGGGTTGGTTGCTGGGCTGGCTACGGTGGGTTGTAGGTGGGCCGTTTTGTGGCCTGCCTCCCCACCCTTTTTTTTGTGCTTTCTCCATTTCTTTTTTTTTTGTAGAAAAGAGAGAAAGAAAAGAAGGGGGGTTTTGGGTCCAAAACTTTGCAATGATAAGTTTTAATAAGTTCCTCATTGCAAATTCCCAATTGCCCCAAACTTGTTTTACCAAAAAAAATTTAAATATTTGCTGGTGTTTGAAATTCAAATGAATTTGTTTGAATTCTGCCATAAATGAAATATTGGAGAATCAACCAAATTCATTACTTGATAAATGAAGTTTATGGAAAACAATTAAATTGTTGAACTTTGTGAGTTGTTTTGTAAACATTGGAACATACCAAGTATGAACCACTTTGGTTTGAATTTGAATTGAATTTCAAATGGTAACACATACCACATGCAATGCTTATGATGCATGATACAAAATTAAATTTAACAAGAAGCAAAGCAATTGGGGATTGTTTTCATACTTGGGATGTTACAAAACGCCCCCCTTGAAGGAATCGCGCCCCGAGATTCCTACTGAGAAGAGAAAAGGTCCGGATACTTCTCGCGAAGATCCTCTTCGGTCTCCCATGTTGCCTCTTTATCAGAATGATGTGACCACTGCACTTTGAATAACTTTGTGCTCTTGTTGCGAGTTTTACGCTCGGTCTCATCGAGAATGCGAATAGGGTGCTCCTCATAAGAGAGGTCTTCTTGCAGTTCAATGGCATCATGATCAACTGCACGACCTCGGTCTTTGAAGCACTTCTTGAGCTGTGACACGTGAAAGACATCGTGCACCTTGGACAGCTTTTCTGGAAGTTCAAGACGATAGGCATTTTCTGCATGCCTTGAGAGAATGTTGAAGGGACCAATATATCTTGGTGCAAGCTTTCCTTTGACACCAAAACGATGAGTGCCTCTGAGGGGAGTTACACGGAGATATGCTTTGTCTCCAGCTGCATAGACCATATCTCTGTGTTTGTTGTCATAGTAGCTTTTCTGACGAGACTGAGCAATCTTCAGATTGTCACGAATGATGCGAACTTTCTCTTCGGCCTCGTTAACAATGTTAGGGTCTAAGAGTGAACGTTCACCAGCTCCAGACCAATTGATTGGACTCCTGCATCTGCGGCCATAGAGAGCCTCGAAAGGTGCCATGCCTAGGCTTGCCTGGAAGCTGTTGTTGTAGGAGAATTCAGCATATGGAAGACACTCCTCCCATTTCATGCCAAAAGAGAGACCACATGCTCTGAGAATATCCTCGAGAATCTGATTGACTTTTTCGACTTGCCCTTGAGACTGAGGGTGATAAGCTGTGCTGAACAGAAGCTTGGTGCCCACGGCTTCTTGAAAGCTTTTCCAGAAATGAGAAGTGAAGATGCTTCCACGGTCTGAGCTGATTTCCAACGGAATACCATGAAGAGGAACAATCTTTGCTGTGTAGAGATCTGCTAACTGACTAGCTGAGATTGTCTCTTTGACAGGAAAGAAGTGAGCGACTTTACTGAGTCGATCAATGCCAACGAAGATTGCATCGTTGCCCCTCTTGGACTTTGGAAAACCGGTGACGAAGTCCATTTCAATCATGTCCCACTTCCATTCAGGAATTTTCAAAGGTTGGAGAAGACCCGCTGATTTCTGATGAACTGCTTTGACACGTTGACAAACATCGCATTCAGAGACATATTTAGCAATTTCACGCTTCATGCCAGACCACCAATACACTGTTTTGACATCCTGGTACATCTTTGTACTTCCAGGGTGTATGGAAAGAGGAGTATCATGAGCCTCCTTGAGAATCACATCTTTCAGGCTTTGGATTTCGGGAACTGCAATGCATCCTTGGAAAAACACTGTTCCCTTTTCATCAATTGAGAAGCACTCATACTTCACATTGCCTGCTTTGATGTTCTTTGCGATCTTATTGATCTCAGCATCACGAAGTTGTTCAGAACGAATCTTGTCCTCAAGCGTTGGACTGGCTGTCAAGTTTGCAAGATAGCCTTGAGGAACAAGTCCAGGATTCAGCTTTTGGAATTCTTCGTGAAGAGGAGGTTGGCTTTCCATGATCATGAGATTGTTGCAATAGGACTTGCGACTGAGAGCGTCGGCCATAACATTAGCCTTGCCTGGAGTGTCGGAAATGGTGAGATCGAAGTCTTTGATCTTCTCAATCCATCTCCTTTGTCTGAGTTTAAGATCTGGCTGACTGAATATGTACTTTAGACTGTTGTGGTTAGAAAAGATCTCAGTGCGATTACCCAACAAGTATTGTCTCCATTTCTTGAGGGCAAAGACAACTGCTGCAAGCTCAAGGTCATGAATAGGATAGTTGAGCTCATGTGTGTTCAACTGGCGAGAAGCATAAGCCACAACTTGACGTTCTTGCATGAGAACTGCACCTAGACCTTGGAGAGAAACATCACAGAATATTTGGAAAGGTTTGGAAGGATCTGGGCCAACTAGAACTGGTGTAGAAGTGAGTTTAGTCTTCAGGAGATTGAAGCTTTCATCACATTGTGGAGACCAGACGAACTTCTTGTCCTTCTTTCTGAGGTCAGTGAGAGGTTTAGCAATCTTGGAGAAGTTTTGGACGAAGCGACGACAATAGCTAGCCAAACCAAGAAAACTTCTGACTTGCTTCACCGTCTTTGGATGTTTCCAATCTACAATGGCCTTAACCTTTTCTGGATCAATAGCTATGCCCTTGGCTGATATGACATGACCAAGGTAAGTGACTTCAGAAATCCAGAACTCACATTTGGAAAACTTGGCATAGGGGCGATGCTCGCGAAGCTTCATGAGAATGAGACGAAGATGTTCTTCATGCTCTTTCTCGGATTTTGAGTAGACAAGAATGTCATCAAGATATACCACAACGAACTTGTCGAGGTATTCATGGAAGACAGAATTCATGAGTCGAGAGAAAGTCGCCGGTGCATTGGTGAGGCCAAAGGACATGACGGTGTATTCATAGCGACCGAAGCGAGTGACAAAGGCTGTCTTTGGAACATCCTCTTTTCTGATCTTTATTTGATGGTAACCCATTCTCAAGTCCAACTTGGAGAATATAGAGACTCCAGCAAGTTGATCAAAGAGATCATCGATGCGCGGAATTGGATACTTATTTTTGATGGTTTTCTCGTTAAGAGGACGATAGTCAACAACGAGTCTCTTTGTTTGATCCTTCTTTGCCACAAAGAGAGTTGGGCATCCCCAAGCCGAGGAACTAGGTTGAATGTAACCTTTTTCCATGTACATATCGATTTGCTCCTTTAACAATTTCAGTTCAGGAGGAGCTATCTTGTATGGATACTTGGAGATTGGAGCAGTGCCTGGTTCAAGTTCGATGACGAGCTCAACAGCTTGTCAGGAGGCATTCCTGGCAATTCTTCTGGAAAGACATCGGGGAAGTCACAAACCACCGGAACAGTTTCAATAGATGGTAGGGGATTTGCATTGATAGTGTAGAGTTGAACAACTGGATTTTCAGCATGGAAGTAGACTATCTGGCCAGAAGGGTGTGTGATTTTGACAGACTTAGCAGGACAATCAATGACTGCTTTGTTGGCTACGAGCCAATCCATCCCAAGAATGACATCAATATCTGAAGAGTGGAGAGCTATCAGAGATGCCTGGAATGGAAGGTTTCCAATTGTGATCTCGATGTTCTGGCTAACTTTATTGCTTTGCCAGCTAGATCCCGGTGATTTCACTAGGAGAGGGATAGACAATTGTTCCAAGTTGATTTTACTGGTGTTTGCAAAGCATTGGGAGATGAAAGAGTGTGAAGCACCAGAATCAAACAAGACTTTAGCACGAAACGAGTTCACAAGAAGTGTGCCCATTACAACCTCTGGAGATTCTTCTGCTCCCTGGGCCTTGACATGGTTCACCTTGACGGTTCTCACGCCAAGCTCGTTGCTGTTGTAGCAACCCAACGGAGGACCACGTATTCTTGTCGGGGTTGACCTGTGGCGAGGTGGAGGTGGAAAGAAGTGCCTTTGCGGACACTTATCGGAATAGTGGCCCGGCTATCCACACTTGTAGCATGTAGCAACAGAACGAGGAGTTGTTGGACCTGGCTGAGATGGAGCACCTCCTAAAGATACCACTGGGGTGGGAGGGCGGGCAAGAAATCCTGCCGGGCTTGGCAAGCAGATGGGTTGTGTTGGAGTGGTATATGGAACCCAAACTCTTCGTTTTTGTGGAGGCATGATAGCTTTTGAGTTAGCCTGTTCATGAGAGTGCTTACGAGATTCCTCAACCAACTTGCGCCCGTGCTCTTCATTTAGAGCGATGTTGATGAGGTCCTCAAAATTCTTAGCCTTGACGTTGGTGAGAGCATACTTGAGTTCCGGGTTGAGACCCCTGCGGAACTTTGCCATCTTTTTCGCTTCCGTGGAGACTTCATCTCCGGCGTAGCGAGCCAGGCGATTGAACTCTCTTTGGTATTCGAGAACGTCCAAATTGCCTTGTGTGAAATAATAGAATTCCTCACGCATTCTCTCCATGAGCCCATCGGGAATGTGATGGCGCACAAAGGCTTGCTTGAAATCCTCCCATGTCGAGACATCGTAGTAGTTTTCATAGACTGGGGTGCCATGAGACTACGGTAGAGACGTGGGGTAACGGGATAGCGTAGCAACACAGAACACGGGATTTACCCAGGTTCGGTACGTCGCGACAGTACGGCGTACCTACTCCTGCACTTCTCACTATGTGGGACTAAAGCCCGTATAATAAGGTTACAATGTAAGGGAATAGATCCAGCTACTCGACGAGGATGAACTTCCCGGCGAGTTGCGTAAGGCTTGAGCTTGAACCTTGGAACTAAAAGAACTTATGAAATCTATCTCCCGTCCGGCTTTATATAATAGCCGGATTAGGGCTTACAGAACCAGAAACCTAGAAGACTACGTTTAACTTGTAACTTGGAAAATAAGGAATCCGTCTTCTCCTCCAAGCCAGATCACGCGGACCGTGATCCGGGTTCTTCTAGAATCCGGCTTCTACGCGTCGGACTACTGGGCCGCCCAATGGACCTAAGCCCACTACCATGTAGGCCACCCTGGTTGATGAGGGGATAGTAACCCGGTATCCCAACTACCAGGTGTGACCCGGCCCAAACGGCGGCTGGACCAAATCCGGCTAAAGACAAAGAAACTTCTGGAAGGCCCAGGGCATGTAACGTTCGTGACCCGGATTGTGGGTTGCGGTAAGGAAAGTTAGGGTTTGTGTATAGAAGTTCGAGTAGGACTCAGGAGGCGCTTGGTAAAGGCAAGCCAAGGGGGGTATGAGTGCTATATATACCAACCCCTAGGCTTAGCCTCAGGGAGATTCGAGTCATAGTTGTAACACCCGGTATCGAGTATCCAGTATAATCATATCGAGATCCGGCGAGTTCCTTTCCGGTTCTTAGATTGCTTTCGCCATGTCCTCCTTCGAGCTAAACCCTCTCCCGAATACCTGTGTCGACTTGCCCCAAGATCAGTTACCCCAGGTAACGTCTGCCGTGATTATCCCACGACAGTTGGCGCCCACCGTGGGGCCTGCGTCCAAAGGTGTTTACATCACGGGAGAAGCTCGGAAGATCATGAAGAACTTTGTTGTCGGCGAGATCTACTCTGATGACGAAGGAACAAGGATAGTGGACAATTCCGGGTGGGAGTTGGAGCCGGAGCGTCTTGAATCCGGGTCCGCGGTATCGATTGGCCAAATCAGTATCTTCATCGGTATGGTACGTACGCTCAATTTAAAAGGACAATATCATGTGCATGTTACAGGGACTTCCAACAGGGACAAAAAGGCGTTAAAACAGACAGAGAATTCAGTTTCCTCGGCCACCCCGGGATACTTGAGATGGGCAGAGCAAGAGGTAACATGGAGCAGAAGGGATCATCCGGAAGGAATAGAGCACCCTGGAACCCTGGCGTTAGTAGTCTCGTCACAGGTCAACGGTTATGAATTGAGAAAGGTATTGATGGACGGAGGGAGCAGCATCAACATCCTGTATTGGGAAACCTTCTTGCGCATGAACCTCAAAGAGTCTCAGCTACAGAAAAGTTCGACGGTTTTTCATGGAATCGTGCCGGGTCATTCGGCGCGCCCCGAAGGAAAAATTACATTGGAAGTAGCCTTCGGAGAGTCGGTAGATAACTATCGGGTAGAATGGCTCACGTTTGAGGTGGTCCGGTTGCACAGTCCTTACCACGCATTGTTCGGGAGACCAGCTTATGCTAGATTCATGGCTAGGCCGTGCTATGTATATTTGCAGTTAAAGATTCCAGGCCCCAAGCAGACCATCACTATCCATGGAAACCGGGATATAGCAGCAGAGTGTGATGAGGGAGATTCGGTGATGGCCGAGCAAGCCTGCAGAAAGGAAGAACTTAAATATTACCGGTCTCAGGTGGATCCGGAAGATGGCACGGCATTGAGAAGACCAGACTCTGAAGACGAAAGAGTAAAATTTAAGGCGGCTCAAGACACCAAGAAAGTAGATTTTGTGGAAGGAGACCCCACCAAGCAGTTCACTATAGGGTCCAATCTGGAAGACGCGCAAGAAAAGGCCCTAGTGGAATTCATACGCTCAAATGCGGATGTGTTCGCCTGGACACCCAGCGACATGCCGGGTATCCCCACCGAGTTGGCAGAGCACAGTTTGCATGTGGATCCCAGGGCCAGGCCTGTGAAGCAAGGTTTGAGAAAAATGAACGAGGAAAGGAGAAGAGCAATAGGTGAGGAAATCGCACGACTATTAACCGCAGGCTTTATCATGGAAGTATTTCACCCGGACTGGTTAGCGAATCCGGTTCTAGTGATGAAAAAGACAAATGAATGGAGGATGTGCATCGATTTCACGAGCCTCAACAAGCATTGCCCGAAGGATCCGTTCGCGCTGCCAAGGATAGACCAAATCATAGATGCGGTAGCCGGAAGCGACTTGCTAT
The DNA here is from genome assembly GCA_028641055.1 of Alopecurus myosuroides. Classification (NCBI taxonomy): domain Eukaryota; kingdom Viridiplantae; phylum Streptophyta; class Magnoliopsida; order Poales; family Poaceae; genus Alopecurus; species Alopecurus myosuroides. The sequence continues at coordinate 269,842,514 of CM054063.1, read as the reverse complement.
GTTTCTTGGACGCATATTCGGGATACCACCAGATTAAACTCAAAAGGGAGGATTGGGAAAAAACCTCATTTATAACCCCTTTTGGGGCCTTCTGCTACAAAACCATGACGTTTGGATTGAAAAATGCGGGCGCAACGTATCAGCGGTGTATTCAGAAGTGCTTCGAGGATCAAATTGGGCGTAACGTGCACGCGTATGTGGATGATGTGGTTATTAAGACCCGGAAGGCAGAAACATTTATTGATGACTTAAAAGAAACGTTTAAAAACTTGAGGAGGTATCAGATGAAGCTTAACCCAACGAAGTGTGTATTCGGAGTCCCGGCCGGGAAGTTACTTGGCTTTATAGTCTCCGAGAGAGGAATTGAGGCAAACCCGGATAAAATCAAGGCCATCCAGAATTTGAAGAAACCGGAAAATTTGAAGCACGTTCAAAAACTCACGGGCTGTGTGGCAGCCCTGAGCCGATTCATATCCAGGCTTGGAGAAAAGGCAATACCCTTGTACCGGCTTTTGCGGAAATCAGATAAGTTCGTATGGGATCAGGAGGCAGATGAGGCGTTTGAAGCACTAAAGAAGCAGTTATCTGAAGCGCCGGTACTAGCGGCGCCGGGTCCTAAAGAGCCTATGTTATTATACGTGGCAGCCGGTCCCCGGGCCGTCAGCGCAGTAGTTGTCGTGGAACGCAAAGAAGATGGGAAAGGTCACCCGGTCCAGAGACCGGTTTACTATGTCAGTGAGGTGTTATCGGAAGCGAAGCAGCGTTACCCGCATTGGCAAAAATTGGTGTTCGGGGTCTTTATGGCCAGCCGGAAGTTGAAGCCATATTTCCAAGAACATCCCATAACAGTGGTTAGTTCAATACCAATGTCGGATATCATCAGAAACTCGGATGCGACGGGCAGAATAGCCAAATGGGCAATAGAAATGGGAGATTATCATATCAGCTACGAGCCCAGATCGGCAATCAAGTCCCAGGCCTTGGTTGATTTCGTTAACGACTGGACGCACACTGGAATGGTTACTGCAGTTCCAAGTTCCGAGTCATGGACCATGCACTTCGATGGATCAAAGCAGTACGAGGGGTCAGGAGCCGGAGTGGTGCTGACATCGCCAAAGGGGGATAAACTAAGTTACGTGCTACAGATTCATTTTGATTGCTCAAACAACGTGGCCGAGTATGAGGCTCTGTTGCATGGCTTGAAGGTAGCCAAGGAGATGAACATTAGAAGGATACGATGCTTTGGAGACTCGGATCTCGTGGTGCAGCAGGTATCAGGAACCTGGGACAGGAAGGACGCCACTATGGCAGCGTACCGCAGGGAGGTTGATAGGGTTGCCGGGTGCTTCTCCGGGTATGAAGTGGAGCACATAGACAGAAGAAAGAACGAGGCGGCGGACGCACTCGCCAGACTCGGCTCACGCAGGGAGCCAGTTCCACCTAATGTTTTCGTGGACGAGCTATGGCGACCGTCAGTTAAATCCGAGTCTGAAGAAGAATTAGCAAGTCAAGACCCGGACGTGGAGCTCGTGGCTACAATACACGGCGTTCCCGAGTGGACGGAGCCATATCTGGTATACTTATCACGGGGCGAACTGCCGGAACAGGAGGTACTAGCAAGACAAATCGTGAGGCGGGCAAAAGGATACGCTATTATCAATGGAGAGTTGTACAAGAGAAGTGCGGCAGGAGTCTTTTTGCGCTGTGTGACACCCGAAGAAGGCCGACAGATTCTTAAGGAGATCCATGAAGGTGATTGCGGGCATCATGCGTCCACAAGGTCTCTTGTGGCCAAGGCCTATCGACATGGATTCTTCTGGCTCACAGCTCTAGCAGACGCGGAACGGATAGTGGCAAGGTGCGACGGATGTCAAAGGTACGCTCGCCAAACTCATGTGCCGGCTATGGAGTTACGGACCATTCCATTAACTTGGCCATTCGCTGTTTGGGGTATGGACATGGTTGGCCCCTTCCATATGTCACCTTGCAAGAAGACGCACCTCTTAGTTGCTGTTGATAAGTTTACCAAATGGGTGGAGGTTATGCCGGTCACCAATTGCGAAGCGGCCACAGCAGTCAAGTTCCTGAAAAGAATTATATACCGGTTCGGGTACCCCCACAGCATAATTACCGACAATGGAACCAACATGTCCCTTGGAGAGATGGAAAAATTTTGTGGCAGCAATGGAATCAGGCTCGATGTAGCATCAGTAGCACATCCGCAAGCCAACGGGCAAGTGGAGAGGGCGAACCAAGAACTACTTCGTGGATTAAAGCCAAGACTGAGGGTTCCCTGTGTCAGGGCCGCTGGGGCATGGGTTGAAGAACTTCCTTCCGTGGTCTGGGGTATTAACACTACACCCAACCGATCCACCCAGATGACACCTTTCTTCATGGTCTACGGCGCAGAAGCGGTATTACCAAGCGACATTATTCATGATTCACCAAGAGTGACAGCTTATGTGGAAGTAGAGAACGAGAAAACCCGGCAAGACGCCGTGGATATGTTAGAAGAACAAAGGGAGCAAGCCTTGGAAAGATCAGCCATATATCAGCAGGACTTGCGAAGATATCATAGCCGGCGGGTGAAAAGCCGGGTCTTCCAGGAGGGAGACTTGGTCCTGCGCTTGGTTCAGACAAACGAGGGAAAGCACAAACTATCGCCACCATGGGAAGGACCTTTCATCGTAAGCCGGAGTCTGCATAATGGGTCATATTACTTGATAGATGCAAGAGAAGAATCGGCCACAATCAACGACACTGCTCACACTACTGCACCTATGCAAGAGAGAGATAGACCATGGAACGTGGCTCAGCTACGTCCGTACTACACTTAGCAGAAAACGATGTAACAGGCAGCAGGTTTCAGACGCACTCTTTTCCTATCCGGGGCACCCTTGGGGACTGGATGGGTTTTTAATGAGGCGGCTTGCTGACTCAATTTTCTCATATCAAATAAAAAGGAGGTTATCAGGAAAAGAAGCAATTATCATTTATACGGTGTGCATATTTTAGGTCTTGAGGGCTGGTTGCTCCTATAAGCACAGCTGCAAACTCAAAAAAGACCCGGCCTTGATGCCAATGAGTTATAGGGGCCGTCATTCGAAAAAACGAGTGCGGCTACAATCTTATAACCGGACAAAGAAGTCCAAATTTCTCGGCTATTCTTACTTAAGCTCGATGTGACTCGCAACGAAGTGGCATGATTCGTTCGCTTACGATTAATGTCGGTCATGAGACCCAAAACGGGACTTGCTTGACCCCGTTTTCGTATTGATGTAACAACATGGTATCCACGCGAAAGCCGGCTTATAGTACAAGATAGTCGAAAGGGTCATCTAAACCACAAGTTGTGCAGAGTATAAGGCCGACAGCCGGAAACTCAACGATTATCAAGCATAACTTCAAACCTCATAAAAAGCTGTCCTGAAGTCTTGGGCATTCAGCGACAGGCGATTCGTTTCCTAGACGCGGAAACCCGGACTGGGGACTTGTGAGCTCTAAGAAAGAAACAGCATCATCCAGCCGATAAAATTACAACGAGCCACGCATCCGGGTCTCAGGAGCTTAGGGATTCAGGTGTAAAACCGTTCCCTAGACGCCAACGACACCCGGAGGACGGGTCTTGCTAAGGAAAGTATAAAAAAAAAAAGGTATAAGGTATCGAGAATAAAGCAAGTGGATATCAAGAACAAGCAAATGCAAAGACACATTCATCAAAAGCCCAAAGGGGCGCAAAGTGCATCGGGAGTTTAAATAAAAGTATTACAAAAACCATAAAGTATCAAAAGAGCACAGGCGCTCTGCTTAAACGAATAGTAAAGCTGTTTTAACGATGCTTTGCCGGCTGACGTATGTGGAATGATAGGTATTACTTCAAGCTGCAGGGTCCATCTTGGCCTTGCCCTTGTCGCCACCGGTAGTTGCGGCGCCACTCGGATCAGCAGCAGTCCCGGGTTGTGCAGCAGAAGTTGCAGGAGCAGAGTCGGCCTCGGTCTTCTTGGCGGCTCCTTCCTTCATCTTGATCGCCTCCTCCCTCCAACGGGCAAGCATATCGAACGGCTGGGGGCGGTTCGCCTTGACAACCTTGTCATTAGCATCATAAGCCGGGAGAATCACATCAATTTCTAGGGCATCAGCGATAACACTAGCCGGATGACGGACTTCTTTCTGAATAGCCTTGAAGTCCTTTGGCAAAAACTTGGACCCATCCAAGTTGAACTCTGGGAATCCGCTCATAAGTTTGGCCAGCTCTAGCTTGGGAGCGTAGGCCTTAGCCAACGCGAGTCCCCGGGTTACCCCAAATCGGCAGGAGGACCGTTTCCAGTGCCAAATCCACTCGGGGATTGTAGAGCAGCATTCCAGTAATCTCTTCATGTTATCTGGCCTGACACCCGGCAGTCGCAACTCGTCAAGTATCCAACTGACTCCGCTGCAAAGTTGGCGAAGAGTATTCTTGATGGTTTTAAGCTTGGCAGCATCATCTTCTTCGGGGGCAGCATCACGTGGGCCTGCTAAAAAGGCAAAAGGAGCAAAGATAGTAGGCAAGCAAGTGCAGTTGTTCAATCCGAGTCATAAAAAGGTGAAATTTAAAAATCTTACCAGTCGCAGTACGGTGAACATCAGCAATTTGAGCAGAAAGAGTTGTAAGTTTGTCCTTAGCCCTGTGAGCTCTCTTCCTATACTTTTTCGTCATCTTTTGGCACCTGCGAGCCTCAGTCTCAGCAGCTTCACGAAGGGCCGTTTCTTTTTCAATACGCTTGGTGGACTTGGCCAGCTTCTTCTCCAACTGTGAAACATAGTCCTGTAAAGAAGCATGAAGAATGATCAGCCAGAAACATTATACAAAGTTCCAAGCAAGTTACCTAGTAATTTACTCGGAACTTGGGGACTATGTATGGAAACAATTGATGATTAGTCGGGATTACCTCGTGCTTGGTTATTAGGGCATCTAGTATGTTTTCTTCGTCGCCCTTCAAGGTATGGAGGGCATCTAGCATTTGAGCAAAGGTCATGTCTTCAGGGCGAAGTTGAGAAGGGCCGGAGGATTGGCCCTCTTGTGGAGGAGTTGTTCCGGGTTTGGGGGTCGAAACCCGGATTGTTTGAACGTCCGGGATAGGAGAGCCCGACTTGGTCTCCACAATGATGTCTTCGTCCACTTCTTCAGAGGGCGGGGGTGATGCAGTCTTTGGTGGAATGGGGTCCTTAAAAGGATCTTCTCCATTTCCGTCCTCGGCCTCGTCCTCAACCTCAACATCCATGTCATCACTCGGCTTTTCTTCTCCCTGCTCTTCTGATTCAGGGATATCCGGGTCGCTCAGCGTAACTGTGGCGCTGAAGAAAAGAAGGGAGACATTGATCAATGGAATATACGGAAAAAAGAAAGGTAACCGGTACGAGAAAATGCAAGTAAAGGTAGTTTACCCGGTGTTCACGGCATAATCCGGGGGAAGCTCGCCGCTGGAGGCGGATGACGTTGGTAAGAGCACTGGCTGCGGTACGCGAAATTGCCCGGCAAGTGGATGATTAGGAGACGGATGACGTCGAGGAGATTGGGAAGGTTGAGCTGGAGGGGTACTGGCTCGATGAGTGGGTGAAGTGGAGATACCCGGGTTAAGGGGATCATCCCCCGGAGAATTCCGGGTCACCCTACGTTTAGTCGGGAGAGGGTCCTTCAAGAAGGGTGAATGTGATAATCGCTCGTTAAGTTCATGCATAGCAGCAAAGGAGTAAGGCGCACGAGACATAGAAGAGAAGGGAACCTTTTCAACTACCCCTCTAGCCTTCCTTTTGTTTCCAACTGGGGGCTCCTGGTCAGACTCGGTGGCTTCCGGGTCATTTTCTTCTTCCTCCTCTTCATCTCCCGACCCTGAAAGCCGAGTAAGTATCAGATAAGAGAAATAACACAGATGAAGGGCAGGTGTAAAGGGTATGGGAGAGTACCCTCATCATCATCAACAGATTCGGTTTCCTCTTCGGGGTCTTGAGAAGGAGGAGGGTTTTCGACTTTCCAGAAGGGATCGTCAGCCTGTGAACAAATAAACACAAGTGGTGGTTAGAGACTATAACGGACGAAAGTACTGAAATAAGAAAAAGGAGTCAGGTCTTACCGCTGGGGCGGGATTTTCCCGAGTAAACGGGGGTAACCCGGCAGTGTTCTTTATAACATCTAGTCTCTCCATCAGGAAGCCCTTGATGGTCTTGTTGGTGTTACCGGCAGGGAAGTTCTTGGTGGAGTAGCGGAGGGAATCTGTGACGTGACCCGAATATTCGTGTAACAGCTTCGGGCGAATCGAGTTGGGCTGAACCCGGAAGTCTACCCAAGTCTTTATTAGATTGAGCCCAAGAAGGCCGTGGGCTGAGAGAGCTGCTAGTTTGGCCAGAAGGGGCTGAATCGCTTCCCTATCAAGGTCAGATGCAAAAGCACTGAAAGACTCGGAGGGCTCGAGAAGGCTCTCCGAATAACCCGGTAGTTTCCTCTCACCACCCGGAGAAGTGTCGTGGCAATAAAAGAAGGATAATTGCCAGTTTTTGGCGTTGGAGTTCAGGTTAAGAGGTGGCATCGATGAGTGTTTGCGGCGCTGGATGGATACCCCGCCGCAGGTAAGAAGCGTTCCGTCACCGCTCTCATAACATGGTTCGCATTGGAATAATTCGGTAAAAAGAGCAAGGTTTGGTGGAGTGCATAAGTACGACTCGGACAAAACTATGAAGTGGGTGATGTTCAGCATAGAGTTAGGCCCTATGTCGAACACCCGGAGGCCGTAGTGGCTCAAGACTTCCCGGAAAAAAGGGTGACCCGGAGGACGGAATCCCCGGGTCACATGCTCGGTAAAACAAATTACCTCGTTCTCGATGGGAGTGGGACGGGTCTCATCGCCAGGAGCCCTCCAGTGTATTTCCTTTTGAGAAGGAAGGATTCCTAACTCGGCCATCCCATCTAGCTTGGCCTTTGTCGTTGAAGACCGACCCCAGTTGGCAGAAGTGGTTTGAGAGGCCTTTGCAGAAGCCGGGTGTTTTCCTTGTCTTTTAGGAGCCATGGGGTTGACCTGCAAGGGACAGGAAATGTATGGAGTAAGATTCGGAACATCAAATCATTCAAGTCCGGAGACATCAAGACGTTGAAGGCTAAAATGAGACCCGGATAATGCACTACGATGTTAAAGGCGGAAGATTTTCCGGGTGTCAGATGAGGATTGAGTAAATCGTTAATTACTTACGCGTTGAGGTGAATTGGGTGAACATGGATGGTTGCCCATACCTTTATTGTGGAGGGATTAGCTGGAAAAAGAGGATTTTCCGGGTGTTAATGCGACAGGCGGAAAGAACAAGGTGGGATGGATCTAGATCGAAAAGCTTGCAAGCGATTTTATGCAAAGTTGGATGGCCAATAAAGGCGCGGGGACGAGCTGCGACTACGCATCAGGTGATTAAAGGAACTAAGGTCTATTGAAGCGGTTCAATTTGATGATATCAGAAAATTAGCTTACGGGTTGACCCAGATCCAATCTTGGTCAGATTGAAAAGGTTGTGAGTTTCGATTGAATGGTTGAGAAAGGCTTACCAAAGGAGTTGAGGTCCGAAGTGAGGGTGGTGCGTGGCGCGGCTTGAGTGTCACGTCACGGCCCTCGATGAGGGAGCGCGGGTGTGACAGCGATGCTTAATGGCGGAGCTGGATAGCTCGAGGATGAGTGCGGCCGGTGGTGGCCTTATCTTTCTTGGAGCGTGCGAGCCCGGTGGCAGAAATTGCGAGGGAGCGTGGAGGAAAGGGATGATGAAACGAGATGAATGGCTTAGGGTTGCCATCGGTTGATATTTATAAGGGAGGTGGTGAGCTCACCTACGGCCCGAAAGCCGGAAATTACGGAACAGTAATTATCCGTGCAGAGTTGGCGGCATATGCATTCGGAATTAGGCAAAATATCCCGTTGATGGGGGAAGCGCAGCTTGCCCCGAGATATCAGGGATCTTTATCGAGTAGGGCCCTGACAGTTTAAGGTTTAAAATTGGAAAGGCCAGTTAAGCATTCAAGGAAGGATCGAGCTATCACATGACAGACATGGAGCTGTGCCTGGTCATCTGTTAAAGCAACTTAACCCGGTTCCCATAGGCTTGGGCATTTCACATCTTTTTCAGGGAATAGCGAGCGCTCCGAGGATGAATCCGTGAAGCCCGCGCTATCCTGGGGACTACTGATGAGGGGATAGTAACCCGGTATCCCAACTACCAGGTGTGACCCGGCCCAAACGGCGGCTGGACCAAATCCGGCTAAAGACAAAGAAACTTCTGGAAGGCCCAGGGCATGTAACGTTCGTGACCCGGATTGTGGGTTGCGGTAAGGAAAGTTAGGGTTTGTGTATAGAAGTTCGAGTAGGACTCAGGAGGCGCTTGGTAAAGGCAAGCCAAGGGGGGTATGAGTGCTATATATACCAACCCCTAGGCTTAGCCTCAGGGAGATTCGAGTCATAGTTGTAACACCCGGTATCGAGTATCCAGTATAATCATATCGAGATCCGGCGAGTTCCTTTCCGGTTCTTAGATTGCTTTCGCCATGTCCTCCTTCGAGCTAAACCCTCTCCCGAATACCTGTGTCGACTTGCCCCAAGATCAGTTACCCCAGGTAACGTCTGCCGTGATTATCCCACGACACTGGTAGTCCGGCTCTTTTGTCTACCATCTTCTATACCCCTATTCGGTATATATCCGACAGTAGCCCCCAGGAAGGATCAAAACTCTGAAACTCCGCCTTTCGTCAAATACATTTTGTCCGGGAAACTTGATTCAGCAGTCTTGATTCTTTCTTCTTTCCTTTTGAAGGAGATGGTAACATAAAACTCGGAACTATGAAAATCCGGCTTTTCTTCTCGCGATCCTTCGCGGAAAAAGAAACACGTGACATCAGCGCTTTAAACATGCTGACGCAAGCGCCGCTTGGTTTCACGCGGGAAACCCTGCAACGTATCTCTGACAGATTCTCACGAGAAACGAGGAGATAGCCATCATTCCTCTGTTGTTCCGTTTCCCGGATTTTCCGGCGAGCGACACGCGTCGAACATCCAACGGTCAAAAGAGCCGTTGGCGCGTATCTAGAGGTTTTCAGGCTATAAATAGCCGTCCTCGTCGTCACCAGAAATCTTTCCTCACTCCCTCACTGCCCACGCCATTGACGCAAACGCGAGCACGAGAGCTAGAACGAAACCTTGCCCCGACGAGCCCTTTGCACGCCGGAGCGCTCCCTCACCACCGAAAACGATGGCCTCTCCGTCGTCCTCACCGGCTCGCGCCTCCATCGACGAGCTTTTGGGCGACCTAGATCCACAGCTGGGGTCGCCCAAGCATGCCGGCGGTGGGCCGGAAAAAGCCACGGCATCCGCGGCGGGCGGAGGAAATGCTTCCGCCGCCGCGGACGTAGCGGGCTCAAGCACCACAACATCCCCGCCGTTCGCACCGGAGACGGCGGAGGAGAAAATCGAGCTCCTTGGCGAAAAGCTTGCCGCCGTGAAGGCCGCCGCCGCCGCCGCCACCGCCGGAGCAGAAGAGGAAGAGGAAACTGCAGGCAACTGGAGTGCCTGCAGTATTCCCCCGGCTCTCCTTCCCAACCTGGAGAAGGAGGGTTTGGTGCTGAAAAAGAAATGGCGGCTCCCGGAGGAGGAGACTGAACCCACGCCACAAGAAGGCGAAAGGGTGCTCCTTGCCTCCCACCTTCTACGAGGTATGGGACTGCCACCTTCCTCTTTCTTCCTCCAGGTCCTGTCACACTACAACATCCAACCACATAACCTTCCTCCCAACTCTATTCTGTACATGGCCGGCTTCCAGGCCTTGTTCGAAGGTTACCTAGGAATAGAGCCTAGGTTAGATTTTTGGTTGTATTGCTTTGGGGTGAAGCGTAACTCTTCGGAGGGTGCGCTCCCAAATTGCGGGACCATTTCCTTTACTCTTCGGAGATTCCGAGAGGATTGGTTCCCCAAAATCAAAACCTCAGAATCCGTCAAATTTTGGACGGGTTCTTTTTTCTATCACCCCGACGTGCCTTTTCCTAAAAAGGCCGTCGGGGTTCCACCTTTTGTGAACTCCACCGCTGTTCCCCAGGATAACTGGGTGACAGAGGCCGTCCAGGTTCTGCCTCCAGATCTACTAAGGATCAAGAGGCGCATCGCCAAGCTCACTTCCTCCAAACCTCCTTTGACCGGTATGGACACGGTCTTTTGCTGGCTGGATAGGCGGATTCAGCCGTTAGCAAACCACGGAGGCCGTCTCCTGTGTGAATACACAGGAGCCAAGGATCCAATGCGGACAACCGACAAGGATTGGCCCGCAAAGGAGCTTAGGCGGCGCATCAATCAGTTGGTCGCTTCGTGCGACCAATACACGGAGAGTCGGCCAATGTACACGGCCGACAACCCCGCTCCTAAGGTAATTTTTCCGTTATTTAGGTATAATCTTACTTCCTGGATAATCTACCTTTTGAATCTGATTGGTTTTTTCCAACAGCTTGTGGATCTTCCAGACTCGGAGTTAGCTTCCGAGGCCGAGCTGGATGCGCTGCTCACCGCCGCCGCGGGTGGGCGCAAACGCAAGAAGATAATTTCTTCGGATGAAATTATCGACCTTGACGGAATCCCCGTCGCCACTTCCAGGTTATTTTCTTCTGGGTTTTTTCTTTTATGGGATCTTTTTCGTCCATCTTCGGTGTTTTATCCTTTTCCGGGTTTTTGGTTTTTAGCTTACCCCCCTCCAACCTGAAGCCGAGAAAGTTGAAGAAACTCAGAGCTTCTTCCAACCGAGGCAGACAACCATCTCCCGCCGTCGCCCCGGACACGCCGCAGACAATGGCGGAAGAGCCTACTGCGGCCACTACCACCAAGCCCCCAGAGCCCAGCCAGGCCGTTGTGTCCGAGTCGGACACGAGGGAAAGGGCGGCTCCAGAGGTGGGGAAATCTTCTCGGACTTTTGACGAGGAAATCCCCACCTTTGACAAGGATTTTAAGGCTATAAATGATGGTTTGAACGCGGCCGAAAATCAATTCGCGGAATACGCGAAAGAATTCCGAGAAAACTTAGAAGGTTTGCAACGCATGAGCCAGGTATGTAACTCTAGCCCCCAAGCATTAAACAAAATGCATTCTTTTTTGCTTTGATGTTTTTTATTGACCATACTTTTCCTTGCTGTGTTTCAGCAAACCTCCGAGGCCATAAACCTTGAAGTTTTCAGGAAGCTCACTATCAAGAATAAAGAAGTTCGAAGTCTTCTTTCTATTCTTGAGGAGAGAGAGGCGGAGCTGGAATCATCTCAGCTCGCTTTGACGGAAACGAAAGGTAAGCTTTTTCGTTTTGAAATTTCCGATTTAAGACTTTGTCTAAGTTTTTTCCCGAGGAGATTGATCAACTCGGATTTTCCCTTGCTTTTCAGCTGCTTTAGCTGAAGCTAAACAAGCAGCGGAAGATTCCGGCAACGCCGAGATTCTCCGCAATGAGAACATTGAGCTTCACAAGAATCTTGTGAAGACTCAGCAAGACCTGGAAGCCAGCAACCTGGCCCTTGGAGTGGCTAACTCCAAGGCTTCCGAACAGGCGGAGAAAGACAAATCCACCATTCAGGATTTGACTGAAGCTCTGAACCATCGCCTGGAGGAAGTTTCCGAGATCGATAAACTCATCGGTAAATTTCTTACCCTTTTCCTCATCTTTCCATGTTTTGCTTTCTCTGTTTTTCTCCTTAACCCTTTTGTATGTTTTATTGGATCAACCAGGAGACACCCCAGATGGCACTCGGGCTGCAGGCATCCGAGCTTTCGGGGAGACATGGAATCTGGTGAAGGCTGCTGCAACGCAGCTAGTAGGCAAGTTCCTTCCCGAAAAATCTGGGGAATGCTCGGAGGTTGAAAAACTTCCGGGTATCATCATGGAGGTGGCGGAGTCCAAGGAGTCTATTCTCCGCTCCGCTGCACGGGGTGGTGCGCGCATGGCCTTAGGCCTTATGCGCATGCACTACCCTAGTGCCAAATCCTGGCGTGTGGCCACCGGTGTCCCTCAGGGATACACGGATGCGCAACGATCCACCATCTTTGGTGAAGTTAAGGGCCACGCCACCCAGATTGCCGCCATGGTAAATGTCGCCGTCAACTATCCAGAAGAAGAAGCTCCTCCAATCCCCGATGAAGAAAGCAGCGAGGAGGAGTCGGATTCTTGAAGGGTTACCTGGAACCTGGATAGAAAATTTAGACAATAGGAGCATTACTGTTCTTTCATTTGTAATCCGAAATGTAATGCTTCATATGTATTAATGAAAATTCCGCCTTTTGCAGTTTAAACTATGAAATTACTTTGCAAGTTGTTTGTATTTTACCATTCCTTTATCTTCTAAGTTCTCTGGTGTATATGCTTTAACTGTCCTTAGTGTTTGAAATGGCTCAAATAGCATTATGAATCGTTATGCCGAGTAACTGGGGACGAACCAAGCAGTTTTGAAACTCGAAAACATGAATCATGCTAAAGGCATTTTTACTAACTAGTTCCAGTAACCCAGCATACGCACGATCATATAAGACTTAGAGAAACAAGGAAAGTTTTAAGTGAAACTTGGGCACGCAGGCAATTCAAGTTTCCTTTAGCCGTTAAAAGGCTGAAAAATCATTCAGTTATGTAACGCCGAGTACGCAAGCACAATTCGGGTTATCATTGAGAAATTTGTAAGATCATTGGGAAATAGATGAGGCGGAAACACTTTGCACTTATAAGAAAAATGGATGACAGCATTCCGACAACTTTATTTCATGATCTCAAAAGATGTTTACATAGATTTGAACTAAGTACAGAAGGGGACATAACTTGCTAGGTGTTCCCAGGCTTCCGCAATCCACTTGACCTTGTCGAAACTTTTCAGCAGCTTGAAGAATGGTAGGGTTTTAGCCCCCAGCCAACTAAGAAATCTTTTTATGGCTGTGGCGGAACCCGGCAATTCTGGGACATCTTTTTCATACGTATGTTCTGAGATGTTCGAGATTGCTTTCATCTTTTCCTGGTTAACTTCTATTCCTCTATGAGAAACGATGAAACCCAGAAGTTTTCCTGAGGGAACCCCGAATACGCACTTAGATGGATTCAACTTCATCTTGTAAGTGCGCAAGTTTTCGAAGGTTTCTCGCAAGTCCTCAAGGAGTGTATCTTTTTCCTTGGTTACGACAGCAATATCGTCCACGTAAACATGGACGTTTTTTCCAATCTGACTATGCAAACAACGTTGCATGCAACGCTGGTAGGTTGCACCTGCGTTCTTCAGGCCAAAAGGCATGGTTACGTAGTAATACGTCCCGTACGGGGTTATAAAAGAAGTCTTGATTTGATCTTCCTTTTTCATGCGTATTTGGTGGTACCCGGAGTATGCATCCAAAAAGCATAAAAGCTCAGAGCCTGCAGTGGCGTCTATTATTTGATCGATTCGCGGCAGCGCAAACCTATCTTTCGGACATAACTTGTTCAATCCTGTGTAATCTATACACATTCTGAGGGCAGTTGTGTCTTTCTTCGGTACTAGTACCGGATTTGCGGACCAGTCAGTATGGATTACCTCCTTGATGAAATCCGCTGCTAAAAGCCGGATAATTTCCTTGCCAATAGCCTTCCGTCTTCTTCCGTCAAATCGACGGAGACCTTGTTTGACGGGTTTTGATCCGGGAATAACCTTGAGTTGGTGCTCAGCAAGTTCCCTGGGTACGCCTGGCATGTCAGCTGGACACCAGGCAAAAATGTCCCAGTTCTCACGGAGGAACTTGATGAGCTCGCCTTCCTATTTGTCGGTCATCCCAGTCCCTACAACGACGAATTTTGTCGGATCTTTGGGATCTAGGATTACCTGTCTTGTATTCTCGGATGCCTTGAAGCTATCTGTTGGCTTCCGAGTTTCTTTTCCTGCCGGCATTTCTTTCGGCGATACCTCCTTGGCTAACTCCTTCAGTTCTTCCTGAGCTATAACTCTTTGAGCGCAAAGGGCGTTTTGCTTCTCCAACTCGTTTGCCATCTTGAAATCACCAGCAATGGTGATTACTCCTCCTTTGGGTCCTGGCATCTTCAGCTTGTTGTAGATGTAGCAAGATCTTGCCATAAACTTGGCGAAAGCCGGACGTCCGAGTATTGCGTGATACACGCTCTCGAACGGCACAACTTCGAAGGATACTTTTTCCTGCCGGAAGTGATCTTTATCTCCGAAGGTGACATCTAGGGAAATTTCTCCTAGGGATCGTGCTTGCCTGCCAGGAACGATGCCATGGAAGCGTATATTGCTGTAATTGAGCTGGGACTCGGATATCTTCAAGTGCTTCAGTGTATCCAGGTACATTATATTGATGCTGGATCCTCCGTCCATCAGCACTCTTCTTAGCCTAGTGTTTTGAACAATAGGGCTTACAACAAGAGCTTGTGTGCCGGGTTCAGGGATATTTCCGGGATGATCAGACTGATCCCAGATTATCGGTGTGTTGGAATACTTCAAGAATTTTGGGGTTGCAGGAACAACCGCGTTTATTTCTCGAAGTGTCCTTTTGGCCACCTTTGCTGACGGGGTTGCTAGGAAAGTTAGCATTGCTTCTCCGTCAACTCTCGGAAATTTAGGTTCGCCTTTTCGCTGTTGTTCCTGGATTTTGTCATCAGTGTCCGATTCACTGTCTTCCTTTTCAGCTTCTGGCTTTTATTTGGCAGGTTTCCTTTTGGAACCCTTCCCTTTATTTCCGGATCCTGCATTGCCTTTCATATGCTTGTTTAGCCGGCATTGCGCGTTTGTGTGGGTTGGTTTCCCAAACTGAGAGTGGTGGACGCAGGGTTCCGACTTAATTCTCTCCCATTCTTCAGGAGTGTAATTGATGGGATCCGGACTGCGGCCTTTCCACTTGTTTCCTTTTTCTCCTCCAAAGGCTAAGTTTACCTCCTTGGGCTTTGTTGTTGACTCCGGAGTTCCTTTTTTATCAGAACGAGGTGTTTTCTTGGCCAGTATTAGTGACTCAATATTGCCTCCTCTTGCTCTAATATCATCTTCGGCTGCAGCATGCTCATTAGCGGTTGTAAGCATAGATCCGAGATCTTTGTGCTTTTTAGAACCAACCATGAACGGTACAATTCCGGGTTTTAGGCCATTGACGAAAGCATGCATTGCTTGTACGTCAGTTACTCCAGAGCAACTATTCTTCATTGCAGTCCATCTGGAGATGAAATCCACGTATGGTTCGTCTTCAAATTGGGTGCAACGGTTCAGCTGGTTGATGCTATTTGGGCGTTTGTATGTTCCCCTAAAATGCTGGGTAAATACTCTCGCCATATCATCCCAACTGTCGACAGTTCTTGATGGTAAACCATTAATCCAATCTCTGGCTCCGTCTAGCAACATTAGGGGAAGAAACTTGACAGCTTCCAGGTCTGTCCCGTTGTTGATCTGGACGGCTGTGTAATAATCTGAAAGCCAGGTATCCGGGTTTGTACTGCCGGTATATTTTTGGTAGGTTGGACCAACTTTGGCGAAGCCAGAATGCAGGGTTATCCTTCGGATCCTGTCAGTAAAACACTTAGGACCAAAGTATAGATCATCCTTTTCTGCTCTGTCAATATGTGCAGAATATCTCCCGGCTGAATGGACAGAAGGGGATCTGCTCCTTTCTTTTCCATTGTTGCGCGGACGCGTTTTTCCGAGGTTATCTCTATCTCTTCCGTTGTCACGCCCTCTGGGATTAGGTGGAGTCCTGCTCCTATACCTTTCCTTATCTTTGGGCGGTGTCTGAGATCTTTCACGTCTGTGAGGCGTATCGTATCTTCCAGCTTTTTCAGCTGGGTTTCTCGGAGGTGTCATTATGTTGCCGTCATTCCGGTGTTTGTCTTCCCGATCGTGTGGTTTATATCCATCTTTCGGGAGATGAGGTCCGGTTCTAGACGCTGCGTCCCGGTTGTCGGGGTTTTTCTTGTCTTTTCTCGGATCCTCTTTTTTATCCGAATCTCCGGGTTCTTCCGGTCCAGGTGCTCCAGCAGCGCAAGTAACAGTTTTGCAGAGGGCGGAATTATCATGCAGCCTCCCTGATCGCTCTTGTCCTCGCTGTTGCTGCTGTAATGCTTTTCCTAGGAAAGCATACACCCCTTGGAGTTTTTCCCCGTTGGAGTACAGATCATTGTTCAGGATGGCGAACGCTGCTTCCGCGTTTTCAGCTGCGGTTTTGTATATTGGTTCGCCCTTGGCATCTTTGTCGTTTAACTGCTTTTGCCAAGATGGGTTATAGAACCTTTCTTTCGGCGGCAGTTCTTCCGGTTTTGCAATTCCGGGTAACCTCGTAGGTTTTAAGGCAGATCTATGCTTTCTCTCGTACTCCTCAATTTCTTCCTTCATAATTTTGATGTCATTATGGGTTTGTTGGAGATGTTGCCGAGATCTAAGCAGTTGTTGCTGTTGCCGTTGGAAAGCTTGTCTCCTGGCTTCCAGCATCTCAGGGGGTTCATTGGGTCCCACTGGAGTTTGTAATAATTCTTGCTCTTCCAGTTCTGTCATTGGCGGAGCAGTGATTTCCTTAGATTTCTTTTCCGTAGGCTTTGTGCCACTAATATCTCCAACTTCCAGGTTTTCATCAGCGAGATCGGCTGACTTTTTCTTCCGGAGTTTGTACTGGAGTTTTTTAGAAGCACGGTGCTTTTTCTTGGAAGACGGAGGTTTTTTGACAGGTTCATCCTCTGTCATCTCCTTAACGTTAGGAAATATCGGAGAAGTTTCTCCGTCTTCCCTCTCTTCTGCTGGCGGAGGGGTTTTAGGGCTTTCCTGGCTGTCGGCACCCGTTGTATCAGCTGGTTTTGCCATTAGCACTTCATGGAATCCCTCTTGAAAGGACTTAACTTTTCTTACGAAGGCATCATCATCTTCGTCTTCGGATTCGAAGTTATCCGATCCGGTTTCCGACTCCAATCTCGCCTCAATGGCGGCAAGCACGGACTCTGTTTCCGAGTTCATCGTCTGGTTGACGGATGTCGGATCTTCCGTCTCTGTGACGGGTATTGGTTCTTCCGTCTCTGTGACGGGTGTATTGTTGTCTGCCTCTTGCACGGGATTTCCGTCATCCGTGTTTTCGGCGATCTCGGATTGCACCATGCCGATAAAGTGCGTATCACTGTTTTGTCGGCGATCTGAGCAAAATCCGGCATCATAGTCGTCTTCGACTGGGTATAGGGCGGGTGGGAGATAATTGCTTTCACCGCAAAACCCCATTGCTTCCGCGGTTAATCCGATAAAGATATTAGCAGATCCAATCGGTAAAACGCAGGCACTTACCAGATGGTTTTGCGCCGGTATGTAGGATCCGTTGTCGAGGAAGCGCCCGACGTCGTCGTCGAATTCCAAGCTTCCGACAGTGATCGATCTTCCGATTCCGCCTAATATCCCAGATCGGAACTTCACGCCTGACGTCGTTCGCCCCACGGTGGGCGCCAACTGTCGAGACATCGTAGTAGTTTTCATAGACTGGGGTGCCATGAGACTACGGTAGAGACGTGGGGTAACGGGATAGCGTAGCAACACAGAACACGGGATTTACCCAGGTTCGGTACGTCGCGACAGTACGGCGTACCTACTCCTGCACTTCTCACTATGTGGGACTAAAGCCCGTATAATAAGGTTACAATGTAAGGGAATAGATCCAGCTACTCGACGAGGATGAACTTCCCGGCGAGTTGCGTAAGGCTTGAGCTTGAACCTTGGAACTAAAAGAACTTATGAAATCTATCTCCCGTCCGGCTTTATATAATAGCCGGATTAGGGCTTACAGAACCAGAAACCTAGAAGACTACGTTTAACTTGTAACTTGGAAAATAAGGAATCCGTCTTCTCCTCCAAGCCAGATCACGCGGACCGTGATCCGGGTTCTTCTAGAATCCGGCTTCTACGCGTCAGACTACTGGGCCGCCCAATGGACCTAAGCCCACTACCATGTAGGCCACCCTGGTAGTCCGGCTCTTTTGTCTACCATCTTCTATACCCCTATTCGGTATATATCCGACATCCCATGTGATTGCCACACTAGGACCTCTCATTTCTTGGAAGTTCTCCCACCAAGACATGGATTGCCCACGGAGAAGGTAGGTCACGTAAGGAACACGGTCCTCGTCAGCCACATGAGCTACCATAAGAGTACGGTTCATTTCACGGAGCCAGTCATCAGCATCCAATGGCTCGGAGGAGGTATCAAACGTGCGCGGATTGAGCTCAAGGAACTCCCGAATAGACATACGGGCGTTGCCATTACTCCCAAGGTTTTGGTTCTGCTGCATCTGCCTTATAACTTGTGTCATCTGAGACAACACTTTCCCCATCTTGGGTGGCAGTGTGGGGTTCTTCGTCACCACTTTCCATCCTGAAGAGGATACCAAGGTTAACACACTAACCGGATAACAAAATCCAATATAAGTGCTTACAAGGCTTACTTCAGACGGTAAGAAGGTAGCATGGAGCAAACATATACTACCCTCAATGTTCACCATAAATGGTTCGCGTACCACACGGATAGCCGTGTTGAAGAAGAAAATGTCCGGAACAAAACGGATGGAGGTTAACAACGAATCAACAGATAAGTTGTTACAACGAAAGAGACGATTTGTGAAGAACGATATCGAAGCAACAACTGGGAAACAATAGACCACAAACACCTGAGGTACTACGGAGAAACCCATCCGGGCTTCTAAAGGATCAATATATACTGCTTAAGGAATAGAGGATCTGCTTCCGGGGCTTATGTGCCTCCGTTCTCAATCGTGAGTAGGCAACATGATAAATCATGTCACAACCACCTCCATTCCTATGGTCTAGTAGATATAACCATCCTAGAGAAACCAGGATACGTGAAATCCTAACTTGAAAGTTTAGATGAGAAGAGAAAACAACGTTGCACTTCCTTACCAGAAAAAGGGAGGGTGGGTGGGGAAAGAAATAAAAGAACATAATTCCTACTCTCACGTTTCATTTTCCTATATAGCTATAAAATAGTTTCTAGACTCAACTGCGACCAGTAAAAGGGATCCTACAGGCAGACAGGCTCTGATACCATTTGTCGCACCCGGACTTCTATAGGATACTCACAGCCCGCTAAACAGTAGATGATTGGATTACGGGGCCTACCTGCACCCACACCTCTTACGAGTAGGCCAACACGTATACGTGTGACAACCAACCTCTACTATTCATCGTCTGCGACAACCATCCCATAGGAATCCGAATACTTCCATTGACGTACTTCATAACATACACACATGGTACGTCAACGGCATTTGAACAAGTGATATCACAACAAATCTCTAAGACACAAAAAAATAGAAATAAGTGGCAAATAGCTCTCACTAGAGCAGAGATAGCAAACACAATCATGCAGAGGACGCATGTCCCAACAAGTCATCATTACACCACAGCGGAAGCATCCAAAGTGTCTGAGTACAGACAAGATCCAAATAGGCCTAAGAGGCCGGAAACGAAAAGTACGGAGCCCATCCACGAAGTCTCGGATCCTGCCCGGGTCCGCTATCTACTCGTCAACAACCTCGTCATACTCCACGTAGTAGCCACCATGGGGATCCTCGGAAACGTAGTCTGCAGAACACGCAGCCCCAAAGGGGTCAGTACAGACGAGTACTGGCAAGCAAGACGCACAAGATACCAACGTGTACCCGACAACACCAAGTACAGATGCTTTGGGTTCAACGGAAGATAGGTGATACAAAGGTGCGGTAGCGGCTGCACTGACCAACTACAGAGACATGCTACAACATCCGGCTAAAAGAACGGGATAAGATAGCGCGACAAAAACCAACTATAACTACTCACCAAACAATACCCATCCAGTGTTACCCCCTACTAAGGAAGCAACCCAAGGAAACTCACACTGTTGATTAAGGTGAAGTTCAGGTTATTGTGACAATATTCCTATTACTAGTCAAATTATTATTAATTAGGTGTAAGTTGTCTGAGTACTTGTTAGCCAGCACTTTCACCAAGTCGTCACATAACCGCGGACAACACGGCTTCTCGAGAAGATTCATCCCTGCAGGGTGTGCTCCAGTACCCGTACACACTCAAGCCACCAACTAAAACTCAGGTTGGCTCGACACGACCCAAACCGTCTCTACAACCCATCCTAGGAGCCACGGAGCTATAAGGTCCCGGCCAGTCCGACCTAACCTAAGCGCAAGGGTGAAAACCACACCCCCCGGCACCACAGGCCTCGCCCTATATGTATGCGTCATCATCATCATCATAATCATCAACCATGGGCGCGACCCATTCAAGCGTATGCGCAAATGGAACACCCGAACTAAGTGTGGCTCTTCGGACAAGCTGCAAATCAGGTCTAAGTCGAGGGGGGTCCCATACTACCTCCCGGATGCGGTGAGCACGCTCATCATGGATCAGAGGACAAGACCCTTTTCCTAATTAGGGTCGACACTAGCAGGCTTCAAAACCCTAACCCGGGCCTCCTGCCGGTGCCTTATCATCAAATTGTTATTACCCCAAACATTAACATGATAATGATTATAATAAACCCATCTATCAAACTAAACAGGTGATAAGATAAATTACTACAAGACTCGATGCACAACAAACCTAAGCATGATACTACGACACAGGCTAACAAACAACAGGGTTATAAGTGTGGGGGTGAGGCTATATTCATGGCTGCAGGATGACATGTGATAGGATCGGAACACAAGCAACGAATCATAAGGCTAGCAGATTAGGCAATGGAAAGTATCGGTATCAAGTGTGAAAAGGACACAATGGTTCATGTGAGTGAATACTTGCCTGCAAACTCAGTAGCCTGGTTCTGAGCTAACTCCTCTGAAGTGGTATCGTAAACCTCGTATGTCTCAACATCGTCGTCTATTCGAGAAGAAGCAAACAAACAACGAAGAAAGACGGACAATCATTAACATGGCATAATGCACAAACATGGGATGATGTATGACAGTTTAATTGATGCATCAAAGATAAGCTAGTTGACATGATAAACATATTTAAATGGGCCCATATGCAATTTGGATTGCATATGGAAAAGCTCATGAATTAAGTTGAATTAAGTGATCTACAAATAACCATCATGTGAGAGTTGATTAGAATGATGCATGGAGGATGAAAACAATAAGAAAACAACAATAGCTTCAATTGATATGTTGTTTACCAAGTTTGGAGTTTTATTTAGTAAGTTGTGAAATTTGGATTCTTAAGTGAGTTACACAAACACTTATTGTTTTCACCCATTTTAATTGTTCAAAACAGATAACAAAATTCATATTTTTAAAGAACACAAAATTTTAGATGGAATACATATTTCATTTGTTGAAAATGGATTTAGCATGAGCAAGTTATTAATTTGACAATTTTAAATGCATTAATTAAGAAACATTTGTTTTCAGCAATTTCATTTATTTAAAATAGAACACAAAGTTGATATTTGCAAAGTTCATGAAAAATGGGATGGAAAACATATTTAGTTTGTTGAATTTGGAATTTTTATGCCCAAGTTATGAATTTTGCAATATTAAATGAATTAAACAAGGATTTAAATATTTCACCAATTTAAAATATTCAAAACAGTAAACAAAGTTTATATTTAGGTAGAGAATTTAATTTGGTATGGAAAACATATTTTATTTACCCAATTTGGATTTGTATTGCAAAATATATTTGAATTTGAAATCTGGGGGGCTATTCTGCAATTTTTAAAAATTCAGATTATTTCCAGGGGCCGGATTGCAAAAGAAACTGGATTTGGGACTTTTGTTACACAGCGTGTACTGACCCAGTGCCGCTGGCGGGTGGGTCCAGGGACACGGTGGCGCTGACTGGGATGGCTGGGGTGCTGACTGGACCTCGACTGTTAATGACAGGTGGGGCCAGGCATAGTGCGGAAATAAATGGCCCAAAAAGGGGCTTTGCACCGCGCGGGAGTCGAACTCGCGCCCTTGCACGGCCGTGCCAAGCACCGAGCCACTGGGTTGGGGCTCACATCTGTCAAAGCACAGGCCCGCTTGGTTTTTGTAGTAGATCGGCGGGGTTTCCTACAACCTGACGAAACTGAAGACAACGCTGTTTTCGCACTGAGCAGAGACAGCAGCAGCGCCGGCCGGCGATGCCGCTACCGTGGTGCGCGCGGGCGACCACCAGGGCAAAGGGGAAAAGGGGTTTGGAGGCGTGCTCACCGGGGGGCTCTTGGCGTCGCGGGGACGGCCCGCTGGCGACGAAGGAGGCGCGGGGTCGAGGTTGGAGGCGCACGGACAGTGCATCCGCCGGAGGCAACGCGGCGACGCAGGAGCTCCCTAGCCCAACTCCGCCCCTGGCCTTCTGTGACGAGGACGACCGTGGCGTGCCGTTTCCGTTCCCACAGTGAGCACGTCGTGAGGAGGGCCATGGAGGCGATGGCGACGGCGGCCAAGTAGCTGCAAGGTGCTGATGTTTTGGGTTCAGAAAAGAAGGAAATTTTCAGAGAGAGGCAGAGGGGATCTGGGGAGGAAAGGAAGAGGGTGGCGGCGGCTTGAGGGAGAAGAGAGAGAGCTAGGGTTAGGGCTCTCGCGGGGTAGATAAGAGAGGGGGAAAGGGGAGCAGGTGAGGAGGGAGGAGACGTGGATGCAGGGGAGCCACCTGCTCTTTCTCCTCTGCCTCCGTACGAAGGAGACGACCGCAGGGGGTGGTTGCTGGGCTGGCTACGGTGGGTTGTAGGTGGGCCGTTTTGTGGCCTGCCTCCCCACCCTTTTTTTTTGTTCTTTCTCCATTTATTTATTTTTGTAGAAAAGAGAGAGAAAGAAAAGAAGGGGGGGTTTTGGGTCCAAAACTTTGCAATGATAAGTTTTAATAAGTTCCTCATTGCAAATGCCCAATTGCCCCAAACTTGTTTTACCAAAAAAAATTAAATATTTGCTGATGTTTGAAATTCAAATGAATTTGTTTGAATTCTGCCATAAATGAAATATTGGAGAATCAAACAAATTTATTACTTCATAAATGAAGTTTATGGAAAACAATTAAATTGTTGAACTTTGTGAGTTGTTTTGTAAACATTGGAACATACCAAGTATGAACCACTTTGGTTTGAATTTGAATTGAATTTCAAATGGTAACACATACCACATGCAATGCTTGTGATGCATGATACAAAATTAAATTTAACAAGAAGCAAAGCAATTGGGGATTGTTTTCATACTTGGGATGTTACAGCCATCTCGGTTTCCTCCTTGCCCCTTGCTGCGAGCTTTGGTGGCTTGATAGCCTGCTCCTGCAGAGTTGTGTTTCTGGCCGGGCTGCCGCTCTACAACGTGCTGTTTTTCGGCGACAGCCGGGTCGTACACCTGCATCTGTTTGTTTCTCCCAGAGTTCACACTCTGGGCTCTCTCAGTGCCGGGAAGCGGTGATGAGGCCTGATCCACCGACCTGCCCCCATGCGAGTGAACAACATGGGAAGCACCGGCCCCCGGATTGGCTTTCCGGAACGCCTCGTTCTGCCTGCCAGCTTCTAGCACTAGCTCATTGAGCCTATCCTGCTGCATAGCGCAAGTGTCGCCACTGAGATGCGGCAACTCGACAACGACTGCCTCTGCAGCCCTAAGTGTTTTGGCAGGGGAACTTTATTTTGGCCTACTAGCAGTGTTCAAACTAGCAGATAGACTAATAGCCCTACCATCTCTAGCTAGCTCAGCGCCCAAGTTGCGGCGAATAACACCTATCTTGCTAGGCAGTCTAGAAACAGGTGTAAAGCCATGCGCCCTATTGTACTCATTTTGATCTAGATTAAGCTCAAGCCTAACCTTCTCCGGCTCCTGGGCCTCCACGAGTAGCGCTTGACGTTGCTGCTCGAGTTGCGCCTTCAATGCCATGAGGTCCGCGTCGGTAGGCGGTGGCATACCCAGCTGCTCGGTGGCGCCAACGCGAGCAGCCGGTATAGCCGTGGACGTGAAAGGATCCACGTAACCCGGAATGTTCAGGGGCATGTCGTAGGGCTTGTGGACCTTGCGAGGCGCCTGCATGTCCACCACTTCAGGCGCAGCGGGCCCGCTTTTCCCGGCATCGATAGCCGGGCCCGTCATCATCACCTCCACGCGGTCCGCAGAGGAGCCATCCGGCTTCCCGCGGGTAGCGAGTACAGCAGGAGGATCATCCTCAATGACCACCTCCTCCGGGAACTCGCGGATGACGGTGGTGGCAACGTACACCAGGTGTGCGCCGAAGGAGTGGACCGAGCTGCACGCCGGCCTGGGCCTGCCGCCCAAATCGCCGGCGTTGTCGGTGATGAAGTCGAAGGAGCCAAATCTGTGGACAAGGCCACATACCACGCGCTCCCACGATGCGGAAATCAGTCCCGTCCGAATATGCACCCCAGCCAGCGCCGCTGCATGCCCCACGGTGGGCGCCAACTGTCGTAGAGTGGGAAAGACAGATGCCTTGGGATGGCTAAAGTGTTGGGGCCGATGGACGCTGTAGGTATTCGGGGAGGGATCGCACGTCGAGGAGACGCGCTCAGAAGCACTACAAACACCTCGATCTACCCAGGTTCGGGGCCCTCGTGTGGAGGTAACACCCCTACTCCTGCCTATCTCTCTGTATATGTATCAACCGAGTAGCCACAGTACAAGTTCTCTCTCAGCCGAGTAGCGGGCTGCTTGCTCTCTCTGTGTCTAGTGCTAAGTCTCGCAATAAATGCTCTCAGGGCAACGTCCCTCGCGCAAGACGGGGCTGGGAACCTTATATACTGGTACCCAGCTGAGTAAACAATGATAAAAGGTACACAAAGGGACATCTCTACTGTGACACGGAGCACGCCTCCGTGTTCCCTCTGACGCCATGGAGAGAAGTCGCCGCGCCGTCCGGCTGGCAAGACTTGTCTACCCTGTCAGTCTCACAGAGTAGGCCCCTGACATGTACTGTCCCCCTTGTCAGTGACAAGACATGACATGCGCCTACCCTCACTGTACCCATGCCGTAGCGCGGGTAATCATGTTCCTTGTAAGTTGAACCGCACGCCTATACGGCTGCGGGATATGCGGGATCTCGTCAGAACGGCTCCATTGACTTCTTGCCCGAGTAGGATTGCTGCCCATCTACTCGGACCACCTGTTTTCTACTCGGATGATTATGATCTTCCTTATTATCTTCTCCCATCCTTCAGTACTTATCACCGAGTAGCGTCTACCGGATACAGATACCCGGGTAGCCGCCTACCCGGCAAACTGTACTTTGATCTCTGTTTTATCACCTGCCTTATACCTACTCGGGGGTAGCCCTCCGACAAGAGTACTCAAATAACACTACTACAACCAACAGCTCTGATAAGAGATGCATGCAAAACGGGAGCTAAATAAATGCAGCAGCCAAACAGAGACTAAGAATACAACGTATTCTCATGAAAAAGCGGAGCGTGTCACTCTCCAATAAAAGAATGCTGGGTTACAACCAAGCTTATTATGAAAGTAAAAACAAACTGAAAGAAAAAGAAAAATCAAACTGAAAACAAAAAATAAAAGAAGCTCCAAGTAAAGCACATAAAATGCGAACGAATAAAAATATAGTTTCACTAGAAGTGACCTGATAATTTGTTGATGAAGAAGGGGATGCCTCGGGCATCCCCAAGCTTAGAAGCTTGAGTCTTCTTGGAATTTTCTGGGATCTACCACCGGGGCATCCCCAAGCTTAGGGTTTTCACTCTTCTTGATCACATCATATCATCCTCTTCTCTTGACCCTTGAAAACTTCCTTCACATCAGAATTCTCACAATCTTCATTAGCAACGTTAGTGCAATCGAAATAATAAACTCACATGGTTCAGTTTCAACGAAATACTAGCAATCAAAAACACATTATACAATTTCACAACTTCTTTTAAAACTCTTTTTCTCAAAACAACACCAAAAGAAAGAGATTAAGATGCAAATGCGATAAATGGCGGAAATCTGTCAAAACAGAACAGCAGGCAGAGATCGATTTTTTCGAAAATCCTATGTTGCTCAAATTAAAAGGTGGTCAACTAAGAAAAGTTTTGTATATAAATCAGGATTAAGAAAAAAATTCTCAGGTCATTTTGAATTTTATGTGATATTTATCGGAATTAACAGTAGAGAGCAGAAATCTGTTTTCTGCGCAGAAATCCAAAATATAGTGTCAACTTTCCACTAGAGGCTTTACTTGGCTCAACAAAAACACAAATGAAAAGATACAGCGGGGTTGCTAAGGAAATATAAAACACACAGGTGCAAAGAACACCAACGAAAACAAAGAAAAACAGAGAAATAAAACGGGTTGTCTCCCGGTAGCGCTTTTCTTTAACGCCTTTCAGCTAGGCATAATAATTTGAGAAGATGCTCACATGAGAAATATTAATTGAAGCAAAAGAGAGCATCAAGAAGTAAGTATAAAATAAATTTAAGTCTAACCCACTTCCTATGCATACGAATCTTGTAAAGAAATAAATCCAAGAAGCTCAAACTAGAGATCATGGGAAGGTAGAACAACAGTAACTTCAAAACTTTCCACAAAACGAGAGGTATTTTAGTAACATGAAAATTCCTACAACCATATTTTACTCTCTCATAATAATTTTCAGTAGCATCATGAAAAAACTCAACAACATAATTATCACATAAAGCATGTTTGGCATGGTTTAAAAGCACACAATTCATATCAAGCTCAAAAATAGTGGGATCAAAATTTAAAATTAGCCCATCTTTTTCCCCACTTTTAGCAATAGCAAAACAAGATAATTGGTAACTCTTAATAGTTATAGGACACATTATAGAAATACTATTTTCAGTAGAATTATGAATTATAACATCAAATAACATAAGACAGTCATCAAGAGCATTATCATAAGATTTATCCAAGTAGCATGGATTATCATAAATAACAGTAGCAATATCATTCTCACAAGTTTCATTCATAGTAGTATCAAGGTCACAAGTATAGAAAGTATCAATTTCATCAAATAATGTATGAGTTAAAGAGTTAATATCATTGGGAGGTTGACATGCGTAGCTCCATTCTTCCTCCTCTTGATCATCACTCTCCTCCTCTTTTTCATCCAATAAGCTTCCAGATTCAACAATTTCTTCTTCCATAGGCTCCTGTAAGGCATTAGTATCTTCCTTAGGTTCAGATCATTTATTAAGATATTCCATTATGTAGTAATTATGATCCTTGTAATTATGAAAGCAATATTCAAGTATAGCATAAATCTCGTATTTATAAGGTGCATCATCAATACTTTCAAGTAAATAAGCAATTTCAAATGCACCCTTCCAAGCAATAAATTCTTCAATTTGTTCCACATCATATAATTAATAATTTACCTTAACATAAGAAGATATGGTAACATTATCATTATACTCACATTGAAAAGGGAGGTGTTTATACCTCCTACAGCAACAAGATTTATCAAAGAAATAAGTAACATTATAAGTAGAGCACAAGTTTTTAGCACAGTCATGCAATTTATTAATTTTCTCCCATAAGTGTATCCCTTTTTGTGACAAGCGGTGTTCCTTATAATGTTTTTGTTGTTCATCCGTGAACCCACCTTGCCTAAAAGATCTAGTTTCAAAGACATCAAACATTGATAGCAAGCATCATAAAGCAAAAAATAACAACTAGAATAGAACTAATTTTTTTAACGCTTCACTTGAAAATACTCGAGTTGCTTTCTATTCTATAAAGTAAACTTTTTTTTGTGTGTTTTTAATATAGAGAAGAAAAACAAGAAAATAAACAAAACAAAAGGGGTTGAGAGTGAGAGACTCCCCTTTCCAGAAGACTTCCTTCTCCCTGGCAACGGCGCTAGAAAATGTCCTTGATGCTTGCGTTGGGATACTCCAAGAGGAGGGTATGATGAGCACAACGGTAGGAGTTTTCCCTTTAGTTAAGAACCAGGGTTGTCAATCCAGTAGGAGAAGGAGGATCTTCGGAAGGTTGATGCCACTGACGGTTGTGCTGGCGCTTCACCGGTGTCAGCAACAACGTGGAACCTGCACACAACACAACCAAAATACTTTGCCCCAACGGTACAGTGAGGTTGTCAATCTCACCGGTCTTGCTGAAAACAAAGATTAGACGTATAGTATGGAAAACAGTTGTATGCTTGAAGAAAGTAGAGAGAGCAGGAAATTGTTGTGGTTTGTTTAACAATGTGGAAAATGGACCGGGGTTCATAGGTTCACTAGTGGTGTCTCTCCATTAAAGATAGCATGCTGGATGCACAAATTACAGCTGGGAAATTGACAAATAAAGGTTGCACCGTAGTGCACATTATAACATGATGATAACTATGATATTTAGTGTGGGCATTACGATACATAGACCGACATCCATCTGCATCTATGACTAATAATGCACCCTCAGGTTATCATCCGAACCCCCTTAGGTATTAAGTTGCAAGCAACAGATAATTGCATTAAACAAAGTGTGTAATGTAAGCAATGATTATACACGCGGGTACTCTCACCGCTGATCTCTCCCTAATTGAAACATCACATCCTCCCCCTTCACGTTTATGTCACTCGAGAAAGGCAACAAGGAGGCATGAACCCACTATCAAGCATAAATACTCCCTCTTGGAGTGACTAGCAACTACTTGGCCAGAGCAACCAGTAGCAACGGAAAGCATGCAAGATCACAAATAAAATATGCAATAAATATTATAATCAACTTGGCATAAGTTCAATATTCATCGGATCCTAGCAAACACAGCATAAAGAATTGCATAAGATCGATCTCGATCATGATAGGCAGCTCACGGGATCTAAACATGGAGGCATATGAGGAGGAGACAACCATCTAGCTACTGTTATGGACCCGTAGTCCAGGGATGAACTACTCACGCATCACTCCGGAGGCATGCATGGTGATGTAGAAGCCTCCGGTGATGATTTTCTCTCCGGCGGGGTGCCGGAAAACAGCTCCAGAACCCTCCCGATCTAGGGTTGATGGTGACGGCAGCTGCGGAACTTTTTCGGGGATTTTGATCATGTACTTAGGGTTTTCCACCCGGGGGGCTTAAATAGGCGAAAGGGAAAAGGCGGTGGAGCTCTAGGGGCCCCATACCCATAGTTGGCGCGGCCAGGGGGACCCGCGCCAGCCTATGGTGTGGCCCCCTGTTGCCCCTCTTCGAGTCCTCTTCGGTCTTCTGGATGCTTCCGGGGAAAATATGGCTTTCGGGCTTCAAATTATCAAATTCCGAGAATATTTCCAGAACAACTTTTCTGAAACTAAAAACAGCAAAAAACAGGGAACTGGCTCTAGGCATCTTGTTAATAGGTTAGTCCCGGAAAACGTATGAAAATGCTATAAATAAGGAAGAAAACATATAGAAATTGGCATAATATCATCATGGAGCATCAGAAATTAGGGATACGTTTATGATGTATCATGGGGATATGAAAAACTGAATGACCAACATGAGATATTTGCATACCATAACCATTGGCAATGTGAACATGCTAGCGGCCCCTGCACTTCTCATGCGTGGAGAGATTGCTCAACTCCCCCGTAATGTGTGTGGTTACCATCATCACACAATTATATGCATCTCCAAGCGGGAATTCTGTGTTATATGGTGGGTTCATGTCTCCTTGTTACCTGCGCTCGAGTGACAGAAACGTGCAATGGGAAGGATGTGTGGTTTCCACTAAGGGTAAGACCGCAGTGTTCTTGTCTATGTGATAGGAAACACTTCGTACATTATGTATTGATCTTAATGCAGTAGTATGTTGCTTTTGCGACTTAATACCAACGTGATGAATGTTGGATAGCGGTCTCAAGGTGGATTAATAGTTATAGACGCATGTTGGAGAGCGGTCTATATAATGTTGACGTAATGCCTACATGAACATTGAAATGAACTTGTCTGTCATAATAGTGTTTTTAGGCGCTCATGATTTGTCAATTGCCTAACTGTAGGTATTTCACACAATACATATTATTTTGTTTAGAGAGTTGCCTCTAGTGAAATTATGAACCCCGGTTCATATTTTACTATTATTGATGTTGTTTTTTTACTTTCTTTTGTCACTTGTTTCCTTGCCGCAATTATTATTTCAAATTATGCAAATAATCTTATACACTCCATTTGACACCTACTTTCACTGTCTCTTCACCGAACCAGTCCATATATACAATCATCCATTATATAAGATGTATTGGGGATACAAGAGGGACATACCATCACCACATCATCCATCATTTTCCAGCTACCTTTTGTTACTAATATATTTTGTAAAGTGCTTCTCATGTGTGGCTGAATTGACAACTCAGTTTCTAAGGCTTATAGATATTCTTTGACTTTCCTTGTGACGAATCAATAAATTGGTTACACTTACTCTCGAAGATTGTTGTGATCCCATGCACTTGTGGGTTATCACTCCACATAGTCCGCATCTACACCCCCATGTCATCATGGTGGTTTCTTAATGAATAAATTCATGCCCACACAAGCATCCCACAACTCGGCTTTGGTGGGCAGATTGATTTTTTTAGAGTCTTTCGATCATGATCATAGCTCAGTTTGTTGCACTTTGGTCTAAGATGAGGATTCTTTTCACTCGACGACCATGACGACTCCATCTCATGGTGTTTCTCGACTCTGCTCAGCCTCTTTTTTTTGACACATTACAGTTGGGAAAAAACCCCACTGTGTCAAATTTCCTATTTATATATGAAATATTTACAATGAGTGTTCCTACAATATCATAATGTATCAAGCCAATGAATCATACCATCTTTAAGAGATGGTTTAGCTTACTCTATCTAATTTTATTGGGACGATCACCACTACCCTGGATGTGCCTGCCAAAGTATAAAGTTTTCTCTTTGTTGGCCACTCAGAAAAGGTTTTGGACCGCCGGTTGTCGTCAGAGCCATGGTTGGTCAGTTGTGCTATTTGTCCCCTTTAAAGACACCATCCAGAAACCCCGGTTCACTTTCTTTTCTACTGGCGGATGTCCTTGAAGATTTCGACCGCCACCCTTGCTTAGCTTGGGCTGCAACTTGTCCCCCTGAATCTTTGGGGGTGTCCTCCTATGTTAAATCTTATTGGTCATTGAACATGTTTCATCTCCTCCTTACCCGGAAAGCTATGGCCTATGCTACTTCCATCATCTCTTGGAAAATTTGGAATGAACATATAATGCTTGGGTATTCTATTCCATTTCCGACATGCCTGCTCTTCTATTGTCGACATGAAGGAGGAAGCAAAATTATGGGTCCTGGAAGGTACAAAGTGTTTGGTGAACTTGATCCCTTTTTTATCCCCTTGTATTGGCTTTCCTATGCACTCATTGCTCATGATCTTATGGTATCAGGACGTCCTTAGCCTTGTAATATAACCTTCTCTTTGCTTCTTAATTGATGAAATGGTTAGACTTTTTCCACGTATTAAAAAAACATGCCTATAGGTTTAAATCTATGAATATTGTGATGTAAGTTATCGTGCTCTTAGTTTTCTCCCATGCCATTCTATTGGTGGAATTGTACCAGATGGTTTAGCTGTGGTAAATGATGGAGAAGATTGATGTGGTGGGACTCAAAAAATTTCTCTACTTCTCTTCGTTTAGATGTATCATGTTTGATTCCTAACTTGTTTTCACCAAAATTATGCTTGTTAGAATCCGACGATGTAGAAGTTGGGAGGTTTACCTTTCCAATTTGAAAAATAATTACTCCCTACGATACATTTAATTGTCGCTTAATCATATGTATCCACCACTAAAACATGTCTAGATACATCCGATTCAGCGACAATTAATATGGATCATAGTAATACTTGCAGTATAATAAAAATACAGGAAACATAACTTTGCATTTGTCATTAGTGGTTGTATTTTAAAGAATAACTAGAAAAAAATTATGAGAGTTGAGTAGAATGTTTCTATTGTTGAACCATAAACGTGGAAGACATGCCCTAACATGATTGGAGCAATAAATAAGAAATGCAACAACAGTAGGATATTTGTATATTCTAGAACATTTATTTACAAATTAATTGTTATCTCTTCTATTTAGTTACACCTAAGTTATACAATTATGCTTCCTCTTTAGAGGTTAGCAACATGATATTTAAGGAAACTAAAATACACATTAACAAATATATATGTTCACCTGATTGGCATTAATTTTTACAAACATGTGATTAATTTCATTTTTATTTGGCCAAAAAGAATTCAGTTCAATAAAGAATTAAGATGGTGTGTGTCAAAAAAGGAAACAACTGACGACGGTTCCTCCATACCATATGCTTCAAATTTAGTGCAAGCAAAAATTTCATGGTGAAAGTTAAACTACATAATAAAATGAATTTTTCTTCAAATATAGTTGTATTATGACGTATTTGATTTTCGTAATATCATAGAAAATTGTAACGGTTAAAATCGTATGTCGAGAGAATAGGTTGTAACTCCACAAAGTGAAAATGTTTAGTACAAATGAATACAGTTGCTAAATATTAGGCGCCTAAGAATTAGCTAGATCTGAATCGCCTCCGTTATCGTTGGACTTTATTCTATTTTTGTATGAAGCCTGCCCTTTTCTACTTTTTTCTTCAATAATTCAGTTGCGTTTTTCACTATCAAAATAAACAAAATCCATCCTAGTGGATCCGTGTGGTATGGAAATACCGGTAATCTATTCCTTAAAAAAGTCTTGGAGGTTATGTAATGCTTACTCTCAAACTTTTGTTTATACAATAGTAATATTCCTAGTTTCACTCTTTATCTTTGGATTCTTATCTAACGACCCAGGACGGGATCCTGGGCGCGAGGAGTAAAAACTCCTTTTATTTTTTGAATTTTTTCTTACAAATTGGTTTCGTACATTTATCTATGAGAAAATCCGGGGGTCAGAATTCCTTCCAATTCGAAAGTCCCAAATGAGTTCGTGTACTCCTTATATAAAAGGATGCGACTTCTTCCTTATAAAGTCTGGGCTGTTGTTGTTGGCGCCTGGCTATGGGGTACGGCTGACGAGCATCCTCTTGGGCTTTTTGTTTCTTTATATCTTTTTTCTGTTTGAGTGGATGTGAATTTCTGTATGGACTTTTGTACCGCGAGCACTATAGGTCGCCCATTGCGGGTCCTATTAGTACTCGCCCGCACGAGTCCCCTAGTACGGTCCGTCCCATTAGCTTATAATGGAAAAAGAAAATAAGAACATAAGAAGGGGGATCAAACCTGAGACCACAACATAGATTCCTACGGGAACAACCACCGGGCCACACCACGTTGGTGTCAAAATATTAGTTTTTAATATTTTTATTCTCTCTGTTTTTCTTTTTTCTTTTTTCCATTTTCTTTTCAGTTATTTTTGTTTTATTCTTTTATTTTTGTTTTATATTTTTAGTTTTTTATATTCCTAGTCTTATTTTCCTATTTTTTTGAAAATATTTCGTTTTTTATTTTTAAAAAATCTTAATCATTTTTCCTTTCTATTTTACTGAACTCAGAAACCATTTTCAATTCACTGTTTTTTTTCGTTACTCGGCATTTTTGGTGCATCGAAAATTTTGCTTCACTATTATTTTCGGTTCACCAAAATATGTTTGGTTCATCAGTTCTAGCATTTTCGGTTCACATGCATTTTTTTTGTTTACTATTATTTTTGGTTCACCGATATTTTTCTATTCACCGGCCATTTTGGGCTTACTATTATTTTTGGGTTTACATACATTTTTAGTTCACTATTATTTTTTGTTCACTGGTACTTTCTGTTCACCGATATTTTTTGTTCATTGCCATTTGCGGTTCACTATAAATTTTTTTGGTTCACCGGCATTTTCGGTTCACTATACCACTTGTGTTTTCTGTTCACCGGCATTTTTTGTTTACCGTTATGTTTGGTTCACTGTTATTACACTTCCCCCGATTAGTTCGGCCGAATTTTTGGTTCATATGTTATTTGGTTTACCGTAATTTTTACGGTTCATTATTTTTACGGGATACGCTAACTTTTTTATTATTTGTTTCCTCTGCTAGCGCCTCGTCCTTATCTTTCTTATCACTACCAAAACTTCTCGATTTTCATCTACGCGTATGAAGGGTTCTCAAATTTGTTCTACAATGAAAAACTTACAAATTAGACCATGATACAAAATTTTTTTGGTTTACACTTTAATTTTATTCTATGTGTTAAAAACCATTCATGTGTTTAAAAGAAGGAGAAAGAAAAGCTAGCAATATTCTTGTTGTTTAAGGTGGAGCTGATGAACACACAGTTGATGAGATGCAAGAATAGAACGGACACGCAGGACATAGAACTGTCCATGGATCTCATGGTGATACTCCAGAACAACAAGAGACGACGAGAGGAATGCCGACAAGGCGATACTGGATAGACTAGCCAGCAAGTTGGAGCTGCAGACGCTGCCAGATCTCAGGGCGGAAACGGTAGCCATAAAGATGCTCATCAAAAAAGAGTCGACTCCTCCACACCACCGCCGTCCCTGCTCTTCCTTTGCTCCGGCGGGTCCGCTGGCCGGCGTGAAGAAGACGTAGGTGGTTGTGCCTCCTCTGTATCTAGTAGTCATAGGCTTAGATTAGTTTTTGTCTTCCTGCTGTTCTCTTATGAGAAGTCTGGCGTGATGCCGAGGGGATTGTGGCTGCTGATGCATCCGAGCTGCATCGGCTGCCTTGCGGGTATCTCTCCTCTGTCCATGGTGCTCCGGTGGTCGGGGCCGCAGGTGGAGGAGGTTGGATTTGCTGCATCCCCCATGAATAAGCTCGACGTTAGGGGCCTTCTCTTCTTCGGGAGGGCGGTTGTGTGGCTGCTCCTTCTAGCCTGCCATGGTGGCCAGAAGATTGTGAGCTGCTCTGCAAAGTCTGCTCGGCGTGGAGGGGGTTGGGGCGGCTCGGTTGACCGGCTTGCTGCATCAAGTGGAGATCATCAACAGCGGCGAGATGGCGTCGCTGTTATTCTTGACATATGGAGTCACTCCATGCCAAAGCATAGGAGGTGCTTCTGGTTCTTCTTCCTCCACAGATGGAGGATCTTCGGGAGCTCACTCGTGGCATGCTACGCCGCGCTCTTGTCAAGTGGTTTCGTCCCCGACGAGGGCGTTGACGGCTGCGGTGCTGGGCTCTTTCTCGCCGGCGGTGGTCCTGGACTCGATGGCGTTTCTTCGAGGCGCCCTAGGGTTCTTTTTACAAAAGTTTATCCCTTATCTGTAATTTTCTTATCGCCTGAGGGCTTGCTTGTAATTTGGACCACTGTTTAATGCAGCAGCGGACCCTTCGGGGTCCTTCCTTAGTTCAGAAAAAAAAAAGAGGAACCGGCAGCATGCGCCACGCGGTCACGACACGACCGGATTTTGTCTCGTGTGATTCATGTGATCCGACCCCACCTCGCACGCGCGCACACGGTCATCTACTGCGCTCGGTTTGTCGAGTAAACGTTTTGACGGCGACAGACGGAAGGAAACGCTGATGTGCACTCTGCCCGACGCGCTGGGCCAGCTGACAAGGCCCATGAGCGAGCGGAGCTCTGTGCGGGCGAGTCGATGGTAGGTCTCGCTAGAAGCGCTATATAGGGGATCCCCTTTTGTACTACCCCTTGTGCTATAAAAGGTCAGCTAAGGCCCATGTTCAGCCGCATGATATCTTTTTATCCTTTTTTTGTTGAACGAGTGTATTTGTTAGTATTCAGTACACACAGTACACATATGTTTTCTCTCTTTTAGTTTTGAATGACTGTTCCATCGGTTGACGATAATTATATGATAATTATTTTCTCGATTTTTCTAGTTTTCGGTTGATGAAGGATTAGCTTAGAGCTCGATCGCGTCGAGGGTCGTTAGATATACACCACGATTTGTGCATTGTGTGAATTGCAAACCGGTTGCCAGTGAATTTTTGTTTCTAGCTGAGCAAAAATATTTTTAACCACTCGATTTTGCATTGTGATTTTGTGTCGACCGTGAGTTGCAACTAACCAAGAATTGAATAAGAACTATTTACTGTATTATTTTCTAATTTTTCTTGTTCTCCATATTTAATGTCCTTTTTCTGTCACCGTGCTCGGTTTTACATGGTAATTATTGCTCAGTTGCATAGGGGTTGCAGCTATAATTTGTCCACTTGCACCATGACTACAACCATATTTTTCCAAGTTGCATTGGGGTTGACAATGTAATTATTCTACATACACAATGGTTGTTACTATCATTTCCGAGCATGTAATTGTAATTTGTCTAGTTGCACGAGTGTTGCAAAATGTATTTTTTCCGGTTGCATTTGGGTTGCAGCTGTAATTTTCTCCGTTGCAATGATCGCAATTACATTTTTTCTAGTTTCATAAGGGTTACAATTGTGATTTGTCTAGTTGCACCATGGGATCAACCTAATTTCCCCGGAGTTAAAATATTAAGTTGCAACCCGATTGACTCCACAATTGGCAGATCGCATCATGATTCATGTTAGCATGGAGTTTACAACCGAGCTTATCCGGTTACAAGTAGGGTATAACGTTTTCTTTTTTAATTGAAAGATGCTTGCAACTGAGAGGAAATATATCTGATCGTTGAATTTGTGTTGTACTTTCTACTTGGTGGGATTTGCAGTTGGGTTATAAATGAGCATTCTCTAGTTGGAAGTGGGTTGCAACTAATTTTTTTTTCTAGTTTCATGTCTGTAGCAACTCAGAAAAAATTCATATTTGTATTGTGATGTGTGGGGGTTGTGAGTAGCAAAACGGTTGCATGTGACTTTTTGAGTTGCAAGTGGGTGGTAACCGAGAAATTGTTTCATCTTTGCGGTTTGATTCGTGTGGGCTATGAGTTACAAGTGGGTTGCAATTACGCTTTTTTCAGTTACGAGTGGTTGCAACTGAGATATTCCAGTTGTAATTGGGTTCCAACTGGGTTTTTTCCCTTTACAAGTGGGTTACAACTAAGAACATATTCATCTTTGCATTGTGATTCGTGTTGGTTGTGAATTACTTTTGACTTGGAACTTGAGATTTTACAGTTGTAATTGGGTTGAAACTGATTTTTATCTTGTTTGCGTGGGCGTTGAAATTCAATTATTTGTTTAGTTGCAATCGGATTGCAAATGAAAAAAAAAAACATTTTTTGTGTTCCGATTTGCGAGTTGCAATTAGCCCCAACTGAGCTAACATTATCAAACAAGAACTTGGATGAGAATTAGTCCTACCCTTTTTTCTTCCTTTGGCATGTTAGACATAGCTCGTTCTATAGGATAGTCTAGGTCCAGATAAATTGGCAGCCCAATTGCTGGCCCACAACAAAAAGCACACACATGCACGTGAGTTGGGGTTTCCTATGTACTACTCTTAGCGAGCGGTACTCGAACTCGCCCCCGCACACAAGGCTCGCTCCTAGCTCCCTCGCTCGCTCACTGCCTGGCTCCCTCTCTGCCTCGCTCCACACCTGGGCCGGCCCATTTGAACTTTTTTCCTTTTTAAATTATTTTGTTAAAAAAAATCATATAACTTAAAATTAATATTTTTTAAATGGTGAACAAATTTTAAGTTTGAATGATTTCAACATATGAAAAAAATATTACGTATTAACAATTCTCAAATTGGAACAAATTTTAACCTTAACTTTTTTTATTTGAACAATTTTAAAATTTGAACAGTTTTTATCCGAGCAAATTTTGAATTTGAAAAAAAAAAATTAAAGTTTGAATTTTTTTTAGTTTGAACCAAAAATAATTCTGAACAAAAAAAATCGGTGAAAAAAAAATTTAGACACAAAAACACTTTTTTCATTTGAACGAAATTTAAATTTAAACATTTTTTATCAGAATAATTTTGGATTTTGAACATTTTCAAGTTTCAACATTTTTCAGTTTGAACGAAAAAATAATAAAACAAAAGAAAGAAAAATAAAAGAGAAAAGAAAAATAAACAGGAAAATGGAAAAATAGAAAAAAAAAAGGAGACAATAGAAAGACTAAACGAGTAAGCTAAACAGAAATGTATGCTTGCCCCAGTGGTTGCCCCTGTAGGAGTCAAAGGCTAGGTCTACCGCATTAAGCGATGAGCGCGTGAGTTCGTTCAACGTAAAGAAAGAGAGAAACAATTTGGGCCGGGTAGAAAGAAAACAGCAGCTGGATGCAAATTGTATGTACATACTGACCGCCATACGTCGACCGAGAATTACCTAGTTCTCAGTCGTCTACTGAGTCTAGCTACTCCCAAATGAATAATAGTTGTAAATTCTACCAAGCCTTATGCTCACTAATTTGGGGCTAAGAGCACCCATGGTGTATGCCAAATAGGGGTTCCAAATTACAATTTTGGCTTTTGGCGTCGATTTAGCCCGTTGTAGAGGCAGTGCCATAACCAAATTTTGTGGGGTCGGCGCAAGCTCTTGCGCTGGTGCCAGATCTCTCCATCCTAATAAACAATTCATTCTAGTGCATGCAACGAAGGAAAGTTGTCGTGGTTGATGTATCACGAAAGGACATTTTTGATTGTTTACTCCCTTGTGGGTCCGCATCATTGCCAAATTGTGCATAGGTGGCAAATTTGGCTTTATACACACCGTGGTTGCCCTAACTCCACAAAGAAACATATGGTAGGCTCACATGAATAAACATAATCCAAGTCTTGAAGAGGTCAACATAGATCTTGATGAGAAAATAAGATTTGCACAAAAGGAACAATGTAGGTATAAAGCGAGAGCAACAATGATGAACAAAACTGTTGAGCCTATTGATTTGTTATAAATAAATCTATCTAAAAATCAATAGTAAGGTAACTTATAATCATTGCTTGCTACTAAAAGGGACCGTGTTGTCATCATTTGCTCTTCCTTTTGTTTTCTTTTGTTCCGTCACAAGTCGATGGGAACTATGTGAGAAGGTCTGGATGATTCCACTCTAGATAAATAGAGATTGCATGAGAAAAGATCAAAGCAAATTAAAGGTTCGGAAAAACCATAGGTCAGGATTTATACTAGAGTTGGCGAGACAGGTAACATTGTAAAAGTCCGAACATGCCGCAAAAATTTCGGACCGCATGGACATATGTGAGAAGGTTTTACAAATTAGTGCATGGCATGGGAGCCACTTTTGTACATAAAAGCCGAGTCCGATTATGTTCGAAGGCCCCAGATATCTCTGCGGTGGCTGTCACGTTGTGATTTGGTTAACCATTTATTTTTCGGTTCCGAACCTAATTAACCATTCTGTTTAAAGGGACCAAATAGTATAACCATTAGGTTATTATGGTTACAAATGGTCAACCATTGGTTATTAAGGGTTGAACCATTTTTTTAACAATATGCAATGATGGTACTTTGCTATTTGGCAAATGTTACGTGATTAGAAGTATATAATATTTTCATTAGATTTTAACAAGCACCAACTATATTAATTGACATGTCAAAATAAAAACCGCGTCACCAACTGCCAATCTTGCCACCGAAAAATCAAAAGGAGAGTCGATCCTCCTTCGCTTAGGACTAGTAGTACGTGAAGTGCAGCAGCACGACAAGCATTAGGAAACATCCGCAAACAGTTCCAACGCGTCTTGAAACCTTCTCGGCAGCGTCCATGAAGGCATTGGCAGTGACTATGGGGCGGTCAGGTGCTAGCTCTTGCACAGAGGCGCGGAGTCTTAGGTGGGGAGACGCCTCCACTGGCCGGCCAGAAAACGCGACAGGATATTACGAGCGAAGAAGGCGCAGGAGGCCAAACGGCTCTGCCGCACGGGAAGCATCACTCGGTAAAACATATATAGGTGCGGGATTAGGTTCATGACGGGATAACCTTTGGTTAATTTGGATCAAACCTAAATAACATAATGGATTTTGAGGTTAACCATTAGGACCATTGGGTTCTTTTTTAGGTTAGTTAACCTAACCATTGGTTAAACAGGAACTAGGTCCCAATTTTAGGTGGCTGGATTTTCTCGGAGTCGGTTTTTCAAAGCCGACTGTATCGATGCCAACTCTAGATAACGCACCTGCCTTGTGGCCACGTGTTTGGAGTTACCCTACATAAAAAAGCGACTCGGATAAACATATTATTGGAGTTGTGGTTCTAGTTTTGAGCCGACTATTAGCCAAGTCGGTTTCCCAAACCGTCTCTAAAAGGCAAAACATTTTTTTAAAAACTAGGCAAAATCGTCTCCTCTGTAATATTTTCAATGAGCATATTGGTGGTGGAGGCTTTATTTCAAATTCCAATCACACCTCCTATGAGACAAGCATCGTCAAGAAGGCCAAGGCCTTCGTTGACCCCTCTCTTGTGTATCACCTCTGGCCACCGTTCCTTCATGGTAGGGATCCCATTCCAATCACCCGATTGATATCATGAAGCCATAACCAAGCCTTTAAGGATGACCAAATTCGTAAGGTAAACTGGCATTTAAAGAGGAGGTGCACCACCATATCTTGCTCTTGGTTGGAAAGCTTACATAAGCCACAATTCGCCATCCCCTTCGATCGAGGCTATCCTCCGTACACACGCGATTTTGAAGAATCAACCAAGTGAAGATTCTACACTTTGGAGGCGCCAAGACTTTGAAACCACAGAAGGCATCATCGATATGATGAGCCCCAATAATTGCATTTTGTAGGTTGAAGAGGACGAATAGCACCCAATTTCCAAGTGATAGTATCTGGCGCGTCGGCGGG
Organism: Alopecurus myosuroides; assembly: GCA_028641055.1. Classification (NCBI taxonomy): domain Eukaryota; kingdom Viridiplantae; phylum Streptophyta; class Magnoliopsida; order Poales; family Poaceae; genus Alopecurus; species Alopecurus myosuroides. Next base: position 269,801,889 of record CM054063.1, on the reverse strand, counting down.
ACTAGCTGAACACCAAGCACCTTCTCCCAAATATGCACAAATAGCACCCAATTTCCAAGTGATAGTATTCGCGGGCGTTGGAGGGACTAGCTGAACATCAAGCACCTTCTCATAAAGATGCAGAAACTGGGTGATGTGGGCAATAGAAAGCTCCCCTTGCCGGTTAAAAACAAGCATAATCAATCTATAACTATTGATTGATTTCTCGAGATCGATGCAATATACTCCCTCCGTTTCTTTTTACTACGTGTATTAGAATTGTCCGAAGTCAAACATTGCGAAGTTTGACCAAATTTATATTACAAAGTATTAACATTTAGGATACCAATTCGATGTAATGAGAAAGTATATTACATGGTGAATTAAATGCTATTCATTTGGTATTGTGAATATTGATATTTTTTTCCTATAGAATTAGTTAAATTTCAGCATGTTTGACTTTGACCAAACCTAATATGCAGAGTAAAAAGAAACGGAGGGAGTATATGCAACACAAACACATGGACGTCGATTGTGTGGGTTCTACCGTCTGTAACACTACTAAATTATTATTAGCAAATGATTGCATGATAAAATCAATCAATGTTCACTACTCCAGGTACAGTTGGGAAGCAGCACTGGCAGAGGAGGAGTCGTGTAACAGCGACGTGGACAGCAAGCTGTCCAGGAAGTTCCAGTCGATGGCAGCCCCCGCCTGTCCGTGCTGGGCGATGTCGCCGGCGTCGCCGCACACGGCAGTGGTCGTCGGCGGGCTCTCAATTAGCTGGGGAATACTGTTGAAGAGATTGTTCTTGGACTCAAAGTCCTCACCCTGGCCTCCTGGGAAGTTGAAGCCACCGACTCCGGCGGCGGCTGCAGGGTGCAAGTAATGGAGATCGCCTCCACCATGGCCATGCAGATGCTGCCGCGGGTCGTCGTAGTAGGCGGGACCGGTGGCGAAGGTAGGGTAGACGAAGGGCCTCTGGTTCGGGACAGGCTTCTGGAACGCGCGGCACACCACCCAGCCTTCCTCCTGCGTGGGGGCGTGCTCGTTGCACTGGAGGCGGTACTCGTGGATGATCCAGTCGGTCCTTCGCCCGTTGGGCGCACGGCCCTTGTAGAAGACGAGCGTCTTCCGCATGCCGATCACGCCCCGGCCGGGCCTCGACGACAGCACCGGCTTGTCGCGGCCGGTGGCCTTCCAGAACCCGGCCGCCGTGGCCCGGTTGGTGCGCGTGCCGCTCGGGTACTTGCGGTCCTTGAAGCTGAAGAAGTACCGCTCCGACGATGACAGGTCGTCCTCCGCCGCTGCCTGTGCTACCCCTCCCCGGCCACACCTCTCTGCAGCATCCACAAATTAATTAACACCACCATCAATTGCTAACTTGCTGATGAGAAACTTGCCCCGGCTCAATCGATCGATCAATCGCCCAGTACAAAACCAACAAGTTAATTATCATGTGTATGTACCTTGAAGATCCCATGGCTCAATCCGGTAGAGATCCACCTCCTGGATGATGTCGAGGTCGATCTTCTGGGAGGCCACTTTCCTGGCGAGGTAGTACCCTACCAGCTCCTCCTCCGTGGGGTGGAACCTGAACCCCGGGGGAACACATGACTCCTGCTGATGATGCTGGTCCATTTCTGCTTGCTAGCAACCGATCTGTCTTCTGCTGAAATCAAGCACACAACCTTTTCAGCTTACTACAGCAACTAGCTAGCTAGCTAGCTAGTGTGCATGCATGTGAAGCAGGATATGCAGAGACCGTTTGATCACTGGTTGATGTATATGTATGCGTGTGGACCAAACCAGAAGGAGATCTTTATAGATACGTAGAGATCTAGACGAGTACAGTGACTGCTCTCTAGCTAGCCAGGTAGGTAGGTTGGCGCACTCGTGCATAACTGCAATGAGAGGTGACCTTCTGACTGCAACGAGCAGATTCAGGAGCACATGTATGCGCACGCTCGCTCATATGACCTTCTGTTTATATTGTTCAGATGTGTTGTATTGTGATCTAGCACACACCAAATCTATCTAACCAACCTATGTATGCAGTGCAATCATGTCCTGGATGCATTTCCTGAGGACAAAGTACACTTGTAGTCTAGCCAGGTTGCAAACAATTGATGGAGTAGAATGTGGGTCTAGCTTGTAAAGTGGGAACGGAAGAGGGAATGAAAAGGACCTGCACTGAAAGCTAGCCGCTTCTGGCTGGCCGGCCGGTCGGCTAGCTGTGAGAGTGAAGCTTTTAGGGGTATGAATGCAAGACAACATGTTCCTTTGAGTGCACTTCAGGATTAGCCTCTCCCTCTCACACACATCTGCTGCGCCTCTCATACATCCACTTTCTCTGATATTTGTGTACTTTTCATGATTTTTCTACACCGGCCAACTGGTACTGGACACGTACGTACGTAAGCTGCCTACACTACAGGTAGAGAGAATATCTGGTCTCTGGTCAATTTTGTGGTGCACTGAGCTACAGGCGAATTTAGATTCAAGCTAACACACAAGATAAGTTTGACAATCGTATGTACTCCATGTGCTTGCTGGTACGTTGAAGAAACTGGCCAGCACGTACTAGTAGCGTATCTACGTACATGCATGGCCAGTGTACCAGCAGGAATATGGTGAGGATTCCATTTCGCTCGGAGGTCAATTTTGCACGCTGGTGCCTGGTGATGCTCCGAGCCATAGTAACCATAGTTCACAAGGCTCATCACATCAGTCATGGAGCCATGACTAACTACTAGCTACCTAGCTTGTGGAATAAAAACTGGCTGGTGTAGCACAGTACTCACAGTGCGTGCATATGCAGATGGACCGCCGAACAAACCAATTAACAAACCAGGTGTACATACAACCAAAAGAAGCATGCATATTTCATAGGGCGGGGACTCACCAAACGAACCGCGCGAGGAGATTAAAGAACTAGCTAGAGGAGCAGCTGCTTGCTTGGTTGTTGGAGGCTTGGAGCAGAGTCGTTTTTTATGATGCTGTAGTAGTGTGAGGGAGAGAATGAGATGAGGTGCTCAATTGCAGTACTGCTGAGAGAGGACGAAGTTGGTAGCTAGGGAAGCCTGATCGGGGCCCTATTTATATGCGGCAAAAGACATCGGTCTGGCTGAAATCATGCACATCCCTCGATCCATCGAAAGATCAATTTTTTTGCAGTGACAGTGAAAGGTTAGAGACGGTGAGAGCAGGCTAATTAAGCTAGCGAGTGAAAAGCCATGGATTGCGCATAGGGGTGGCTAAGGTTAGCCGGGTGGGGGTGGTGGTGGTGGTCGATTTGGTCGGCTCAGCAGGAAGTAGAAGAGCCATAGTCCTTAAGTTAATTGGCGACCACTAGCACCACCCACAAATCCATGCTACTAGCATATTTCGGTACATCAGTCGCCGTCAGCTGAGTTAGCTTTACGGCCGTTATATTGGTGTGCAAGACTTGTCTACTTGCTTTTGCCGCTTGCAACACACGGTAACTAGTCCCCCGCCTCCTTCGGGGAATGTTTTCATAACTTGATTATCAAGATCACAAATACTCCCTCCGTCCTCAAATAAGTGTACATTTAGTATTGGTCTAGGCCAAACTTTTTAAACTTTGATCAACTTTATAGAAAATAGTATCAACATATATGATATAAAATCTGTATAATATGAAACTATATTTTAAAACGCATTTAATGATATCAATTTAGTGTCATAAATGTTGTTATATTTTCCTATAAAGTTAGTCAAACTTTAAAATATTTGACTTCCCTAAAAGAAAACGTACACTTATTTATTTGAGGACAGAGAGAGTACATACTACTCTTGATTCCTACTATGAACTGCAGACATTTTCCCGGTGGGACCGCCACCGGCCGTCGAATCACCATCGGAGGGTGTGCACCCAATCATTACATTTCTATTAGTGTCTCTCCTAGATTTGCTATAGCACTAGCGCAGGCGCTACACTGTAATGTTCACCGTATATACGGAAGGGATGGAGTCGTCGCTGTCTGGCCTGCAGGTGAATGAAATGCCTTCTACTCAATCTAGGATTTTACTTGCCAAGGTTGTGCACACCATGATTATTCATGGCATGCATGCCCATGGCCGCCGCCCATTTCTTTTGATTGGGACCTGTCACTGCATGCTTCGTATCTTATGCATAGATTGGACGGATCCATCTACCGTGTGTTGCAAATTAATTAACTCACTTCTGAGAACTCAGGAGTATGAGTTATCCATCCATATATTTTACATAGGGAGGCTAGGAATTATATTTACACTAGCAGAAAATAGGGCTGCGGTCCGAAGCATTAGTCTCGGTTCCATTTGGAAAAATGTTCCGGCACCTTTTGTCCTGGGTCGTATCACCAACCGACACTAAAAGGATTGTGGCAACCGTTCGCCTGGCGCGAGCCCTTTTAGCCCCGGTTGGTGGTACGACCCGGGACTATATGCTAAACCGTTTGCTTCCCGCGCGCGATCATAAAGCACGGCTACAGTGGACGTCGAGGCAACTCGTCTCCTTTTTCTCTCTTTCTCTGTTCATCTCTCTCTCCTTTCTTCTTTCCCAACACCATGAATCTAATTACTCGATACGGTCTCGTGCCCGCACATGGCAAGACCAATCTAAATGTCGTCTACACGAACCACACCGCGAAACTGGCGGAAAAAACTACGCTTGTTAGAGAAATGACTTCGTGACGAGGAACACAAGTTTATGGGCCTCGATTTGGAGTTCACGGCCGATTGTCGCGATGTTGCCGCCGTGCAACTTTGTTTCAAGAAACATGCCATGGTCTTCCAGTGGTCAAGGTACGTTCGTACACATAAACACATTATTTCTAGTTGGATAATATAGTGTTGCCCATGGTATATATAGTAGTGTTCATATGCGCCTTACAATATAAGATTAGATCGTATGTTAAAAATATGGTAGAGTTATAATGTTCTAAACTATATCCATGAAATATAGTGTTCAAAATATAGTGTTCTAGAATATAGTGTTCAAAACTATATCCATGAATTATAGCGTTAAAGATTATTATATATAGTATTCTAGAATATTGCCCATGGATTGGACGTTTATGTACTACTCCCTTTTTTTCCGGCAATCTACTGTTCTGAATTGTCTTATATAATTCTACTAGTAATTTATAATTAAACAAAAAACATGGAAATTCGTTATTACAACAGTATTTAACATTTGTTCCATTTTGTTGTTGCAGTAGTGACAAGCACTATCCAGAACTCATGGATTTCCTTCGCAACGGCATATATTTTGCTAGCGTTGATATAAAGCATGCCAAGATCGTGATGAAGCACACCTGGGGTATTGAGATGCCAGCAGGATGCCACATTGATTTCTAGGACAAGTTCCAGATTGACCATGAAAGGATTGGAATGACTGATATTGCAGTCGTCCTGATCGGCGAGGAGTACCGGATGATGAAGGTAAACTTCCCCAAGAAACAACACAAATTTTGACCATATCAACATTGAGTATGCGGCTAGATATGGGGACGTTGCATACGAGTTACACAACAAGTTTTGTGCCTTCAATCATGGGTGGTGTCACATCGTACCGCTAGTACCACGATCAGTGCCACGTGGGTCTTCAAAAAGCAAGATGGATGTTGTTTGGGGGTCTCCTGCTGAACCATGGGACAGCGCTGAGTAGTGTTTGCAGTGGCGATCATAACTTTTATTTCTATTATGACTGCAATGGACGATTTTGATTACTTTCTATTATGGATATATGAACTTATTTATTTCTATTATGTCCATGTTTAAGTATGGTTTGTGTGTAAGAATTGTTAGTATGATGTGAGCAAGTTTTCTGAAGCATTGTGATGTATGTGCCGAATTTCTTTCAAAAAGTTTTCATGTCATTCTATTATGGTTTTTTTCGCTTTCTATTATAATTTCGTCCATATGAATGAACTTAAGCCGATTATTCGAAAGTAAATCAAAATATGTGTTGTTTTGAGTGGTCCAGCAAGTTTGTGTTATTTTAGGTGTAAGTAAACTCACTTGTATACTTATTATGATTTCACTTGTTTCCCTTATATATAGTGTCTGTAAGAATGTGAAAACATGATGAAGCATGATGAAAACATGTGAAAATAGTGGAAAACAAAATGCAAACAAATAAAAACATGGAGAAAGCATTGAAAAACATGAGGGAAACAAGTGAAAACATGATGAAAACATGTAAAACATTTGAAAACAAAGTGAAAGCATGATGAAAACTGCAGAATTTTTTTATCACTTTTCAAACATGACAATTTCATAACCCCGGGGTACGACCGGCTTCGGCGAAACTCACTCCTTATAAATAGATAGATTACATTTAGGATGCTATTCGAAGTTTTGCCTTATTTTATTAGAAGGTTATCTTTAGTAGTAGTGTTATTAACATGTCCTTTCATGCTAACTCTCTGATTATGTTGCTTTTATGTTATTAGCATGCTTGCATGTTTATCATGTTTTTATGGGAAGCATGATGATATGGAAGTCATATTTGAATTTCTCTCATTTTCTAATCGATTTAGACATGTTATTTGTCAAATTTTGATTTACAGATTTGTAGATATGAGTTATTCAATATTAAATGGAAAAAGGCAAAAAAAAGTTAATTATTATCTAAATTCAAGATTATTTGAATTTAATATTATTATTATTTTTATTATTTTTTACTTATATAATTGTTTGGGTTAACAAAATAAAGATATGTGACATCATGGTCCAACGGTTAATATGATTGATAGCATACTATTGTCAGTAAAACAGTCTTTTATTCTTGGAAGCTCAGAGTGAAGGAACTTAGAAGTTAAGCGTGTTGGGACTGGAGCAGTCTGAGGATGGGTGACCGACCAGGAAGTATCACTAGAAGTGAGTGATTAAAATTAAAATTAAAATTAAGAATGATTAGTGTGAAAAATAATGGAAACTAAAGGAAAACATAACATAAACCCTAAACCCCAAAATGAAAAAAAAAGAACACAAAATGAGAAAAAAATTCATAATTTTTTTAGTCACGGTTCGTGTTACCACCCAGGACTAAAGGTCTTCCAGCCCACAGTGCAGGGCGCGGGCACGTAGAGGGCCTTTAGTTCTGGTTCGTGGCAAACCGGAAACACAGGGGGGGCTCTAGTCCCGATTGGTTAGTCCCGGATGGAAACCCGACACTAAAGACAGTTCTGACCGGGGACTAGAGGCCCGTTCTCTACTAGTGTTATGTCACGTCCGGAAACTGTTTCCGATGTGAAGTAAAATGGTTCCGATGAAATGTCCATTGCAACCGTTTATTTTATGTTCAACAAGAGATGGTTCAAACAAATAATAATCCTTAAGACAAAGAGAACAAGGCCTCTCGTCTCCTCATAGTCCGCAACTCCACCCCCAATGTCATACTGGTGGTTTCTTAATGAATAAATTCATCCCTACACAAGCTCTCCACAACTCGGCTTGGGTTGACCTGATTGATTTTTCCGAGGGCCTTTTGATCACCCTCCTTGCCCAGTTTGTTCTGCTTTGGTCTAAGATAGATGCTTTTGCGCTCGCTGACCATTACGACTCCATCTCCTGGTGTATCTCCCCATCGGGACTTTACTTGGCCATTTCTTCCTATGTTATCCAATTTTGGGAAGACCACAACTACCATGGATGCTCTCGTTTGGAAGGTTTGAGCCCCATGAAAGTATAAACTTTTCTATTGGTTTGTCATTCGGAACCAGGTTTGGATCGCCGATCGTCTTCAGCGATGTGGTTGTCCGAACTGTGCCTTTTCCCCCCTTTGAAGACACCATCCAAGACCGCGATCAACCTTCTTTTCCACTTATGTTCCTCCTCGAGGATTCAGACCGCCATCCTTGTTTGTACTGGGATATAGCTTGCCCCCCTTGGATCCTTTGTGTTGGCTTCCTAGATGTTAAATCTTGTAGGTCCGCGGCCTTTTTTCATCCCCTCCTTCTCCGCAAAGGTACGTCAGCCCCTCTTCTCTGGGAAAATCTGGAATGAGCATAATGATCGGGTGTTTCGTTCTGTTTCCCACATGCCTTCTCTTCTTATTGCAGACATCAAGGAGGAAGCAAAATTATGGGTCGTGGGGATTGCAAAGTGTTTGGCGAACTTCGTGACGAGAGAGTAATCATTTGTTGATCATCTTGTTTTGGCTTTCATATGCACTCGTGTTCTAGAGTTGTTGATGTCGGGATGGCCTTGGTCTTGTAATGTGACCCTCTCTTTCTTTCTTAATTAATAAAATGGCAAGCTTTTTGCCACGTTTGAAAAAAAAACATGCCTAACGGTTTAAATCTATAAATATTGTGCATGTAAGTTATCATGCTCTTAATTTGGTCTCTCATGCCGTTCTATTGATGGATTGGTACTTGATGGTTCGATTGTGGTTAATGATGGAAAGAAGATTGATATCGTGGGACAAGAAACTTGTCTCTATTTCTTTTTTATTTAGATGTATTAGGTTTGATGCTTGACATATTTTCAATAAAAATTATACTTGTGAGAATCGGAAGATGTAGAAGTTGGGAGGTTTTCCTCCCCGGTTTGAAAAAATATTAGTTGCGGGACCATAACAAACAAGAAAAAACAATTTAAATCGTCATAAATGGTTGTATTTCCAAGAATAATATTCCTTGCATAACCATTCCGCCATAGACTATATGCAATTGATTTATTTATTTTTATATTGTGAAGTGAATAGGGTCTAACTTCTGCGCCGCGGAAACTGGCTAGGCGGGAAAGCACTCCGGGCACGATAGTTAGGAGGATATATAAGGTGAGCCGATTTTTTTATACATATAGAAATCGTGAGCTAAATAAATTAGTTCATAGAAGAAATGTGGACTTCCCTAATTAGAATACATCCACAAAATACACTTGATAAAAAAAAGAAGCTAGAGCTGTTAAAAAAGTCACTCAGGTGTGAAAGTTAACTAATTAGTGCTCATAAAAGTGCACCCAACAGTGGCAGACAGGGTGCAACGTACTGCAAGCTACTCCAGCTCTGTATAAGTATATTCCTACACTCGTGCATCCTACGATTGGGTTGAATTGCGCGGATACAATACACACATCGTACACTATAAGTGGAGGCGTCTATCGGCCAGCTAGCTGCCATTAATTTGCAAGTTGCAACTGCAATTTTCAGGTACTACGTACGTGAGTTCGCAGGAGTACATACTGTACCTGGCTGACGCAGCTTGTTAGACACAAAAAGTGGCGTCTCTTGAGCCGTAACTGCGATTGATGCATATCACCCATAGGTTAGTCCCTGCAGATTATTATGGAGATGGTCACGCTGATAAAAGCACGGAAATGTTTTCAGTGTGCAACGTACTACGGATTTCGTACCGGTATTTTAGTTGGGACTTAATTGGGAGTCGTGGTCTGAGCGATAAATGCTCGAGTGATCTTGTGTATCAACGTGACAGTTGCAGGTCTGGATTGATGACGATTACCATGGGCCATGTATGGAGATTGGAGATGCATATGTCTGAATCTGTGCATATTATGTGCATAGACCAGTCACACATTCCTGTCTCCAGATGAAAGACCACACACGCGCGCGGCAGATTGGTGACCTGAATTTCAACACGGAACGCGTCTGCTGATATGGTGATTATATATTACGCGTGGTTTAAGCACCTATCGTTTTCCGGTGGACGCGAGAGCGGTTCATAAACCCATATCTATCGGCTAACAAATCCAAATACGCGTGAGCGGTTGGTATCAAGAACTTAGGTAGGTAAACATAACTATGGAAGTTAACCAAAATGCATATTTAAAGATTTTAAAAAATTATGACAAAAATCATGCATTGATGTATTATGTAAACCATAATTATCCTTTTGTCAGCTGTTATGTTTATGTTTTATTTTTTAAACTCTAACTTCCTTGGTACAATCATTATGTTCTGCTTTCATACGACCATCGCCACCGTTGATGATGCCATCATTTTGCCCGTTATTGTAAACCTGGCGGGAAGAGGGAGGCATGGTTTCTTTTCACTCTTCGGCTCACTGGAGCACGAATTAAGAATAAATCGCATGGTACAAAACTTATATTTGCAAAAATCTCAGTCGGGAATTAGCCATAGCTGAACGCAAAATCACACTACCTTTTGCATCTTAGCGAAAATCTATTTTTTCACATATCTCCTGAATGATCAAATCTTACGGGCACACTGCTGACCAATGCTAATAAGCGCCCATAGGTTGTTTAGAAATTTGAATTCTAATTTGCATGCAGATGACCTTGCATTGAGATGTCCAAAAAAAAAAACTATGTTTATTGCCTCCAAGATACTCACAACTTTGATGTTGGTGAGTTTGTCATTTAAGATCGTCTTGAGGACACTTTTGATCGCATTATAATTTTTAAATGGCTAATACAGGGAATTATATGAACAAACTGGCAAAATTTAATTGCACCTATATTTTTAGTAGATACACTAAACCATATATTAAAGTTTTGTTTAAGATTTTGATTTTTTTCGAACTCTTTTACTATTTTCTACTCCCTCCGTTCCTAAATGTAACATGTTTTAGCACTTTTCCATATATACACATATCTACATGTATCTAGACAACTTTTAGTTATATGTTCACTCATATTATTATGTATCTAGATAACATGAACAATAGCTACAACATCTTATATTTAGGAACGGAGAGAGTAATATTTAAATTACTATTTGCGGAATTACTGAGAGTAATTCTAAGTAGAACTATAGTATGTGCAATAAGGTTGAAACACCTAAAAATAATTTTAAGTACCGGTGTACAAATGAGGGAAGGTCGAGAATGAAGATGAAAAATTCTAATGTTTGTTTTGATAAATTATGAAACATTTTGCATGCCGTTATGAATAAATTAAAGTTACAATTAAACATGGTAATGCACATATGAGAAATTCAATATAGACTTACATTGATTAGAAAGGTATCATAATTATGTCGTAAAACACCAACTCATAGTTCAGAAATTACGTGTGTTTATCTGCAAGGACACTGGTCAATCTACATACCTTTTCATATAGGCGACATAATGAAAATCCTGTAAACCCTAAGAGACATGTTCCCTAAACACTTATATTTCAAAAACTTTGCGAAAATAAAACTCCACATAATTTCACATTTTTCTTTCTTTTCTCAAACAGCACAAGATATTAAGGTGAAAATTTACAGTCCAACATAACATGAGTCTATGATGTGTAGACTTCCTTTCAGAATTTTATTACACTGAAAATATGTAAGAAGACTGAGGACGTAGTTAGGTGTACGCAATAGGGATGAAGAAAGAGAGATCAGAGAAGGATTCCTTCTGCCATCTTTTTCATCGAGCTCACGCGGCTTTCTCTCTCATAAAATTAATCCAGCAAATGAGTAGTACGTGTCATAAACAAAGATCACACACGCACCTCGCGGCAGCCGCCATTTTTCCAACTGGGCTAGCCCCTTTCTATTACTTTCACAACAGAAATACCAGGTTCTTACAAAGAGAATTCAAGACAGAAAGGGACAGAAGCAATCCAGCTAGAACAGGAGGGGTATCATCCAGGAAACCCGCTGCGAACGTTCGCCATCGTACATTCCTACGGGACAAAAACCTGCTGATATTAGCCCCCTCCCACCTTACTACCAGGTAGTACATAGTTCACTTAACAGCAACCACAGACAGCAAAACGGTGAAACATCCAACCGGTAAAACAACCACAGACATGTTGAAAAAACAGAGTCAGCCCTCCAACAGCAGCACATCACCCGCCATCGCAGGCGCAGGTGCATCTCCAGCAGCTCTCCCAGTAGCGAAACTCGTCGCCAGCCTCTTCAACTGCGACGCGCCTTCCATGATCGCCTCCTTGTCACCCTCTGGATACAGACCTGCCCAATGTAATAAAAACGAACAAGCCATAAAGTCCACAGCTACAGGACCCTTAGCACATACTTGTCAAAGGTTACTTTGTTTCTCATTGTCCAAATTGACCAGCAAACTGCCGAAATGATGAGATTATAATACTTCTTCCCCCCGGCCAAAATGCATAGCACCAAGCAAAACATTGCCAAATAGATGTCGGACAGTACTAAGTCCCCAAAACTGCACCCAACACACCCCACACAGTTTTAGCAGTGGTACAGGTAAAGAACAAATGATTCCTAGTCTCCACATTCCCACAAAAGGAGCAACTAGGGTTACCAGGCCACCTCCTCTTCCTCATATTCTCCCTAGTTAGTACAGCATCTTGTAACAACTGCCAAAGAAAAATTTTAATCTTCGAAGGTATCATTGTTTTCCACACCCAACTGTAATTGGGCCCTGCCACAGTTTTCTCTAGAAGTTGATAGACAGATTTCGTCGACAACCTACCATTTTTGTTAAATTTCCACACTACCTGATCCCCCTCATCATCCGTAAGGGTCATACCCCCAGCCCTCTCTTGTATATATTCCCATTGCTCTTTAATAACAGGAAAATGACGCCGTCTGAATGTTAACTCAAAGTGCTTTTGAGAACAATCAGCAAAGGAAATGTCTTGTTGCTGGCCGACGCTAAACATCAAGGGATAAGACTCAAATAGGGGAGTATTATCTAACCAAGGATCATGCCAAAATCTAACCAAATCTCCTTTTTTCAAAATGACTTTTCTCCCGGTCATGTAAATATCTTTTACCTTCAGCAGACTTTTCCAAGCTGGAGAATCATTAAATTTCACCTTCACAGAGGCAACAGAATGTTTTTTCAGATATTTGGCTCTTACAATATCCTGCCATAACCCATTCTTAGTATCAAGTTTCCACCACCACTTAGTTAGGAGACTCGCGATATTTATAGAATCAGCCTGGACTTGCAGCTAAACGCCATTAATGATGGAAATCGTCACATCTGGTGTTTGGGAAACAGGAAACTAGGTCAGTTAACTTGTTGTGCCATACTATCCATCGATGCTCTCCTGCATGACGCCATGGTAGGAAACAGGAAACGCCATTAATGGTTAGTCGGTGTTCAGGATCCGGCAACTGCCAATGACCGCTGCCTCCGGAGAAAGTGGTGATCGATGAATGATGTTTGTCTCTAATTTTGTGGTCAAGGTCGGCCTTGTGGATCATCAGTCTATTTCAACGGATCCAGCAGAATCCACTTTGTCTTTCTTACCTATGTGGTTTTCTGCAAAGTAACTGCCAGAAGCTTCTATAAGATCTGCATGTTAGATTATCGATGACGGCGACTTCAATTCTCCGGACAACGTCGACACATTTTTTTTCTTTCAATTCGGTCAAAAACGACATATAGGCACGTACTAGCAGGCAGTACACAATCTATGCATCGTGATGCTGCTGATGGACCATCGACTAAGATCTCCAAAGGGAAGAGTATATTAGAATTCCATCACTCAGTTAGGGCATTCGGTGTGGCGATCTCGCTTCTCGATCCGATATGAATTAATAATTAGCATTAGATAGATGCTAACATCATCTCCATCGGCGCGGAGAGGCAGCGAGTGCGCGCCTAGCCCACCCGGGTTCGAGTCCCATGAGGACCGAATTAAATGGGGTAGTATCTAGCGCGGAAAATCGCTGCTGGAGAGTCTCATCTTCTAGCTAACAACGGACAAACAAGGGAGGGATCCGTCCCCCTTTGGTCAAGTTTTTAACATCATCTCCATCGGCACCCCTAAACGGTTGCCCAATGGCATATTGGGGTTCAAAACAAAATACCGTCCACAGTGGCACCCCCAAACGTGTTCATCTATCAATTTTATATCCGACACACCACGCCCACCCGTCAAACTTGGAGGCCTTCCTGGAGTACCAGACATTGTCCGGTCAGCCCACCTAACAGGAGGGGCCCGCTCGTCATAGAGAGAAGTCGGCATATGCGGGAGTTATATCGTCGTGTAGTAGGCCGGTCACTTCGCCGGTTTTTAAGGCGACGTGATGGCCGCTGCAGCACGCTAAGCATTTACGTCGGTGACACAATGTTTCGCAGGCCACGCGGCCGGCGTTGCGCCTGCTCGACGCGGTGCATTAACGCTGGCGTATCGCTCTCAACGCGCTTGGACGAGGACAAAAGGCCACCATGGTCGCATCGCCGTGCACAGCCTCTTCCTCGCTTTCTCGTCTCCCACTCGCCTCCCCGCCATGCACATCCTGCCACTCGCCTCCTGCCGTGTACGTCTAGCAATGGCCAACAACTGGGAAGCCGACAGTAGCAGCCGCACGGTGAATCTGGAGGACGCCTGGGAGCTCTTCCGCTATAGGCTCCTCGCCTTTCCAGATTGCCGTCTGCCCAAGTCGTGGCGGGTTTCCGCCGGCGGCTTCCCCGTGTCGTCCATTCCCGGCACGGAGGCAGATATCCGGCCGCGACATCGCGCACCGCCAGTCATGGATGACCCGGGAGGAGCGCTCCCACCCCGAGAACGAGTGGAACGCCCGGATCGCCCGATTCCAGGCGGAGCGCCAGGTCGTCCTCAACACCATCGATGTCGGCGTCGCCGGTCTTGAGAAAGCCTGGTACAACTCGGGCGGGCGGCACTGGACACACCGTCGTAAACGCGATCGCGGCGACCCATCGGCCCGCCGCTACCTCTAACATCCCGCTGCGGCTGATGCCAATAAATCCGCCATCGTCGGTCGTGGAGAGGAGGGAGTGGCGCGACGTCCCACGCATCTTTGCGCCGCACAGTGGCACGGTCTTCCGCGACGTGCCTCATCGTCGCCCTTCCCCACCGCGAGGCTGATGGCGTGTGAACACACGTTCGTTGGGAGACCCAAGAGGAAGGTATGATGAGTACATCAGTAAGATTTTCCCTCAGTAAGAAACCAATGTTTAATCGGACCAGTAGGAGAAAGAAATCACTTCTAAAAGTTGTTGACAGCAGATGTTGGAGGGTGCACTACCAGGCTCAATAGCAACGTGGAATCTGCACACAACACAACCAAGATAATTTTTCCCCAGCGAAACTGAAAGTATAAGGATGCCGCCTAGAGGGGGGGGGGTGAATAGACGCTTTAAAATAATTGCGGTTTAGGCTTGAGTAAATGCGGGATAAAACTAGCGTTTAATTTATCAAGCACAAAACCTATACAAGCTAGGTTTACCTATGTGCACCAACAAGTTATGCTAGGCAACAAATGCAACTATGTGGTAGCAAGATAGATGACTTCAAGTACGATGGCTATCACAAAGGTAAATACATAAGTAACGAGCTAGAGTATAGAAATAACCGAAGCACAAGGAGACACCGATGTGATTACCGAAGTTGCTTCCCAAGGGAAGTACGTCTTCGTTGGAGAGGTGGGGAGCCACATAGGCCTTCTTCAATAGCACGGATGTTCACAACTTATTCTCCTTGAGCTTCTCCGGTGAGGGAGATGCTCGTTTCCACTATGAGGTCGACTTGAAGGCGTTGACCAAACATTACACGGGGTTGAGGCTATCTCCACAATTCAATTGGAGGCTCTCAACGAAACTTCTTGCAACAAGGTGGAAGATCCAACCACTAACCGTCTAGGGTTCTCAATACACCCAAGAGTAACAATCTCTCCAGTGACCAAGCACCCAAGAGTAACAAGCTCACGAACTTCTCTTTCACGAATCTCGTGGGGAACTCAAACCGATGCACCTAATGCAATGGCAAGAACACACAAAGTGGTTAAGAACTTCTCTCACAAATCCCACCAAAGCAACTAATTCTATGGAGGGAGGAAGGAGGAAGAACAAGGAAAACAACAAATGAATCCCTAGATCTAGATCCAATATGTTCCCCTCACAAAGAGGAGGGATTGATTGGTGAAGTGGTAGATCTAGATCTCCTCTCTCTTTTCCCTCAAGTGGAAGCAAGAATCATTGGAGGGATTGAGAGATAGCAAGCTTTTGGAGGTCAACAATGGAGGTCAAACTTGCCCAAAAGGTTAGGGAACCATTGAGGAAGAAGGCCCCTTAAATAGGTCACCCAAATATCCAACCGTTGGGGGCAAAATCGCGCAGGGGCGGTACCTCCGGTGAAACCACCGGAACTACCGCCAACGGATGAGTTAGAACACCAAAATGGTTGGAAAACTGCCCCAGGCAGTGGAACCTCCTCCACGGGCATCCCGAAAGGGTTTCCGGCGGAACCAGCACCGGAACTTCCGGTGCTGGAAAAAACTACAGAACACCCGGTACGAAAACGGTCGTAACTTTTGCATCCGGACTCCGTTTTTGATGTTCTTGGGATCATTGAAATCGCAACGACGAGCACTACAAGAATATGCAGAGAAACATCATAGTAAAAAATGGGAATATAAAACCAAATGATGAAAGGTTTGACCTATCAATAAAGGACAACCGGTAGAAACCTCAAACAACAAACATACGATAAGTTTTTCATACGAAATCCATTTTTGATGAACTTGAGCTTTGACATGAAGAACCTGAAAAGCTCTAAAACCTCACATGGAGAAAAACAAAATAAGAACCAAGAAGGATGATGCCAAGTATGCAAAGGTTTCTAAGTCAAGATATGCATTCAAGAGCCCCTCTTGATAGTACGGTTATCTATCCTATAATCCGGTCTCCCAACTAGAATAATGAGACCGGTAAAATAGAAACCCTTTCTAAGTCATACCTTTGCCTTGCGCAATCCAGTTCAGCTATATGATGACGATCTTAATCACCTAAAGTTGGACCACCTTTCTTGATTGCGCTTCGTTTCGTGAAGATTGATCAACCAAGTATCTTCTCTTTATTCATGATGATGATGACTTGAAGGTAAACATGAATATTCACAAAATCTCCTTCTTAAAGACATGCTTGTAATATGGTTAATAATAGCATGACAATTCTTCTATTGATCATATAGATATATTCATTAAGTGATGATCTTGAGAGCATCCAACCTTGAATCCAACACATGGAGTTCAAGTGGTGCTAATGGACAAACCTATAAGAATGTCTCAATGCAAACATTAGTCCATAAGGATTGTCATTTATTACCAAAACCATACATGGGGGAACCATACACTTTCAATCTTCCCCATTTTGGTAATTGATGACAATCCCTTTTACGAGGGTTTGTACAATGAGTTAAGCAAGCATGCAAAGCAATACACATGGATGCATGAGAATGGAAGGCAAAAATGCTTAAGAAAAAAACCAAAGCATTAAACCAAATTCCCTTAAACCCTCTAAACTTCTCCCCCATTGGCATCCATTACCGAAATGGGCGAAAAAATGTAGAAGACCAATATAGTAAGAGCTCCCCTACATTTTTTGCATTTCTCATAATATGAGTGAAAACAAATGCATATTCAATGACGAATAGATGGGGGAGATAAAACTATATTGAGGATCCAAAGATTGCAAATAAGATTATATTCCTTTAACACTTCTTCCAAGAGGAGGAGCACAAACAAAGGATCCTAAAAACCAAAGGAACCAAATATTTTATGATTTTAGCAAAATAGTGTTCTAAAGAAAATCATTAAGCTCCCCAATGTTCATGCGCTACTTAGAGTTTGTTTTTGCATTTGAATACAAAGTGCACAAAGATGGGATCACCACTCCCCGAATATCCTCTAAAACACAAAACAAGTGCAAGAGAGCATAAAAAGCAAACTAGGCATAGCACTTGAAGAAAATAAATGAATGATTGAGCAAAAAGATACCAAATGAACGGAACACCATGAGACAAGGCTCAACCATACATAAGAAAACCAACCTGCCCACCAAGGTAAGCATGAGAGACAAAAAAAAACTCAAAAACAAATGAGTGCATAAGATGAAATAATATAAGACAAGCACTGATAAGGAAAATACTTTCCGGAGTCACCAAAAATGAAAAGGGTATAAGAAGGGTGGACTCCAAAGGAATATGATAACAAAAATAGATGTAACTCCTCTCATGTGTATAAGTTTCTAAGTGGACACAAATCATGATAATTTGTATCCACAAAGAAGCATGTACACAAAATAGTTACGAAAGTGAAGAACATGATATCCAAGAGAAAGTCATAAATACACCAATAAGATTTTTTTTATTGAAAGCATAGCACATAGCTCAATTTTATCTTAAAAGGGGATAAATTAATTTCCAAGACAAACACACCAAAGACATCACAAATACCAATGGGGGGAAAATAGATAGTTGCAACGGTTTGGAAGAATCAAGTATCACAAAAGGAGAATAATTTTACAAATAAAGAATTTTCATGCCAAGATGCAACCTACACAAGGTTGAATACAAGAATACTATGCATGAGAGATACTTGTTACCAAGATCGCATTGGAGATGTTGTTGTGGTTAAGAGTTAATCTATCATCCTAGCTTGACTCCGATAAGATCATGGTGACAACGCCTTCCTTGAGAATGAGGCAAGCATCCAATGCATCTCAAATGTACCTAAAACACATTTAAGAACAAAATGGTCCCAAAATTATTGGGTCCAAAGTAGTTAGACAAACTACAATACATAGGATAAGATCCACATAAATATGTGCAATAGATACTCTTACCCAAACCAGCCAGTACCCACTCTCCCGCACCAGTGGTAGTACCGGTGTTACCACTGGTACTACCGGTGTGGCGGTCAGTGTCCCAGAGCTGCTCACTAGTAATCCGCAACACCGGAGGTACCGGTGGAATCAGCGGTACTACCACCCACCGGTACTACCGGTGGCCTCCGTCGTCGCCTCCGTGATGTACCAACAGAGCGTTGGTTTGGCGGTACCACCACTGGTACCGCCACCGGAGGTTGCCTCCCTGGAAATGTGCTGGAGAATAACGGAGGCGGTACTACCGGTGGTTTCACGAGTACTACCACCATCCAGCTTCCTGCTTTTAAGATTTCTGCCGATTTTGGATTTGGTGGAGTTTACCCTACATAACGGATCAAAGAAAGTAAAGTATGCCATAACAAACGCATTAGTAAATATGCATGCAAATACCTTCAAGAACCAAAAGGGATATGATGTGGACAAAAACACCAAGAAAACCAAAGAGGGTGCACAAGATTGTGACACGAAAAAAGGTTGTCCAAATCATACCAAAGATCCAAATCAACACATGGTTGATAAGAAACCAATTTGAAAATAAATCAAGTGAAAAATAGATACACAAAGAACCATTTAACACTTGAAAGAAACCAAATAAGAGTTTAATCAAGAAATGAGATATTGAACTCCCAAAAGAGATACCAAAATAAAAATTCATTAATGAAAATAAGTCCAATATCCAAAAAAAATCAATTTGAAATAAATCAATGAGAAGATAACCAACTCCCAAAAAGAGCAAGGTTCCAACAACTAAACAAAACCCTCAACACTTTTCATGATGGCACAAAGTACCAAGACGAAAAAGGTTTGTCTTCCAAATAGACACGTCATTGGGATTAAATACCAATTGAGAAAGATCTAAAGATAAATGAAGAAAAATAGTGTTCTGAATAATATAGGAAAGCTCCCATGATTTGTGCATTTCTTATAATTTTTTATTTGAATACAATATGCACACAAGTGGGATCCTTTCTTTATCTTTACCAATTAGAACACCAACAAAATACGAGTAAACCAAAGAGATTCTCAAAAGGCAAGGAAGACAATAGGAGTGAGCACAAAGAAATTACATGGCAACAAATATGGGAAAAAGAAGAAATAGACCAAGTAAATATGATCAATACATTATACCACAAATAAGATTATCACTTTTCAAGGACAAGGAGAGGAGTTTTACTCGGTGGTATGTTGCATACATATTCATGATCATATTCACAAAACAAAAGCTTACGAAAAGGATAGGAATGAAAACACCATGCTTAAATGGAGATTCTTGATGGCTTAAAAAGTCGAATGATCATGAAAAGCAATGATTAATATAGCATGAAGCAACCGGTTTCCGAGAAGGTAAATACTAGTGCATATTTGAGGAAAACCGCACGAAGAAACTCTCTTACAAACAAGATACCAAAAGCTGAGCAAATAAAACCATTTAAGCAAATTGAAACTTGTTTGAGCACACATGCCACATAGGAACAAGATAATTAACAATATAATTCTAGGTGGCAAAACCTCAAATTTTCACATTCTTTAGGCTTGTGATATGCACAAAGCATATTACTCCCCCATAATGTGACAATCCTTATCTTCTTAGCAAGAGGTAAACAAATACCAACTAGAGATAACTAATAGACATTAGAATTTGAATTTATCATGAGTATGACATACCACATAGAGACTACATAATATTGAAATATCAACACTAAGTGGTATTCCTCATGTATACACATTTTAGGATTGTGAAGTGATAAAGGCATATTACTCTCCCAAAACGGGATAGTCCATTAATCACTCAAAAGAGCCAAATAAGATACAAACATGATGCAATTAGGCTCAAAGAAAACTCATACGTACATGTTGTGAGAACCGACAAACACATACTAGATTACTCAAGGATAAGTAAGTAGTAAGCACAACATATACAAAATACAAGCAATGTATAAAACCGATACATGCAAAGGGGCAAGCAACTTTGAATGTATATATATAATGTAAATACAAGTTACCACAAGAAGGAGCATGGAATATGAGATAGATACATGATAATACAAATTACTTGGCTTAAGGAAAATATACGTGATGAAGATCCCTTAATTCTTCATGATATAGCCAAGACTCCGATGCCCTCCAATAACACCTATTGATCAAGTTTGATCTTGTTGGTCCCCAACCAAGTTGAGTCCTAGGAGGTTAGTCACAATAGGCTTGGCAACCCAAATGGTTCTTTTCTTGACACCACTTTGAGTACCAACATAGTTGGCAAACACATTTCCCACATTATCCTTCTGAATGGAATAAACATCATCAATTATGATTGGGTTGGTGCATGAAGAAGCAAGATGGCCCTTTTCACGGCATAAATAGCGACAACGACTCCTTCCATTCTTCTTAGTTGATTTCTCAACTTGAGAAGCACTAACTTGAGTCTTCATGGGAGGAGGCCTTTCTTCAACTTGAATTTGAGATTGAGGTTGGACTTGAGGCCGCTTCCCTTGTTGCTTCTTCTTCAAAGGGCATGATCTAACATGATGCCCTTCAACCTTGCACTTGAAGCAAACAATCTTGGCCAAATTCTTGAATTGTTCATGGCCCTTCTTCTTGTCGACCTTGGACTTGTTCTTGTGATTGGAAATGAATCCAAGTCCTCTCTTGTCATTGGGGGATTTTTTTTACAATCAACATATTGTCAAGTGTGGACTTCCCTTTATGACACTTCTCCAAGTCTTTCCTCAATGAAGTAACTTGGGCCTTGAGCTCTTTGATTCCCTCTACATGGTTAGTATCAACACAAGAGCAAGAGGAAGTAGATGCATCATTATTAGAGCAACAAGGTAAGGAAAGCAATTCATTATAAGATGTGGGAACATTATGAGAGGATGAATTACTAGGACTAGCACAAGGAAATATAGAATTTAGAGTAGAGATTGTGCCTTTGTCTACATGAGGCTCACAAGATGTTACCTTAGTTAAAATAGCCTCATGAGCTAATTTTAGCCTCTCATGGGAGACTAAAAGATCCTCATGAGAGATTGAGAGATTTTCATGGGTTTCTTCCAATTTCCCATAATTACTAGTTAGCAACTCAAGTTGAGCCCGTAGCTCAAAATTCTCCTTTAATATGGATGCTTCACAAGAAATAGAGTTAGTAGCACAAGCATCATCATTTTTAGCTTTGAGGTCATTAGCAAGAGAAAGAGATAATTTATTGTCCCTTCTAATCTTAGAAACGCTAATAGCATAGGTTTCTTCTAGACTATATAGTTTCTCTTCAAGAGAAGATCTAAGGGACCGCTCTTTCTCAAAAGTCTTTTCAAGCTCTTTGTCCTTGATAGAATGCCTACCACTATGACTTTCCAAAGTCACAATGATATCCTCCTTTTCATCTATAAGAGAGTTAGCCTTATCAAGTTGTTCTAGGAGAGCATTCACATTTTTCTTGGTCTCACCATCAAGGCTAGCCAACCACACAACTATCCACTCATTTCTATCATCATGAGATATATTGGGGTTAAAAGTAGAAGATACCTTTGAATCCTTGGCCATGAAGCAAAAGGTGGTAGATAATGATAGATAATTACTTGAGGCACCACCCAAGTCCACATCTTTTTCCGTAGAGAGTTGGGTTTCCTTTACATTATTAGCCATACAAATACTAGAGGAAACACAATCATTTTTATGATGGGAATAAGATAAAGCAAGCATATCATCATGAGATTTAGTCAAGCAATGTCGACATGATATGCAAAGACTATCAACACAAGCATGTAAAACATTTTTTGTTCTAGTTGTGTTCAAGTCCAAAGATGATGCATGTAATAAGATAGAGATGAAGGATGATCAATAATAAGCTTACTATCATTATTGCAAAGCCTATCACTACTCACCATCTCATTAGTTTGTGGCTTACCACATGTTGGTGAAGTAGAAGAAGTTTAGAACACATCACGACCGGAAGTGGAGGGGTAACAATCATCCTCTTCAACATTGGACACACCATATTTATCTTGAAGCTTTGTCCATAACTCATGAGCATTCCCAATAGGAAAGAGTAGTTTAATAACTACAAGGCTCACAAGAAGGAAAAACACATCAATAGCAAGAGCATCGAGAGATAAGTTTTTCTCTTCCTCTAAAGTTGAATTTTGAGGATCCTTTGGAGGAGAAAAACCCATCTCTAGAATTTTCTCCATATGTCGATCCATGACCCGAAAATAAACAAGCATGCGAAATTTCCAAACATCACAGTTTGTGCCATCGAAATGAAATGTGGGATCGTGCACTAATTCACTAAGCGACATCATTACTCCCAAGGCGGTGAAGCCTAACAATGAGAGCCCTGGCTCTTATACCAATTGAAAGTACAAGGATGCCGCCTAGAGGGGGGGTGAATAGGCGCTTTAAAATAATTATAGTTTAGGCTTGAGTAAATGAAGAATAAAACTAGCGTTTAATTTATCAAGCACAAAACTTATACAAGCTAGGTTTACTTATGTGCACCAACAACTTATGCTAGGCAAGAAATACAACTATGTGATAGCAAGATAGATGACTTCAAGCACGATGGCTATCACAAAGGTAAATACATAAGTAACGAGCTAGAGTATAGAAATAACCGAAGCACAAGGAGACACCGATGTAATTACCGAAGTTGCTTCCCAAGGGAAGTGCGTCTTCGTTGGAGAGGTGGGGAGCCACCTAGGCGCTCCTCAATAGCACGGATGTGCACACCTTATTCTCCTTGAGATTCTCCGGTGAGGGAGATACTCGTTTCCACTATGAGGTCGACTTGAAGGCGTTGACCAAACCTTACACGGGGTTGAGGCTATCTCCACAATTCAATTGGAGGCTCTCAACGAACCTTCTTGCAACAAGGTGGAAGCTCCAACCACTAACCGTCTAGGGTGCTCAATACACCCAAGAGGAACAATCTCTCCGGTGACCAAGCACCCAAGAGTAACAA
The DNA here is from genome assembly GCA_028641055.1 of Alopecurus myosuroides. Classification (NCBI taxonomy): domain Eukaryota; kingdom Viridiplantae; phylum Streptophyta; class Magnoliopsida; order Poales; family Poaceae; genus Alopecurus; species Alopecurus myosuroides. Next base: position 269,778,401 of record CM054063.1, on the reverse strand, counting down.
GCTCACGAACTTTTCTTTCACGAATATCGTGGGGAACTCAAACCGATGCACCTAATGCAATGGCAAGAACACACAAAGTGGTCAAGAACTTATCTCCCAAATCCCACCAAAGCAACTAATGCTATGGAGGGAGGAAGGAGGAAGAACAAGGAAAACAAAAATGAATCCCTAGATCTAGATCCAATAGGTTCCCCTCACAAAGAGGAGGAATTGATTGGTGAAATGGTAGATCTAGATCTCCTCTCTCTTTTCCCTAAAGTGGAAGAAAGAATCATTGGAGGGATTGAGAGATAGAAAGTTTTTGGAGGTCAACAATGGAGGTCAAACTTGCCCAAAAGGTTAGGAAACCATTGGGGAAGAAGGCCCCTTAAATAGGTCACCCAAATATCCAACTGTTGGGGGCAAAATCACGCAGGGGCGGTACCTCCGGTGAAACCACCGGAACTAACGCCCCCCCCCCCCGGATGATTTAGAACACCAAAAGGGTTGGAAAACTGACCCAGGCAGCGGAACCCCCGGTGGTTTCACCGGAGGTTTCGCCACGGGCATCCCGAAAGTGTTTCCGGCGGAAAAAAACTGCAGAACACCCTGTACGAAAACGGTCGTAACTTTTGCATCCGGACTCCATTTTCAATGTTCTTGGGCTCGTTGAAATCGCAATGACGAGAAGTACAAGAATATGAAGAGAAACATCATATTACAAAATGGGAATATAAAATCAAATGATGAAATGTTTGACCTATCAATAAAGGACAACCGGTAGAAACCTCCAACAACAAAATGCGATAAGTTTTTCATAACAAATCATTTTTGATGAACTTGAGCTTGACATGAAGAACATGACAAGCTCTAAAACCTGAAATGGAGAAAAACTAAATAAGAACCAAGAAGGATGATGTAAAGTATGCAGAGGTTTGAGCTCTCTACGATAGATACGATCAAGATATGCATTCAAGATCCCCTCTTGATAGTACGGTTATCTATCCTATAATCCGGTCTCCCAACTAGAATAATGAGACCGGTAAAATAGAAACCCTATCTAAGTCATACCTTTGCCTTGCGCAATCCAATTCATCTATATGATGACGATCTTAATCACCTCAAGTTGGACCACCTTTCTTGATTGCGCTTCGTTTCGTGAAGATTTATCAACCAAGTATCTTCTTTTTATTCATGATGATGATGATGAATATTCACACTATCTCCTTCTTCAAGACATGCTTGTAATATGGTCAATAGTAGCATGACAATTCTTCTATTGATCATATAGATATATTCATTAAGTGATGATCTTGATATCATCCAACCTTGAATCCAACACATGGAGTTCAAGTGGTGCCAATGGACAAACCTATAAGAATGTCTCAATACAAACATTAGTCCATAAGGATTGTAATTAATTACCAAAACCATACATGGGGGAACCATACACTTTCAGAAACAGTGAGGTTGTCAATCTCACCGGTCTTGCCGAAAACAAAGGATTAGACGTAGAGTGTGGAAAATGATGTTTGTTTGCAGTGAATGAAATGAGAACAGTGTTTGCAGTAGGTTGCATTATCAGTGTAAAAGAATGGACCGGAGTCCATGGTTCACTAGTGGTGTCTCTCCATAACAGATAAATAACATGTTGGGTGAAAAAATTACAACTCGGAAATTGACAAATAGTGAATGCACCGTAATGCATATACATGACATGATGACTACTATGGTATTCATTTGGCCATTACGACATGATACATAGACCGTTATCAAACTACATCTATGACTAATAATCCACCCTCGGGACGTCATCCGAGCAAACTTTGGGTATTAAGTTGCAAGCAACAGTTTATTGCATTAAGTAAAGTGCGTAATGTAAACAACACAATTATTATTAGACAAAACATTGCTATTTTACCCCTAGTGGCAACAGCACATCCACAATCTTAGAAGTTATTGTCACTATCCCAGATTACTGAAGGCAAGAACCCACTATCTAGCATAATACTCCCTCTTAGAATCACAAACATCTAATTGGCCAAAGCATCTACTAGCAATGGAGAGTATGCAAGATCACAAATAACATATATGATAGATCTATAATCAACTCGATATAGTATTCAATATTCATCGGATCTCAGCAAACACACGATGTAGCATTACTGTAAGATGATCTTGATCATGTTAAACAACTCACAAGATATAAAAAATGATGACACACATAGAAGAAGATAACCATCTAGCTACTGCTACGGACCCGCAGTTCAAGGATGAACTACTCACGCATCACTCCGGAGGCAGACATGGTGATGAATAGCCCTCCAGTGATGATTCCCCTCTCCGACAGGGTGCCGGGAAAAGGTTCAGAACCCTCCGAACTTTTTGTGGATGGAGGCTCGGCTACTTAGGGTTTTGTCGAGGAAGGCAATATATACGCGGAAGGGCAATGTAGGTGGGCGCCCAGGGGGCCCACGCCACGTGGTGGAGCGCCCGGGGGAGCCCGCGCCACCCTATGGTGTGGCTGCCTCCTTGACCCCCTTCGGGTCTCCTTTGGACTCCGTGTATGTGACAGAAAAATAGAGACTTCGGCTTTTGTTTCGTCTAATTCCGAGAATATTTCCATAACAACTTTTCTGAAATACAAAAACTGCAGAAAACAGGAACTGGCACAGTGGCATCTTGTCAATAGGTTAGTCTCAGAAAATGCATAAAAATACTATGAAGTATATAGAAAAAATGTAGCAATTGGCATAATACCAACATGGAACATTAGAAATAATAAATACGTTCGAGACGTACCAGAGGCCACCTCTTCCTCCGTCGCTGCCGAGAGGATCCGCAGAGGCGCGTCGTCAGGGAGGCGATGCCTGACAATGCCCCGAGGGCTACGAGGTTTCGTCGCTGCTGCGCACGCAGTGCGACGGCGACTACCCCGACCTCCTCTCCGCGATCACCTAATAGATGGTGACGTTGGAGGAGGACATGCCAGGCTACACGAACACCGTGTCCGCCTCCATGGCCGAGGCCTCTTCCTCGTCTGGGCGTGCCTCCACAAGCGGCGCAGCCCCTGCTGATGCCGCCTCCTGCAGTCGTGCGCCAAGGAACGGCGCCTCCACCAATCGCGGCGCCTCCTTGTCCACTTTGGTCCTCAATGACAACGACATCTACGACTTCGAGTGGGAGAGCAGCGGCGAGGACTAAGCTAGGGTTAGGGTTAGGCCGGCGCCGTGCAGCTAAATTTCGTTCAAAATGTGTAAAATGTTTCTAAATGTGAATGAAATTTGTTAATTTTAATTTTATTTTCGTGTTCGTTTTTTTTTTGCTATTTTCTGTTAGGGTGCGCCGTTGGGGACAACACCCGCCGAATCCCCGGACACATATCTAACGCCCCCAAAGAGGGCACCATTGGGGATGTTGGAAACAAATTATATGGGTGCCGTTGGAGATGCTCTAAAGCCGCATGCATGCATCTTGAAAATAAACAATGTGTAAAGAACAAACCAGCCCTCACATGCGAGATCACTCTCGTCGATCTGATCAATAGATGTGTATCTTTTCCTGATATGGAGACCCACCACCACCCCCTCCCAGGTGCGCATATCAAATCATCCAATCAATGCACATAACCTTTTTATTAAATATTTAATAAAATATTATAAAGTAAATAAAAAGATTGATTTTTTAGTGGCAACATCTCTCGCTACCCCTACCAGCCCGATGAAGGGGGTGGAAATATACCCTCTGCCTTGAACTCACGCCAACACATATCATCTAATTTGGAGGACGCAGCCAAGGCACCCAATGGCGGGTCGGGAGTACAAATCGGTCCAACAGACTCTCAACGGGCTGACCATGACATCTCCAGGAGTTTCTCCCCCTCACGAATTTACTCAATTGCTTGTTCGTACGGTATCGATTTTTTCTTTACCATCACCTCTACCATGGATGCGCTCGTTTGGAGATCTAAGCCCTGCCAATATATGAATTGTTTTCTTGGTATAACATTCTGAACCGGGTTTGGACCGGCGATCGTCTTCAGCATCACGGTTGAAAAAATTGTACCATTTTCACCCTTTACAAACACCATCCCGACACATCGGTCCACCTTACTTTTCGTTGTTGTTTCTCCTTGAGAATTTGGACCACCATCCCTGCTCTTCTTGGGATGGAGCTTGCCTCTGGATCTTTGGGGTGGCCTCCTAGTTGTCTTGTTGGTCGGTGTAAAGTTTTCATCCCCTTCTTCCCGCAAAGTATGGCTGTTGTTACATCCTTCATCTCTTGGTGAATTTCGAATGAGTGTAATGCTCGGTCGTTTCGTTCTATTTCCCACACAGCTTCTCTTCTTATTGAAGACATTAGGGAGGAAGTAAATTTATGGGTCGTGGTGGGTGCAAAGTGTTTAGTGAACTTCCTCACGGGAGAGTAATCATTTTTTCCATCCTCTTGTTTTGGCTTTCCTATGCACTCATGTTCTTGAGTTTCTGGTGTCGGGGTGTCCTTGGCCTTGTAATATGACCTTATCTTTCCTTCTTAATTGATGAAATGGCATCCTTTTACAATGTTTAAGAAAAACATGCCTGTAGGTTTAAATCAATAAACATCGTCTCATGCCATTATATAGGTGGATTTGTACCAGACGGTTCAGTGGTGAAAAATTGTAGAGGATTGATGTTGTGGGTCTAGAAAATTTTCTCTGCTTATTTCCATTGAGATGTATCAGGTTTGATGCTTGCCATATTTTCAACAAAATTATGCTTGTGAGAATCCACCGCTGTAGAAGTTGGGAGGTTTGCCTTTTCCAGTTTGAAAAAGTAGTAATCCATCATATTTATATTAGTTACCGCTAAATTAGATGTATCAACACTAAAACTTGTCTAGATACATATGTATCAACTATAATTAATATTGGATCGGAGGGAGTAGTTGTGGGATCAAGATACAGACAATAACCATTTGCAATGTGAGAAAGAAACATGATACATTAGTTTGTATCTGTCATAAATGGTTGTATTTTAAAGAATAACTAGACACATTTTATGAGAGTTGGGTTGAATTATTATATTCCAATAGTAAGTGCAAATTAAGCATACAATGCTGACTAATTGTTGAATTTAGACATACCCTACCATGAGTGGACCAATAAATAAGCAATGCAACCATTATAGGAAAAAAATCTCATAGATATTTTTATATTCTAGAAATTTCTTCCAGAACATTTGTTATCTCTTGTATTTAGTTATACCTAAGTTAGAAAATCATGCTTTCGTTTTAAAGGTCGGCATCGTGATATTTAAGGAAACTAGATACACATTAACATGTGCATATGTTCACCTGATTGGCATTAATTTGTGTATACATGTGATTAATAACATTTTTCTTTTCTCTAAAAGAATTCAGTTTAAAAAAGGTATTTTGTGTAAACAAATGAAACAACTAACTTTAGGTCTGCAATAATATATGCTTAAAATTTAGTGCAAGCGCAATTTTCACGATCAAAGTTAAATTTACATAATAAAATTCCATCGTATTCATATATAGTTGTATTATGACGTGTTTGATTTTTGTAATGCCGTAGAAAAATGTAATGATTAAAATCATATGCCGAGAGAATAGGTAATGATTAAAATCATATATCGAGAGAATAGGTTGCAACTCCACAAAGTGAAAATATTTAGTATAAATTAATAATAGTTGTCAACTCTACATAAACTTATGCTAACTAATTTAAGACTAACACGATTTGGTAGGTTCCACATTAACAGGAATTAGCGAGGACTTGAACAAATCGACATAGATCTTGATGAAATTTTTTGATAAATTTGAACAAAAGGTGTGGGAGCAACAATCGGAAAAGCAACGATGAGCCTATTGATTTTGTTGTAATAAAATTCAGCTAATAATTAATAATAATGTAACTTATAAAACATTTCTTGTTATTACTAAAAGAGGTGGTGTTTTCATCATTTGTTCTTTTTTTTTTGTGCCAGCACATGTTGATAGGAACTATTTAATTCATGCTAGTTTTTGTGCACTCACTTTGGATTATTCCACTTTAGCTAAATAGAGATTGCATGCCAAAACGTTGAAACAAACTAGAAGATCCAAAACAACCAGAGGTAAAGAACATACTCTCGTGGCAGGACAAGTAACATTGTAAAAGTCCAAACATGCCCAAAATTTTTGGACCACACAGACATATCCGAGACGGTTTTACAAATTAGCCACATGCCATGGCAGAGCCCGTTATACTCTCTCCGTCTCAAATTAATTGTCACAAAGATGGACAAAAGTGGATGTATCTAGACATAAATTTTATGTCTAGATACATCCACTTTTGTCCATCTTTGTGACAATTAATTTGAGACGGGAATACAGCATAGGGCCCCGTGTTGTCTCTTCGAGGCGCCTTGGGCGGATCCCAGCTCCTCAGCCGCCACCCACCCTCCTCCCGCCTCCACACCCTCGCCACCGACCGGAGGAGCCTGCTGGGCACAACCCTTAGCTCTCAGGGATTCGTCCCATCCTGGGCAGATGCAGCGGGCGGCGGCGGCGTCTTGGCGGTGCCCAGCGGGGCGGGCTGCGGTGGCCGTGCGGACTCCGTGGGTGCAAGGTGTGCATCTTTCTCTGATGAAGCTCTTCGTTGAAGTCGGAGTTGACATTACTCGACGCTTTGGTTCGACTGTTTGGCATAGGCCAACATGGTTTTCTACGTCGGCTGCGGCGAGGACTTCGTCAATGGTCGTCGAAGGAGAAGTCGGAATCGCTTGCTCGGGGAGGAGTGACGACGATGACACTTAATGACGACTGATACGTCCATTTTGCATCACTATTTTATATTATAATTTTCTGTTATTCATCGATATATTTCATATTATGATGCATTACTTATGTTATTTCATCTTATTTTGCATGTTTCATAATTATTGGAGTATAAACACCGGGACCAGAAATCTGGTGGAAAAAGCACCGTCAAGACACCCTATTTCAGAAGATCAGAAGAAGAAGGGGGCATCGGAGTAGTCTTAGAAGTCCAGAAGAGGAAGCTAGCCACGAGGAGACCCGGTAGGGGCCACCAAGGGCCCACACCACTAGGGGGCACCCCCTTGGCCGCGCCTGGGGGTAGTGTGGCCACCCTGGCCCACCTCTAGCCGCCTCCTTTCGCGTACTTCATCCCGAGGGAACCCTAAACCTCACAGAACCATCTAGGAAATATTCCGCCGCCTCCTTGGGACGGAAAACAACAGAGAGAGAAAAGCTCTCCGACAGGGAGAAATCTGTCGGAGAAATTCCTCCCCGGAGAGGGGAAATCATCACCATCGTCACCGTCATCGCTCCGGGCATCATCAAGATTGTCATCGTCATCATCATCGTCACCAGCACCATCACCCTCACCATCCATATCCACCCCGATGTAACAATTAGGGTTCTATATTGTTGTTCTTCACTAGATCTCTCTCACGGTGTGGATTACTTGTTAGTAGTTGATTCTTACGAGATTTATTAGCATTTCCGCTTTATGACCAGATTGTTATTCATCATTATATCACATCTAATTATGATCCATATGAATTTTTGTGAGTAGTTCGTTTAGTTCTTGAGGACATGGGAGAAGTCAAGATGTTAGTAGTGGAATTATGTTGAAGTAATATCTAGTGGTTTGAAATTTAAGTTGTGGTGTTATTCTTCTAGTGGTGTCATGTGAACATCGACTACATGATACTTCACCTTTATGGGGCTATGAGGATGCATTGTGTATTTGGCTACTAATTATGGGGTTGCCGGAGTGACAGAAATCTAAACCCCTGTTAGGAAACCGATGCACGAGGGAGCGTAGGATCCCAGAGTTTAAGGTTGTGGTTAGATTTATCTTAATTAGTTTCTTGTATTTGTGGATGCTTGCAAGGGGTTTAATCAAAAGTATGTATTAGTCCTAGTTGGGTGGTGGATTAGCATACGTTCACCCACACAACACATATCAAAACAATAAATATTAATCAACTGTATGAAACGAAATCGCTTGATGAAGTTCTCATGTGTCCTAGAGAACATTTGGTAATCATAAGTAGAACAACCGGCTTGTCCTTTGCTCTCAAAAGAATTGGGCCACTTGCTGCAATTATGTTTACTATCTTTTATTTACTCGCACTTTATTTATCTGCTATATCAAAAACCACCAAAAAGCTATTTGCGAGTGTTTACAGTGAATCCTCTATCCAACCTGCTTGTCAACACCTTCCGCTCCTCGTTGGGTTCGACACTCTTATCTATCGAAAGTACTACGATACACCCCCCTATACTTGTGAGTCATCACTCCCGAGTTATAAAGATCCGTACATTGGCTTCTTATAGATATCAGTAAAGCACAATGATCTGATTCAATAGTCTGTATATGTGTAATCTCTGTATTTCGAAAAACCTCCAAGAATTGATCATCCACAAGACCCTGATCCAGTATAATCTTAATATTCCTTCTCCCCTGTTGACGATTGTCCCACCTAAATGGTAATTAATCCAGAGAAGCCAATATCCGTAAAGCGACAATAGTCTACAACATCCCTAAAACCCTCCATCATCCAGGTCTGTCTTGGATTACCCCCGATTTGTTCATTTGCATCGAGGACTCCATTAAAGTCACCAGCACAGATCCATGGATCATCATACTCATTTCTAAGGAACTCAAGCAACTCCCAATTCCTTGTCCTTCTAGCTCTAACAGGCTCACCATAGAAGCCCGTAAATCTCCACTCCATAGGTCCCAAGCCCTCATTTTGGACCATAATATCGATGTGATTCTTACTACAGGATTTCAGACTCACTACCGAATCGTTATAAAAAAAAGCGCAAGATCACCACTTAAACCTTCACACTTGACTGCAAAGGCATTCTGAAAACCGAACCTAAATCGCAAATCTTTTCCTCTCGTTTCTGATAATTTGGTTTCCGAGAGAAAAACCAAAGAGGGGCGGTGCAACTTTACCAAGTTGTTGATCTCATGAACTGTCTCGAGCCGCCCGCAACCCCGACAATTCAAGCTTAGTCGATTCATTGAGGGAGGCCGCCGATGATCTATCATTAGAAACAGTAGTACCATCAACCGATTTCTTTGACCTCCTTTTCTCTCTTGGTGTGACATAAGCAGGTGGAGGTGGTGGGATAGCACTGTTTCCCGTACCCTCTATGTTTTGATCCGCATCTAGCACACTTTCTGAGACTACCCTTGTCTGTCCCATAATCCGATTTCTTTGCAACTACTTGTCTGCCACCGATATCAACCGCATTTGGTTCCTTCATCACAGTATCCCAGCTTTCTTTAATGGGCTAGAAGTCGTGTCACCAATTTCCTCATCCTCTTCTTCCATATCCGCCGAGGATAGCTTACGACCAAAAGGTTCCAAACCACGCCCCCTTCTACTTCCTCCGAGTCTTCCTGATAGCCCGCCTCCGTAAATGAATTGTCCTGATTGAATCCTTCTTTTTGCTAGAAGCCACTTTCCATACTGGATAGACTTTTTATCATGAACACCGCCTCCACACTCCTCAAGGTCGTGGCCCATAACGCCACACACGTCACAAAAATACCCAATCTTCTCATATTTGACATGTAGGAGTCCCCCCCCCCCCGCCCACATTAAGAGGCATAAAGTGCATCAACGTACTAATCACATCAATACTCGCCCGAACTCTGACATAGTCACCTTCGAAGTAACGCGTAGGTTTCATCTCCACACTTTGGACCTTGCCCACCCTTCTTGCTAGTTCATCAACCACTCTGGGTACAAGATACAATTCCGGGATTTCGTGAATTTGCGCCCACACATTGGTGTGTTCCAGCTTTAGGACCGGTTTGTATTACAAACCGGTGCTAAAGGGTCTGACAGCGGGTCCCGTAGTTGCTGCAAAAAATGAGAAACCCTTTAGAACCGGTTTGTGATACAAACCGGTTCTAAAGGGTCTGTCCGCTGGGGCCCCTCCCTGCAGCAAATGGCCGCAAGGCCTTTAGGACCGTTTTGTAACACAAAACGGTCCTAAAGGCCTTGCGGCCATTTGCTGCAGGGAGGGGGCCCAGCGGACAGACCCTTTAGAACCGGTTTGTATCACATCCGGTTCCAATGTGCTTGGCTCAATGCCCTGTTTTCTACTAGTGCATATTCAGCAATTATAACCATGAGTTTCTTAAATAACCATGGCCCTTGATGCATTACCTTGTTCCAATCTCCCAAACAAAAAACTTGAAGGTAAACAAGTTGTCATCCACCTCGCGGAGCTCTGGATCGTGTGCAAGCCCCCAGACCCTCTCAGTGTATCAAACAGGGTAGTGGCCGAGATTGGTTTCCTCGTATGAACTTTCGCTACGGCTAACCATCTTGCCTGCTTCCTCAAATCCTGAAGATCATCCGCTCCGATGAACACGTCATCCAATTCACCCTTCCTCAATTCCAGATTCCGCATTGCTCTGGCCAACGCTTCATCCCCCTCTTCTTTCCTTGTCCCGCTATCCGTTCCTTCCGTCGCGTGCGCCATGACTCGCCCTCAAGATCGCTTGCGTCTAGTTCGGCTGGAGACCACGAAAGCCTCCTGTGTAGATCGATTCTGTGAAGAACCTCCCCGTCCGATCTATTTAACTTCGAGAACAAGAGTAGCACCAAAACCGGTTCCGACTAGGAGACGAGAACCGACGAGATCTCACCCCGGTGACAAAATCGTCGGGGGAGCCAAAAACCCTAGTTTTGTAGGTCTTACAACATCGCCGCAACTGCAACTGCAATTTTCAGGTACTACGTAGGAGTACATGATGGACCCGGTTGACTCATACTACCGGATTCATACGTAGGTTGGTCCCTGCAGATTATTATGGGAATGTTACGCTGAGAAAAGTTTTCAGTGTGCAATGTACACATGGTGACACGTGGATTTCGTACCGGTATTTTAGTTTTTTTTTTGCACTGAAACTCTGGAGCTTTATTATGAAATTAACATGTCCTTACAATCCCCCAACAAACTAGAACTAAGGAAGCTCGGGCTTACATCAAGCCAGCTATCAGTCCCAGCAAGCGTACAAGCACGCTTAGCACAAACATGTGCTGGTACATTAGCAAGTCTCCTAGTATGTTGGATGGAAAACGAAACAAAAACATTTGATAACCCCAACTTCTTGTAGAATAGGCGCAGCCACTGAGAGATGTATGCTGCGCAAGGACCAGAGGTTTACTACCTCCAAACTATCCGTCTCCATTATCACATGCGAGTAACCTCGCAGTCGAGCAAAGATGACCCCCTCTCGAACTGCTAACAGCTCCGCTATCAACGGATCCGTCACCCCTTCCAAAGGCTTACACCAAGCTCCGAGAAAAGCTAAATGAGACCGAGCCACTCCACCCGATCCACCTTTAGCCATCTCACTGCAAATCGCCGCATCTGTGTTAATCTTTACCCACCCAACATCTGGTGGTCTCCAACATTGTCCAGTCGCAATTTTCTTCGAGCTACAAGGGAGTTCCATCAAAGCCAACATCTCTTGCACCCCTCGAACTGCATGAACTGGATCATAAGGCTCACTATCATGTGTCCAACGATTCCGTGACAACCAGATGGAGTACATAATAGTAATGATCCGACATCTATCTTTGTTTGAGAACATCTCATCCATAAGAATATCCCGCGCCCAAGTCTGTCTATGCAGTTTAGGAATCTTCAGGCCAAACCTGTCCAATGCCGCATACCAGATTTTTTTTGCATGAGCACACTCGAGTAGAGCATGCTGTAAGTCTTCATTCATGGCTAGGCAGATATCGCATCGCCCAGTCATCTTAATATGACGATGCTTCAAAGTCATAGCATCCGGTAGAATACCCCGAAGAACACGCCACCAAAACACTCTCACTTTTGGCACCACTTGCAATTTCCACAAAGTTTTCCACAACCGTTCATATGCTGATGAAGGTTCCGCTACCGCCCCTTCCTCTAGAGCTCGAAGCTCGTTGCGAGTCATGAGAGCATGATAAGCCGATTTGACAGTGTAGATACCCGTGCGTTCCAACGCCCAGGCCAGAAAATCCTCTCCACCAGACGCCCTCAAGGGATTGTTTAAGATAGCATCTGCGTCTGGTGCCAAAACATTCTGCCTGATAACATCCACCTTCAATCCTCCAGAGTATTGATCAATTAAGTCTGATACCCTATTTAGCGGCTGAAACGGAAGTGACTCCAATCTGCCCATCGGGATATGCGAAGCAGTAGTTGGAATCCACTTGTCAGACCAAGTGGCAATTGTAGAGCCATTTACTACCCGCTTAATCAAACCTGCATCCAGCGATGTCCGTCCAGCAATGATCGCTCGCCACGTCGCTGATGCCCTCTTTGGTACTGTAGCTTGAAGGAAATCAGTGGTTGGAAAATATTTTCCTTTCAGTACCCGCGCACACGGGGATCCTGGATTGGTCAATAGCCTCCACCCATGTTTTCCCAACAATGCCAAATTGAAAACCTCAAGATTTCGGAATCCAATACCCCCTCTTATTTTCGGATCAGAGAGCCTTTCCCATGAAAGCCAGTGTAATGAGTTTTTATCCAGAGAACTCCCCCACCAATACTTCGCCATACAAGAAGAGATATTTTTGCACACCTTCTCTGTAAGTTTAAAGCAACTCATGCTATAAGTGGGAATTGCTTGAATTACTGTCTTCAACAATATTTCCCTCCCCGCACTAGCCAAGTTCTTTTCAGACCAGCCACCCATCTTCCCTCTGACCCTCTCCTCAATATGATCAAAGGTACCACTAGTTAATCTTCCAATCGCCGTGGGAAGTCCCAAATAACGTTCTGAAAAAGCCTCCACCGAAATACCAGGAATCTGCTTAATAATATTCTTAAGAGGTTCTGTAGTACTCGGACTAAAGAAGATGGAACTCTTCTCTTTATTCACCAATTGACCAGAACAATCCGCATAAATTTGAAGGATTGCATTCAACCTATTTGCACTCTCACTTTTTGCATTTAAGAAAATTAGACAGTCGTCAGCAAAAAGTAGATGATTAACCCACGGGGAGTGAGTACTGACCCGAAATCCTCTATCAATATATCCTCCATAGTTGTTTAGAAGGGAAGTCAAGCCTTGACCACATATCAAGAAAAGATACGGTGACATATGATCACCTTGCCGCAACCCTCTGGACGGAGAGAAAAACGGCATGAGCTCTCCATTGATCTTCACCGAAAACCGAACAAACATGACACACTTCATAATTAATCTGACGAAGCTGTCTGCAAAGCCCAGCCTATAAAGCATTGCCTCTAGATAGTGCCACTCCACTCTATCGTAAGCCTTCAACATATCCACCTTAACTGCACAGGCAGCACTTTTACATTTCTTCTTCCTTCTTAATGTATGTATAGTCTCATAAGCCACAATTACATTATCAGTAATTAGGCGACCGGGGACAAACGCACTCTGCTCCTCCCCAATAAGCTCATCCAGTAAACCTCTCATCTGATTTGCTATAGCTTTAGCCGCAATTTTATAAAGTACTGGGCATAGAGATATCGGTCTATACTGTGAGATTTTTTGTGGGCTAGTTACCTTGGGGATCAAAGTGATAACAATATCATTCAGACCTTCAGGCAATAAACCACCATTCAGAAAAGCGAGCAAGGCTGTTACCAAATCACTACCAATAACATCCCAATGTCTTCGATAAAAACCCGCTGTAAAGCCATCGGCACGAGGCGCCTTAGAAGGAGTCATCTCAAACAGTGCCTTTTTCACCTCTTCCGCATCAAATACCTTCACAAGAATATTATTCATTTCTTCCGTGACACTGCCATTAACAACACTCAATAAGTCCTCCATTGGCCTAAAACCTTGGGATTGATACAAATTCTGATAAAACCCCGAGATTTCCTCTTTCACTTCCTCCGGAGACTCACATAAAATACCATCCGCACGTTCCAAGGAAATAATTCTATTAACCCTCTTACGGTGAAGTGCCTGAGCTTGAAAATACGCCGTGTTCTTATCTCCCTCCCGAAGCCACTGAACACGGGATCACTGTTTCATCCATACTTCCTCTTGCCTCAATAATTCCCTTAATTGTTTTGCTACTGTCCTCTCCTCCTCCGATGAACCAGTGCTCACCAAGGCCTTGCGTAACTGCTCAATTCGTTTCTGCAGTTTGATCACTTTTTTAGAGATATTGCCAAACTCACGAGCACCCCACGCCCCCAGACTCTTCTGAACAGACAACAAAGCCTCGACCACTCCTTGTAATCCCCTCTGCCCCGACCCCGTCTGCCACATATCTTTCACCACTCTATCATAATCAGCATGCGTCTGCCATACGTTCTCATAACGGAACGCGCGATTCACACACGGCTTGAAATTCATCAATGAAGACTTTAGCTCTACTAACAAATAGCAATGATCAGATTCGATTGAGCTAATATGTCTGACCTTTGTAAACTGAAAGAGCTCACAAAACTCCTCATTCCCGACTGCTCGATCAAGCCTCGCCTTAACATTTGCTGCCCCCACATGCTTATTGTCCCATGTGAACGGCACACCACTCCAACCCAGGTCTTGTAACTCACAGTCGTCGAGAGCCTCACGAAAGCCACGCATCTGTCTCTCAGGCCTTACATTCGCACCAAACTGTTCATCCGAATGCAATATTTCATTAAAATCCCCCATACAAATCCATGCCTTATGATCAATTCCATACAGCCTACGCAAAAACCTCCAACTATGATGACGATTCTCAACACGAGGTTCCCCGTAAAAACTAGTAAATCTCCAAGTTTTGCTTCCCCACTTCACCAAAGCATCAATATGCGAGATACTAAAATTCTGAACATCAACCACAACATCTGTCGACCAAAAAAGGCCAATACCACCGCTCAGCCCATTGCTATCGACGGCAAAACAACCCGAAAACCCCAACACATTCTTCAAGATTTCCACACGTTTTCCCTTTATTTTTGTCTCCATAACAAATAACAGGGAGGGTCCTTCTTGCTTCACCACTTTGCGAAGATCACGAACTGTCGCCTGGTTCCCAAGCCCGCGACAGTTCAGACTCAGGCAATTCATTTGGACGGGCAGGGCTGATCAACAGCCACTGCCGAGTTTACAGATGATGGAGGTGTGGGTTTCTTCTTCTTAGGGATTCTCTCATTATTGGCTCCTACCATACGATCCTCCACAGAATCCTGAGTTTTCTTTTTGGAGATCACCACCAGCTCATTCCCCTGAACCGGCTGCTCCACAAAATCAATCTTCTTATAAACTTGCGCCCGCGGCCCAGCTTTACGTTTATTTCCATTGTTGGTCTGTCGCAGTGGCGAAGTAACATCCCCTTCCTTCTCCTTGTGAGGCGGTGCGTCGCGCGACTCACGCCACGACCCCTGAGCCTCCTGCCGATCCCTCGAGGAGTTATCACCAGAATTCGATTTCCTCCAATCATCAACAGCTCTCAGACTTGCTTTAAACGGAAGCTCCCCTGCCTCATCCCTAGCAGCAGGAGATGGGCAAAAAGAATCTGCATGTCCTAAGCGTCCACACGAGAAGCAAAAGTGTGGAATTTGTTCATAAGCCAAATCATACCAATCCATACACTTCCTCTTTGATGATTCTATCAGCAATCCACGTCTCAGCGGTTTAGTAACATCAATTGTTACCCGTGCTCTAAGAAAACCTCCCACTGGATCAATCTGAACCACCGAAGCTGATGCATCTATCTGCCTCGCAACTTCTAAACCCCTTGCACTATTTCTCAGATTATAGGGAAGATTGACAATCCTCACCCATACTTTCAACTTGTCGAACTTCAACTCCGACGGCTTCATCCATTCATCAAATTGTGAAAGAATTACTGCATGCTTATTGATGTGACACGGTGATCCCTCCCACACTCGATCACGATCGTGCTGGGACTCAAATTCTACCACGAACATGTTCTCTCCAAGGGGCCGAAAGACAAGTCCCCTAGGGTTTCCCCATGCCGGCCGTAGGGCGTTGGAAATTGTTTGTATATGAAACAAATTCCGGAACAGAACCTTCCCCGCCAGTAGCCACTTCGGCGGCAAATCTGGATCATCGTCGTTCATCACCAGCGGCGTAGCCTCCTCCTCCGACAATCCCAGTCTACCCATTGCTTCCTCCACCTGCGCACGCGCGGTGCCTGGAGAAGGAACCCCTCCACCCGCGTTCTTCACAGAGGCTGGAGTCGAAGCCATCTCCTCCTCTTCGCCAGATGCGTCCCGCCGATCCAATCCGCGGCCGCCTCAAACCGCCGAAACCCTAGTCGCCCCGCGTATCGCCAGAGGTCGAAGGGTTACGCGTATGCGCTTCAAAAACGGTTAACCAGTTCTACCGGTATTTTAGTTGGGACATGAGAGTCGTGGTCCGAGCGATAAATGATCCATTGATCTTGTGTATCAACGTGACAGTTGCAGGGTATGGATTGATGACGATTACCATGGACCATATATATATGGAGATTGGAGGTGCATATGTCTGAATCTGTGTATTACGTGCATAGATCAGTCACAAACTCCTGTCTCCAGATGAAAGGACCACACACGCGGCAGATTGGTGACTGAAATTTCAACACGGAACGCGTACTGCTTATTATCGTGATGATCGATCACGGGTGGTTTCCTTTTCATGTTCGAAACCTTACGTACCTATCGTGTTCCGGTGAACGCGTGAGCGGTTGATAGTTGATACTGCCGGGGGCGTTTCATAGGATAGGCAGGCAGGAGACCACGACGAGAAGAGCGCTACTGTATCCAGAACCTAGGTAGGGTACACATGACTACTTTGGAATTAACAAATATACATATTTTAAGAATTTAAAAATGATGAAAAAAAATCATGTATTCAAGCATTCTGTAAACCATAATTGTCCTTTCGGCAGCTCTTCTGTTTTTGTTTTATTTTTGAAACTCTACTTCTTTTAGCAATTTCTTCTTCGTACAATCTTGTTCCGCTTTTGTACAATCATTGTCACCGTCGATCTTGCCATTGTTTGCGCCGTCCCTCTAAACCTTGCAGGAGGAGGGAGACCTGGTTTTCTTTTCACTCTTGCACCACGGACGTTCGTCCTCGCCTATGTCGTCGCCTCGTCTATGCTTGGATCTGTCATCGTTGTCGCCTTTGGCTCACTGGAGCACATATTGAAAAGAAATCATATGGTAAAATTTGACTTTATATGGGCAAAAATCTTAGTCGGCAATTAACTATAGCTGGACACAAAATCACATTACCATTTGCATCTTATGTGAAGATGTCATTTTTTCTGATTTTCACATATCTCCCGGATGATGTATTTTTGCCGAAATTATTTGAAATATTTTTTATATCGGCCTACTTGTGTGGAGATTTTGATCGTAACTTGAAACATACAAATTAGAATTTGTAGTAAGTTTCAAACGGTGGGTTTTATATACCCTTGTACGTGAGTTGTTGGAATCATTGGTTGGGGTGTTGGGGTGGGGGGGGGGGGGTGTACATGAATTGGGATGCATAACTACACCCACTCAAATTATAAATCAACAAAAAAAGTGTAAAAAACTACATGAGTGTGGTATAACATTATATAATGTCATAAGAAAAAAAATAGACACTGGTATAAAATATCATGCCAATAAGTCCACATCGCTGGTAGGTTTAAGCCACTCGTCAATAATTATCTTAACTGATTACTCTTTTAGCATGGCGTGTAAGTAGTATTCTCGGTTGGTAGTAGCACATACTGACGAGGAACAATCAGGACGGACTGACTCACATCGCTTACCAGTATCATTACTGACCGGTTCTGCCCATAGTCTGGTTTAGAAATTTGAATCTCTAAGTTGTATGAAGACAATCTTGCATTGAGATGATGCAAAAAAAAAAAAAACCCTAAGTTCATTGCCTCCCTGATACTTACAACTTGGATGTTGGCGACTTTCCATTTGCGATCGTCTCGAGGAAACTTTTGATCCCATCCTATTTTTCAAATGTCCAATACAAGGATATATGTGAAGAAAGGTTAGTTACTCCTATAATTTTGTAGATACACTACAACATTCTAAAGTTTGTTTAAGAGTTTCAAAACATTTCGAACTCTTATACTATTTTCTATTATTTAAAAGACTATTTGGAGAATTACTGAGAATAATTCTAAGTAGAATTATAGTATGTGAAATAAGGTTCAAAAATCCATTAAAATATATTTAAGTACCTATGTAAAAATGTCGGGAAGGTCGAGAAAGAAGATGAAAAATTAAAATGTTTGCGTGGGAAAATTATGAAACAGTTCTTTGCATGGCGTTTTGAATAAACTAAAATAACATGTAAACACGGTATACAAATCTGAGAAAAATCTATGTATACTTACAATAACAATAAAGTTACCATATAATTATGTCATACTATTTTAATGAGTAAACCACTAACTCATAGTTGAGACATTATGTGTGTTTGCGAGGACCCTGGTTAATCTAGACTTTTTCACATACACGACATACCAGGAATCCTACAAACACTAAAGAACGTGTTCAAAACAAATCCCTAACCACATATACCTCAAATCCTAAACCATAAGCCAATATGATCTTCAAGAAAAAAGTATGAATTTCGGGAAACTCGCTATTGACGGCCTAAATAAGCGTCGGTCAATAGTGTGACCATTCACTATTAATCATATCTTTCACGTCTACTAATGGTGTCTCACCCCCCACGATCCATACAAGAATTACAAGCATGAGCAAATACATGTGAAAACAAAACTGGCAGAATTTTATACTCCCTCCGTTTCTAAATGTAAGATATTTTAGTCATTTTCCACATTCACACATATTTACATGTATCTAGACAACTTTTAGTCATATGTTCACCCATATTAGTATGTATCTAGACAACATGAACAATAGGTACAACATCTTATATTTAGGAACGGAGTGAGTATTTCTTTGCATTGGTCAAATGGAACAAGATGCTATGGTGAAAATTTACAGGGCCGAGTATCTCTTCTCTACTATATAATAGGGCTTGTGTTTCTCCTTGGTCCGTCTGGTTGGTACGTTCGTACGTTGCTTGAACGCTCCCCGTCGTTTGGTACGTCTGGGTGTCCGGTTCTGTTACGTCATACTATGTCGCTTGTTTCCGGGTTTCCTACCTACGTCGCTCGTTTCTCTCGTTCGCAGATACCTCAAAGGGAAAGAAAAATGTAGAGTCCTAATCTATTTTGCTTAACGTATCGATCTATAAATAAAACCTAGAGAAGCCCCGGCCCTCATGATCGAGGACCAAGCGCTAGAGGAAGCGCTCCGGGCAGGACGACCAATGAGTCGACGCCACAATACGTGCCTGACGGAGGACCTCAGCCAGCCGGGTTAGGGCCACAGTCTCGCCTCCGATTTATATTCTGTTGATCGAGCGGTCTTGTTAATTAAGTTGGATTTGAAAAACCGGAGCAGACATATTTTACTTCTTTTTATCTAGACTAGAGGAAAGTAGCGGTGAGGTCGCACCATAGCGGCCGTGGATGCTAGGTTGCTAGCTAGCTCACTGTGAGCAGAGATGGGAGTCAATACACTGATGGGAGACAATACAACGAGCAGGCAAGGCGCAGCTACTTGGATGTCGTCATGCCTGTCGGCTGGTACTCTGCCTCAACTTAGATGCAGCAGTAGTTATAAGCCTCTCCTCTTTTTAATCACGTATGTCACTACTCATACCGTTGGTGATTGATGGCATCAGAAGCTGCTCCCATCAATGGTATAAAGGACCTTGGTTGATCACACCGTATAGTATAGGGGACTTGCTCATCGGCTAATTAATTCTATGCATCCCCGGATTTATGAAGCCTAGGAGGTTTTTGCTAGATGAATCTAGAGGTGTTGCTGTTGTCCTGTGTTATTGTTCTGCTTGCACAAGGTTATGCTGATCTTCAGTAATTACCGGCGGTATCTAACGTGGCCAGGCCAGATCAGTAATTGTCCGATGCAAAGCTGCTGGGTTGCAGACTTCAGAGGCCATCCTGACGTCATGTAAGCACCCCATGAGTTGCAGCTTCTTCCCAACTGATATACAAGTATTTTGATGCAAAATCAATTGTTTTCTTAAAGAATGTCCCGTGGAAAATTTGAGTACTTAAAATATTGTTTTGTTACTGACAAAGTTATTATAAGCACATGTTTATTTAATTTGTATCCATCGCAAGGCACCCGTTCTTTTCCTATGTGGTTTGTATCCTATTATCCTATGCCAGTTGCGGATTTACGATGGAGAAATAGTATGATGAAAACATGCGAGAAAAAGTATGAGGAGACATGTTTGTATCTCTATACTGGCAATATGAGAAATGTTACACGCAATAGCGAATCAACGATGAAATTAAGCAAGATCGAACCAACGGGGACACGAGATTTTAATGTGGAAAACCCTTCCAACAAGGAAGAGATAAAACCACTGGCGCCAGCCAGCAATATTTCACTATTTCGGATGAAGTTACAAACGCGCCGGGATTTACAATGTGTGGCTTATCCCGTGCGATGGCTTACAGGAGGTATATAAAGGCGGTCCTGATCTAACTAGGTCGGTAACGGTGGATCCAACTCCAACTCGGTAACAACTCGTTACGCCTACGGCTCCACTCGTCAGAAGTTCGGCCTTTATCAGTATATACGAATACGAATTTGGATCACACCAAAATAACAAGGAAAACATGCAGGAGAAAAGTGCGAGGAGATAGGATGAGAAACAAGTTTCATTTTTTCATACCATTTGGCTAATGGCATATAATATATTTTTTCTCCCGTTGCAACGCACGGGCGCACTTGCTAGTAACTTTAGTCTATGATGCCGGCCGACTTCCTTTTGGTATTTCAGAAAATATCTAAAAAGAGCGAGGGCGTAGTTAGGTACGCAACAGGGATGAAACGAGAGATCGGAGAAGGATTCGGCGATTCGCTCTTGCATCTTTTTCATCGAGCTCACGCGGCTTTCTTCCTCGTAAAATCAATCCAGCAAATGAGCGGTACCTGTTATGAAAAAAATATCACACACGCACGTCGCAGCAGCCGCCATACACACTACACAAATACTGAATCAGCTGGGCTCGCATTTCTTTAGGAACACGTGAAAAGCTCGCCTTTTTTATTTATAGAAGCATTTACAGGATCCACCATTACAAGGGCGGCGGCAAAAAAAAACAGCACATCGAAAAAAAAGGAAAACTGCTCACAAAAACCCCACAAGATGCCACCTCTGACCTCGCATTTAGAATCAATTAACTTGTTGCGCCATACTAGCTCATGCATGCACCCATAACTACCAATCAAGACAAGACAGGTACTGATCGATCGCGTTGAACGATCCATCGATGCTCTGCTGCACGAGTCCATGGCCACACATTCCTCTCAGATGCCGGTCACGATCGAGTTATATACGCGCCTCCGCGTGAACTCGTAAATGGAGGTCACTCTCACGTCGATTAGCTCCTGTAGTAATTTTGGTTTCTTCCTCCTCCCTCCTGGATCCTCTCGAAAGCACCAGGAGTGGAGTAGTGATCATGACTTGCGGTACCGGTTGATGGAGATTTTTTTTTTTTTTGAAAAGGGTACCGGTTGATGGAGATGCATGCATGGTTTCTAACGAGCCGACGCGACAGCGACGCCGTCGTCATGGTCAAGTCAGGCGGGATCATCCATATATGATCACCGACGAAGAAGCTGAATCTCCATTTGCATCTGATGCGCTGCACGCGTACGTACGTGCTTTCTAGCTCGATCGAAAGGGATCGACAACACATCAACACGGTAAAACATCGACCTTGGATTTGTTGTCTCCAACGGTTCTCTTCAGGTTTCTACGACAAGATACACTATCCTGCCGTTTGTTGCTTTCTGTCCTCTCCTTTAAGACGTATATATGCTGGTCTTGGATGACTGGAAAGACGTACGGGTCCAAACTGAACTCTTTGTTTCTTTCCGTGTCCTCTGCTTTCCTTTTGGTTGCACGCTTGTGGAGTGTCCCGTCAGATCTCCCTTTTGAAGTTCAGTTCAATTGTTCAAAGAAGCAAAGCAAGAGAGACTGGTCGCCCGGTCGGTGTTCAAGATTCTGCCACTGCCGCCAATGGCTGCTGTGGCTGGTGAAAGTGGTAACAATGATTGTCTCCAGTAATTTTCTGATCACGGTCGGCCTGTGGGGTCCGGCCGGCCGGTGCCCTTGGATCGTCCGTCTCAATCTCAGTGGATCCAGCAGAATCCACTTTGCATTTCTTACGTAAGCTATGCTGTATTCTGCAAACTGATTGGTACTAGAAGATCTGCAGATACGTCTTCAAATCCTGAGACAACGTCGGCACATTTTCGCTTCCCAGGCCAGTCAAAAGCGACGGGGCACGCACCAGCCAGTCTACGATCCATGCATGCTGATGCTGCTGATGGACCATCAAACTGTCTGTTAGTGTTAAAGACAGACAGAAAGCCCTCTCAGTTGTATGTACTGATCGAGTAAGATCTCCCACTAGGGTAGTAGGAGTATATTCTAATTTTAGAGCTCGGTTGCGGGGCTTTCGGTCTTGCGATCTCTCATGGTAAAGGCATCGGGGCAGCTCGGCCTATTGCAGTTGCACGACTAGACTACTACAAAAAAAATATGCAGATTTGTCCGTTCGGGGAGTGTCAGACATGTGGGGACGTGCACTGAACGACGCCCCTAAAACAGATAAGTACATATTCGGTTGGACCTTTTTTTTTTCATTTCGGCATATTTTCTAGTTGGCATATAACGACATTACTAGATGATTTAAACAACGAAATAAATTATTTAATAACTAAACAGTCTAATAATGTAGTTCTAATTCAATTACAATGCAAATTCAAATAATTCAAAAACCCGATAAACTATCCACAACACAAGACATCAAATGATGACTATTCGATTCATTCGCGCATCCGAGCTCAAAGATCATTTTGGATTTGTACATGAATAGCCCATAGCCCAGTCAAGGATTGCATGATGCGTCTATAGAAAATCTTCAAACTCAGCTGGTGCATGCTTGGGCTCAATCAAAGGACGCTTAAAGTCTCACCCCGCTAGTTCATAGACCCGAGCATCAAGCTGATCCTCCATACTCGTGTTGTGTATGATCACACAAACAATCTTCACCTAACACATCGTGTCAACATTAATTCTATATTCTAGCAGGGCGTCGAATAATAGTCTAATAAGTTTGGAGCACACCAAATACCTGCTCTACATCCTTTTTACAACTCTAATCTTCTTTTGCAAAGACATATCGTTTGTCACCTTGAGGGTTGAAAATTCCCTTCAAAATTGTGGACCACTTCGGATACATACCATCGGCTAGATAGTACTTCAACATGGCTTGCAAATGGTTGAAAGCGTTGCAACACATTGATATCATTGTGAGATCCTGCCATGATCTATGTATCCAAATAGTGCAACAACGGTCATACACATGTCTATACGCCGTCATCACAGAGATTTTATGAGAAGTTTTTTTCTTACCTAAAACATGTTCATTCAAACAACTTGTGGGTAGAGCTGACCACAACGGAGCTCAATAACGTGAATGAAATCTATGGCCGACTATATCAACTGTCGTGGCCTGAGAGGGAGACACAACTTCCTAGCTTGAGTTCGCTCATTCTCATATGGCGGCAACACGACAAGATGCTCGTCTCGGTACAACCGATTCCTTGCACATTCTGAGCTTATCCGCGGCCAAAAAAAGCTAAAACACTTACAATGATAATGACTAGTCATTCGACGCGGAAACAAGAACAGACGGTAGCATCCTTTCACGAAGTGGTTGAAGAGAGAGAGAAAGCAGCCCTAGAGAAACTAAGGAAAATGGCCGGTATGGCTAACAAGGGCCAGGGGCGGACACAACGACTAAATACTTCCGTCTGGCCCTCGTTCGGGGACAAGCCATGTAATAAAACCTGCTTATAGTTTGGAGAGCAGAGCACAAAGGTGCTAAACATGCTACAAATTTAACGCCGACTTAGAACCAAAGATGAAGTCAGCGAACAACATATCTGTTGGTGAGCACTATTCGGAGTTGATTTTTAGACTTTTCCGCCTGCGGACGAATGGGAGTTTTTAGAGCCAAACAGAATTTTGTCGACAAGTGATGGTTTGATTGCGGCAAGATCTTGTTAGTCGACTCTTGTTCCAGCGTGTCCGAGCTGGATTCCCTCTGCTACGAAGTCGAAGCTGCTGACCGGTGTGTCAAGTGGAGACGATGATGTGTGTAAGGCTGTCTGATTGTGGTGAGCTTCATTGGCACGGATCCTGCCCATTTTCATTTTGGAGCTCATCTTCAGAATCAGAGTTACCAGTCTTCTCTATGAAGGTCACATGTTTGGCATAGGCGGTGTAGGCCTCGTGAGGCCGCAACGGTGAGGTATTCTTAGGTATCTTGGGTGAAGTCGGAGTCGCTTTCGGTGGAGTGATGGCGATGACGCTGGTGGAGAGCCTCGACGGCGACATTCATCTTCAGCCGTGTTGAGGTCTGCATTTGGTAGCCAGTCTGGCCGTGTGCTCAAGACGGCCGTGTTACATGACGTTTAGCGAGGATGTCTGTACCGATTTTCGGCCAGTTACCCGTTAATATCCAGCCACCTCTATTCTTCTTAATTAATGAGAATATATCAAGTTTTTTGCCTCGTTTTAGAAAAAGCGGTACACAAGCAGACAGATGGACCGCTTGGGGAGTTCAGGTTGCCCTTAGGCAGGAGGGCCTGCCAAGGATGCTGCTGGGCCCTTGGTGGGCCACGTTTCTCTTGCCCTGCCTCGAACTCAACAGCTCCGATTCTCAAATCACCTCGAGGTGTACTCGGAGTCGGAGGCCGAGTTCGAAACGCCGAACGAGCAGCTGGGAATCGGGCTAGCGCATAGTACAAAAGGTCTAGCACGTCGGGTCTCCAGACTCCAAATCCCAAGGTCCAAGCAGAGAACACACAGATCGATCGCATGGTAACCAGCTTGTACCGTACGTGCGAGCGAAAAGCATCCCCGGCCGGCGGCGCCACCATGACGGAGCTGGCGAAGAAGCGGCTGTCCAAGGCGAATGTGAAGCGTATCCTCTCTTCGCCGGCCCCTGCTGGGCACGACGATGCAGTCTGGCTGGCGTTCCAGGATTTTATCGCCGACCAGTATGAGACCAAAGGCTACGCCGAGACGTACTGCACCTGCGGCGGCGACGGCGGTACTTCCCCTGCTCAGCGTGCCGACGGCAACGACGATGAGGACAAGGTCACGAGGAAGATGGGGGACGTGATTGCCGCCGGCTACGACTTGTGTGACGCGTTTCTAAGTCCTTTAACAGATCCGTTTTTTATTGGTGCGGCACGGTTCGTGGCGTCTATGCTAGGTATTTCGGTCTGTGCATACATATTGCTCTTCTTCATAAAGTTGTTTTGACAATGTTATACAAGTTGCTACTCGCAACGGTCACAGTTGCCAAAAGAAAGTCTTGATTTTCATAGGTGATTTAGCCTTCTAAATCCACTTATTATTAGCCCTAGCTAGCTTATTTTCCCACGGCATATAGACAGATTTAGTCGAAAACCGACCGTAAGGAGTCAAAGAACCACACAACCTCACAAGTGCATCATTCCTCTCGATACTCCTCAGCATCAGTGATACATTCCCATTGACTAACCGTATCTGGAAGGAAACGACGACGAAAAGGGATACTGAAGTTGCAATCCAGGACCTTCTCAAATGTCCAATCTTGTTCTTGACAGATATAAAAACACTAGGGTATGAAACACAAAGAGAACAGTCATCCAGGGTCTTTCCAAAACCTCATAATATTTCTTTTTTTAGAATCAACTTTCTCCCCAAAAGATAGGTCTCTTTCACTTTCATAATAGCTTTCCAACAGGGTGAGCCAGTGACCGTACACTTAAACGAGGCGACCGTTTTGTCACGAAAATATTTAGCTCGCACAATATTCTTCCACATACTAGATTGTGTTTCAAGCTTCCACCACCAACCCACAAATGAGATCCCAATCAATAATTTTCGGATTTGAAAAGGTCACATGTACCCCAAGGTACTTCATGGGCAATTGGCCAACTAAACATGTCGGAATAAACTCAGCAATGGAATTATCTCCTCCCAACATGAGAATCTCACTTTTCTCGAAGTTGATTTTTAAACCCAACATTAACTAACACACATATAGGAGAAGTTTCAAGTTAATAGATTTTTCATCGTTATGAGACATGCATATCACGGTATCATCCGCACATTACTAAATTGCAACACCATTATCCACTAAATCAGGGGCCAAACCACAAATAAGGCCATTTATTTATGCCTGAAACACCATTTAGCTAGGGATTCGCCAACCATATTAAACAGGAAAGGGGAGAGGTGGTCTCCTTGTCTCACCCCTTTTGCACTTTGGAAGTAGCCCCCATCTGATCGTTAAATTTAACACTCGCCGTCATTATGCAAAATTTGGTGAATCCAAGAACATCTCACATCACTAAACCATCTAGCTTTAAGACATGAAATAAGTAAATCCCAATTGAATTTATCGCGCTTTTATGGAAACGGTTTTCAAAATAATGCCGGTTTGTTCTTTAACATGGGTGTGATGCATAATTTCATGAAGAGAAAGTATCACATCCATTATGTTTCGACCTATGATAAAAGTGTTTTGTTGAATGCTGAAATTTGGAGGCAAAATGTTCAAGCCTAAGGGTAAAAATTTTGGTAATAAGCTTGCAAATACAACAAAGGAGACAAATAGAACGAAATTGATGTATTTTGTTAGATTCGGACACTTTAGCGAGCAGGGTAATAATGCCATAGTTCAAGCGTTCCACATCAAGAGATCCATCGTGACAATTCTCAAACAACCGCATTATGTCCAATTGGACCACGCCTCTCAACAATGTTGATAAAATTTAATGGGGATATTATCGGGCCCCGGAGCACGATTCACCTCCATAGAAAACAATGCATTCTTAACCTCGTCAATAGAAAAAGGTTTGGTGATTTCAGCATTGTCATCATCTAACAACCGCTCATTATATATCATTCCGCATGATAGGAGAAAGACTAAAACTAGTTTCTGAACTTTGATACCAATAGGTTTCTTCTTCAGCATTCATCTCATAAAGTTCAACTTGAATGTTAAAAAAAATACTAAGTCATCAGGTGACAACTCCTTTTCTTGCTCCAACAGGATGCCAAGTTGAGCTTTCCACTCTTTTTTTTTAAGTGACTGAACGTATTAGACCGACAACATTTTAAATAGTTCTTCACCCTTTTCAACTTTATATTGAAAATATCGGTAGGAGCCACACTCTCTATAGGGTTGGGCCAAATTTTAGCCACCAAGGGTAAACAAATCTCGTTTTTCAACCCAGAAATGTCAAATTTGAACTTTCTTTTCTTATTTACCACCACATTATCACCAGACTCAAGTAATAAGAGATTATGATCCCATTGATCTCTTACTATCTTCTTTAGGGAAACAAGAGGAGAATTATTTTCCCAATCAGTCAGACATGAGCATGAGAACTCTGTCCAGTTTTTCTTAAGTGGGTTTTTGTTTGTTTGTTAGGCCAAGTGTACTTACCACCAACCATACGAATTTCTCTTAAGCAAAGAGTACGAATAACAGAATCTAAAAGGGAGTATGATTTTCCTGGATTCATGCATGTATGAGAAACTCCGAGAAGAGTAAAACCCCGGTTTAGTACACCAACTTGACGTGAATGTTCACTTTGGTCACCAAGTTGCGAAACGTGAATTTCAGGTCACAAAGTTACTACATGCGAGCACTTTGGTCACTCCGTGATGTGGCAGTCTATTTTTTGCGAATTGCCCCCTGATTTTTTTTTTACAAACTCCCCCCTAAAAGGTAAAAAATCAATTAAAAATGACCTAGGAATTGAAATAAATAAAAATTCAGGGGGCGATTCACAAAAAGACCAGTCTGTCACGAAGTGACCAAAACTCTCGTGTTTGGCAACTTCGTGACCTGAAATTCGCGTTTCGCAATTTGGTGACCAAAGCACACATTCGCGGCAAGTTGGTGCACTAATCGGGCGTTTTACTCCTCCGAGAACCGTCGCGCTAGAAGAACAAAAATCAGAAGGGTCCGTGGCCATATTTTCCATAGGCTCTGCATCATGTACATTTGTATTTCTCGAAGAAAAGATTACCATATACATCTGCCGTCCGTGAGCACGCACATCGATCGGACAGTGGCCACCGATCAAGCTGGAACCGCGGAAAATTTTGAGAAATCTAGAAGGCGCCAGCCGGCCTATACTTTGGGCGCGGATGGGGTCGGCGTGGTTGGAGGTTTCAGGTCTTCGTACCTTGCAGTTAATTAGACACATAGAAGAATGAATTACACAATTATATACATCTGAATTCCAATGTCATAGCCTTAATTAGACATGAGCTGAGCACGAACAAATCAGTAGATGATGGGTACCTAGCGTAGGGCGAAAGTGGGCGCGCTGGAGCAGCAGTCGCTGGAGCTCCGTTGTCGCTGGATCCCAACGGTGGTAGCACCGAAGCTGCAGCCTCGACGACGGTGCTAGTTGCTGCATCCGGAGAGGCGGCAGAGGGAGGTGGAGAAGGAGAGGCGTCATCCTTCACCTTGCCGATGGTCCTGCTCGGCGTTGGGGAAGATGGTGGCTTCAGCCCCTCGTACCTGCAACGCCATCAGGAATTCAGGACCGCATCCATCAGAGGCCCCACTCTCGGCGCCAAGGATGTAACATCAGTTGGTTTAGGCTTACGCCGTGTAGGGTGAGAGCGGCCGTTGCTTCGCTGTTGCCGGAGCAGCTGATGCTGGTGGTGGTGCAGCAGCAGCTGGTGCTGGTGGTGCAGCAGCAGGAGGAGGAGGAGGAGGAGGAGGAGACTCCTTGGCCTCACTGGCGGGGCCGCTGGTAAAGCTGGGTGTCGGGGAGGACGGTGGCTTCAACCCCTCGTACCTGAAATGCATCAGGAAATTATCAGCCAATACATCAGTTCAGTCCATTTATCAAGTACACTGTACACTAGTTCAGTGGATAAGACTTACGCCGTGTAAGGTGAGAGCGGCCGCTCTGCTGCTTTCGGCGCAGCAGCTGGTGGCGCTGGTGCCGCGGCTGCTGGTGCAGGAGGCGACTCCTTCACCGCCTCGGTAACGGTGACAGGAGCCGCCGGAGCGGGGGGTGGAGGAGGCGACTCCTTCACCGCCTCAGTAACGGTGACAGGAGCCGCCGGAGCGGGCGGTGGAGGAGGCGGTGGCGGAGACCTGCCGGGGTCGGAGGGGACCCTGGCGAGGAGGTCCTCCGTGGGAAGCAGCGGCGCCGTAGTCTCGGCCACCACCTCCAGCACCTTGCAGTATGCCGCGCTCCTGTTCTTGGCCACGCACGCGATCAGCTCCGCGACCTGCAGGTTCGAGACCAGGCCGCCGACGTAGGTGTCCTTGGGCGCCAACACCAGGTTGTGCGTCTCCTTGTACGCGTCCGTCGGCCTCTCCATCCCTCCCGGCCGCACGATCGTGTACGGCACGCCGCTCGCCGCCAGCGCCTCCTCCGCCAGCTTCTTCCAGTAGAGCACACCCCAGAACAGGCTGATCATCATCGACCATGTCAGGTCTCAGCTAATCCAGTGGCCAAATCTCAACTGATCTGTTATCTGCGCGCTTACTTGAGGAGGGCGGCGGGGAAGCCGACCCTGGTGGTGCCGAGGGAGGTGACGAGGACGAAGTGCTCGACGCCCGCGGCGGCCGCGGCACGCACGAGGTTGGCGGTGGCCACGTAGTCGATGCGGTAGGGGCCCGTGACGTCGAGGATCTCCTTCTCGCTGGCTCCGATGGAGCACACCACCAGCGACGCGCCGCCGATGGCAGTCTTGATGCCCGACTGGCCCTGCTTCTCCAGGTCGCACTCCACGAGCTCAAGCTTCGTGCCAGCGGCGCTCCCTTCACCTAGCTCCAGCCGCTCCACGCTCTGCACGAGGGACGACGCCCGCTGCTTGCTCCGGACGGCGGCGCGGACGCGGAAGCCGAGCTTGATGAGCTCCCTGCACACCACATTTTGTGTCAATGCAGCGAGATGGAGTTGCCAACTGCCGGTCGCGAGCAGAGCAGAGTATAAGTGTATAACAGAGTACCTTACGGTCCGGGAGCCGACCTTCCCGGTGGCGCCCGCGACGAAGACGAGGTCTTGCTCTTTCTGCGCCGCCTCCGGCGACGTTGCCGCCGCGTAGACACGAGCGGCGGGGAAGGAGCGACCAGAGGAGGAGCGAGCGAGTGACCTGAGAGGGGCGCCGTGGTGGTACCTGCACCTGCGCGTCGACGTCCGCGCAGAGCACGCGAGCAGGTTGCTGATGCGGCACCGCGGCAACGGCGCCGAGAGGGAGACGGCGGCGGCCTTGGCCTCCATGTTTCCGATCGACCTAGTCCAGTCAAGTCCAGCTAGCTCTCTGCTGCTCCAACTCCTTGGATCATCATCCCTGATCTTCCCTGCTGCAGCATCTCGTGTCGTCGAAATGTGTGGTGACTGACGTGGCGTGGTCGGGGGACTCGTGTCCTCAAGCTGGGATAGCGTGGGACCCTCTCCTCATCCCCTCTACTCTCTACTGTTCAGTGTCCACGACCAACCGAGGAATGGATCGTCGTGAGTCGTCGCCTGAGGCCGATCGATGGCGACGCCGCTGCACGGGCTGGGAAACGCGGCGTCGGATTAGGACGCTTGCACGGCACAATTTTTGGTCGTATGGTGTTGATCACGTTAAGGCTTCTTTGATTCGTTGGATTCCAAAATGCAGGAACATGCATAGGAACAGGATAGTATTGCACCTGCAAAACTACAAGATTGAAGAATGCTGGAAAAATACCTCCGTTCAGCGCCGCCAGTTTCAGTTCGGCGCTTTTTAGCGATAACGCCGTCCCGCACCAAAACTTTGGGGGGGGGGGCGATTTTACCAGGCGTTCGGCGACTCAGAAAAACAGAACGGCGATAATACTTGAAAGTTCCTGTTCCCGCCCCAAAATAGAGCCCGAGTTCGGCATCACATCAGCCATAGTTTGGGCAATCATATTATAAAAAACGCCACAGTTGGACAATCAAATAATCTAAATCGAATCACAGTCAGGCGCGCGCGGCGTGGGCACAGGTGGGCGATCAGGCAGAGGCGTCGGCCGGTGTCGGAGCAGGCACCGAGCTCGGCGCAGCAGCATCCAGGTCGATGGCGGCCGCGGCATCTTTGTCGACGACGGGCGCAGAGTCCTCCAGGTCGACGACGAGCTCGGCATGCTTGTCGACGGCGGGCGCGGCATCCTCCAGGTCGATGTGCGTGCTCGGCGGTGCAGTGGCGTAGCTCGTGCCACCAGACGAGGTAGTCGGGGCCGGAGCCGGGCTGATGTCGCTCAGGATGAGGGTGCACTGCGCCAGGAACCAAGCTCTCACCTCGGGGGTCATCGTGGCCGGATCGCCCCCCGTGAGGAAGGCGAGGTCGTTGTTCCTCTTCTTCGCCGTGGTGCCACTCCTGACGAGGTCGATCTTGACCTGGGAGTTGGCCATGAGCGCCGCCCATCTCTGCTTGGCGATCTCCTCCCTTTTGCCGGCCTGGGTCTGGGAGTCGACGATGCAGGTCTCGATGGACGCCTGGAGCTTTGCCGCTACCGGCGCGCCGTCCTTTGCCAACTTGGCTTTCTTGTGGCCCATCGTTGGACGTCCTTCGGACGCACATGCAGGCACCGCGTCGGGACGTACTCCTTGCCCTTGCCGATCGACCGCCGCACCTCCGCTGTCGTGGTGGTGTCACGGCAGATGCCATGGGATGGCTAAAGATGTGGGGACGATGGACGCTGGAGGTGTCCGGGGAGGGATCACGCGACGAGTAGCCGCGTGAGGTAAGAACAATACACTGCAAACAACACAATCTACCCAGGTTCAGGGCCCTCGTGAGGAGGTAAAACCCCTACTCCTGCCTCTCTGTATGTATTACGATGTTTCTCCGAGTAGCCACAGTACAAAGAATATCTCTACCGAGTTGCCACTCTCCCCTCTCCGAGTAGGGCTAGGTCAAGAACTTAGGGTTCTAGGGTTTATGCGTGACCCAGTATGTGGTCGATGTGAGCATGCCTCGCGCAGGAGGCGGCGGGGCACCTTATATACCTGGTGCCCAGCCGGATACGTCCAAACATGGACAAGTGTCGACATAGTGTGCACACCGTCCTTCTTCCGGGTTCCCGCTGACAGCTTTGGTTCCTAACCTTGGCTTCATCTGGAAAGTCGTTGGGCAAAACTAGGGGACAGACTGGTATCACTGTACCTAGGCACAGAGTAGGCCCCCCTTATCCTGCCACGGCCTGCTTCCATGCTGTCACTGTCAGGCAGGCCGGTCCCAGATGAACAGTAGTTCGAATGCTGCCAAGTACGGACCTAGGATACGCGGGATCCTGTGTCAGAACGGCTCCTTTGACTTTCTGGCCCGAGTAGGTTCCCGCCTATTGTTCCCGCCAATTGTACTCGGGCCAACTCTTCTACTCGAAAGGATAGAACTTGACTGATATCTCCTTCTGGTCATCTTGAGGTGAGACCGAGTAGCCGTCGACCGGGTAGCGAGTACCAGGTAGTCGGCTACTCGACCAAACCTTCCTTCGGTAAGCCGCCTTTACCACTTGACTTTACCCTACTCGGGGGTAACCCCCCGACAGCAGTCCCCGAAGCTGGTTGAGTCTTGCGAACTCGTTCACTAGGCTCTGCCAGCTTAAAACCAATTTTTCGCCTCATAGCCCTTGAACCTCAAGATGTCGAGTAAACGGCCTCCGAGTGGCGCTCTGACAAGTATCTTCTGTCTCTTGTCTTCCGAGTAGCACCTGCTTCCTACTCTGTAACCGAGTAAAAAGACTTAGAGAATTTTCTTGAATTGAGCCGTTGCGGCGCAGAGCACTATCCAGCCGTCCGTGCCGCAGCCGGACGCGTGTCAAGCATCCACGACCCTGTCGTTTCGCTGCCCACGACACATCGTGCCACGCGCCCAGTTTTCAGGGGGCGGGCCCACCGGCTCGTTATGTCCCATCAATCGTAATAATAGGCCACGATCTGATCGTGGGATCTACTGTGGCCGTTACGCGCGCATCCCGCGCTTACGTGCGTTTCTATTCGGCCACAGGACCCACCACACAGCAATCATGGCCACGATTGATCCCACTACGCCGATGGTAACGGTAAAATCGCGGAGAGGGTATAAATACCCCCGCCGGTAACTTCCTTTTCCCCTTCCCTTGCACAATTCCTCTTTCGTCCTCTGCTTCTCCTCCGCCACCGAGCTCTCCGCCGCCGCGCAAGCTTTCGCGCCGCCGCGGACTCAATTCACCCAACCACACCGTCCAATTTCTTCCACTCCTCCTACCCGCAACAATGGCCAAGGCCGGCTGGGCGGGCTCAGTTGTTACCAGTGAGGACTTCGCTTGGCTCGTTAATACCAGGCGAGTTCCTCCCGGCGTGGAGTGCCGGGCGCCTGACAACGAAGTCGTGCCAACTCCGCGGGAGGGCGAACGCGTCGTCTTCATGTCGCACTTCGAGCGCGGCTTCGGACTGCCGGCCTCCGAGTTCCTCCGTAAGTTTCTCGATCACTTTGGCCTCCAGATGCATCATCTGCCGCCGAACGCTGTAGTTTTCCTCGCCTACCACGCCGTGGTGTGCGAGGCCTTCCTCGGCATCCACCCGACGTCGGAGACCTGGCTGAGGTACTTCCACCTCCGCCAGCAGACTGTCGGGAAGAAAGACAGCGCGGGCGTGGCCGGCCGCGCAACCGACACCGGCTGCGCCATGATGATACAGCGGACCGGGACGAACCACCCCCGTATCAAGGGGCTGGACTCCGTTCGACTGTGGCAGAAGACATTCTTCTATGTGAAGAACATCCCCGCTGCCGAAGGAGCCCAGGTACACGACAGGATCAACCTTCCCGCCTGGAGCCTCCGTGCTCCCACTCAGAAGAACTGGAAGGAGAAGCCCGCCAACGACGACAACGCCATCGAGATAGAGAGGAGGCTAGGCTGGCTGGTAGGGCAAGGCCTCAAGAATGACGATCCGGTGGCTTGCTGGATTCAGCGCCGAGTGCTGCCGCTTCAGGAGCGCTGCCATCTCATGTGCTACATGGGAGGCCCCCGCGACTGCACCAGGACTACGACCATCGAGATCGACAACATCGATGTTCCCGGGCACGCTAGGGCCATCTTTATGACCAACCTCAGCGACAATTGGCAGTACGGGTTCGTCCCGTATAGCCGTACGAAGCCGATTGAGCGGGTACGTCCTTCTTACTCTGTTTTTGCATATGCTTTCCGAGTAGATAACTCTTCTTCTTGCCGCGAGTAGCAATTGCCTTCTGCACCGAGTAGGATACTTAGCCGAATCTCACAGGCTTAATGTGTTTTGTACTTACACGCCTTGTCGGGTAGCCTACTCGGGAACGATGCTTAGGCTCAGTGTGCTTTGCGCCTGCACGCCTTTCCGTGTAGGATACTCTACAACCATGCTTATGCTTCATATGCTTTGTATCTGCACGCCTATCCGAGTAGAGACACTCAGCGAGCTGCCTAGGCTTAGTGCGCTTTGTGTCTGCACGCCTATCCGAGTAGAAACACTCAGCGAGCTGCCTAGGCTTAGTGCGCTTTGTGTTTGCACGCCTATCCGAGTAGAATTCCTTCTCGATACTCGGCTAATCTGTGACCCTTCTCTGTCTTTTAGGTCCTTACCCGCCAGAAAATTGAAAGCTACGAGCGCTTCGATGGCAACTTCTCTGCCGATCGCGAGGAGGACGATGTGCCCTCCTTCGAGGCCGCGGATCAGATCAATCTCTCACGTTCCCCAACAACGGAGAAACGTGAGACCGAATCATCTCTCCGCGACTGGCCGGAGGACGAATCTGAAGGTAATTGCGCACTTGCCTTGCTTGTTCTCAAAAGACACCAATCCTCCGATTACTGTTTCTGACTTGCTCCTTTTCTTTCCTGAATCCGCAGATGATTTTGCTGATGAGCACGAGGATGAGGACGAAGACGAGAATGAGGACGATGCGGTCCTTGTCGTCAAACCTCTGTCCGTCGCAGCCCCCAACACCCGCAAGCGGACTGGCAGTGACGCCCAAGGACCTCCAGCCAAGAAGAAGAAGCCAGTCGAGAAGCCGAAACCGACCAAGACAGTCGTGAAGAGATTAAGGCGAAAGCTCCCTTCCACCACTGCGTAAGCTTTCTTCTCGACTGTCTCTCCTCCCGCGCTGTGGTGTTTTCCCAATTTCCTTCTAATTTCTGATACTTTCTTTCTCGGCAGCCCTGCCATGGACGCGAATGCCGCTCTCGCGCCCGACCAAGCCAACAAAGCACCAGTACCTCTGATCAACCTTGACGATGAGGAGGATGACGCCACCAACATCCAAGGAGCAGAAACAGAACAGCAGAACCGTGCGTCGTCAGCAGCACAGGACACTGCTGCTCATCAGGACAGAGCGCCTTCTCCTCCGGCCAGCAATGCCGAGGAGGATCAGGACCAGGAGATGCATGACACCGCCACCCACGAGCAGCCGGACGCGGAGCAAGAGCAGCCCACCACCGGGGCTGCCGCACAAGAGAACCCGGCTGGCGAGCAGCGGGTAGAGGACGCCACCACTGCGGATGCCACCATGGCGGACGCCTATCCACTGAGCGACGCGCACATGGGCGCCGCACCGACTAGCGCCCAGACCGATGCCGCGCAAGGTGATGGTTCCGTGGTACCTCCAATCGTTCAAGGCATCGCACCGCCGGCTTCCTCCTCAGTGCCACAGAGCCGGGACCCAGCCAGGCAACAGGCCCTAGATGCCCTGAGGGATGAAGTTGACGGAAGAGCAGTCGAGAAGGAAGCTGCCGAGAAGGCCAAAGCTGAAAAAGAGGCAGCCGAGAAGGAAGCCGCCGAGAAGGCCGAGGCCGAGAAAGAGGCAGCCGAGAAGGAAGCCGCCGAGAAGGCGAAGGCGAGAGCTGAGGGGAAGAAAATCGAAGATCCCGAGAGGCAGAGAGCCGAAAAAGAGAAGGCGAAGAAACGGGCCAGAGATCAGAATCAAATGCCGCCGCCAGCCTCTGGTGGAGCACTGGTGATTCGAGAATCCGGCCCGGTTGCCACTGCGACTGCTGCCGCCGCCATCGCCGCTGGCCAACCTTGCTTCCCGGATTACATGGTTAAGGTTAGCCAGCAAAATATAATTGGCTTCTCTCCCCAGGACAAGCAGCTTGCCCTTCTAAGGGGACGAAAGGCCGTAGCCAGGAACACCCCTCCCCCAGATCCAAATCAGAACCAATCCGTCAGCATTGCTTCTCGGGGAATTCAAGATCCAGCGATAAAATCCCGGAGCTTAGAGTAGGTGCTGGATACCATTGGCTATATCGACGCCAAGTGGGACAGCAAGGTTCTCGGCACGGACAACTGGCACGGTCTTGGTCTCGGCACAATTGACCACATGCGCGTCGAGTGGAACAAAGTGGATCTGGGATACAAGCCCATGACCGTCTCCACCGAGACTGCCACTCTCGCCGCCAAGATGTTCCTGCACCGCAAGAACGCCGAGGACATCGAGCAAGCTTATGCAGTAAGTTTCACTTGTCCTTCTCTGAGTTGAATTTTTCTTCTCTTCTATTCGCCTTCATTCTTCTTTACCATCACCCAGTCCCCGAGATTCTGGCCGAGTAGGCGGATACTCTCCGAGTAGCCTCCTACTCGGGTTGAATCTTTTCTGCTCTGTCTAACTTGTTTTCTTCTCGCTTCTCAGGATAGCGTCCTGAAGCGGACCAACTTATACCGCGTGCTTCTCTGGAATCACTCTATCGCTAGGAGGCGAATCGCTGCACTGGAGAAGGAGAAGGCAGCTGCGGAGGCTGCGAGTAAGAATGCCAACGACAGCACTCAGCAGCTGGCTGAAGTGAAAGGTACGCTTTTAGCCATGCGGTTACTGCGTTTCTTGTTTACGCCCGCGTCTGCTTTCCTTTGCGCTAACCTTTCCTACTCTGCAGAGAACCTGAAGAACTTGGCTGAGGAGCACGAGAAGTGCCGTGCGTTTGTGGAGAACGCCGAGGCCACCATCAAGAAGTTGGAAGGTGAGTAGCCGTCTACCCGGCATCATTCTTGTGCCTACCTCCTTTGCTTCTCTGCTAACCGTGCCTTGCTCCTTTCAGAAGATCACAAACTGTTTGTTGAGGAACACCAGGACTGCGTCAAACCGGAGGAGGTGCAGAAGCAGCTGTCCGACCAGGCTGTTGAGTTGGTGAAGGACCACACCGCAGAGGTGGCGGAACTTCAAACCCGGCTGCGGACAGCACTCCAGGATGCTGTTACAGTTGGTGAAGAGAAGGACAGGGTAATTGCCGAAAAGACCAAAGCGGAGACAACCCTCAAAGCCAAGATCAAGGCCCTAGAGCTGGAGTGCGAAACACTGAAGACATCCAATGCTGGGTACTTCACTCAGTTGGATTCTCTGCGCCAGATTCAGGATAAACACATATCCAATGAAGAATCCTGGAAGACCCAGCTGCAGGCGCTGCGCGTCGAGCTTAAGAGTAGGCTTTCACTTCTCTGCATCCTTTTCTTCTCGGTCAAGTTTCTTCTCGGTTCTTCCTCTACCCGGTTCTCTTCTCCTCTGATTTTGAATTTCCTACTTGCTTTCCCAGAAATCTTTCCTGCCATTATGTCTTCCGGCGTGCCCGCTCTGGCCAAGGCCCAAGCAGCACGTGCTGCAAATGGCGAGCCAGAGGACACCAGGGCCGAAATTGAAGATAGCATGCTGGTGATGCGAAGCCAGTTCCAGCGCCTATCCGCCGTTGGTTCTGACCTCGTGCGCGTGGGTTTTGAGCTTCATAAGCTCTTCTGGCCTGAGGAACCTGAGCCAACAACCATTCGGGGCCTCGCACTCAAGCTGCAGAATGTGAAGGCCGAGTTGAAGAAGTGGCGTGCCTCGGGAGCTCGGGCTGGTGCGGACATAATGCTCCTCTGCATTGCATCCTGGTATGAAAATCTTGACATGCGACTCATCCGCGGGAAGCGCAACGACTCCAAGTGGGAGACAGACCCCGACTGCGTGGCCGCGCGCAAATTGCTTGCGTATGAAGTGGCGGAGTGCGCTGAGACGGAGATCTACATCGACGGCCCCCCCGAGCCCGACACCGAGGTGGAGGAGGACGAGGAGGAGGAAGATGAGGAGACAGAGTCCGACTTGGAGGGCCTCTTCGATTCCCCCAGGAGCAGTGCCGGGAAAGGGAAAGGCACGGCCATCTCGAGTAGCGATGAGGAGGCCGAGCACATCGAGACCGCCCCACTCGACTTCGGCACCTCTTCAGGGGCCGCTCTTGACGACACGATGCCCGCCCCCGGCCAAGCCTCCAGTTCCTCTACAGCTCCAGGGCCCGTCTCGGTGGCCACGGCCACTTCCGACCCGGCAGCCACCGAGCAGGACGTCGAGATGAACGAGTCCGCCACCATCCAGTCGGATGTGGATGCCACCCACGCCAACGCTGAGGAAGATGCGGCAGCCAGGGCCACCACCGATGATGCAGCAGCCAATGCCAGTACCGACAACACTGCCACCTCCACCTGATTTTATCTGCAAGCTTTTTCACTCGAACACTTATCAGATCCCCGGGATGCCGGGAGCAGATGTAATAGACTATCTTTGTTTTGCTTGCTACTCAGTTTTTATGCCCACTCTGTTTATTTCGACATTAATCAATTTGAACAACGCTGGCTCAATGCCGAGTTGCGTTTCCATGCGAGTCCCCGAGTTGCATTTCTTATTCACCCTATCTTATCATCTCTGCTCTACCCGCGACTTGTCGCTTTTTTGGTATTCGAGTCACAAGAATCAAATAGTAGGGCTGCAAATACTTAGCCGCTAGAAACAATCATGGTAACGCAGCCCACCACTTAGCCGAGAAGACGAAAACAGGGAACAAAAGTAACAAGCAATCTACTCGGTTCCTGCACTCTTTCTTCCTTAGCGATTTTCGTGTGCTCATTGACCTTTTGCTTGTTCTCTTGCTTGCCATGAAGCCGGGTTTCGGACAGCAGCAGAGTCGAAGAGTTAGCATATAGGTTTAAACACACTACTCAATGCACTTATGAGTTCTGAAGTGGAGCAACCGAAAAGACAAAGGATCAAGCCGAGTAAAAACACTTAGAGCAATTTTGGACGAGGGCAGTCCCCGAGAACAATTTCAGATTGCAGAGTAGAATTTCAACTCGGATAAGAGGGTACATACACATCTTTGCTCACGAATGAAAACGACGAAGTAGAGCTACATTCCAAGGACGCTTGGTTTCCTCTCCAGCTTTATCTGCCTTGTTCGTCTGCGATGGGCGCACATCTACAAGGTAGTATGCATCATTGTGCAGCGCTTTGCTCACGATAAAAGGCCCTTCCCAAGGAGGAGACAACTTGTGCATCCCGGCTGTGCGTTGCACCAGCCTAAGGACCATGTCTCCTTCTCGGAAAACCCTTGGGTTCACCTTTCGGCTATGATAACGCCGCAGGTTTTGCTGGTAGATAGCCGAACGTGACAGAGTCAGCTCTCTTG
Source organism: Alopecurus myosuroides (assembly GCA_028641055.1). Classification (NCBI taxonomy): domain Eukaryota; kingdom Viridiplantae; phylum Streptophyta; class Magnoliopsida; order Poales; family Poaceae; genus Alopecurus; species Alopecurus myosuroides. Next base: position 269,738,832 of record CM054063.1, on the reverse strand, counting down.
CTTCTTCAAGCAGGTCAACGTCGTCTTCTCGAGCTTCTCTCGCCTCCACCTCAGTGTAGAGGGCTACTCGGGGGGAGTCATGCTCTAAGTCTATTGGCAACACGGCCTCATCCCCGTATACCAAGAAGAATGGCGTGTAGCCGGTTGACCGGTTAGGGGTAGTCCTTAGACTCCACAACACCGCTGGCAACTCTTCTAGCCAACACCCAGGTGTTTTCAGCAATGGCTCAATCAGCCTTGGCTTTATGCCTGCCAGTACCATTCCATTTGCTCTCTCAACTTGCCCATTGGAGGCAGGGTGCGCGACTGACGCAACGTCTAGTCGGATATGCTTATCTCTGCAGAATCGCACCATTGCCCCCTCTGCAAAGTTGGTGCCGTTGTCGGTGATGATACTGTGCGGGTAGCCATATCTCATGATCACATCCTTCACGAACTTCACAGCTGTGACCCCATCGCACTTCCGAATAGGCTTCACCTCAATCCACTTGGTGAACTTGTCCACCATGACCAAGATATGTGTCATATTGCCTTTAGCCGGCTTGAAGGGGCCAACCATATCCAAGCACCAAACAGCAAATGGCCATGTGATAGGAATTGTTTTCAACTCGGAAGCAGGCATGTGAATCTTACTTGCGAACATCTGGCAGCCATTGCACTTCCTCACGATGTCTTCAGCTTGCTGCAGTGCAGTGAGCCAGTAGAAGCCATGCCGAAAAGCTTTCTTGACCAATGCCCGAGAAGAGGCGTGGTGCCCGCATTCCCCTTGATGTATCTCCACCAGAATTTCTTCTCCCTCTTCTGGGCTCACACAACGTTGCAGCACACCAGTGGCACTTCTCTTGTGCAGCACATCTCGGACTATGGTGTAGCCCTTGGACCTTCTCTGGATCTGCCTCGCAGTCACCTCATCTTCAGGTAGAGTGCCGTCCCTTAGGAAGGATAATATGGGCATAGCCCAACCCGGTGTCTCCCGTATGGGAAACACTGGTTCGTCCAGTTCCATTGGGACAGGCTCTTGCGGTTGCACAGGAGGAGTAGGAGCGCTTCTTTGCAGCCCAGACCGATTGGCGAGAACTTCTTCAATGAATGCGACAGCTTCTGGGTTGAGGGTGGCAGTCCCCGAGTACGGAGTGGCAGTCCCCGAGTAAGGAGTGGCAGTCCCCGAGTAAGGAGTGGCAGTCCCCGAGTAGGGAGTGGCAGTCCCCGAGTAAGGAGTGGCAGTCCCCGAGTAGGGAGTGGCAGTCCCCGAGTAAGGAGTGGCAGTCCCCGTGTTCCCTGCAGCACTCTCCCAGTCAATTTCCATTGGGTCAGATTCTTCACTCGGCAGAGAAGGAACAAAGATGGATTCCGAGTTGGGGGAAGGCTTGATGGATGGCTTCCTCAAATGCTCCAAGGCAATCCCTGCCGGGATGGACTGCCGAGAGGATCCCAACTTGGATAGCTCATCTGCTGCTTCGTTCTCTGCTCGGTGAATGTGCTGAAACTCACAGCCTTCGAAAAATCCAGTCATAGACTGCACCAGGAAGCGATACGATGCCATGTTGGCATCCAGAGCATCCCAGGTACCTGAGACTTGCTGCACCACCAGATCTGAATCACCATAGCATATAATGCGCTGCACACCAACCTCCTTTGCTACTCGCAAACCATGCACCACTGCCTCGTACTCGGCTACATTGTTGGACGCCTTGAAATGAATCTGCAGCACGTACTTGAGCTGATCCCGCTTGGGTGATGTAAGCACAACGCCAGCACCAAGGCCTTCTTTCACCTTTGAGCCATCAAAGTGCATTTTCCAATAGTTGGAAACTGGAGCAGGAGGTTCATACTGCATCTCGGCCCAGTCCACGAGAAACTCCGCCAGGACCTGAGACTTGATTGCTTCTCTCCTCGCATACGCAGGAGCGTACGCGGCTAGCTCAATCGCCCACTTGGCTACTCTGCCACTCGCCTCCTTGTTACCCATGATATCCGAGATGGGAGCAGAACTCACAACAGTGATGGGGTGCTCCTGGAAATAATGCTTCAGCTTTCTGGCGCCCAGGTACACACCATATGTCATCTTCTGATAGTGTGGATAATTTTGCTTGGAACTGGACAGCACTTCACTGAGGTAATAGACTGGGCGCTGCACATTCTTGCCTTCTTCTTCTCGCTCCACGACTATCACCACGCTGACTACTCGGTTAGTCGCTGCAATGTACAACAGCATAGGCTCCTTGGGTAGCGGACTAGCCAAGACGGGAGCGCTAGCCAGCATTGCTTTCAGCTCATTGAATGCCACATCCGCCTGTGGAGTCCAGACGAACTTGTCACTTTTCTTCATCAGCTGATATAGAGGCAGAGCCTTCTCGCCCATTCGGCCCAGAAAACGGCTCAGAGATGCCAGACAACCCGTGAACTTCTGCACATCTTTCAGTGATCTCGGTAAAGACATGCTCTCAATAGCTTTTATCTTAGAAGGATTGGCTTCAATGCCCCGACGAGAAACCAGAAAACCGAGTAGCTTTCCAGCCGGTACACCAAAGGTGCACTTACTCGGATTCAGTTTCATTTTGTACTTGCGTAGGTTAGCAAAGGTTTCCTCCAGGTCGGCAAGCAGAGTATGTGTTTTATTCGTTTTGATGACAATGTCATCTACGTACACCTGCACATTCTTGCCGAGCTGGTCGTGCAAGCATTTCTGCATGCATCTCTGATAGGTTGCACCCGCATTCCTCAAGCCAAAACACATGACACGATAGCAATAAGCCCCGTACGGGGTAATGAAAGCAGTCTTTATTTGATCAGCAGGGTTGAGTGCTATCTGGTGGAAACCAGAATAGGCATCTATGAAAGACAACAGTTCACAACCAGCAGTGGAATCGATCACCTGATCGATGCGGGGTAGCGGGAAAGGATCCTTGGGGCATGCCTTGTTCAAGTCGGTGTAGTCGACGCACATGCGCCATGCAGTGGCAGCCTTGGGATCTTCCTTTTTCTTCTCGACCATGACCGGGTTGGCTAACCAATCCGGATGCAGCACTTCCATGATGAAGTTACTTATCAGCAGCTTGGTGATCTGATCACCGATGGCCTTCCTTCTCTCATCTCCGAAACGGCGCATAGCCTGCTTCACGGGCTTGGCGTCAGGACGCACATGCAAAGAGTGCTCAACCAACTCCCTCGGGACTCCTGGTAGATCTTCATTGGTCCAGGCAAACACATCCCGATTCTCACGGGGGAAGTGGATGAGCGCGCTTTCCTATTTCTCCACCAACCCGGAACCAATGATGGCTACGCGGTCGGGGAACTCGGGGTCGACCTGGACTGTCTTGGTCTCCTTGGCAGCTTGGAAAGCAGTACCGTGCTGGGTACTCGGCACACCTTGTGCGCCAGCTTGTGCGGACTGAGCCATGGCCACCACCTCGTACATCTTCTTCTTCTCGGCAGCAATCACCATCGATTCCGCCAGCTGGGAGCTAGCAGAGGCACACTCCATGGACTTCTTGTAATCTCCCGAGATGGTGATGATGCCATTGGGACCAGGGATCTTCATCTTCAGATAAGCCACATGTGTAGAGGCCATGAACTTGCTCAGAGCAGGCCTGCCGAGTAGAGCATGATAGGGGCTCTGATGATCCACCACTTCAAACTGCAGGCGCTCTGTGCGGCAGTTCTCCCGGGTACCGAATAGCACATCAATCCACACTCGGCCAATCGGGTTGCATGAGATCCCGGGCACAATGCCATGGAAGGTGGTCTTGCTGGGCAGCATCATGTTCTCGGCTAGGCCAAGCTTCTCGAGTGTGTCCTTGTTGTACTCGAGCTGGTCTAAACTCAGCTCAAGCCTGATCTTCTCCAACTCCGCCTGCTCGGCAAGCAGCTCCTGGCGTTGCCGCTCGAGCTGCTCCCTCGCGGCTAGGAGCTCGATGTCGGTGGGAGTGGGCATACCAGCTCGCGCAGCAGACGCGGGGATGACCGTAGAGGTGGAGGGCGGCAAGTTGCTTTCCTTCTCGTAAGGCCGGTGATTCCTGCCACCAGCGGGCGGTTCGTCAACCTCCTCGACCACGGCCGCAGCGCCAGTAGCAGCTGCGCCAGTGTTTGCCGCCAAACCCGTCACCATCACCTCAGCGCAGCTTGCAGAGCTGCATGCAGGCCTTCCGCGAGCAGCAATCACCGCGGGTGGATCCTCCGCGTCATGCACCAGCTCAGGGTACGCGGGGTTGGCGACGGTGGCGACGTAGACGAGATGAGAGCCGAAGGAGATCACCGAGCCGCCCTCAGGCATGGCCATGCCGCCGAAACAGCCGGCGTTGTCGGTGACGAAGTCGAAGGAGCCGAATCTGTGGACAAGGCCACAAACTACGCGCTCCGCTGAAGAAGATCCCGTCCGAACAGAAACTCCAGCCAGCGCCGCTGGTTGCCCCACGGTGGGCGCCAACTGTCGTGGTGGTGTCACGGCAGATGCCATGGGATGGCTAAAGATGTGGGGACGATGGACGCTGGAGGTGTCCGGGGAGGGATCACGCGACGAGTAGCCGCGTGAGGTAAGAACAATACACTGCAAACAACACAATCTACCCAGGTTCAGGGCCCTCGTGAGGAGGTAAAACCCCTACTCCTGCCTCTCTGTATGTATTACGATGTTTCTCCGAGTAGCCACAGTACAAAGAATATCTCTACCGAGTTGCCACTCTCCCCTCTCCGAGTAGGGCTAGGTCAAGAACTTAGGGTTCTAGGGTTTATGCGTGACCCAGTATGCGGTCGATGTGAGCATGCCTCGCGCAGGAGGCGGCGGGGCACCTTATATACCTGGTGCCCAGCCGGATACGTCCAAACATGGACAAGTGTCGACATAGTGTGCACACCGTCCTTCTTCCGGGTTCCCGCTGACAGCTTTGGTTCCTAACCTTGGCTTCATCTGGAAAGTCGTTGGGCAAAACTAGGGGACAGACTGGTATCACTGTACCTAGGCACAGAGTAGGCCCCCCTTATCCTGCCACGGCCTGCTTCCATGCTGTCACTGTCAGGCAGGCCGGTCCCAGATGAACAGTAGTTCGAATGCTGCCAAGTACGGACCCAGGATACGCGGGATCCTGTGTCAGAACGGCTCCTTTGACTTTCTGGCCCGAGTAGGTTCCCGCCTATTGTTCCCGCCAATTGTACTCGGGCCAACTCTTCTACTCGAAAGGATAGAACTTGACTGATATCTCCTTCTGGTCATCTTGAGGTGAGACCAAGTAGCCGTCGACCGGGTAGCGAGTACCAGGTAGTCGGCTACTCGACCAAACCTTCCTTCGGTAAGCCGCCTTTACCACTTGCCTTTACCCTACTCGGGGGTAACCCCCCGACATCCGCCCACTTCTCGCACCCCTCGATGACGACGAAGACGTGGAGGAACTTGAAGTCGGAGTCCTCGCCGTTCTTGTACGCCTCGAGCATCCGGACGAGCTCCTTCTCGCGGTTGGCGCTGCTCTTCGGCCTCATCGCGACCTCCTCATGGATGCCATGCCACTTGTTGAAGGCGGCCTGGATGTTCGCCCAATGGTTCGCCATGGCCTTCTGGCTGCGCTCTGTGACGCATGAGGCGAAGTCGGGGTCGATCATCCGGGCTCGTCGTACGCAGTCTTCACCCGCTTCCAGTAGTTGTCGACGTGCTGGTTGGCGCCGACGATCGGGTCCATGCTGATCGTCTTCCAAGCCTCGGCGAGAAGGACATCCTCCCTGTGCGTCCACTTGATGCGAGGCTCGACGGGGGACGAGGGCGCTGCCTTGGGTTCCTTGCGGGGACGGCCAGGGCCACGGCGCTTTCGTCCATCCTCGGTCGGATCTGCTCCCTCTGGTGCAAGAGGCGTCTCGTCGATCTCGTCATCGCCGCCCTGCGCCTCCGTCGCCTGCGTGCCGGTAGAGCATCCTTCGCCGTAGTCACCGCCGCCCTGCGCGAAAAACTCGCCGCTCTGCTCGAGGAAGCCCGGGCTCGCTGCCGCCGCCATCGAGCCGGCCACGATGATCTCGTCCATGTAGCTGTTGTCTTGGGTCTGCAGCCCGGCCATGATCGCACGGCGGTGGGACGGGGAAGCTGCGTAGCCGGCGAGGCGCCGTACATCATCGGCGGATGGTAGGGGAAGGTGAGGCTGGGGTTGAAACCGCCCAGGGGGTCACCTTCGACGAACCACGCAGGCGTCAGGTGCGGCGACGGGCGCGGTGACGGCGATGGCGACTTCTTCCATCGGGCGAAGATGGGACCGAAGCCAGTCTTCCGCTTGGCGAGCGGCGCCGCGTATGCAACCGGAGTAGGCGGCTCATCTAGCGCCACCTCCTCCTCCTCCTCCTCCTCTTCCTCGACGGCGGCCTGTTCCTCCGCCTGCAGCTGCATCATCAACTGCCTCTGCCGCTGCGCCGTCTCGCTCCCCTGGCGCTTGACGTTGGCCGTTGCCAGGCGCGTCTTCTCGGTGATCCAGTCCTTGTTGGTCATGCCGGGCGGCCTCTCCTTCGGCGCTCTCGGCTTGCGCGTCTTTTTGCCGAGCTCGGAGGTCGCGAGAATGGCTACGGCGATGGCAGCAGCGCGGGGTCCTGTGAATCGGGCGGGAGCCATGGCGTCTAGATCTTGGGGTGGGGGGCAAATGGCGGGAATAGAGTGGGGGAGAGGTACATGTGGGGGGAAAAGTGGAGGGAACCGCCGAAAAAATGGAGGGAAATTGTCTTCCGTCGCTGACAAGTCTGGCCCACGCGCGCATTTTGCCCCCCCCCCCAAAGCCGAACCCAGCGCGTTGGGTTTGGACTGGGTTCGGCGGCGTGAAACGGCGGAAAAAAAACGGCGGAAAGCGGCGCTAAACCGAGTCCTGGGGGGCGACTGGTGAGATTTCGGCGCTTTCGGCGCTAAAAAGGCCGCTTGGGGGGCTCTGGGGGGGCGGCTGGAGATGCCCTTAGCTGCCATTTGATGTAAAGGATTATGGCTAACTATACGACCACTCGCCCCCAAAGCATTTACTCTAGAGTTCATTCTTGGTCCTGAAATTCCCAATTATGCCAAGAATAAAGGCAAAGAGGCTCACAACACTGTCTGGTCCTCTCCTTCTCAGTCCTCTAGTGGCATTGTCAAATTCTTCAAAGCCATGTTATCCACTTGTAGTGATGCTCGTGCTATTGCTCATGAGTCTTGGGAGCTCTCCAAAGAGGCATGCGTGGGTAGGTACGGTCGTGGCGAGGGGATGATGGCGACACGCTTTCACCTCCTCCACCCCTCCAACTGCTCATGGCGATTTCGATGGCGATCCAGCGGAGGCGGAGCTCCGTTTAGAGGGGTGGCCCACCAGATCAAAGGTGGGGGTTTCACGATGGGAGGTGAGTTCCCGTCATCATCTTGTCGCGATGCCCTCCCTCGCGCACCGGAACGCTGGTCTTCAGCCGTGATCGACCGCGGCTGGTCCTACTCGATGTGAGGGGGGGTTGTGCTCGATGGCCGTTATGCGTCTAAAGGCGAGCTTCTGCGGGCAAGATCATGGACCGCCATCGTGGTGTTCGAGTTTTGGATAGGGAGGGCATATTTGCCGTCACTGCCGAAGGTCCCTCTGTGGCCCTATTCACCGGCATCGTCGAGGTGGACAGTAATCTATACTATGGATGAATTGGAACCTAATCTTCCAGGTGTATTAATTCTCCGTAAGGAGGAGCGGAGGCTCGTCCTGGTCCATTCCGGCGGAATCGCCGTGGATGTATGTTTGCTCGACCATGGAGAGGTGATCATTTCTAGCGCGACAGTTGATTTACCTTACGTTACTGCCGAGGTTGGCACATTACTTTCAGTGATACATGATCCACCGGCCGATACATGGGTCCCTCGGCGGCCGTGTCGGGAGCTGGGTCCTCGTTTGCTGTTTGGTAACACTAACAGAGTGGCACATGTTGCAGATTCGCCATTTACGTGTGTCCCTGGGCGGGCCCGCCATTCTCGGCCACCGAGACTGCGGTTAAAGCTAGTCCTCTCTCTCCCCACGACCTCTCAAATCTAAAATCTAGATTCGGCCACATCTGGGAGAGGGGGAGAGCGGCGGGGATACCTAGGGTGGTTTTCGTCGCCGTCGAACCGCCAAAATCGATCTTGCGAGCGGTCTCTTCGTTCTCTCCTTGGAAGTGGACGGTGAAGGGGGGTCGGAGAAGCTTCACTTCCCGTTCTCTTGGCTCCGTGAGAGATAGCGTACAACTTCACGGGCGGTGGGGGGAGAAACAATTGCCCTCCTCCGAGGGTCAACTTTCCTCGAAGCCACCCTCCTGGTGGATATGCATCGAGAACCTCCTTCCCGTAGAGATTCCAGCAGCAGCAACACAATAAAGTCCGCTCAAACCATTCTTCAGCCGCAGATCTGAGAGATAGAGAGGAGGTTAGGGTTGGTGGTCGTGCTAGCGATTCTAGATCTCGTAGCAGGGAGGGTGGCCGCGGTTTTGGAAGTTGCGATGGAGGTAGAGGTTTCAACTCGAACAGGCTTGGTGCTATTGGAAGGGATTCTTCTTCTCTTGGTGCTTCTTTTACCTTTGGAAATAGAGATAGGTGGAATCGCCATGCTGGGATGAGAGAAGAGGATTCTGACAACTCCAGGGTGAGAGAAGAGCTACTTCTCAGTACAATCGGCGACGAGATTCGACCAGCAACTCCTCTGCATTTGTTGGTATGATTCAGTAAACTAAGGATGGTGGGTTTGTTTCATTCAAGGACCAGGATAGTGACAAGATCTCTCAGGATGGAAGGAACATCAATTCTTCTCCTAGGAACATCTCTTTCCAGGAGGACATGAACACAGTGATTGACACAGAGAATGTTTGTGTTGTTTGTGGTGATGAACATGTGGACATGTTCATCTTTAATGAGATCAAACCTTGGGAGGTAGCCACTCCCTTTGTGGGTGATGCAGTCCCTGGTGGTGGCTTCTTTGTCATTCCTAACATTGGGAATGCAGCTCCAGCCAAAGAAATCTTTCACGTTGTTATTGAAGTTGTAGAGGGAGACCCATCTAGCAGGGAAGTTGAGAATGAATTCACTCAGTGGGCAGGATCCAGATGTACCTGGAGGTGGTATGGTAAACCTCTAGCTGCCAAGAAGTTTCTTATGAGATTTCCTAGTTCAAGGGATATAGATTCCTGGGTTCACTTTGGCAGGACCAACATAAGGACAAGGCCAAATGTCATCATTACTATGGAGCACCGGTCCCCTTCTTTTGGGGCTACAGGTGAAATAGATGTTGCTTGGTTCTAGGTTAGGGGCACCCCTCTGAAAAATAGAAACTACCTCACTGCTACCTTTGCTGGCAGCTTGGTTGGCAGGACCCTGATTGTCGATAGACATAGTCTGAATAATGTGGATTATGCCAGAATTTTCATTGGAAACAATGATGTTTCCCTTGTACTCCCAGTGGTACCTAATGTGAAAATTGGTAACAACTTCTATGAAATTGAGTTCACTTGGTAAATTCATGTGTCCAAGCAAAGTAAAGAGCAAGTTGGGTCACAGGAGAAGATTAAGCCTGATGACAGCAATCACAAGGACCTAGGCCCTAATGCTCACACTCCAAAAAGAACAAGGACTGGATCTGGTGGCAATGGTGGGGGTGGTCGTAACTACACTCCAGGAGGTTTTATGACTGATGCAAGAAGAACTTCTGCTGCGGATATGGGGTGCAAGGTTCTGGTAAACAAACTGTGGCTGGGGAAGGTGGAAAGAGGAGAGCTCCAGAGCCTGTTAAGAGTGCTCATAGTGATAGTGATGATGACTCCTTCTGTTCCAAGGTGCACAAGCTGGGTTACAATCCTGGGCATGGAAAATTGCAGATGTTTCCATCCAATGGTGCTGGGGGTAGTTCTGCCATGATAGCACCTGAAGTGGACTACTGCTCCAAATATCTGGAATACCTGACTGAGCCCAAGCTTTTGGAGGCAGGGATGGTAGAACACCCAGATGAGCCTTTCAAAATGAGCTCACCTCTGAGGAGTTCCTTAAGCAGCTCCTCACATCTTGTGGGAAGGGATGCTTCATCAGATACCTGGAGCTAATCTTGACCCTGTGGTGGAGTCTCCTAGTTCTTCTCAAGACTCCCAAGGGGAGGAGAGATCTAGTTTTGGTAATGTCGACTCTGAGACTGGATCTCGACATGTGATTTTATCTATTTGTATTACAGAACTATCTCCTAGTCAAGTCCATGCAAAATCTGTGCAAGGGGGCAGGCCCTCTACGCCTGGTCCACCTACCTCTCTTACTCCTTCTCAACCTGCTCCTTCTAGGGCAAGTTCTAGGAACCGTGCAACTGGGCAAGCTAATGTCATGGTTTATCAGAGAGCTGCAGCTCAGGCTTCATGTAGAAATGATTCAGGTACAATTGCTTCTATTATTCCCTTTTTTGTCTTAGCTGATAATAATGTGTCAGATAAATCTCTTGAGTTGGTATTGATCCTACTTCTATTCCCTTCAAACTATCAATTTGTTGCATGACCTAGAAAATTCTAGGACGGAGTTATCGAAAAATTGGTGGTTAGTGTAACATCTGGGTGTTATCAATTGAAGATATTTCAGTTGGGAAGGGGGGGAATGAAACTCTTGCTCCTATTGTTGAGGAAGAGGGTAATGTGGTATCCTATGATACTTATTCACCACCTTTTACCCCCTGTGGTATCTAGGAGAACTCAAAAAACTTTCTGCTTCTAAAGTCAGGAAAGAGCAGGGGGTGCCCCTTGGTGGCACTTGTTCCTTTAGTAGGGTTTAGGCAAAACACCCTTTGAGTGGCATTGTGTCTGGGCCCAGAGTTAGAAACAAACCCAGCAAATTTCAATGTTAGGTCTTTATCTGAATAGTAGAGGGGTGTGTAAGAAATGGTTTGCTTTTTTGGTTGAGAGATTAATATCTGAATTTGGTTTTCACTTCATTGGCATCCGAGAAACAATGAAAAAATAAATCAAACCTTCTATTTCGAGGAGATTTGATCAAAATAATGGGTACTGGCGGCATTGGTCCCCTTTAGTTGGTAAATCTGGTGGCATCCTCTGTGGTGTCAAATCCTCTAGGTTTGACATCATTGATGCTACCATTGATAGATTCTTTGTTAAGGCTGTTGTGTGGGATAAGAAAATAAAAAACAAAATGGTTCTTGTGGTGATCTATGGAGCTGCCTAAGATAAGGAGAAAAACATTTTTCTTTTGTCTTCCTTTGCCAACTTATGCTCTAATCTCACTTTGACTGCCTTGATTGGGGGAGATGTCAACATTCTTAGGTTTTGTAATGAGAAAAACAAACGAGGGGGGTTTCAAAGTTTCCTTCTATTTTAATTCAATCATTCACACTCATGCCTTGATAGAAGTGTTTCTTTCTGGATGCAATTTCACTTGGTCTAATAATCAGGTGAATCCCACCCTTGAGAAGCTTGACGGGGTCTTAATGAAATCAGATTGGGAAAAATATTTTCCCCTTACTTCTCTCAGGAAAATTCCTAGTTTAATCTCTGATCACAATCCTTTTATGTGGACACTGAGGAGATGGCTCCTCCTATTTGTAAGGAATTCAGATTTCCTAAATCATGGATTGATCATCGTGAGTTCATTCCTAGGGTTGAGAGGCTTGGTCATTTCCTATCCCAAGTAATGATAGTGTGGGGGTGTTTCAGAACAAGATTAAGCTGGTGAAAATTTGTTTGAAAGGATGGGGAAATGTGAGAGGGACCAATATGAAAGACAAGAAGGAGCTGACTCATGAACTAGAAGTGTTAGAGAAGCTGGAGGAGTTTTGTGTTCTTTCTGGTAGCCAATTGTGTAGGAGAGGGGAAATCCAAGAGAAGTTGATGAAGTTATATGAAGAGGAAGAGAAACATTGGTTTGAGAGGTCAAGTATGAGATGGCTTTTACAAGGTGACTCCAATTTAGGTTTTTTTTTTCACAGAGTGGCTAATGGAAGAAGGAGGAAGAACACAATGTACTCCCTACTTGATGGGGACATGCAAATTCAAGGGACTAGTGACTTGCTGCTTCATGTTATTGAGTACTATAAGAAGCTTTCTGGTCCTGGAGAAGGGAACCTGGTAAGATTTAGCTTGGGTACTTGGTATGAGAATGAAATGTTGTCTGCTTTGGACAATTTTGAGTTGGATAAGCTCTTTCTTGAGTCTAAAATTAAAAGAGCAGTTGACTTGATGGTTAGAAACAAAGCCCTTGGCCCTGATGGGATTCCTGTTGAATTCTTTCAGGCATGCTGGCCTATTGTTAAAAGGAGGTAATGGCATTGTTCAATGACTGGCATCAAGGAAAACTTAGCCTTTACATGTTTAATTTTGGAATGATCATTCACCTACAAAAATCACAAGATGGAGACTGCATTCAAAAGTATAGACCTATCTGCTTGCTTTGGGTCATCTATAAGCTCATTACCAAGGTGTCCACCCTTATAGTGGAAACTGTGATGGGGGAACTCATTTCATCTTGTCAGACAGCTTTTATTAAAGGGAGGAACATTATGGATGGGGTGTTATCTCTTCATGAAATCCTACATGAGTCTAGAAAAAATAAGAAACAAGGGGTGGTTTTCAAGATTCATTTTGAGAAAGCCTATGACAAAGTGTACTGGGCATAATTATTGCATTGTTTCTCTTAAAGGTTTCAGTAGCTTGTGGAAGAGAATTATAGAGTACATGGTTAAGGATGGTACCCTTTGTGTTAAAATAAACAACACCAGGGGGAGGACTTTGGTAGTCACGAAGCGGTTAGACATGGTGATCCCTTCTCCCATTTCCTGTTTAATCTTGATGCTGAAGGTCTCGCAAAACTCATTCATATAGCTCAGGGTAATGGAGATCTTGTTGGTCTGGCTCCCTACCTAAGACCAAATGAGGTGGCCATCTTCCATTATGCATATGACACTCTACTCATGGTTTGGGAAAATAATGACCAGGTAAGGCAGCTGAAGCTAATACTCTATTTGTTTGAAGCCATGTCTGGGCTAAGAATTGACTTCAACAAAAGTGAGGTCTTCATGGTGCTAGAGGATGCACATAGGGACTTGTTCTTCTCTGAGTTGTTGGACATGCTAGTTGGGCGTTTGGCCAATGAATTATCTGGGTGTGGCAGTTAGTGGATCAAGGCTACATGTGGCTGATTTGAGAATTCTTAATGACAAGCTAAAAAATAAGCTGGATGGATGGGTTGGCAATGACTCCTCAATTGGAGGGAGACTCATTTTAATCCAATTCTCCCTCGGTAGTGTTCTCACATATGTCATGTTTATGCACTTGATCCTTGAATCAAACTTAAAAGAGTGGACTGCTATCATTAGGAAAATTTCTGGCAAGGTAATGCAACAAAGAGGAAGTATTACCTGGTGAGATGGCCCATCATTAACAAGCCCAGATTCAAGGGTGGGATTGGGATAAAAGACCTTAAACTTTTCAACATCAGTCTGTTATGCAAGTGGTGGTGGAGGATAGATTTTGAGGAAGGGACTTGGCAGAATCTGGTCAGGGCTAAATATGGTATCAATAAAGGCATTTGGACGGGTGAAGCTTAAACGTAATGACTCTCCCATTTGGAAGGATCTCCTTAAGATCAAGGATTTGTGTCTGCAGAGGAGGATGATGGTAGTGCATGGGGTAGAGAGACTGACTTTTGGCATGATTAGTGGCGTGGGTCTGCTCCCTTTTGTGAGCAGTTCCCCAGCTATATGGACTTTGTAATAATCAAGTAAGTACACTCAGGTGAGAAGTGGGAGAGAGGCTGGCAACTTGATCTGAGAAGATGGTTGGATCCCCAAATGCAAAACCAGACTGGCCTGATGAGGAGTGCTCTTATGTCTACGGCTATTCGTGAAGGCCCTGATAAACCTAGGTGGAATTTCACTAAATCTGGGATTTTCACTGTCAAGTCCACATACAAACAAAATTTCTCCTTTGCTGTGGGTAGGTCCTTTACACAGTTGTGGAAAGTCAAAATTCCCCTAAAAATCAAGATTTTGTTGTGGTTGATTTGGCACAACTCCATTGCTACTAAAGATAACATGAGAAAGAAGAAGTGGGTGGGGGATTTCTCTCGTCTCTTTTGCTCTGCTGGTGAATATGTTTCTCATTTGTTCTTTTCTTGCCCAGTTGCTGGTTACATGTGGAGTGATGTCTGCTCTGTTCTCGGTGCTTTGTCTAGACCTACATGCTTCACCCAATATTTTTGGTGGATTGCTAACATTTTCCCTAGGGGATCTAACTTGCATATAGTTGAGCTGGGCGATCTGGAAGACTAGAAATAAAGCCTGTTTTGAGGGGAAAAAAAGTATCTCTTCGCCTGTTGAGCTCATCGGTTACATGTGTGTTTTCTTACGATACTGGGCATGTTTGCAAAATGAAGAGGATAAATCTGTGTTGGAAGAAGGAGCTGCGAGGATCCAGGAGGTGGCCGTAGCTGCCCATGATCGTGTCCAAGCGCCACCGAACAGAATCACTACCAAAGAAACTGGAGATGATATAGAAGAATAGCTTTGCTGCAACTTGGGTTAAGAAGAAATTTGACAGAGAAGAGAAACTTTTGTGGTGTTCCCTAACACCCAATGCTCACCTGCTTCTGGCTGAAAACGGTTATGTCTTGTAACTAAGTGTCTGCTACCTTGTTTTGGGTTTTGTCGCACTTTGATCGCTTCCTTGGGGTGGGGTGGGGGGGGGGGGGGGGGCTGATCTTCCCCTTGGCTTTTTCATGTTACCGTTTAAACTGCAGTTTATGTACTTGTTCTGGTCATTCTACATTCTTTTTGTAGTTTGACTTGGTCCCCCTTTTGTTGTAAGGAGACATCAGAACCTTAGTTTTCTCTCTTTTGTTCTCGTTTTGTACTTGTTCTGTTATTGTAGTGGAACCCGACCCCCTTTGGGGCCGTATGGAAAAGAAAAAAACAGCATAAGTGCATCCAGGCAGAGGCCGGAATTTTTCCTTCTTGAAAATATAATATTAATGCGTACCTAAAAGCAAACCTTACCTCAGTTGTTTTCTTAAAAAAAAGTTGCCTCTTTCATAATCTTGTTTTAGACCACAGGTAACACTGGTGGTGGTGATATCAACCCGGAAAATCTAACAGGTTCGTTATACATCAGTAAGGTTTTCACCTTTGATGATGTTTGAGGATTCGTATGGAGTACATTTGCAACATCTGTGCGACATTGTTGTTTTAAAATCAGCAGTGCGCATAACTTGCATAAACTTCTCATATCTTATACGCGTCTTTTATGAAACAACTCCGATGGTTAACGGGCCGGTAAAAAAGCATCCCCATGGTGATATATGTTCGGGGGCTGGGTGTCTTCTTTTCCAGCAAAACCAGCGCAAGCTTATTCTCCGTGGGGTGGCAGCGGTGTGCTGGACAAACAGGAGAACAGAAAATGCAATCTGTTTCGGTATCCAAGTGATCCATGCATGTGTGTAGATTTTTAGTCAGTGTAACCACATTGACACCATGACGGTCTCACAAAGCCAAAGAACTGCGGTAAGGGAATAAGGATAGGGACAAGAAGTGCATGTGTGGGTCATCAGAGTGAGGAGCTGGATGCTGCAAAGGAAGATCTTTTCACATCAAGCAAGTAGCCAGCATTGTTTCTTAACCCCCACCGGTAGTTTTTCATCTTGCACAGCTTTGTGCCCATTCGGAACCCCATGCATCAGGAGCTGGATGCTGCAAAAGCAGGTCGAGATTTCTTGATGCCGTAAGTTCCGGAGTCAGTCACAGGAGATAAGACTTGTCCATCACACAAGCATCGAAACTTGGCTTTACCGCCGGGGTGCAACAAGGCTGCTGCTGCTGCTGCAGTGCTAGCTGTGGACGGATCAAGTAAACCAATTTTGGTTCAACATCAACACCATGCAGTGACCACTACTGAGAAGCATTCCTGCCCAAGCTTTCTTCTTTCCTTCCTTATATGGTTCTCGCACACAATCAGGAAAACAGAGACGCATGCACCATAGTAGCACTCAAGCTACATGAGCAGCAGATGCGTGTCCATGAAACCGAGGAACCTCAGCGGCAAGCTGCCGCTCTCGGAGGACGTCGATCCTCCTGAGACGAGCCAGCAGCAGCACGAAGCAGATGACGGTGGCGGCGATGGCGACGGCGACGCCGAGATGGTGCATTTCAGCCACCCCGAGCACCGGCTCGCCCGGTTCGACTTCCCGTACCTGTTCATGTGCATGGGCTGCAAGGAGTACGGCGCCGGCAAGCGGTTCATGTGCCAGATCTGCGGCTTCCAGCTGCACGACTTCTGCGCCCTGGCTCCCCCGTCCCTCCACGACCACCCCTTCCACCCCAAGCACCAGCACCTCCTCTTCTTCCAGAAACCAGGTAGGTTCAAACAGAGCTAGCTAGGCCACTTAACGTAGGTGTATGTGTAATGCGCCGTCGCGTTTTGGGCAGGCGGGTTCCTCCGGTGCAAGTGCGACGTGTGCGGCAAGGCCGTGAAGGGCTTCTCGTTCCGGTGCGCGTGCTGCAGCTTCGACGTGCACCCGTGCTGCGCGGCCATGACGCGCCGGATGGAGCTCCCGGCGCACGGCCACCCGCTGCTGCTCGCGGCGCCGGACTCGGGCGTCGCCACCAGCTTCGTGTGCCAGGTGTGCCGGAGGCGTCGGTCAGGCCAAGTCTACCAGTGCATGCCGTGCGGGTACTACCTCCACGCCAGGTGCGCCAAGGACATGATGAACGGGCTCTACGAGCACGGCGTGGTGCCGCCCGAGAGGACCAACCCGCTAGCTACCGTCGCCAAGGTCACCATCAACGCCCTCTTCAGCGTAATCGGCGGCCTCGTCGAGGGCATCGGCGAGGGGATCGGGGAGGCCTTCGTCGAGAACATTGGCAGGAGCAGGGGCAGAAGCTTCAGATGAATGAAGATGCAGAAACTTAATGTGTTCGTGTACGTGTGTGTTTGTGGCTATGGCCAAGTGATGCTATTCGTACTAAAAGTGTGCCTCATACTTTAAACAAAACTGTAGCTGATACACAAACAAGCAGGCACCAAATCTGAAAAACAAAATTAGCTGAAACTTACCTTTGCCTCCAATCCGGCGATCTCCAGGATGGCTTCTCCTCCTGCTACCAAGGAGCAGTTGGTTCCGGCAAAGTGTGACATACACCACCAGCAATTAACAATCCAGATATACAGGTAAAATTTAAAGCAACAACCCAACTGCACATAAAGCAATGATGATAAAATAACATACACACATGTAAAATATAACAGACCACCACCAGCACACCAGATATATATTATGTCCAAAATAAATCTATAGATATTATTATGTTCACTTTAACGAATATTTCGCCACCATCCCACAGGTCTAGCACAATGCACTCCCAACACAATCTATAAGGTAAAATAAGTACAGTAACGGCATCCACGGTTTTTAAACAGAAAAAAATAAGCCATGTCTAGGTAGAGCAACCAGGTTTCCCGCAAACCAACTGTCTCCAATTTTCTATTGGAAGCCACCTCTCCACCTCCCTACGGTTGTGGATGAATCCATAGGGGGTAGTACTAACTATATAATTCAGAAGCCAAGAGAACTTAAACCGGGGAGGTTTAAGAATCTGATTGCAAGGATCAACGCGACAGCTGCTAGGGCGACCGCAACCCCGATGAACATGTATTGCCGCGGCGTTCTCCTCTTCAACTTGTTACGCAGGGGTGCAGGCATGGGCTGTAACTTGTTTAGCTTGACGATCCTCCTTGGGACTGCTTGTTGAGGAACATCAGGATCCCTAGCATTTTGGGATGTATTACTTTCAGTGTCTACGGTAACTATAGCTGGAGAGTTGCCCTCGCCACCGCCACGTGGCAAGTCTGTTGGCACTATGTTCTTTTGATCCTTCTTTAGTCTCCTCTGCACATGTTTGATAATAGGATGTACAGTTAATAATTTGCTGTGTGGGCACTATGGTATATCAAGAAAGATTGAGCTCCAACATATAAAAGCACAAAAGTGTGGAAACATACCTGTTCCTTCATCTCAGTTTCCTTCCGTGCTCTGATCTCAGCTCTTTCCTGAGCCTTCTGTGCTTGCTTTTTCTTTCTCTCCTCAGCCTCCTTAGCTTTGGCCTTTTGCTCCAAGACGAGTCGTTCCTTGTCAGCTGCAGCTTTCAGCTTTCTTAGTTCCTCCTCCTTCTGTGCCAACTCCTCTGCCTTCTTAGCTAGCTCCAACTCCTCCGTCTGAAGACGGGCCTTCTCCTTTTCAATGTGTTTTACATCTTCCACTTCTGATGCTGGAGCTGTAGTTTTTTCTTTCTGGGATGAAGTACCAGCTGTCTTTGATTTGGCCTGCTTATGGATCTGGTTTGGTGGTAAAACTGGAAAGGAATCCTCTTCTACAGGAACTATAACTGCAGCAGACTTTTCAGGTGCTGCTTCTGAAGTTGTAACGGGCATGTTTGGGCTTGAAGCAGTGAGTTTTGATGGATTGCTCGGTCTTCTGTTGAAATTGATCTTGGGGGGGATGACTGGAGGCTCCTCGTCAGGGCCAAGTGATCTTCCATCATGGGTCCCAAGTCTCCTCAAAGTGCTACTCTTGTTTGCTTCAACATACATCCTGCGGAAGTCATCATCTTTGTTCCACATCTCCATAAAGTTCCCTATCTGAAAGTGGAAGAACGTTAAAAAATTACTGATCAGAGAATAGAGCATCATATTGCAGCATAAATCCAGAAACACCAGTTGTAGTTTAACGACAATTCATAAATAGCATAAGAAAGGAGTCATCGCGATGCTGCTATTGATCAGCCATCAGAGGTATTATTATGAATTAGCATTTTGGTACTTAGTTGCAGGAACATCTCACCCAAAGACCCTAGTAGATTCAAAATAGTAGATAATCACTTACATTAAGGACTAGCACTGCAGCACATGTTTTGTCAGAGATAACAAAATGTAAATGTCGGTGGCATGTTTCCATGATGTTGGCTAATTGGCTCAATAGCAAGTGGCAGTTGACAAATGTAAGCAACCAAGACGGGGATAAATATCAATCCTACAAAATGCAAAACCGAGATAATACCAGAGAGGGGTTCTGTGCTTTACCTGAGTTCTACAATACGAATGAAGTCCATCCATGTCCCGACTTCTTTGGTACTTGGTCACAACATCGCGGTCTTGCATGTACATTTTATTGAACTTGTTCTGCCATGCCAAAAAGGAGAGAAGGGTTTTCAGTTTTTTTTTAACAACTAACGAGAAATACTACAAATTAGCCTCTGCATTGTAGCACAGTAGTATTTTTCCTAACAAGGGAAACTTAACTTCCCTGCCTCCATCACTAACGGAGACAGAAAATATAGTAGCAGATTACAAAGAATCCAGATATCAACGGTACAGGTGCATGATACATAGCAAGGCAAGAGGCACTCTAATTAAACTGCATAAAGCCAATCTATCAATCAGTATAATCAGGAACTAACCTCACGTCGGGTTCTCACCCAGGTTTATTTATTATTTGAGCTTTCTCAACATTTAACCAGTCAATATGCCTCCATTTTGTGGATGATGTAAAACTTTGGAAACAATAACTGACGACTAGACGGCTTTGTTTATTTAGCATAGAAATATTACACTACAAGCCTCCCTTAAATGCAAGAAGCTTCTTACCTTCTTGATTGGTTCCGCTCTCAGCTCAAACCAATTCTCGTAGGCCTGCTGACGTATTGCATTAGCAGCATTCACTTCATCGCTTATTTTTTTCAGACCTGCTCTTTCAGCCTCAAAGGAAATTTGAATCTTTTTTCTGTTCTCCTCAAGGGACTTCAGATTTTTAAAAAGTAAATCTGCTTCCTTCTTCAAAGTCTACAAAAGAGAAAAAATGTTCAGTATGAAAATTTGATAAAATTCAGACTGCAAAGAACAAGGTGCTTGTTTAAAGAAAAAGACCTTATGTTGCTCGTGAATGTGATCCTTTTGATGGAATGCTTCACTGATTTCAGCCTTTGAGCCCAGATTAGTGCACACTTGTTTCCTTTGGGCTTTTAGTTCATTAATCTCTTTGATGAAAAGCTTCTCTTGTTTCAAAGAAATGGTCTCATGTTCCATAGTCCTCTCTTTCCTCGCAATCTAAATCATCAGAATATTTTTAAGATAAGATGCCAGATTAAAAACCAGAAGAACATAAAACAATGGGGAATATAGTCGATACACCAGCGCAGAATTCTTACCAACTCATCAATTTCTTCAACTGAATTTGCTTGATTCAACTTGCCAATCACTGACCGTGCACTATCTAGACCATTCCTCTTATCAACATGAGCAGCTCTGGCTTCATTCTCTTCTTTCCGTGCTGCCTCTAATTTTTCCCGATGCTCATCAAAAATAGCCTGCAATATGTTAATCCAAAAGTCAGAAACATGCTAAGGAAGGAAAAGGAGACTGGGCGGACATTAGGAGGCATGTTACCTTTTGCTTTTTCTTGCGAACATTAAGTGCATCTCTTTCTTGAGTCAGGCGGTCCAGATGAAGTTGCGCCTCCTGTACCTTTTCCCAGACTTCATCACCCGCCAGTTTAGGAACTTTTACTATGTGGAAAAAATTCTGCGGCCAAATGGGCTGTATATATCCCTTGCGACTCTTATCAAGATCAATAGGTGACTCGCTAGAGTTCTCACCAATCTTCTCCTTGCCTTTCTCTGCATGTTTGTCATCATTCTTGTGCTCCACTGGAACTACCCCATCAACAGCTGAAGGTTCCAATACTGTTACACAATAACTAGGGTAAGCATTTATACTTTTACAAACATATAATCAAAATTAACTTTAAGGACAACAGTAAAATTAAAGAACCAATAAGAATATCCAAAAAAAAAAATGATTGCATACCTTCCAAACATTTGGTTTCAACCTCTTGAGAAGATCTACTGCATGCATTTATACTTTCAACATCTTTGCATGTCTCATCTGGCGTGCCCTCCTCCTGAGCCGTGCAAGGAGCCTTAGCCTCAGGTTCCAATGCAACATCTGCAAGGCAAGGACCTTCAATCGGAGAAACTAGCTCTTCACAAGTAGTTGATGCATCAAGAATCTCTGGCTGGCCATTGTTAGATTGGTAATCTGCAGAAAAATCATGTGATTCGCCTGTTTGACAAATACCACTGTCTTCACGAACCACATCAGACTCGCTTCCTGTAGCAGGAGAGGGTTTAACCTCATCCACCACAACAGCTTCATTGTAACCCAATGCAACAGGTTCACCTTGATCAACAGCAGCTTCGGTAGATACTTCAAGAGATGTATCGCCTGTTTTATATCTGAGTTCGGCGTCATCAGTCACAGCTGTTCCATGTTCCTCAGAAACATCGGATATAGCTTGATCGACAGTGGTGCTAAAGATTTCCTGAGAACTACACTCCCTTGCTTGTACACTGTCAGAACTTTCCAATTCGGTATCTAAATCAATGGACCTTGGCTCAATATGAACCGTAGAAGCTGCAGGCTCCCTTGCTTGTACACTGTCAGAACTTTCCAATTCGGTATCCAAATCAATGGACCTTGGCTCAATATGAACCGCAGAAGCTGCAGGCACATGCAACGGAACAACGTCATCAACCGTCCCAACCGCTTTACTTGCTTCTGCCTCTACCACAGCATCATCACTTTTATCAGCTACACCAGCACCAGGTAACTCTACCTGCTCATGCTTTTCAGTCTGTACAGAAGAATAGTCATTCAGAGCTAAATGTGCATCCTCAGGGCAAGCTTGTTCCTTCACCTCATCGACTTCGCCGGACGAATTCTCGAGCAGTGGTACACTCCTGTCTACAAATGCAGACCCGAGATCTTGTGTCTGAACAATGTCCGCTGTGTTCATTTCCACCGTGACAGACTTCACATCAGAAGCTGGCATGTTCCCATCACCTGCAGTAACTTCTACCTGGATTTCTTGATCCCCGTTAAGTTCAACAACTTGATCTGGTTCAGATTGTTCCGAATGAAGTATGACAGGAGAGGCATCATTCTTGCCCAATTCATCATCTTGCACTATTTGTTCACTTTCAGCAGGAACTGATTCATCTATTCCCTCCTTGGCGGGAGGTTTTGCTTCCTCGTCAGATGAGACAGCGACAGCCGTATCGCCATCATCTAAATCCCCCTCGCCATCCTTTTCTATTAGGTCTTCTGTTTCAACAGCACCACAGGTGACTTCATCCTTACCCTCATCATCAACAGCAGGTAGCTCTGCGGAAGTATCAGCAGTGTCCTCTGCACAGGCAGACCCGTTTGCAGCAACTTCCTCTTCTATAGTTTCCTTACAAGCCCCAGAATCGTTTCCATCCGATAATTCAGGCTCAGTCTTCAGTGCTTCTGTTTGTTCCACACCAGTGTCAAGCTCGGGAGCAGATGTGCAAGAATCAGCAATCGGCTCAACATGGGCATGCCCGTTGCTTCCATCCTGCTCCACCAATTCTGTGATAGTAGACTGTTGATCTTCGCCCTCATCGACATGAACGGCAGGCTCAGTAGCACTTGCACATGAATCAACACTCATGTCAGCATCGCGCTGTCCATTCATCTCTGAAACAACCGATTCATCTGCAACCAGCTCCATGACTTCAGCAGCAATAGGTTCTCCTGTGCTTTGCACGCCACTGCCCTCAGACTCCACGACAACAGGACCAGACTCAGCCTGTGTGGGGGTATCATCCGGGGCACTGAACTCCACAGCAGCATCGGCTCCATCCTGTTGTTCTTCAGGAGCAGCAACATCAGCAGCGGCAGCACTTGTTTCCTTTTCGCTCTCCTCGTCATTAACTACAGAATCCACTCCAGGTGCTGCGGAATCAGCACCAGCTTCCACATGGCTAATCTCAACTTCTGCAGGAGTATCTTGGCCACCCAGCTTTTCCTCGGCAGTCCCCTGCTCCCCCAGACCATCCTCAGAATTGCCGCTTACCTCCGCTTTGCCTTCGCCCACACCGTCCTCAGACTCCACGGCGGGAGGAGGAGCATGCCCGTTGGAAGATGGAAGCCCGACGGTGGCATCCGAAGCACCCAATTCCCCGCCGGCGGTCCCCTGATCCAAGTCCGCATCCGGGCCTGCATTGGTCGACGGCAGATCCTCCTCATCCGAGCGGGGGGAATCCGCCTTCTCGGAGACCGACCGGTCAGAGAGCCCGTCCGAGTCGCCGTTCACGATCACGAAGGGGCCGCCCACCGCCTCGCGCTCCTCCGCCGGCCTCTCCCCCGCCACCTTGGCGGCCGCCAATTCCGCCTTCGGAGCCTCGCTGGCGCCGTTGAGCGCCGTCCCCTCGGCCGTCATTGCTCCAAAACCGCGGATCACGGCCCGATCCTGCACGCCAGAACGAAAACAACACCGTCCCGTCAGCCCCCGTCTCGCCCGGATCACAGATCAACCAAACAATCCGCCAACGAAAAACGAAGCCCAGCACGAAGACGATACTACATCGCGGAGATTTCAAAAAACAGAAAAGATCTCGGAGCAGGAAGGCACTTACAACTCAGGCGCGGATCCGAGAAGAAGCTCCCCTCCGCCGTCTGCCCTCCCTGTCTCCCTCTTCCCTTCCGCACCAGGGCGCACGAGAAGAAGAAGAAGAAGAGAGGATCGATCCGAGCGCGGAGGCGATCGGCGAGATGGATCTGTCTCTCCTCTCTCTCTCGCCGGGTTGCTTCCGTTGTCTGTGTTCTGTTTTGCGCTTTGGGTTTTGGCGTGATTTTATTCTGAGGAGGAGTCTCAGATCTCTCTCTCCTCCTCCGCCTACTTGTATTTGTACTCCTCTTCTACTCCTACTGATGTGAGAGAGTCCGGGCGCGGCGTGGTGCGGCCAGCCTCCAGCCGAAAAGGAGTTTGGATATGACCCGATCCAACGTCTTTCTTTTTCTTTTCTTGTTGGGATTGCAAAGGATCCAAACAAATCCACCAAACAAACTCCACGGGCTCCTACGCGCAATTCCGTGTGGCCTGCGAGGTTGTATTTGTAAACTCGCAACAAGTTTGTCTAGGACTCTAGGCTTCGGTGTATTTGGAGCAGGTTGATGGATGTTGCCCTCCATTGTGTGAGAAGGCTTTCTCAAGAGATTGATGGTTAGCTCTCAAGAAATTTGTATTTTTGAAAAATAATGATGACCGTTGGTTAAGCGCGCGAAAACGAATCTACGGCCACTCTTAAATTTGAAAACCCCCCAGTCCCATGCCACGTGGTACCGCGCTCCCCGCTTCTCTTTTTTCCGCGTATTTCCTTCCTTTTATGCTTGTTTGGGGATTGTGTTGGAAGCTAGTTATTTGGAATCTAATGGTATTATTAGAAGATCGCCTCATATCAAACAAAGCACGATGATATACTGTCTAGGCTACGATAAGGGCTTTCTAATGAAAATGATCGTAAAATTATCTCATGGAAATTGTATTTTCAAAAAATGATGACCGTTAGCTACGCGCAGGAATCTAACCGGCGGTTACTCCTAAGTTTGAAAATTCACTCACGCCCGCCATGTTGGTCCCACGCTTCTCCTTCTCTTTTCCCGCCTCTTTCTGCGTGTTTGGAGCCGCGTAGGCGCTAGGCATTTGGGGTCCAAACAGAGCACTTTATATGTTAGGCTATTCCTTATTACGCAATGTAGCAAAATGATTTACGAGAATAGCTATGAAACACGAAAGAGTCGACCGTTAATTAAGAGGGCTTATAACAAGGGCCACCATGAGGTTCCCAAGTTGTAGACACCAACAAGGAGAGGCACTCATGTGTTCCTTTCCCTGCATGTTTCTATAATTTCCTCTTGCAGTATGTGGGGAGTTCCTATGAGTGTTAGGTATTTAGGGCTCCTTTGATCATAGGATAGAAAAAGTGTATGAATAGAAACCTATAGATTGGAATGACATGTCTAATTGAATCATATGCGAAGATGAATTCCCTTTGATTATGGTGAAAGCAGTTAATTCCCATGAGGTTATAACCCATGTTATTTTCCTATGAAGTTTACACTCCAAGATTCCTATGATATTATTTTCTATGGGATATGATCATACGAATCAAACGGCTTCCGAAGGAAAATTTCCGTAGGGTTTCAATCCTACACGGATCTTTTGAAAATCTTATGCGTCAAAAGGATCCCTAGAGTCATGCCATGTTTGAGTGTTCCTACGAGTTATACTTGCTTTGTTTATTGAATAGAGCAAGATGATATTAGTAATCTTGTGAGGCTTTTCAAAAGGAATTGTTAATTTAGTCAAACTAGTTTCGTAAGTGTCGTTTGTTAATTGAGAAATTTTCTAATGTACATGTAAACTTTATGAAGGGAAATTGCAAATGGATGGTCTCTTATTTTCTGTGTCTTATCCTACTTTCTCGTTTGGAAATGGGCATCTAGTGTGAGTGCGAATTATTCGGAGTCTATATGTGTCCAAGAATTTGTAGAAACTCGTGTCTTTCACATCATGCAACAGTGGAGCAGGATAACATATTGAGACCGCCCTCGTGTGGCATAATGTCACATATTCTTCTTTAATTGATTAAAAGTGTAACAATTCAAAATTTTACTAGGAGTTTGAACTTCAAGTAATTAGATACTCATGAATTTTCATCAAGAAATTTTGATTCGTGGTCTTGAAAACAAGATTATAAATTTCACCTCAAAGTTTCTCTAGAATTTCATGGGTTGGACACTTATAATATGGGAGTTGTGTTAGAGTGCAGCTTTTCCATTGTTACATGTTATTTGAATCTTCATTCAACTCCATGTGCCATGGAGCCAGGGTGGAGCCATGTATGGTTAAGGGGGTCACTACATACCGGGTAGGATTTTTTGTAAATTTGCAATTTTTCACCAAGCGTAACCCTAAGAACATTTTTCCTCTATCATCTCACCATATTCTACAACTAGCACCCTAATAATTTCTGCTCTAGCTCCGCCCCTGCATGGAGCTACGGATGATTTTTCTGGCACTCTATATGTCAAGTTAACACTAAATATTTCCACGACACGAGGTACACGTGATACTGAATTCAAGAGAAGGGAGTGAAAGATACTGGGAAATGAGAAAACATAATGGTAGAGCATACATGACAATGAAATAAGCGGTTCACATATTGCCATGTTGTTGTGTCCACGAGAGTGTATGTGTGACTATAAGAAATGTTGTATGAAAAACCGTAGACTTTCGAGATAACACCAAATTATAGTTCTTAGATTGTTCCTCCCTTCCCAAATTGCTCGACGTCAGAAATGAGGTGGGTGGTGGTCCCAACAGCCGACACTTCCATCTATAGAATTGCACTAGAATAACTAGATGCTTCCTTATATTGTGTATCTTGTACATAGAACATAACCTCTAACGAAATCCTTCTTAATAAGACCTACCAAGTTTTTGCCGGAAGATAGAATCAATATTGTCGTGAGTTTAACCCTTTTTACAATTAAACTTACTTTGTGGCATTTTGAGAGAATAATTGTCGCTTTTTTCATACACCCCGTCTATCTTCAACTGTTACGTTGTTCCTTTGTTTCACATGATTCTCCATTTGTTAACTTTGTTATTTAGAATATAGGTTTATTCATACAGGTTTGGTTTGCATTGTCTATGGCGGATCCTAGAGTTGAAATCTTTGATCATAATTTCATGCCTTCTGATCTCAATATAGATAAAATTGTGGGTGTTACGTGGCAACATCGTTGATCTCAACGAAGTTTCTCTTTAACCTCCATGAATTAGCGTCCAACTCCTTCTGTTCTCAATGGTGTGTGATTGCATATTATTTAGGAATGAACAACAGAGTGGGACATCGCATGTGTTCAACGATTTGAATTTGAGACAATCAAATTCATTAAGGAGGACACTCTAAATCTTACAAGGTATTTTCATGTAAAGTTCAAGGGCATATATGTATTTTTTTAATATTATATGCATGGCTTTGTAAAAGTTATCGCACAAACTCCTTTTACATAACAACCAAACTCTATAGGGTGTTTATTGAAGTGTGTCACCAATATTTTGCAAAAAAAAAGGGATTAAAAATATGTATAATAAGATATTAAAGCAGTACTTTAATTGTGATATAGCACCATTAATTTGTCTTCCTTTTCATTAATTTTTTCCAAAAAATATTCGCAGTTATGGACAATAATAAATTGTTGTAATAACGCCAAATATTATGCATTTTTGGAAATAGGATATTAATCTTTTGTTTTAATGGCGCAAAATAGTATACATTAATTGATGGTTTTCTAGAAAATAAATATTTAATGCGTATTATTTCCAACAATTATGTGATTAAATCAACACTTTAATATGTGGATATCCATTTTTAATGCTACCTAAATTTTATTTGCTAGAAAATAAAAAATGCATATTATTTTTTAGTGATCAAAATGAAATCTTAATACAATATTACCTAAAAAATAAACAAATTAATGCACAATTATTTAGCGTGATTAAATCAAAATGTTATTCCTAATATTTGGGAATATCTTTTCTTTTGCAAAAATTTAATGACAAGCAAGGCAAACAATTATTGTTATTATTTCACAGTTTCATGATTAAAGTAAAATTTTCAAAGTGTTTTGTGTAGTTTTAAACTTTTTTGTAAAATATTAATGACACATTTCAATTTTAGGAAAGCACAAATGATTTGTAGCAATGCATGTTAGGTATTAGGAAGATGATAAATGATTTGTATCAATGTATGTTGGATATTAGAAAGATCGTAAACGTAGGTTAAAGCAATCTATGTATACTTCTTATAAAGCAAAACCCCACTAACATGCATTAATTATTTTTCTATCTCAACATGCAAGCTATCCACATCATCCATTCTCATATCCAATCATTTGTCCATGTCATCTTCACAAATATTTATTAATCACTACATGCAAATAACACATTACCCATTTCATGAATCATCCAATTATGTACATTAATAATTTAAAATATGCATATACTATGATCTATTTAATTTTGCATATTCATTTGAAAAAATAATGCATTACATTTCTTATAAATTTGTTTACACATGATCCATTTCTTACACCATCCAATTATTTATATTAAAATATATACTATGATAAATTGTAGTTTCTAAAGTGATCCCCGCAGCAACGCGCGTGGTATCCTTCTAGTTCTTGATATGTTGGTTCTCAAATTTTCCAAAAAAGTTTCAGGATAATAATGTCATATTTGAGTTTTAGATTCCATGACTGCCCCGCTGAAACGGGATGGTTGGACAAAAGATGTTGCGCAAGTTCTTATTACAAACACGTGCAATTATATATTGAATACATGCATATGTTCGATTGATGTGTGGATGCTTTATTACTTATTTGTGTGGTGCCCTTGGTTATGACTATTGCATGAGTTATCTTGTTTATGCAACGCAAGTTCATCCATTCCTATTTCTATGGTGTTTTTAATCCTTTTGTCCACGTTAATTATGTATGTTGTTACTATTGTTTCTTTTACTTTATTACTCTTGGTACTATTGAAACATTGATCCATTATATCATTGTTGCTAATAATTAATTGTGTCAAGCGAGTATCTTTCTATGTGTGGCGGAATTGATAACTTAGGTGCTAAATCTTATAGTTATTCTTTGACTCTCCTTGTGTTGAATCAATAAATTTGGGTTATACTTCCCTCAAAGACTGTTGTAGTCCCCTATACTTGTGGGTCATTAAGACTATTTTCTTGCGCCGTTGCCAGGAATCATAACTTTATTTGTAAGTTCACTTGGGTGTTATATTGTTTTCTGCAATTTATTATCCACCATGGCGAAGACTAGTGATCCCAAAGTTTCAGTATTACCTTCCACACCGAGGAAAGGTACAACTCTGAACACTGTTTCTCTTGATTCATCTTCTGTTATGTGTAAATTTGATGCACCACCACCACATCCACGTACTTCACATGTTACTTCTGTTGGGTCGGATATTGTTTATGATGATTTTGATTGTGCTTCTACTATGCTTGATGAAACTGGTTCACTTTGTCCTTTTCTTGATTCACATAATACTTAAGTTAAAGAAATTGAACATGCTAAAAAAAATTATGAGCGCCCTCTTACACCTACTAAACCTACTGATTTGCTGGTCTAGATGCAGAATTTTTAAAAAAATCCCTACGTAGTCCGCCAAGATCACAATGCAGATAGCGAGGCATGCCCATACATGCAAGAATAAGGATCAGGACTCGCGGGGCAGCGGATTTGATGTAGTCGTAGAAGAGTTCTGAACAATCGTAGATCCTCACAACTAGGAATAGTTAAAAATTTGTCGCTAAGTCTCTGTAGTGTTCCCACATTTAAATAATGTAAGGACACCTGTGTTATTGTGCTAGCCCCTGGATCAATTGCTAGCACCACAGTACAAAATGAAATATCATACAAATGCATCAAATTCTATTACATCGCATGATCCAATCTTTACAAAATAGTATTACAACTTGCATAGTGTTAGAAGACTAGCAGAAAACAAAGAAATACAGCGGAAAACATAGTACAACATTGAGCCCGTCTTCTTCATGTGCCACAGGCAAAACATGTTGGCGATAGTCTCGAGATCCTAAACGAAATACTCACTCGTCTTTAGAATCATCTGCAGGATGGAATATGCAGCCACGAAGGGGGTTAATACAATTTAATGTATTGACAAGTAACACTATGGTGGATATAAATGGCAAGACTAATACTACATGCTTATTTGGTTGAGTGGAGTTTTGGCTAAGTTTGCATAAAGCCAGTTTTCACCTATCACTTTTGTAAAATAAAATTTTCTTTTCAAAGGGTGGCAACATTGGATTAAGATCCAAGCACCATAACCAATGTTCACTTGGTCAAAA
This sequence comes from Alopecurus myosuroides, assembly GCA_028641055.1. NCBI lineage: Eukaryota > Viridiplantae > Streptophyta > Magnoliopsida > Poales > Poaceae > Alopecurus > Alopecurus myosuroides. The sequence continues at coordinate 269,709,046 of CM054063.1, read as the reverse complement.
TTTTACTTATTGAAAATGGTGATGAGATTATTCCGTCGTTCCTTGTCCAGCTGCTCATAGTTGTCCATAACCGGGGACACGGCTAAGATCTTAGTTTGTCGACTCTGCAGAGTTTGTGCAATTTCACCTTCAGACTCAAATCAGCCCAAACATCCTATACACTCTGAGTGCATCAAGGAAAGGAGAAGATTGAGATGAGATCTTTCAAAAGAAGGAGTTCAACCCACCGGCAAGACCTGTTCCACCTATAATTACAGAGCCCATATGACTAAAGGCTGCACTGGAAGCTACTAGATTTAGAGGGACATAGTAATCTCTTTGTTTCTGGGTGGCCATCCTCAAGTGACAACCTCAAGTGGAATAACCCTTTGACAAGGGTCCTAAGGGAACACTCAACATAAACCAGTCTTACCACTTCCACCCAGGTGGTTCATTTATTAGTTATACTTAGAATTTTTCCTCAACATCTAGTAAAACCATTTGTAACATTGCATAGCATATACTAAGTTCCAAGGCTATCAAAATAACAAGGGTAGAAGAGATGGCTACACGTTACTAGGATAATAGCATAGCATAATGTAACTTGGTAAAATTTCCTATCATGCATACTACTGAAAACTCTAATGATGCATATAGAAAATAATGGGTAGTGAATGGTATGTTACTGGCCTTGTTGAAGTTGGTGAAGAATTCACACTCTCTTCACAAAAGATCGGTGCTCTCCGTATAATATATTCATTGAAAACACAATAACAAAACAAACAAGCATACTAGCAAACAACATACAAGTGAAGTAAACAAACAAAGCAACAATCATATCAAAAGGGGTTTAACCAAGTTGGCTAGGATAAGGTCAAGTTTTGAGTTTGAAAGACTCATTCTCTAATGGTTTCATACTTGTTAAAGAGTTTCCAAGGGTTTGCTTGGGATGTACTAGGTTTATTTTTATGTGATCAAACTTTATTATAACCATACTTGTCGAGGAAGTTCCAAGAGTTCACCAAGGTGATCTCACTATTTCACATAACAAAGTGTAACACTTAGTTGTTTTCATCAAAACATTTGAGTACTCTAAGTTAGTATTTTCATTTTGGGTTAAGGTAGGTCTTGGTTCAATTAACTTCATAACATTATTAGAGATAACAAGATAATGTCTTGGTATTTTCCATTTTGGTCAAGGGTTGGGCAAAACAACTTGTTATTCTTCAACTTGTGTGGATGGTTGCAAGTCTTCACATGCTTGTCTTCTTGAAGATCATCTTCATGCTTCTATTTTAGTATTTTTCCTTGGATGGATCCTTCTCTTGGTCTTGATAAATTTTCTTCATGGTTTTCACTTCACTAATTGGTTTGGGTATGGAATGGGCACAAATACCACTAAGTTAAATAGAAAAGAAAGATAGAAAGAGAGAGGGAGATGTTTTATTCTAAATTTCTTCACACTCGTACTTCCTTGAGTTTCTTCTAGTTGTGGAGTCTTTTCTTCAAAATTTCTTCATTGATCTTCCTTGTAGCCCTTCATGTTGCCACCAAGTTTATAATGAAGTTTTCTTCTTGTGCTTGAGTCTTGATCTCCATTTTGCTGACTTGGTGAATTCTTGAAGCAAGAATGGTGGAGTGGAGAAGTAGATGGAAAACAAGGTACTAGTGTTTGAGGTTCACTACTTGGTCTTTTATATGGTTGACATACTAGGGACTTGGTCTTGGCTCCAAAATAGCCAATACATCAGAGATTAAAATATGGAAAATAAATTCTAAGGCATGGTGAAAATGGATGTATCACTAAGTTGGGTTTTTTTGTCAAAAATAGATGGTCATGGTCCAAGGGTGTCCAAAATGGTTGGGCACTAATTTCTTGGGTTCAAGGTTACTAAATGGAGCAACTTTTCTTAGGAAAACATATTCTAATTATTTATAGAAATAATTCTATGTCAAAAATACTCAAATAAACCACTTAATTCTAAATTCCAATTTAACTTGTTCAAGAATTATTTTGGGATAGAGGGTGTGAAAGTAATCATCCTAAGGTTTCCAAAAATATTTTATTTGCAATTTTTGGTTTTGTAGAATTTGAATTATGTCAAAAATCATCAAACAAGCATATTTAAAATTGAACCAATTTAAGTTTGTCAATTTTGAATTTGAACAGTGCTAAAAGATTCTAAAGATCCAAGGGATTTAAAAAAGTCTAATTTTCTCAAGTTTGGCCAAGTGTTTAAAAAGTTATGAGGGTTCAAAGTTTCGGGGGCTTTTCTGCCAAATTTACAGGGACTATTCTTTTAGAAGAAAAAGGGCAATCCGTGTGATCTGGAATGGGGGCTCTCGATTGGTCAGTACCGTTTCGGACGAATCAAGGCTATCAGTTGTTGGATATAAGGGGTGATGGACGGCCTAGATCTAAACGCGCACAAAATGGTAAGTGACTAACGTGGGCCGCACGATCTCCTCGACGGTCGAGATTAAAACGTGCAGGGAAGGGGAAGCTCGCCGAGCGTTCTCCGCAGGAAAATGGCGGCACGGTGGCGCGGACGCTCGGGATCTTCACGCTGGCGACGTTCCAGTGGTCCTCGGGCTCGGGGAAGACCACCGAGATGATCAACACAGCACGGCGACAAGGATGACGGAGACGGTGTTGTCTCAAGTGGCTTTTGGTGACGGCACGATGCAGAGGGAGGTGGCGCGGTTTTGGAGCGCCTCGAGTGTGCACACCGTGCTCGAATCTGCGGCGATAATATTGAGAAGGGGTGTCAGGTAGTACCGCACGGTCTTGGGGCACAAGAACAACGTGATCTCGGGCCTTAGGACTCACCGTGCTAGCCGGAGGTGGAGGAACACGGCCACGGGATGAAACAACTTCGGCGTGGAATCAGAGATGGCATGTGGCTCTATTGGACGGGGAGAGAGGGCGCAAACAGAGAGGGGTGCACGGTATATATAGTGGTGGTCTCCGGCAGGAGTTTAATGGCCTTGATGGCGAGAAATTTGCGCGGAGAAAATCCGCCCGTGACTGCAGCGGTTTCCATCAGAGGAAGAAGAAGGGCGACGTAAGAGGTGATGTCATAGTGGGCCCCACGCGTCAGCCGCAGAGAGAAAAGCTGGGGCGGGCTGCTGTGTTGTTGGGTCGTTCACTGTTGCGCCCGCGCTGGAAATAAGAGGGGACGGCGAGAGAGTGGGCTGGGCCGGCTGCTCTATTTTTTTTTTGTTTTTTTCATTTTTTTCCTGATTACTCATTTCTTTTATATCTTTTGTTTACTTAATCCAAATCACCTCAAACCAGTTGCATTTGATTCATAAAATAAAAACCTTTTAGATGATATCATTTTTGTAAACTTTTTCAACACATTTGAATCTTTTATATTTTGCAAATATAAATATTACTTAATGTTATTTAAAATTGGAAAAAATAATAAAATGATGTTTTTGATTAAATTAAAATTTCAGAGACATTAATCATATCATATATAATTTTTTTAAGTAATTTTACCCCCTTTTCATATTTTATAATTTGAAGATATGAGTGATTACTAATAGCAACTTATTGCCATTTAATTAAATCATATCAATTAATTAATATTGTTGACCAATAAAATTCCAGAGAGTTACTACTATTGAAAATGTTGTTTTCCAAAGTGTGATTCATTTTCATATGAAAATAAATCATTGGAAAACATTTAGATAATAGGGTTTGCTTAAAGAAGGATAATAACTATTGAATAAAGAAAAAATATTTGAATAAGGTTTAGGGTTTATGGAATAGAGGTAATTTGGATTCTTTATTCCAATTACATATTGTTTTATTTTATTTCCTCCTTTTATTTGGTTTTTCTTGACTTTCTTAATCATGAAAAAAAAATCAATTTTTTGTGATTTTTGCAATTTCCAAAAATCAGGGATGTTACAGTCTTCCCTCGTCAAGGATCACACGTGTAATCCCTCTTATGGTGTGCATCCATACGCTCGTGTCAACTCGTCAGCGCCCTGTCGTCAAGGACTCGGCACCGACGAAGAGAGACAGCCTTCCGGCATTGCTAATTGGTAGCTCTAATCAACTTTGATTAGAGCTATTATGAATCTGGAAGTTCTCAACACATGAGAGATAAGAGCTAATTAGAGCTAGGTCTAATCAGGAGAGTATAACTCAACATCCGATTAGAAGAGGCTCTAATTCAATTAGAGAGGTTCTAATTAGAGGCTCTAATTCAATTAGAGGTTGTCCAATTAGATCTCTAATCTTGAGAGAGAGAAGCCCAAAAGCTCAATTGTGTGTCTAAAGGATGGGGAGGTGGTAGGATTACATAGTGGGACAAAGGGAGGCACCTTCCATGGGGGGAGGGTCGGTTTCCCCCTCCCTCCCTTGGCCGCACCAAGCCTCCTAGGAGGACTCAGATTGGACTCTCAAGTGGAAATCTGCCCTAAAATTAGGTTTTGCCCATGGTAGGAAATCTGCCCCTTCTAGCACTGCTCCCATATATGGAAAGTCGTCGAAACTCTTCTGGAACCCCGTGACCCCTATAGAAAAATCATCGATATTATCTAACGATGTTAGAAACACATTTCTAACACCCCAGGACATCTCATTTCCTCTGTGACCTCTCATATAAATTCAGCCTAACATCGGCATAATTTCTCTCTTATATTAACTTCTCCGAAACCACTCTGATTGACACCAGGCTTTTTTCTGTGATATCGTAACTCAAGTGGTTCGCAACAGAAATCCAAAAAAAATTCTACGTACTGAACACCAAAACAAGCCAGATCTAACTAGGAGTAATGCGGTAACGGTTATGGGGTGCTTAGGTAGTATACCTCTTGTAGACCGAATAGCGGGGATTGCACTCCCACACAAGCGTTGGTGAGGAAGACGACATAGACGACCTCAAGGTCATGAAGAACTTGACGAGTTGATGACGACCATGGTGCAACGATGGTGTTGCTGGCGATGATGAATAACGCCTCCAAGTGCTTGCACACATACGATTCTTGACGTCGACTCCTGATCTCTGATCCAGCAGAGGTTGCAGAAGTAGATCTCTCGGAACTGAATTTCTCTTGAAATGGAAGTGGTTTGTATAGGGAGAAGGATCCCACACGTTTTCCAACTTTGGGGACTACGCACAGGGAGAGAGAGAGAGAGATAGCGGTAGGAGGGAAAACTCGTCCGACTATTTTCTAGGATTTTCTGGGATTTTTCTGTGTTTAAAAGAGCACTCCTCGCTCTCTTTATATAGGAGGAGCGATGGGACGCCTCCCTCCCAAGTTCTTAATGTGGGACTAAAAGGGAGGGCACGAGGGGAGAGGGATTTAGCCCCCTTTCCCTTAGCCGCATGGGCCTCTAAGGCCCATAAGGGAGCCGAAACCCCTCTTGTGGGCTGCCTCCCTTTTCCATTTTTCATTTTTTAGTTAATCATTTAATACTAATTTTAAATCTGTATATTATTAAATATATTTAAATTAGTGTTTTACTTTCATTTAATATGAAATCAACATATATATAATTAATTCATAATTAACATGTTTATATATTATTTAATTAAAAACGACTCTGGAACCCCTTCCGGATCTCCCCGAACTCATTCGGTCATTATTAAATTTGGATAATTTTCTAGCACTTCTATTTCTTTATAAATGTACATCGCATTATCATCGAGATCATCATAAGAACAAAATATTGAAATTGAAGGAATTAAAATCTTATGAAGAAATTAAAACTTTACATTTGTCGCATGATTATGAGATTCTATCATTAATTTTGTGTCTTGGTTGTCTTTATATTTTGCGAAATATATACGTATTTGCGGGGATAATATTTTGTTTTAATCATTCCAAGCTATTACTCAATAACTTGTTCCTCGGTAGAGAAATAAAATATTGAGATTTTTTCAATCACGCAAATATATTAGGCATTAATTTCGATTTTATAGCAAGTAAAAAAAAGTGCACTATTTGGAAAAAACACATGATTAAAGCAACATTTCTATGTGGGTTTTTTAAGAATTCAAAATTAGTACAAATTAATTTTTTAATTTATGGTAAAGACAAAACATATTATTTCGAAGATATCTAGTATGCATTAACTGATGATATTCTAGCAAAGCAAAAATTAATGCATATAATTATCAACATATCGCGTGATTAAAGAAACTTTAATTTTTTGCTTTAAATACACAAATATATATATAGTAAGTTTATATTTTCTTTCAAAGAGAAAATCAATTATTTGCAAAATTAATTAATTTCTAGAATATCGAGAATTAATTAATACTAGTTTTTTAAATGATATGTTTGCTCTTAAATAGAAAATAAAAATAATACACAGAATTTTGCATATTTAAAAAGCACATTTTTTTGCTTACTCACGTGATTTTTTGGATATATTGTGCACTCAATTTTTATTTCCTACATAATCAACAATTAATGCATAATATTTTCATTGTTAAAAAAATATTAATATTTCTTGCCAACATAGGATTAAATTAATGAATAATATCTTGGTGTGATTAAAGCAAAATATAATCCCAATATTTACAATATTTTTTTTTTGCAAAAAATCCATAAGTAAGGCACAAAGTGTTGATATTATCTCATCATTTCAGCATTAAAGAATGTTTTAGTATTTCTTTTGACCATGTGTTTTTTTGGAAAATATTAATGCAAGTTTCAATTTTAGGAAGAAAATAAATGTTCGTAAAAACATAGCTTCGGTAATAGGAAGGCAATAAATGATTCATAGCAAAGCAATAATGCATACTATGTTAATAGTATTATTTCCCATATTTTTTAAAAATATTTTGCAAAAATATTATGTCATCTCGAGTTTTTGGGTGAAGAAAAGATCCATGGAAATATAATTATAATACTACTAAGAGTATAAAGAATTCTATATGTAACAACACATAATTTTTATCATTATATTTTTTTATCTCTAATTAGAACATATATGCTTCATTATTTAATTTTGGGAAGAAGATAAAAGAGTCATGTCATTGATTTATTTAGTTTCGGGAACAAGATAAATGGGTCGTAGCAAAGTGATAATGCATATTACTTCCCCAAATTGCGTAGTTAAATAAAAAAATTGGTATGTAGTTGCCCTTATTTTTATTTTCCCAAGAAATTTCTTGTGCTAAAGATGAAAAATATATGGTGAATTATATATATAAATTTTGTGTTAATTAGGCAATTTCAAAAAAATTGTATGCAATTTTGCTTTCCTCTAACTCATTTATCATCTTCAATAGCTAAAACTACTTTTCTTAGACTTTTATATCTTCTTCCTATCAACCTACAAGTAGTTTGTTGTAAACAATTATCCAAAACTTATGGGTGTAAACATATTTAAATTCCACATAAATTGTGCAATTTGGGAAAATAATAAGAAATATTGCTCTTCTGGGATTCATTTATATTCTTCCAATATTGGAAATTCATTGCTAAGGCTCGTATACCCTCTTACTAAAACCGAAACATATAATTAATTCATTGTAAAATATTAAAAAAATATGGATATCAGCATATTAATAGTATGGTTTGATCACAAAACATGGAATATTATATGCATTATTCCATTTGTATAACTCACCTATCATCCTCCTATTGAAAAATTTATTGTTGGGACTCTTGCAACTTTTACTTAATGTTGAATCCTAACAAATGTATTGTACATAAAATTTACAAATTTGGGGGAAAACGTGTGAAGATATTGCTTTAATCATGCAAATTGGGAAAATAATATGTGGTACAAATTTTCTATGACTCAATTATCATTTTTATTGGAAAGTCTATTGAGATGACTCTTATAACTTCATTTTGGAAAATCAAAAAATATGGGCAACAATGTGATTAAAAAATTGGAAATATATTGTTAACACTCATTTGTGTTCTTCCCAATATTTAAACCGTAATTGTAGAACAAATTTATCTTGTTCTCAAACCGGGTAGCTGATGTCTACTACATGTTACTACTCTTGTAGATTATATTGGGCCTCCAAGCGCATAGGTTTGTAGGATAGCAACAAATTTCCCTCAAGTGAGTAACCCAAGGTTTATCGAACTCAAGGAGGTATAGGTTAAATTTATCCCTCTCAAGCAACACTACAATTAATTAACAAGAAGTATCTTATGTTCCCAACACACTTAATACAATTTTGAGTTGTCTAGGCGCACTAGTTCGGCGAATAGATGATAAAATATGGGTAAGATGGATGGGAAAATAAGGTGTATTAAATCTGTAATAAAAATGGTAGAAGCAAAAAAGTAGTAAAACTGAAATAAAAAGATATAGCAATGGTGGGAAACGAGGCATAGGGATCATACTTTCACTAGTGCCAACTCTCAACAACATTAACGTGATTAAACGTGTGATACTTGCTCTAAGTACATGCATGAAAGACATAGCTCGAAAATCGTTCCTCGCGAATCAAATAAGATGAGAATCGCGTAGGGCTACACAAGCACACCTTAAAGTTCATGTTCCCGTCAATGAACCCCCAACCCTGTCACTTTGATCATCCAAAGATAGTACTAATAAACACCAAAATCTATATTCCTAATCTAACCACATCACCCGCACTGTCACCTTGGCACTATAGAGATTATACTAAACACAAGCATCAAGAAACCTCATGATTACAATTCAATCCAACATAGTAAGAACCACTTCATGATAAGTATCCCTCTAATCCATAGTCCATAGAGTCACACACACAACACCCACACTATCACCGTGGTACCGTTGAACAAAGGTGACTCCAGAGAATTATACTAGATAAAACCAATTGAGCACATCGTATCCATTACATTATGAAGGGAAAACATCAGAGATTCAACAATGATAACATAGCACACGATCAAAATCAAGATCATATCATGGGAGATAGAGAGAGAGAAAGATAACCACATAGCTACTAGCACAAGCCCTCAGCCCCGAGGAGGGACTAGTCTCGCATCATCGTGAGAGGCAGCAGCGTCAACGAAGATGGCTCCGGTGGCACTACCCCGTGCCGACAGAGTTTCTGGAGAAATCCTCCGGTCGATAAAAAAATCGTCGAAGCTCGAATTAGGGTTTTAGATGGCGGAAAAGCTCGAATGCGTTTCTGGAGAAATCCTCCGGTCGATAAAAAATCGTCGCAAATTTTCAACCAATATTTTGGACCTTTTCTGCAATTCAAAGACAAAACAGACAAAAACTGGCACTGGGCATCTTGTTAATAGGTTAGTCCAATAATTAATATAAAACCTAGGAAAACATACGTAAAACGTGTATAAAACAAGCATGGAGCATCACAAATTATAGTTACGTTTGCAACGTATCTGCCTCCCCAAGCTTAACTCCTTCTTGGCCTCGAGTAGGTAAGTGATAACAAAATAATTTTTGAGGTTACATGAAGCCAACACAAACTTGATCAATCATAAGTAAAAGCATTGTAAGCTGAAATCAAAGTACCTTAACAAACACATGACAAATATCATTTAATATTTAAAGTAATGTAAATTTAGCAACTATGTTGCACATGAAGAGCAACACAAATAATTGACAATGAGTAATGATGCATTGAAATTGATAAGTTTGTTTCAATCATAAAGAAAAACATAATAAAGTGGTATCCAAATTGTCCTTCGTGTGGTAGAAAAACATAAATGACAGGATACCTTCAAAGTTTAAATGGTGAATAGATACAAACAATTTGAGAGCAAACAATACCATAATCATGAATAAATCAATAATAAATTTTGGGACTATGCACATTATACTCAGAATGACAACTATGTTGTCTTAACTAGTGCATAAAGTAAGAAGATGAAGACTTAGCTTAAAAGTAAATCAAAGGCCCTTCGTAGAGGGAAACAGAGATTACTCGTGTGCTAGAGATTTTTATTTAATAAAACAGAGGTTTTGATAATATAATTTTTGAGAGAGGTGGATGCCTTTGTCAACGAATGGTAATGAAAAATTTATCATAATCCATGTGAATCAAAGTGTTTAGACTTTTGAGAGAGTTTCCATTAGCATTTTTTTCTTATAGTTGGCACTCCCCCACCTTGCCTTTCACAAACAAGAGCTAGCCATATCCACGGGTGCCCACCAACGTTCATGAAACCATGGGGAAGTTCCTTTTTTATAATATTTAGCACTAGCTCTCTGCAAATTTAGATGAGCACAGATTCCATACTCATCGGGTGAAATAAGGGAGAAGAACCTTTCTTGACATAAACCATGATAAACTTTAAACTACTTCCTCATGAGCTAAAACAGGTTTAATAATTTTGAAGGTTTGAAGGTAGCACACAAGAAATTTACTTGGAGTAGCAGTAAAATATACCGCATATAGGTAGGTATGGTGGACACATTGGAAAACTTTTGTTTTTGGGAGTTGGATGCACGAGTAGAGCTCATACTTAGTACAGGGTGAAGGCTAGCAAGAGACTGGGAGCGACCAACTAAGAGAGATCCATAGTCATGCATAGCGACAAAACATTATTAATCAAAGCATGAAGTGATATTACAAGTAAAAAAACTAAATGATCATCAAGGCTAAAGGTGACTAGTTTGCACAACAAATTTACTTGGAGTGGCGGTGAAATATACCACATATAGGTAGGTATGGTGGACACATCGGAAAACTTTTGTTTTTGGGAGTAGAGCTCATACTTAGTACAGGGTGAAGGCTATCAAGTGATTGGGAGCGGCCAACTAAGAGAGCAATAACAGCCATAATCATGCATAGCGACAAAACATTATAATCAAAGCATGAAGTGATATTACAAGTAAAAAAAATGATCATCAAGGCTAAAGGTGACTAATTTGTAGTCATAACATGGTGTAATTGCGCCAAGTCAACCCAAATAAATCATCAAAGGAGAATACCGCAATACCATGGTTCAATATGATAAAAAAAACATGATTTAATTCCAGTGGCACATTAAGCACTCTCAGTTATTTGAGACTAGTCATGATACATCATATAATACTAAGAACACAATTAAAATAACATCTAACATGGCATACCAAAGTCTAAGACACAGTCAAAACAAGCTTCCTATTGCACCACTATAAGCATGAAATATTTTACTCTCCTCCAACACCAATCAACTTATTTGAAACAACTCTCGAAGAAAATAATCATTAAATACCAGAGAGATAATCATATATAAATGAAGCCAACCAACAAGCTCTGGACAAAATTAAAGCAAAAAACAAGAGCTAAACGCAGTACTACCAAAAACTAAATACTCATAGAACAATAAGAGTGAAAACTAGAGTGTTCTAGACAATAAAAACGAAGCGTGACTCTCTACCACATAAGAATAATAGGATCAATCATAGCTATTACCAGCAAGAAAAACAAAACAAAAGTGAAAGCGAAATAAAATTACGCTCCAAGAATAACACGTATCATGTGAAGAAATAAAAATATAGTGTTTTGAAAGAAACCTGATATTTTTGTTGATGAAGAAGGGGATGCCTTGGGCATCCCCAATATTTGACACTTGTAATTCTTCGATATGTATTGGGGTGACATGGGCATACCCAAACTTGATCTTTTGTACATCCTTCATCTTTCCATATCATCCTTCTCTCCCTACACTTGAAAACTTCCTCCACCTAAAACTTCTCACAATCTTCATTAGCAATGTTGGTGCATCAAAATAATAAATCCACTTTGTTCAGTTTCATCACAACTCAAACACACATTTAAAACATTAGCTATTGTCACAACTTATTTTAAGCCCCCCCCCCCCGAAAGAACACAAAAGAGAAATATTAAGAGGCAAATGCAAATATTGACAGAAATGTGTCAAAAGAGAACATCGGGTAAAGATGAATTTTTTCGAGGCACTTATGTAGCTCAAATAAAAAAGTACGAAACTAATGAAAATTATATAACAACCTGTGGCAGGTGCCTAGAAAATATCAAAAATTCCTAATGTTCTGGCTGAGAGAACCAAGGTTTTAGTGAAGCGCAAAAATCAAGACAGAAACTAGAAAGTTGCACTTTCTTTTATATAAAAGGTTATTCTTGGCACAAAAATGAAATTAAAAGGATAAGAAGCGGTTTCTATAGAGGTAACAACTTCTGTGACTCAAAGAAAACAAAAGAAAACAGAATAAAACATAAAGAAAACATAGGAAAACAAAGAGGGTTGCCTCCCACAAGCGTTTTTCTTTAACGCCTTTTAGCTAGGAATAGTAATTTGAAACATGCTCTCATAATTATAGGAATTGAATAACAATATGAGAGCATCAAGAAGCAAATATAAAACATTTAAGTCTAACCCAATTCCTATGAAAAATAATCTCGTAAAGAAATAACTCATTGAAGCGCAAAGAAACAAGCATAGGAAGGAAAAAAGTGCAACTTCAAAATTTTCAACATAAAGATAGGTGTTTTAATAACATGAAAATTACCACGTGAATAAAATCAACAATCACATAAAGCAATATTATCATGAGCCACATGCATAAAAGAATTATTACTCTCCACATAAGTATAGTCATTCTCATTAATAGTAGTGGGAGAAAATTTAACAAAATAGCTATCTTTATAATCATTATAAATATGACGCATATTGTCATCAAAGCAAATTTTCTCCTCCATGCTTGGGGAACTAAAAATATCACGATCATGAAAACCCACTTCCCCAAGATTAAATTTTTCCATAGCATTAGCAGTAATGGTGTTGAAAGAATTCATACTAATAACATTGCTACTAGCATGCAAATAAAGTTTCATATGTTTTTTTAGTTTTCTCCTGAAACACTTCATGTCCTAACTCAAGATAAATATTATAAATTTCTCTCATATTTTTGTTGTTTTCCATTAAGCCTAACTAGTGAAAAAAAGACAAAATTGTAAGATCTAAAGAGATACCTTCAAGCGCTAACCTTGGCGCCAGAAAAGAGCTTGATGTCTACTACATGTTACTACTCTTGTAGACTATGTTGGGCCTCCAAGCGTAGAGGTTTGTAGGAAAGCAGAAAATTTTCCTCAAGTGAGTAACCCAAGGTTTATCGAACTCGGGGAGGTATACATCGAATTACCCCTCTCAAGCAACCCTGCAATTAAGATCCAAGAAGTATCTTGTGTCCCCAACACACCTAATACAATTGTCAGTTGTATAGGTGCATTAGTTCGGTGAAGTGATGATAAAATATGGGTAAAATGGATGAGAAAACAAGGTGTATTAAATCTCTAATAAAAATGGCAACAACCAATCAAGTAGTAAAATTGAAATAAAATGATATATCAATTGTGGGAAACAAGTCCTAGGGATCATACTTTCACTAGTGGAAACTCTGAACAACATTAATATAATCAAACATATGATACTTCCTTTAACAACATGCATGAAAGATATAGCTCGGAAATCGTTCCACATGAATCAAGTAAGATGAGAATCGCGTAGGGATACACAAGCACACCTTAAAGTTCATGTTCCCGTCAATGAACTCCCAAACCATGTCACTTTCATCATCCAAAGATAGTACTAATAATCACCACAACATATCGCTTGAATAGTATCTTTCTATTCAACCCACATCACCCGCACTATCACCTCGGAACTATAGAGATTATACTAAACATAAGCATCAAGAAACCTCATGATTACAATTGAATCCAACATAGTAATAACAACTTCATGATAAGTATCCCTCTAATCCATAGTCCATAGAGTCACACATGTCACCCGCACTGTCACCGTGGAACAAAGGTGACTCCAGAGAATTGTACTAGATAAAACCAATTGAGCACATCGTATCCATTACACAATGAAGGGGAAACATCATAAATTCAACAATGATAGCATACCATACAATCACAATCAATATCACATCATGTGAGAGAGATATAACCACATAGCTACTAGCACGAGCCCTTAGCTCGGAGGAGGGACTACTCCCGCATCATCGTGGGAGGCAGCAACATCGATGAAGATGGCTCCAGGGGCACTTCCCCATCCTGGCAGAGTGCCAGAACAGACACTTTTGTCCCCTGGATTGGGTTTTCGGATGGTGGCGGAGCTCAGATGCGTTTCTGGAAAAAAATCCTCTGGTGGATAAAAAATCGTTGCAAATTTTCAGCCAATTCTAAGCAGTTTTATTTTTTGGACCTTTTCTGCAATTTAAAGACAAAATAGACAGAAACTGGCACTGGGCATCTTGTTAATAGGTTAGTCTAATAAATGATATAAAACATAGGAAAACATAAGTAAAACATGTAGAAAACAAGCAGGGGGCATCACAAATTATACATACGTTTGCAACGTATCAGTAACCTCATTTATTTGCTGCAAGAACGGATAATGAGAGATGAGTTATTTATTGTTGCAAGAACAGATAGGTAGAGATGATTTATTTTTTCAAAAAAGGGAGAAATGCAAGCCTTCAAATCAATTTATGCACAAAACCTTATTTATTAAAAAGATCAAAATTCCAGATTATTACAATTGAAGGAACACATAAGTTGGATATATGAATCAACCATTTGAACAAAGCCAACATAAATAGTCTAAACAGTGTGCATTATACTAGTGTGTCGCCAGCCTAATAAGTTGATTATGAGCGACCGCCAGCAGCTGTGTGCACGCAAACTCCATAAGCTCTTGTTGATTCAGCGGGAGCACGTAATACCATAGTATAATCCACTCCATGGCTATATGAAACATCTGCAGAAAATTAGAAGCCATAGTCTTGTTCAAAACTAAATCATTTATGAAATTCCATATGTACCAACATAAGTGGCCCTTATACATATTCTAAATTATTATTTTTCTTGACTCCATTCAACCAATTTCCAAACATACTCATAATATTTGTTGGTGGAGTTAAGTTGAATGTAAACTGGATAATGAACCAAATAAGCCTAGAGAAGGACATGCAAGAAGAAAAATTTGATGATCTCCTTCGAGTCAGTTCCTGGCCCATGCCATTGCAGCTTAGACAAATTCTCTTTAACAAGCAAAAAAATCGAGAAAGGAACCACATAAATATTTTTGTTTTAAGTAGAATCTTAAGCTTCCAAAGATATTTACGGAGAAACATCGCATGACTGTCCATAAGGACGGCGTATATAGATCTCACCAAAAAAAGCTTAGAGTTAGCTATATTTCAAATAAAGCTATCTGGTTCATTCGATAATTGTACACCATTAGATGTTGGCACATGTTGACCCAATCATTCCACTTATTCCGTGTTAAGGCTCGCATAAAACTAATGTTTAATGGAACCCGAGATAAAACATGAGCCACCAAAACATTTTTATGCACAATGTTATATAGTTATTGAACGGGTAGTATGGACACCTAGAGTGGCTGAATATGTGCTACTTCCAAATTTTAATACCTTTTCGATTTAGGATTGACACAAAGGTAAATTCGCTAAATGTGCAACTATGGTGAATTTACCTATATGGCAAAAGCTACACTAAGCAAGATACAAACATAAAGTAAAGGTAAAGGATAGAAGTTCCCGGTAGCGGAAGCACACGGAGACAAGGATGTATTCTAGAGTTCCTCCTTTCGAAGGGAGTACGTCTCGTTGGACAGGGGGTGAGTTTCGCCACGAAGGCCTATGATGACCCACAAGTGTAGGGGATTGCAATAGTCTTCGAGGGTAAATATAGTCCAATTTATTGATTCAACACAAGGGGAGTCAAAGAATATTTATAAGCCTTAACAACTGAGTTGTCAATTCATCTGCACCTAAAAAGTATCTTTCTTCACACAATTTACTAGTAGTAACAATGATATAATGGCAACAGTAGTTCAGTAGTAACAGCAGCAGTAAAACAGTAGTAGCAATAGTAACAACAAATGTAAACGGGTTCAGTAGAAGTGATAAAAACATTGTAGGCATAAGGATGGATGTATTGGCGTTGCAAGAATGAGATTAACCATGTAATAGAGGTAACAAAGGGCAACACAAATATATAAGAGAGTATCCAAGTCACAAAATATCATAGGCATGTTTGTACGTTCTTGCAATAAGAACTTGCATGACATCTTTTGTCCTACCATCCCGTTGCTGGGGGGAAAAGGAACTAATGGTAATTAAGACACTTGTTCTACGAAGCACCGGAGAAAAGCATTAACATACGGTGGAAACATGTAATCCTCGAACTAGAGTCCATCCCCTCTAATATCCCAACCATGTCAGCTTGGGGTCTCGGGTTTCAGACAATAATAAGTTTATACATTTAGTAGATATGATCCAAAACAACAATTATACTCATGAAAACATAACATGTTCAGATCTTAAATCGTGTCACTCGGGCCCTAAGTGACAAGCATTAAGCACTTCAAGTTGCAACAACGACAATAAACAACAATTGTGGATACCAGGCATCAGGCCCTAACAGTCTCGTGATCTATTACATGACTATTCTCATCCAATCCCTACCACCCCCTCTGCCTACATCAGGGAATTACTCATACGTCGAAGGAGGAATCATGGAGGTTTGATGGAGAGGTGATGGCGGTGACAATGGCGACAATATCCATCCAATCCCCGTCCCGGCAGGGTGCCAGAACACTACAACATGAACCCCCCTACAGCAACGCATGGATCCGTATCTAAATGCCAATATAGGCGTTGCTAGCACTCTTACCAACGGATTTACTATGTGTTGCGTTAGAGGGCGTTGCAAGGATATAGTGCAGCGCATATATGTGCGTTGGTAACCAGTGTGTAAAGCGTTGCAAGTTGGCAACAGATGTTGGGCAACAATTGTATCCGTTGGAGTGTAACATATAGGAACCGGATAATTTCAATTAAATATATATTGATATATTATTTCCAATACTTAGTGACTGGATCAATGGAAGTAATTTATTCCTCCAAGTGAGAATTGAATTTACAGGATATATGGGACAACACATACAAATTGCGAAATATCAATGCATCATGGAGAAACAATTCAATATTTATTACTGAAATCATCATCCTTACATGAAATTTATCTTAAGAGTACACAATTTACAATCTTGCTTCAAAATATGCTAAAAAATCCTATAAATTCCTTCTAATGTGCCGCCTTCTAATGTATAGTCCAAGTATTGCAATCCTTGTTGATCTTCTGGGCCTGCAAAAACAAGGTTTCAATTTAAGAACAGATGTGGCAGAAAAACAAGACTTGACATTGAGGCTTTATCGAGCACAACTGCTTTAGACACAAAACTGTTACGGAATACATTAATATCGTTATTTTCCTTCTACAGTCTTCCAAAAACTAGAATCCCTGGTTCCTAATCTCAAGTCATTTGTAAGGCCTCAGTTGGTTGGCTGTATATTAGCAAAAAACGGGGGTATTTAATCACGGATCTATGATGGTTCATTTCTTTTCTAGCAGGATGACCGGTTTCTTCTACGGAGGTATTTAATCACAAGGCATCCAAGTGGAGCCTAAAACATTTTTAGGACCTACAAGGTTTTCTTTCGGGCAAGTGCAAACATCTTATCTTAGCTGCAACTGTACGAGATGGGGCTACTCTAGCAGTTATGCACAGTCCGGCGGTGAGCTACCAGTTATTGGCATTCTAGAAGATTGGTACTGCTTTTGAAGTGAAAAGAGAAAGACAAACCTGAAAAAAGTATTTTGTTCTGCACATTACATTCTCCTTGCCAGATTCTGTAAAACAGTAATAATGAGAATACTTTGCTAGTCACTTTCTAGGTCGTAAATGAATGTACCACATTAAGGATTCTCAAATTTATGTAGATGGACTCTATGGGAACCAAAATATATTTTAATTTCTGGTCCACCAATGATTAAGAATGGTACCATTATACTCAAGTGGAGTTTTAGATGTAACAAAGTCTTGTCAAGTAAATTTAATTCCAAAAGGCCAATTTACTTTTTTTGTGCGTAAGTCAAGAGATTTCATTACATGATAGATTTTTGGTACAGCCAGCGTGCATGCTGCTTAGAAGAAAACTAGGACTCCACGTTATACAACTCATGGTTGCAATATAATTGCTAGCGAACTTGGCACGACAATGAGCCGTAAAATCTAGCAGTTCTTCTAAGAATTTGACAAACAAACATATTAAATCCAGAACTAAGCTCCTCGTCAAATTATTCACTGTTGTACAATTATGTAAACTACTAAAATAAAGCAAGGACCGCAGGAACAAAAAGTCCATTTGTTCACCTGATATTCCATTTATAAACTCTACCATTTGTTGAAGTCTGTTCTTTGCTTCTCTACAACCAGCAGCACCCTTTTTGCCCAATTGCAATCAATTTGACATTTGCCAAGCCACTTTCCTGAATCAAATAAAACAAATAAAAATTATCATCGCCTCATTGACTGTATCTAATTTGGTAACTCTGAAATGAGACCTGACTAGAAAAATAAGCAGAAGGGCATGCGCCATTCAATTCATTTATGGAAATTTGTGCATCCTGTTGGTTATCAAAATAAGATGATGAAATAGAAGTTCGAGTAAGATTAACAATACTCCAGAGTTCAGACTAATGTTTAAATTAACATAGGACCACTACCTGCTGATTCCTAAAAGAAACTAAACTGAATCGCCAGGATCGTCTAGTTTTCTGATCCCACATAAGACTACCATCTCTGCACAGGTTACCAAGATAAGGTGATACAGCAGAATATAATGTGCAAATGGGGTGAGATACAGAATTATCACACACTTACAAGAAGGTAGAATATGCCGAGAAAAATGCGAACAAAGCAGCATCCGTGACCTCCAGGCAAAGAACCCTGACAAAGATGTTAAAATTACCTGAAGGAATAAACATATTTGATCTCAGTTTCAAGAGTCGAGTAGTCAAATTCATGAGGATGCAAACACAGTGTAAAGAAGAATTAAATAGAATGGAAAGTTTAGAGACCATATTTCAGTTCAAAACCTGTTGTATCATCTCCCTGGGTACTCGTGTATGCTGTATGCCGAACTGACTACAATTGGCTGTCCAAACCTGGTATACAGTGTCATAAGAAATATCAATATGAATGGTTGTGCGATACATCAGTGTCTATACAAAATTCCACGTGACACATACCCCCTTGCAATGATAGATAGAGCCATGACACCCATTTGTCTCTTCAACTAGCACTGCGATGAAACTAAATCACAAGAGACATCCCTTTAATAGATGATTCAGATCGGTAAAGTAACAATCCGTAATGTTTGGCGATGGACGAACCTTTCTGAACCTGTTGTCGAATCTTTGCAGCCCATAGAAGATCCAGACTCGCCCCGGCAGTCCAAGTCGCGGCACATGGCCCTACAGGCGGCGGCGGTCTAGACCAAGTTAACCGTCGGGATCCGGTGCTCGACGCCATGAGCTCCATGAAGACGCGTGGTCCTGCTCTAGCGCTGCCTTGGGAAAGGAGAGGTAGGCAAGGTGGAGGATGAGTGATGTGCTGTTGGGCATCAGATGATCTGTGGAAGGGGAGCAGGAGAAGATGGGAGGGGATGGCTTGATTTGTGGCGGCTGCTAGGGTTAAGGTAGGAGTATAGAGATCGCGGATTTTTTTGGGTGAGCAGTTTTTTTTGGGTGGACAGTTGGCAATTTGGCATGGGGCTGCCGAGGTGAGTGACATGTTTACAAGGGAAAAAATAGTCGTGGGGACACATGGAACTAGGAATGTAGATACGCATGTCAGCACCGTTGCAAGCTAGGTGTTGTTGTAGGCCTATTCATGTTGTAGTGGAACCGGAACTTTTATCTCCCGGACTTGGGTTCCGGGTGTCGGGAGAGCTGCGGATCGTTTTTGGGAAAATCCTCCGGGGGTTCTGCGTTTCAGGGACAATGGAGTCTGTATGCCAAAGGGGACCCTAGGGTGGTCGCAGTCACCCAAGGTCCCGCTAGGCACAACCAGAGGGGGGCCGCGGTTGGCACCCCCCAGTGGCCCCCTTCAGGTGTCCTTCGGGCTTTGAGAATCTTCCGGGGAAAATAAATTTTTGGATTTTTTCTGGAATTTTCAAAGGAAATAGAATTTCTACACAAAACTAGACACCAAGGGTAATTCTGCTGAAAAAAGCGTTAGTCCGTGTTAGTTTGATCCAAGTCATGCAAATGTGAGGGAGAACAACAACAAAAGTGGTTGGAAAAGTAGATACGTTTCCAACGTATCAACTCCCCCAAGCTTATCTTATTGCTTTTCCTCAAGAAATTGAGTTGACAAACTGGACAAACACTTTTCATTTCATATGGTGTGCATCATACTATTCCATGATCAGTATTTAATAAGTACATGATAATTTCTATAAGGATATTAAAGCTCACAAACTCATTCTAGTTTATGAAAAGTGAGCACATAACCAGGAGTAAACAATATGAAATTATAATATCAACTAGGTTGCAACGATCATAATAAAGCATGGTAAGATGGTATCCCGCTTGCCCTTAATTTTTTAGCAAAACATAAATGCCAGGGCACCTCCAAAGCTCAAGTGGTGACTTGATATAATAATTTTAGGACAAACAATATTGTAAACATGCCTTAAACAATAATATTTTGGTACAATGCACGTTATACTCAGAATGACAACCATGCTCTCCTAGCCGGTGCATAAAGTAGGAAGGTGGATACTCAGCATAAAAGTAAAAGAAAGTCCCTTCACAAAGGGAAGCATGGATTACTCATGTGCTAGACCTTTTTATTTAATAAACACAGGTATTGAAAATATAATTTTGAGAGAGGTGTATGTGTATGTTAACGAATGGTAATGAAAAACTTATCATAATACATGTCAAGAAAAGTGTTTAAACTTTTGAGAGTGGTTTCCATTAGCATTTTTTCTTTTAGTTGGCAATTCCATCCCCCCCCCACCTTTCCTTTCACAAACTAGGGCTAGCCGTATCCAGGGGTACCCACCAGCATTGATCAATCCATGGGGAAGTGCCTTTTTATTATTTTAGTTCATATTATTTGACATCAGCTCTCTGCAAATTTAGATGAGCACATATTCCACTCTCATCGAGTGAAATAAGGGAGAAGAATTTTGCTTGACATAAACCATGATAAACTTTAAACTACTTCCTCATGAGCTAAAACAGGAAGACAAAACAAGTTTAATAATTTTTAAAGTTTTAAAAGTAGCACACGAGAAATTTACTTGGAGTGGCGGTGAAATACCACATATAGGTAGGTACGGTGGACACATCGGAAAACTTTGGCTTTTGGGAGTTGGATGCAAGAGTAGAGCTCATACTCAGTACAGTGTGAAGGCTAGCAATACACGGGGAGCAACCAACTAGGAGAGCAACAACGGTCATAGTCATGCATTGCGACAAAACAACATTGAATAAAGCATGGTTGTAATATTATAACCCTGAAAA
This sequence comes from Alopecurus myosuroides, assembly GCA_028641055.1. Classification (NCBI taxonomy): domain Eukaryota; kingdom Viridiplantae; phylum Streptophyta; class Magnoliopsida; order Poales; family Poaceae; genus Alopecurus; species Alopecurus myosuroides. Next base: position 269,687,735 of record CM054063.1, on the reverse strand, counting down.
TAAGAGACTGCCGAGGCTTAAATTGACTTTCTTTATAGTCTTAGATGTGTGAACATGTGCCAAGTCGATCCAAATAAGTTCTTAAGAGGGGAATTCCATCAAACTATACTGTCTCATGAACAAAACAACACATATTACATTCTAATAACACATTGAGAACTCCTAATCATTTGAGACTAGTCATAAGAAAGCATGAACTACTAAAGCAATATTATACGTACGGCTATCTATCATGACGAGCTAATATCAGATCATGTGAATAAACATATGTACAAAAATGAAGAGAAAAAAGTTCATACTAGATTTCTAATCTTGTACACTTCATCATATATCGTCATTATTGCTTTGCCAGTTGCACAACCGGATGATATAGACAAAAAAAAATAGAGAGCAAGCGCAACCGTGGACATGAGTTGAACTCTGCAAAAAAAACTATACAATAACAAGAAGAAGAATTTTTTGTTGTTGTTTTCAAGGGTGAAACAAAGAGAAAACGAGGAAATATTTTTGTTTTTTTGGGGTTTTTTAAGAAACAACAAACAAAAAGGAGTGAAAACACAAACAAAGATACATGAAAGGAAAAGAATGAGGGAAAATCGAGAAACAAGTAAACGGGGAGAAAGATAAAATGCGGAGAGAAGAACACCAAATGAAGAGATCAAATAAATGATTTTGGTGTTTAATACGTCTCAAACGTATCTATAATTTATGATGTTCCATGTTGTTTTCATGCCAATTTCTACATGTTTTATATACACTTTATAGCATTTTTATGGATTTCCTGGGTCTAACCTATTAACAAGATGCAACACCGCCAGTTCTTTTTTTTTTGCTGTTTTTGGTTACAAAAAAGTTGTTCTGTAAATATTCACGGAATTGGACGAAACGAAATCCCATGGTCCTATTTTTATATCACGTACACAGAGTCTAGAGGAGACCCGGAGGGGGCCACGGGGTGGCCACACCATAGGGCGGCGCGCCCCCCTTGGCCGCGCCGCCACGTGGTGTGGGCCCCTCGAGTGCCCACCGACATCGACCTTTCGCCTATATATACTCCTTCTCGGGAAAACCCTAGATACCCGACCCTTCATCCCCGAAAAGTTATGTAGCCGCCGCCATCGTTAACCCTAGTTCGGGAGGGTTCTGAAGCTCTCCCCGGCACCCTGCCGGGAGGGGAAATCAACACCGGAGGGCTCTACATCACCATACCTGCCTCTAGCGTGATGCGTGAGTAGTTCATCCTTGGACTACGGGTCCATAGCAGTAGCTAGATAGTTGTCTTCTCCTCTTTATGCCACCATGTTTAGATCTTGTGAGCTGCCTAACATGATCAAGATCATCTATCTGTAATGCTACATGTTGTGTTTGCTGGGATCCGATGAATATTAAATTCTATGTCAAGTTGATTATAATCTATCATGTTTATGTTATTTGTGATCTTGCATGCTCTCAGTTACTAGTAGATGCTCTGGACAAGTTGTTGCTTGTAACTCCAAGAGGGAGTATTTATGCTCGATAGTGGGTTCATGCATCCCTTTCATCTGCTCTCGAGTGACAGAAACGTGATGGATGGGGGATGTGATGTTGCCATTAGGGAGAAAACAACAATTCTTTGTCTAAGGATAATTTTATTGTTTACATTACGCACTTTACTTAATGCAGTAATCTGTTGGTTGCAACTTAATACCCAAAGTCTGCTTGGATTATGTTCGGAGGGTGGATTATTAGTTATAGATGCAGTTGGATTACGGTCTATGTATCATGTTGTAATGCCCGCATAAATCTCAAAGTAATCATCATGTCTTGCATATGCACTACGGTGCAGCCTTTATTTCTGTCAATTTTCCCAGCTGTAATTTGTTTACCTAGCATGTTATCTATCTTCTGTGGAGAGACACCACTAGTGAACTGTGGACCCCAGTCCATTATTTTACACTGATAATACAACCTACTGCAAGCACAGTTCTTTTTACTGCAGTCATTGTTCTCATTTCTCTCACTGCAAACCAATACTATTTTCCACACTATACGTCTAATCCTTTGTTTTTAGCAAAACTGGTGAGATTGACAACCTCACTGTTTCGTTGGGGCAAAGTATCTTGGTTGTGTTGTGTTCAGATTTCACATTGCTGCTGAGCCTGGTAGTGCGTCCTGCCAACATCAGCTGTCAACAACCTTCAGAAGTGATTTCTTTCTCCTACTGGTCGATTAAACCTTAGTTTCTTTCTGAGGGAAAACTTGCTGCTGTGCTCTTCATACCTTCCTCTTGGGGTCTCCCAACGAGCGTACATTTACGCATATCATTGTTTTCTGAAATAAGCGAAAAAACGATGAAAACGAGGAAACAACAAGTTATAAATATTTTTGGGATTTTTGATAGGTAAGACGGGAACACAAAAGAGAAACTAAACAAAGAGAAACTAAAAAAGAACGAGAACACGAAGAGGGAAACAACTAAAAAGGGAAAACATAATAAGAAACAAATACTAGCAGGTCTAAAAGAATATAAAAAGTATCAAGTAATACACCAACATAAATCATGATTAGGAATCGTAAAGAAAGTGTCAGTGTGTACGTACTCCCCCAAAATTAGGCTTTTGGCCTGCTGGTAGCACTGATCCCATGGGTTCCATCCTAACAACTACTTCTGCTGCATGTACTCGTACTGCTGGTATGGCCTGAGATGCATATTCCACATCGTCTGCTGCAGTGAGATTCCGTCCATCAAAGGCGGCTGAGATGAAGATCTTCCTCGTGATAAAACGAGGATGGGTCCTCCATGTACGTGAAGGAGGATGGCCTCGCGGTCTCCTCCTCATGCGTCTGCTCGTGGGTAGCGGGGTCCACATCGAACCCTGGCCTGAGGTACTCGTCAAAAATATCCTCGAAGATGGACCATCCGTACCTGGGGACATCAAACAAAGAAGGTGTCGGCAGACTAACATAGAGGGGTTTAACGTCCCTCGCCTCATATAAAAGTTTATATTTAAAGTCACCATAAGCGCTCTTGGATTTAAACAAACAATGCGATAATAAAGCAGTAAAATCCAACCTACCAGGGGAAACAGTTCATCATCAGGGTCTAGAGGCACAACAGTTTGAGCAAAGAAAATACGCGAGGCAACAATGCCTCCAAAATTAGGTCATCCACTAGCATTGTTAACAATACGTCTAGCAATTTGCACACCAACGCTATAAACATAATCTCTATCAACAGTGGCAACCATGATGGGAAGATCAAATCTTGTAGAGTTGCTGGTGTTCTCCCTGTCAAGAACTCCTCTAGCAAGATAATAAGCAAAACACCCGATAGCAGGGAATTGCAGGCAAGAGTTTTTACTGCTCTGCACGGTTCTCGTGTCCTGGTGGCATAGCTTTGATTATAAATTATGGAGGTCAGTGGAATTCGTTATCCTCCTAGTCTGTCCAATGTTAGGCACGTTAATAACCCTGAAAAATCATCAAGGGACATGTCCTCTTCCTATCATAGAGAGAGAACTCCATATGCGGGTTAACACCATCAAAGAATTTAAAGGTTTGTGCAAATATGAATGTTAGCCTCCGATATTGGGACACCTCGTTTTTCATGAAGTCTAGCAAACCTGCACTGGTAACGAGTTCATAAAAATAATCATAAATACCCAAATCCTTTAAGAGTTGATTGCAAGGATACGCGGAAGCTTGCACATCCTTCATTCCGACAAAGTTCAGCATACTAAGATCGGTGATATCTTCGTTGAGAGAAGGTCTCATGATACAATGCCAATGACAGGAGGAAACATGAGAAAAAACATGTGGAAACAGAGGAAAACAAGATTTGGCACGGTGAAAACATGTGAAAACAAGATGGAAAAGGTGGAAAACAAAGTGGAAACAAGAGAAAACGAGGAGGAAATAGAGGAAAACAAGTGAAACCGGAGTGAAAACATAGTTTCATTCATTCAAAATCAATTTGTTAACAAGGCTGATCAAGTCTCGTCACCAAACCAATTTTATGTGAAATAAAACTTTCCACTTCACCATAACAATCATGTTACCTCAATTTTGATACACATAATCCCAATCATAATAGTTTCATATTCTTTTGTGGGCACTGGAATGGGACAATAGAATTGTCCAATCTTGATGGTCTCAATATTTTCAATTGATTTTGGACCATATTTCTTATCAATCTTATTTGGAAAATAAACATTATGTTCTTTATCATTGACATTCAAAGTGACCTTCCATTTATTAATATCAATAACAACCCCTACAGTATTAAGACAAGGCCTCCCAAGAATAATAGACATATTTTTATCCTCGGGCATTTCCAACACAACAAACTCAGTTAATATTAAACAATTAGAAACTTGAATAGGGACATCCTCACAAATGCCAATTGGAATAGCGGTAGATTTTTTAGCCATTTGCAAAAATATATCAGTAAGAATTAATTTATCTAAAGAGAGTCACTTATAAAGAGAGAGAGAGAGAGAGAGAGAGAGAGAGAGAGAGAGAGGCATAACACTAACTCCAGCACCAAGATCACATAAAGTAGTTCTCACATAATTATTTTTTCACAGAGCAAGGAATGGTAGGAATACCTGGGTCTCCCAGCTTCTTAGGAATTTTACCACTGAAGGAATAATTAGCAAGCATAGTGAAAATTTCCTCATTAGAAATTTTCCTCTTATTATTAACAATATCGTTCATATACTTAGAATAAGGAGGCAATTTAATAGCATCAGTCAAAGGAATTTGCAAAAAGAGAGGTTTCATCCACTCACAAAATTTATTATAATGTTCTTCTTCTTTACTTTTGAGAGACTTACTAGGAAAAGGCATAGGTTTTTGTATCCAAGGTTCTCTTTCTTTACCATGCTTCCTAGCAGTAAAACCTTCTTTATCAAAAAAATTGTTCTTAGGAGGGTTTGCAGGTTCTACTTCACTTTATTACTTATTGGAAGCATCATTCTTATCATTATCATGCTCATGCTCATTACCAGTTTTAGTTGCACCATCAGAAATAGATATACTATTAGGATCTTTATTAGGTTCTTTATTATCATCATTACTAATACCATTAGCCTCTGTATTTCTTGTATGTTTTTTCTTTTTTTTATTTCTATGAGAGATAACAACATTTTCATGTAGCATTTGAGAATCTTGCTCAAACCTTTTTGGTTTTCCCTCAATATAAAGAGGATCTTGAGTGAAAGCCCCACCTCTAGTTTTAACGCTACAAGTTTGTTCTTTAATTTGACCAGGCATTTCAGCAAATAAATCTTTTTGCACTTTAGTAAGTTGCTCGAATTGAGTCTGAATCATTTCAAAGTGTCTAACAAGACCTTTAACATCATTAACAGTTCTTCCTAAAGTAGCATGCAAATTTTTGATACAAAGAGAATTTTCATTCAATTGATTTTGCACTTGTGCATTAAAATGGGTTTGTTTAACAATGAAATAATCAAATTCATCTAAGCATTGTTCATGAGGTTTATCATAAGCAATATCACTATCATTAAATTTATAAATAGAATGTACCTCTACTATAGGAGGGTGGGTGGTAGGCTCACAAAGATTTTCATTGGAGGTAGATTCTTCACATCTTCAGATTTAATACACTTATCTTTAATAGACTTCTTAGCTTCTTGCATGTAACTCCTCTCTTCTTGGGTGTAGGAAATGGTGTAGGTTCAGGAATATGCCAATCATCATGGTTCTTGGCTATATTACCCAATAATTCTTCAGCTTCATCTACAGTTCTTTCCCTATAAACACAACCAGCACAACCATAAAGGTATGTCCTAGATTTAGTGTTTACTCCATTATAGAATATATCAATAAGCTCATTCTTAGGTATACTTTGATCAGGCCTACCCTTGAGGATTCCACAAAACCACCCCTAGCTTTAGGAAGTTTCCCATCCTCCAATTTCTTCAAGTTAAAAAACTTTTGTAAAGCGGCATGTTGCATATGAGCAGGAAAATATTTCTCGCAAAAGACAAGAGTCATGCATTGAGGAGTCTTAATGCAACCATAAGGAAAACTATCATACCAAAATTTATCCTCCCCTTTTAATGAGAAAGGGAACAACTTGATGACATAATAACCTCTTATCAAATCTCGTCGGAAAACAACATGCCAATCTCAAAAAATTTAGTCAAGTGGGCTACAACATCCTTGTTTTCGATACCATCAAAGGGTTCAGTTTCAACCATAGGAATAAGTGAAATATCAATACAGGAATCCAACTTCTCATCTTTCATGTCCACCAGAGATTTAGCAAATTCAGGATCAAGAATAAACTCGTATTTCATGGAATATTTCTCAACCAACTTCTTAAAGGTATCAGGACCAGGAGCAGTTTCATAACTCATATATTCTTTAAAGAAGTCATCATAAAGTGTATAAACTTCCTATAAATAATCACTCCTATCATTATCAAGATCAGGCCATTCAGGTGATTGTTCAGGTGTAGAAAATAGTTTATCAGCATGTTCAATTTCTTTAGCTCTAGCAATTTGTATGTCTAAAAAGGAACCTAGAGAACCAAAGGTATCAAGCACACTAGAAGCATCTTCAAACTCATCATGCATAGCATCAGACTTAGCACTAATAGCATGTGAAGCATGCGATGGGGTAACAAGCTTACTTCAAAAATAGAAGGTGAATCCAGAGCAACAACTTTGTTCAGAGTTGTACCTTTCCTTGTGGTGGAAGGTAAAATTGGAATGTTAGGATCAGTAGTCTTTCCCATGATAGATAATAAATTGCAGCAAATAATATAATTCTCAATTTAGCTTACAAACAAATCTATGCATCCCTGGCAACAGAACTAGAAAATAGTATTTATGACCCACAAGTGTAGGGGGTCGCAACAGTCTTCGAGGGTAAATATAGCCCAATTTATTGATTCGACACATGGGGAGCCAAAGAATATTTATAAACCTTAACAATTGAGTTGTCAATTCAGCTTCACCTGAAAAGTATCTTGGTTCAGACAATTTATTAGTAGTAACGATGATATAATGGCAGCAATAGTTCAATAGTTGCAGTAGCAGTAAAACAGTAGTAGCAATAGTAACAACGAATGTAAATGGATTGAGTAGTAGTTCTAAAAACACCGTAGGCATAGGGATGGATGTACGGGTGTTGTAAGAATCATATTAACCATGTAATAGAGGTAACAAAGGGTAACACAAATATATAAGAGAGTATCCAAGTCACAAACAATCATTGGCATGTTTCTCGAGAATTGTCGTACGTTCTTGCAATAAGAACTTGCACGACATCTTTTGCCCTACCATCCTATTTCCGTGGAGCCAAAAAGGAACTAATTGTAATTAAGGATCTTTTTCTACCAAGCACCAGAGCAGAGCATTAACATACGATGGAAACATCTAATCCTCAAACTAGAGTCCAGCCCCTCCGATATCTCAACCATGTCACCTTGGAGTCTCGGGTTCTGGACAATAATAAGTGTATACAACTAGTAGATATGATCAAAAACAACAATTATACTCGTGAAAACATAACATGTTCATATGTGAAATCATGGCACTCGGGCTCTAAGTGAAAATCATTAAGCACTCCAAGTTGCAACAACGATAATAAAGAACAATAGTGGATACTAGGCATCAAGCCCAAACAATCTCGTGATCTATTACATGACTAATCTCATCCAATCCCTAGCATCCTCTCTTCCTACAGCAGGGAATTACTCACACATCAAAGGGCTAATCATGTAGGGTTTATGGAGAGGTGATGGCGGTGATGATGCTAACAATTTCCCTCCAATCCCCGTCCTGGCATGGTGCGAGAATAGGAACTTCTGTCTCCCGAACTTGGGTTTCGGGTGTTGGTGGAGCTGGAGATCATTTTCGGGAAATCCTTCGGGGGTTCTGCGTTTCGGGGGCGATGGAGTCTTTATGTCAAAGGGGACCTCAGGGGTGGTCCCAGTCACCCAGGCCCCCCAGGACCGGCGAGAGGGGGGCGCGACTGGCACCCCCTGGAGGCCAAGTGGTCCCCCTCTGGCTATCCTTCAGGCTCCGAGAGTCTTCGGGGGGGAAATAATTTTTGGAATTTTTATGGAATTTTCTCAGCAAATTGAATTTGTGCATAGAACTAGACATCAAGGGTAATTCTGCTGAAAACAGCGTTAGTCCGTGTTAGTTCCAAATTATGCAAATGTGAGGGAAAACAGCAAGAGAAATGGTTGTAGAAGTAGATATGTTTGCAACGTACCAGCCTACTCAATGTCACAAAGGCCTCACCCTATTCTCCGATGAACTTTGCCACAAAGGTCTAGCCCACCTTCCACTATGAAATCCTTCAAGTAGGAAGCCGGAGTCTTTACAACGAGCTTGAGGCACACACACCCACAACTGAATTGGGGGCTCTCAAGAACACCAAGAATCTTCTACAAACAACGAGTGAGTAACAATGAGGTCTAGGTTTTCCACAAGGAAACCCTAGACACAAATCACTCAAGTGAGTGAGGGGGAAATGAAGAACGTCTTGGTGAATATGTAGATCGGGGACTTCTCCATCAATCCTCCAGAGATCAAAAATTTTGGGGGGAGAGATGGGAAGAAATCTAGGTTTTAGTGAGCTCAATTAATGGAGACTTGAATGGTGGACGAGCTACCTCTTGGAGAAGAAGTGGACGAAGTACTTATACCCCTCTCATCAAATCTGACCTTTTGGGCATTTATTTGATAACCCCGTAATATCAGACGTCGTCCAGTAGTATAGACCGTAGACATCTTCGAGAAGGTCAACACATGAATCTTCTGAGAAAAACCACAGTAGGTACTATAGCGTCGGGGCGGTAGTACCACATCTTGGACTTCTAACATTCGCAGACTCCAGTGCGCTCCTCTGGATCAACCGATAGTAGCGCATGGAAGCGGTAGTACCGAGTTGTTGGTACTACCGAGCCAGGCAGGTAGTACTAATGAGGACGCGATCAAACACTCGTTGGGAGACCCCAAGAGGAAGGTATGATGAAGTCTAGAGTAAGTTTAGCCGTAGTAAAGAACCATAGTTATCGAACCAGTAGGACTTCATAGTCTTGAAGAAGGTTGCTTTATCAACGGCGCCAAAAAAGTACTATTGACAAAGCATGGAACATGCACACAAGGACAAACTCTCTCTTGGCCCAACTTCCCGGAAGGTTGTCATTCTTTCAATCTTGTTGAAAAAGGGAGAATTAAACGTATAGATTCTTGGAAAACAATACAAGTAAAAACGGAACATCAAAGAAACAATGATTAAACGTGCTTGAAAGAAGGTTTGCAATATGAGGAAATAGGACCAGTGGGGGCATAGGTTCACTAGTGGTGTCTCTCCAAAGAAAACAAACACGTTGGGTGAAAAAATTACAGCTGGGCAATTGAAAAATCATGAATGTATAACAGTACTATTATGAGAAGATAAAGTTCATGGGTTCTAACATTGTAGGCATTATGTGAGGGCATATTGACCGCCATTTAGCATGCACACATATCTAAATATCCACACCAAGAAAGCTATCCAGCAATCCCTTGGTATTAAGTTGCAACAACGAAGTGATTGTTATGTGTGCAACAGACAAATGCATTAAGATCAATACGTTATGTAAGCAGTGGTTCCCATCTATAGACAAGAGCACCGCTGTTTTATCCTTAGTGGCAACAACACATCCTCCCCCGCACATTTCTATCACTCGAGCGAGGCAACAAGGAGGCATGAATCCACCATCTAGCATATAAACCCTCTCTTGGAGGTGAAAACAACTATGTGGCCAAGGTAATCATAAACACCAGAGAGCATTGCAAGACAAGATTAAAACTCTCTACAAATATAAGTGAAGCATCTCAGATTGAGACGAACAAAATAATCATAATCTCATGGTTCATCGGATCCCAACAAACACAACATGCACGATTACATAATGGTGGTCTCGATCTTGCGAGGCAGCTCACGAGACTCTAAACATGGAGGCATAGGGTACATAACAACCGTCTAGCTACTGCTATGGACCCATAGTCCCGAGATGAACTACTCACGCATCTGTCCGGAGGCAATCATGGCAATGTAGAGGCCTCCAACGACGATCCCCCTCTCCGACAGGGTGCCGGAGCAGGACTCCAGAAGCCCTATATTGGACCTTAGAGGTGACGACGCCTCTCTGTATGTTTCGTGGAAAATAACTCTATACTCGTGATTTTCAGGGTTAAGGGCAATTTATAAGCGAATGGGGGACGTGAGGCGGTGTCGGGATCCCTAAGGGCCCCTCCAGGCACGGCCTAGGAGGGGGCGCGCCTGACAGGAGCCTGGTGCCCCCTGGACCCCCTTTGGCTCCCCTTTGGACCGTTCTTCGTTCTGGGTAAAAATTGATCTCCGTGGATTTTCAGCCCTTTCCGAGAATATTTCCTTAAGAACTTTTCTTAAATAGAAAAACATCAGAAAACAGCAACTGGCCTTGGGCATCTTGTTAATAGGTTTGTTTGTGAAAACATTCGGAAAACAAGAAAAATGATAGAAAACATGTGGAAAACAAAATGCATTGGGTAGAAAACAAGCATGGAGCATAAAAAATTATAGATACGTTTGCAACGTATCAACATCCTCAATCTTAACTCCTGCTTGTCCTCGAGTAGGTAAGTGATAACAAAATAATTTTTGAGGTGACATCAAGTCAACACAAATCTTGATCAACATTATGTAAAAGCATTGCAACGATGAGATCAAAGTAGTTTAACAAAGGCATGATAAATATTATTTCAACTAATGTAAACTTAGAAACTATGTTGCTCATGAAAAGGAACACAAACAAAAGAAAATGAATAATGAAACATTCAAAGTGATACAGTTGTTTCAATCATAAAGTACATCATAATAAAGTGGTATCCAGCTAGTCCTTCGTGTGGTAGAAACAGATAAATGACAGGACACTTTCAAAGTTTAAATGGTGACTAGATACAAATAATTTGCGAGCAAGCAATATCATAAATCATGAATCAATCAATAATAAATTTTGGGACTATGCATATTATACTCAGAATAACAACTATGCTCTCTTAGCTGGTGCATAAAGTAAGAACATGGAGACGCAGCATAAACTTAAAGAAAGTCCCTTTGCGGAGGGAATCGGGGATTACTCATGTGCTAGAGCTTTTTATTTGATAAAATAGAGATATTGAAAACAATTTAGAGACATGTGTATATCTATGTCAATGAATGGTAATGAAAAACTTATCAAAATCCATGTCAAGCAAAGTGTTTAGACTTTTGAGATTGGTTTCTGTTGTTTTATTAGGTTGGAACTTCCCCCACCTTTATTTTCACAAACCAGGGCTAGCCGTTTTCACGAGTACCCACCAAATTTCATCAAATCATGGGGAAGTGCTTTTTGTTACTATTTGGCACCGGCTCTATGCAAATTTAAATAAGCACAACTACCTGATACGTCTCCAATGTATCCATAATTTCTGATGTTCCATGATTGATATTATGACATTTGATACATGTTTTCTATACACTTTATATCATTTTTATGGATTTCTTGGGACTAACCTATTGAAAAGATGCCACAACGCCATTTCCTGTTTTCTGTTGTTCTTGGTTTCAGAAAAGTTATTCTAGAAATATTCTCGGAATTGGACGAAACAAAATCCCAGGGTCCTATTTTTCTGTCACGTACCCGGAGTCCGGAGGAGATCCGGAGGGGGGCCACAGGGTGGCCACACCATAGGGTGGTGCGCCCCCTTCCCTTGATCGCGCGACCACGTGGTGCGGGCCTCCTGGCCACCCACCGACCTCGCCCTTTCACCTATTTATACTCCTCCTCGAGAAATCCCTAAATCCCCGAGCCGCCATCAACAAAGAGTTCCATAGCCTCCACCGCCGTCAACCCTACTTTGGGAGGGTTCTAAAGCTCTCCCCGGCACCCTATCGGGAGGGGAAATCACCACCGGAGGGATCTACATCACCATGCCTGCCTCCGGAGTAATACGTGAGTAGTTCATCATTGGACTCCGGGTCTATAGCAGTAGCTAGATGGTTGTCTTCTCCTCCTTTTGTGCCGTCATGTTTAGATCTTGTGAGCTTCCTAACATGATCAAGATCATCTTATTGTAATGCTAAATGTTGTGTTTGTTGGGATCTGATGAATATTGAATGCTATGTCAAGTTGATTATGAATCTATCATGTTTATGTTATTTATGTTCTTGCATGATCTCCCTTACTAGTAGATGCTCTGGCCAAGTTGATGCTTGTAACTCCAAGAGGGAGTATTTATGCTCGATAATGGGTTCATGCCTCCAGTTATCTGGGAGAGTGACAATAACTTCTAAGATTGTGGATGTGTTGTTGCCACTAGGGAGAAAACTGTTGGGAATATGCCCTAGAGGCAATCATGTATGATGTAATTCCCACTGTATTCATAAAGTTATTAAGTTGTCCTTGTTTTGAACATCTGATATATGTCATTGAATATGTGATTCGATTGTGGAACTATATATTCATGTTGTTCATACTAGATTGTCCTTGGTCATTTAGGTTGTGCTGGACACACACCCTAGACTAATGTGAGTGTTGACTGATGACACGGTTCCACTTGTCATGGGCATGGTGATGCCATTCCAACGCTCACGGACTTGGCTAAAGAGTTTAGCAAGTCGGACTGACCCACATTGAGATGCAACGATCAAGTAGTCATTTGCATGTCTCAATCAATGTAATCCTTAGACCCGAGGTTGTCGCACAATCCGAGTTGTGGATCACCGACTTAGGTTCTGTCAAACGTTGTTCTATGACAAGGCAACTATAAAGGCAGAGTTCGGGTCGAATGAGAAGCAAGCTGCGTGATGTGGATAATCAAGATGGGATTTTGCCCCTCCGAATGGAGAGATATTCTCTGGGCCCTCTCGAGTGATATGATTCAGGAAGCATGGCCATGCGCGACTCAGTTAAGTGTTAACTGTGTCGGTTGACTAAGAGTTAGTCAGATGAATCACATGTCACAGATCGAGAAGAGAGTTGAGCTATTTAAGGGATGACGATAAATCGCCTATAGCTCGACAAGGTATATCGTGAGGCAAAAGGGACTAAGATGAATATCACATTGAAAGGTATGTCGTCATGACTCAATGGTACTTGGGAGTCGGCACGTTCTGCTAGGAGCCGCTACCGATTGATCGATTGGGAGTTGGACTCAAATCGTGTCCAAGTCTCCATGAGCCTGCAGGGTCGCACACTTAAGAGCGGGAGCAAGTATTGGTCGGGTTGGACCCGAACCGGAAATGGACTGGTTTTGTGAGTCGGACTCAAAGAGGGAATGGGCCACAAGTGTTGTGAAGCCCATTACCATACGCTATATAAAGAGGGGCGCAGGTTGCCCAGCGGGCACGTTAGTCCACTATCCCATGCATTGGGAACCCTAGCCCCACTCAGTCCAGCCGTCGCACCGGACCTAGCAGTCCGCCGTCGGAGCTCATCCTCGTACGTGTGGATACCGGCAGAGGTGCTGTACGTTCAACACTTCGACGTTCGCGGGATCGGATCGTCTGGATAGGATCGTGGACTGCACTGCCCCGACGCGCTTCATCGATAATCCGCAACCGCACGTCTAGTGGTAATCATCGTGGCCTTCTACCTCGGCTAGATCTTGGAAGCATCACGTAGGAAAAGTTTTTGTTTATCTCTTCGCGTTCCAACAAAAACAACAATGCTTAATCTAAGGATAATTCTATTGTTTACATTACGCACTTTACTTAATGCCATAATCTGTTGCTTGCAACTTAATACCCAAAGTTTGCTTGGATTACGTTCCGAGGGTGGATTATTAGTCATAGATGCAGTTGGATTACGGTCTATCTATCATGTTGTAATTCCCAAATAAATATCATACTAATCATTGTGTCTTGCATATGTACTACGGTGCAGCCTCTGTCTCTGTCAATTGCCCAGATGTAGTTTGTTTACCCAACATGTTATTTATTTGTTTCGGAGAGACACCACTAGTGAACTGTGGATCCCGGTCCATTCTTTTACACTGATAATACAACCTACTGCAAGCACTATTCTCTTTTACTGCAAGCACTGTTCTCTTTTACTGCAAACACTGTTCTCCTTCTATTCACTGCAAACAAAGATCATTTTCCACACTAGGTATAATCCTTTGTTTTCAGCAAAACCGGTGAGATTGACAACCTCACTGTTTCGTTGGGGCAAAGTATCTTGGTTGTTTTGTGTGCAGATTCCACGTTGTCGTTGAGCCTGGTAGTGTGCCCTGCCAACATCAGCTGTCATCGACCTTCAGAAGTGATTTCTTTCTCCTAAACCTTGGGTTTCTTTCTAAGGTAAAACTCGTTGTTGTAATCTTCATACCTTCCTCTTGGGGTCTCTCAACGAATGTGTTTTTACACGCCATCAAGCTTGTTTTTTGGTGCCGTAGTCAGGGAGGAAGAGGATTTCTGTAGGGGGTCTCTCACCTCCAATCTTTTTTTACTTTGTTATTGTTTTGCTTAGTTTATTTTATTTTTTCTTGTTTGCTTCTTTATATAAAAAACACACAAAAAAATAGTTCTTATTATAGTTGTTATTTTTCGGTATCCTGTTTTAATCTTGCTAAAATGACTATTCCTGAAATTGAGGTCCATTCTTTTAGGCAACAAGGGGGAGAAAGTTTGAAAGATGTTTGGTATAGAATAAGTGATGCTCATCATAGATGTACTAAAAAATATTCTATCTTGATCCTTCTTAGGAATTTTTATGTTGGTATTACTAGCTGGTATAGGTATGTTTTAGACACTCTTACACGTGGTATTTTTCTGGGAACTCCTGCTTTGGAAACATGTAATTTAATTGAAAGTTTAGTAGGAACACCACCTACTAAACTTGTTAAAACTGAGATCACTTAGAAGATGTTATAAAAACGTTGAACTCTCTAGAGAAAAAATTGGCAAATTCCCTTGATAATGCTATCAAAGTTAATGAATCCATAGTGAGTATCGATAAGAGAATTGTCGTTTTAGAGGTTAGCAATACCCATGATAATCAAAAATTCAGGATTGGTAAACTAGAGGAGGCTATGGAAGCTTTAAGTTCAAAATTTTCTTCTCTTAAATTTAAGAGGGAGAAAACTTTTCCGGGAAAAGAGCAAAAATTCATGTATGTTCCCAAGGCGTCTAAACTAAAACCCCATAATGAGATTAAAATTGATAATTTTTTTAGTGAAATTAAGAGTGATTTACATGCTGAATCATCTTCAGGGGTACCTAAAGTACCAATTGTTACAAGCTGTATTTTAGAGAAAATTATTGATTTGGATGCTTCTTCACTTGCAAATACTTCATGCTTGTGTTCTGAACCTAGCTGAAAGGCGTTAAATAAAATCACTTCTTGGGAGATAACCCATGTTTTGTTTTTGCAATGTTTTCTTCTGTTTTCTTTCAGTCAAGGTGTTGTTTACTTCTGTAGCAACTCCTTTGTATATTTACCTTTTCAAAAAATGTGTGCCAAGTAAAGTCTCTAGTGAGAGGTTGATGCTAGATTTGGATTTCTGCATAGTAACAGATTTTTTCTGTCCACCGTTTAATTCGCCATAATTTCCAGAAAAATCAAAACATCCCGAATAATTTTGTGCATGATCCTTATATATTTTCGCAACTTTTCTTAGTTCAGAGTTTTCTGATCTGAGCAACGTAAGTGCCTCGATAAAATTCGTATTTACAGACTATTTTGGTTTTGATAGATTCTACCTTTTACTTTGCATTCTCTCTTTTACTATGTTGAGTGGATTTCTTTGCTCCACAAAACATCAGTGGTTGTAGCTAATGTTTAGAAAGTATTAGTAATGCTTGTGTCAAGGGAGAACATGTGAGTTTTTGATTATGCACTAACCCTCTAATGAGAATTACTTTGATTTTGGTGTGAAGGAAGTTTTCAAGGGTCAAGAGAAGAGGGTGATATAATGTGATCAAGAAGAGTGAAAAGTCTAAGCTTGAGATTCCCCGTGGATCATCCCAGCAAATTCCAATAAGACTCAAGCGTCTAAGATCGGGGATGCCCAAGGCATCCCCTTCTTCATCAGCAACTTATCAAGTCACTTCTAGTGAAATTATATTTTTATTCGGTCACATCATATGTATTTTACTTGCAGCGTCTGTTTGTTTTTGTTTTCTTTTATTTTCTGTAATAAAATTGGTTGGAACACAACATTCTTGTGTAGGATAGAGACACGCTCCGCCTTTTCATATGAATACATGTATTCTTCATTTTTCATCTAGCTACTGCAATCCTTTTAGCTCTTGTTTTTCATGCATCTCTTTTTCAGAGCTGTTCGTTCTTGTAGAGTAGTAATCTCTTGTTTCATTGATAAATTACTTGGAGAGTTTTTGTTTAAATAAAGTGATTGGTGTTGGAAAGCAAAAAAATATTTCATGCTTATAATGGTGCAAAAGAAGCTTGTTTAGACTGTGGCTTGGACTTTATCATGTCATGTTAGATATTATTTTAATTCTATGCTTAGTAGTTATTGATGTAGCATGACTTGTCTCAAATATCTCAGAATGCTTAATGTGCCATTGAAATAATCATGAGTTGCTTTTATCATATTGAAACATAATATTGTGGTATTCTCCTTCGAATGTTTTATTTGGTTGACTTGGCGCATGCTTACACCATGTTATTACTACAAACCAGTCACCTCTAGCCTGTATGGTCATTTATTTTTTGACTTGTAATATCACTTATGCTTTGATTAATAATGTGTTTGTCGCTATGCATGATTATGGCCATTATTGCTCTCTTAATTTGTCGCTCCCAGTCTCTTGCTAGCCTTCACCTGTACTGAGTATGAGCTTTACTCGTGCATACAACTCCCAAAAAACCAAAAATTGCCAAATGTGTCCACCATACCTACCTATATGTGGTATTTAACCGCCACTCCAAAGTAGATTTCTCATGTGCTAACTTTAAAACCTTCAAAATTAATCAGGTTTTGTGCTCTGTTTTAGCTCATGAGGACGTAGGTAGACGATCTTTATTTCACTTGTTAATTGGACTTTACACACCTGGACTAGTGGCACATCCGCTTATCCCCAAATTTGGTTACTTCACAATTCTCTTCACTCTTTTCCCCCTAATTTATTAGTTAAGCAAAGTTCATAAGTGTGTAAACAGAAGAGAAGAGTGATGACGATCTACTAACCCCAGTAGAAAGGACGTCTTTCAATGGGACGTCTACCATTCGTTGACATAGACATACACCTCTCTCAAAATTGTTTTTGATACCTTTGTTTTAATCAAATAAAAAGCTCTAGCACATGAGTTAATACCTGCTTCTCTCTGTGAAGGGCCTTTCTTTTACTTTTATGTTGAGTCTTCTGAAGGGAATATGCCCGAGAGGCAATAATAAAATGGTTATTATCTTATTCCTTGTTTATGATGAATGTTTATTTCTCATGCTAGAATTGTATTAACCGGAAACATTGATACATGTGTGTTTAATAAACAAACAATGGTTCCTAGTAAAGCCTCTCTTTTAACTAGCTCGTTGATTAATATATGATCAAGGTTTCCTGATCATGAACATTGGATGTTGTTAATAATGGGGTCATGTCATTAGAAGAATGATGTGATGAACATATACCCAAAGTGAATATAGCAATACGATCAAGTCATTAAGTTTACATTGTTATATCAAACATACGAAGTAACTTATTCCTTAGACCATGAGATCATGTCAATCACTGATACCGGAAGGGTGCTTTGATGTCATCAAACGTCACACCGTAACAGGGTGACTATAAAGGTGCTGTTAGGTATTCGAAAAGTATTAGTTGAGGATCATGGATCAAGAGTGGAATTTGTCCATCCAATAAGACGGAGAGATATACTCTGGGCCCTCTCGGTGATATCACATCGACACCGCTTGCAAGCACGTGATATGATCACAAGGATGTTATATCATGGGAGCGAGAAAAGAGTACTTGTCGGTAACGAGATTAAACAAGGTATGGTTGATACCAATGATCGAATCTAGGACGAGTAAAATATCGCGAGACAAAGGGAAATAGTCACGACGTTGATGGTTCACACGATCAAGAGAGTCATCGTTGAATATATAGGAGTCATCACGGATCTCCAGATCCCACTGTTGATTATTGATCGGAGAGGAGTCTCGATCATGTCTATCTTATTCACTAACCGTAGGGTGACACACTTAAGGTTCGATGACGCGTTTGAGAGGATACAGAATATCGAAGAATATTTTGAGTAGCACCGAAATTGTTTCGGGGAAAATTGAAATAGTTCAAGGGATTTTTTGTTGAATGGTTGTTAATAGAATTAACAAATGATTCGAGGTGCTATATGCAAAACTTTGTTAATAGAATTAACAAATTCTGAAATAAATAAA
Organism: Alopecurus myosuroides; assembly: GCA_028641055.1. NCBI lineage: Eukaryota > Viridiplantae > Streptophyta > Magnoliopsida > Poales > Poaceae > Alopecurus > Alopecurus myosuroides. The sequence goes on along the minus strand of CM054063.1, from coordinate 269,669,343 downwards.
TACAAATGTTTTATTTATTTATTAAAGAAAAACTCTTGATTTTCTAAGTGGAGTTTTAAGGGAAAATGAGTGGGTGTGAGTGGTGTGTCCACTCACATGATGAAGGAAGAGGTGGGGGCACACCATGGGGCTGGCCGCACTCCCCTTGGGATGCCTCCCCCTCTCCTATAAAAGGAGGGTGAGAGCTCTCCCTCCTCCACACACTTGTTCACTTCCTTTTCCCTCCACCCGCTGCTCCATTCCATGGTCTCCGGCTTGGCGAAGCCCTGACCGTGGGATTCTTCACCACCACCACGCTGTCGTGTTGCTGGAGTTCCGAGGGATCCTCTACTTCCGTGCCCCACTGGATCGACGGAACAAAGGTCGTCATCAACCGTACGTGTGACCGATCACGAAGGCACCGCCGGATTGCGCTGCACATCTTCTCGCTATCGGGATCGGTGTGAGTACGACTATGCCAACAACGAGATTTAATCTCGTAATGCTTTGTGTCTTCGAGGGTATGTGTTCTCCTTAACCCTCTCTTTACCCGTTGCACTTCGTCTCCTAGATTACATCTTGGCCTTTCGGGTGTCTCTCGCGTAGGAAATTTTTTGTTTTCTATGCAACGACCCCTTCATCTTCATCTTCTAACTTTATGCACCAATTAAGAGAGCATAGTTATCATTCTGAGTATAATGTGCATCATTCTCAAAATTTATTATTGATTGATTCATGATTTTGTTATTATTTGTTCTCAAATTACTTGTAGCTAGTCACCACTTGAACTTTGAAGGTGTCCTGGCATTCATGTTTTCCTATCACTTTAAGGACAAGCGGAATACCACTTTGCTATGTTTTCTTTATGCTCGAAACAAACATATAACTTTTAGTGCATTATTATTCATGATCTTTTGTTTGTATTACTTTTCATGTTGCAACATAATTGCTAAGTTACATTGTTAGAATTATATCTATTATGCATGTGTTTAGAGTACTATGATCTCAGCTTACAATGCGTTTACAATAATGATGATCAAGATTGTGCTGGTAGCATGTCACCTCAGAAATTATTTTCTTTTTATCATTTTACCTACTCGAGGATGAGTAGAACTAAGCTTGGGGATGCTTGATACGTCTTCAACGTACCTATAATTTCTGATGTTCCTTGCTTGATATTATGACATTTTCTACATGTTTTCTATGCACTTTATATCATTTTTATGGATTTCCTGGGACTAGCCTATTGACAAGATGCCACAACGCTAGTTCATGTTTTCTGTTGTTTTTTGTTTTAGAAAAGTTGTTCTGGAAATATTCTCGGAATTGGATGAAACAAAATCCCAGGGTCCTATTTTTCTGTCACGTACCCGAAGTGCGGAGGAGACTCGGAGGGGGCCACAGGGTGGACACAACATAGGGCAGAGCGGCCACGTTGTGTGGGCCTCCTGGCCACCCACCGACATCGCCCTTTCGCCTATTTATACTCCTCCTTGGGAAAACCCTAAATCCTCAAGCCTCCATCCACAAAAAGTTTTGTAGCCGCCGCCGTCGTCAACCCTAGTTTGGGAGGGTTCTTAAGCTCTCTCGACACTCTGCCGGGAGGGTAAATCATCACCGGATGGCTCAACATCACCATGCCTGCCTCCGGAGTGATGCGTGAGTAGTTCATCCTTGGACTACGGGTCCATAGCAGTAGCTAGATGGTTGCCTTCTCCTCCTTTTGTGCCATCATGTTTAGATCTTGTGATCTGCCTAACATGATCAAGATCATCTTATTGTAATGCTACATGTTGTGTTTGCTGGGATCCGATGAATATTGAATGCTATGTCAAGTTGATTATGAATATATCATGTTTATGTTATTTATGTTCTTAAATGCTCTTCGTTACTAGTAGATGCTATGGCCAAGTTGATGCTTGTAACTCCAAGAGGGAGTATTTATGCTCAATAGTGGGTTCATGCCCCCAGTTATATGGGAGAGTGACAATAACTTCTAAGATTGTGGATGTGTTGTTGCCACTAGGGATAAAAAAAAAAGCTTTGTCTAAGGATAACCCTATTGTTTACATTACGCACTTTACTTAATGCAATAATCTGTTGCTTGCAACTTAATACCCAAAGTCTGCTTGGATTACGTTCTGAGGGTGGATTATTAGTCATAGATGCAGTTGTATTACGGTCTATGTATCATATTGTAATGCCCAAATAAATCTCATAGTAATCATCATGTCTTGCATTATCACTACGGTGCAGCCTCTATCTCTGTCAATTGTCCGGCTGTAATTTGTTTACCCAACATGTTAATTATCTGTTTCGGAGAGACACCACTAGTGAACTGTGGACCCTGGCCCATTCTTTTACACTGATAATACAACCTACTACAAGCACTATTATCTTTTACTGGAAGAACTTCTCTCTTCTACTGCAAATAAACATCATTTTCCACACTACGTCTAATCCTTTGTTTTCAGCAAAACCGGTGGGATTGACAACCTCACTGTTTCGTTGGGGGCAAAGTATCTTGGTTGTGTTGTGTGCAGATTCCACGTTGCTGCTGAGCCTGGTAGTGCGCCCCTGCCAACATCATATGTCATCAACCTTCATAAGTGATTTCTATCTCCTACTGGTTTGATTAAACCTTGGTTTCTTTCTGAGGAAAAACTCGCTGATGTACTCTTCATACCTACCTCTTGGGGTCTCCCAACGAACGTGTGTTTACACGCCATCAATTCCATACTCATCGGGTGAAAGAAGGAAGAAGAACTTATCTTGACACAAACCACAATAAACTGTAAACTACTTCCTCATAAGCTAAAACACGAACACAAAAAAAGTTATAATTTTGAAGGTTTAAAGGTAGCACACGAGAAATTTACTTGGAGTGGCGGTTAAATACTACATATAGTTAGATATGGTGGACACATTTGGCATAATTTGGTTTTTGGTAGTTGGATGCATGAGTAGAGCTCATACATAGTACAGGTGTAGGCTAGCAAAAGACTGGGAGCGACCAACTAAGAGAGCAATAACGGCCATAATCATGCATAGCGACAAAACATCATTAATCAAAGCATGAAGTGATATTACAAGTCAAAAACTAAATGATCATCATGGCTAGAGGTGACTTTGTTTGTATTCATAACATGGTGTGAGCATGCGCCAAGTCAATCGAGATAAAGCTTTCAAAGGAGAAATACCACAATACATGCTTCAATATGAGAGAACAACAAATTATTAAATTCAATGGAACATTAAGCACTCTCATCTATTTAAGAGTAGTCATGATAGGTCATAAATAACTAAGCACAAAATTAAAATAAACTCTAACATGACATGCCAAAGCCTGTGCCACAGTCAAAACAAGCTTCATATTGCACCACTATAAGCATGAATCAATTTAATCTTCTCCAACACCAATCAACTTATTCGAAACAACTCTCAAAGAAAATAAACATCAAAGACCAGAGAGTTAATAAAATATAACTAAAGCAAACCAACAAGATGTGATGAAAATTCGAGTGAAAAACAAGAGCTAAATGCAGTACTAGCAAAAACTGAACACTCAGAGAACAATAAGAGTGAATACTAGTGTTCTAAGCAATGAAAAAGGAGCATATCTCTCCCAAAATAAAAGTGCTCAGATCCAACCAAAAGCTCCAGCAAATAAAACAAAACATGATGAAAGCAAAATAAAAAGACACTCCAAGAATAACACATATCATGTGAAGCAATAAAAATATAGTATTTTGAAAGAAACCTCATATTTTTGTTGATGAAGAAGGGGATGCCTTGGGCATCCCCAATCTTTCACACTTGTAATTTTTGGGTATGTCTTGGGGTGACACGGGAATCCCCAAGCTTGAGCTTTTGTCCATCCTTCATCTCATCACATCATTCTTCTCTCCCTACACTTGAAAACTTCCTCCACCTAAATCTTCTCACAATCTTAATTAGCAACGTTATTGTAATCAAAATAATAAATCCACCTGATTAAGTTTCAACACAAGTCTCACACTTAAATTAAACATTACCTACTTTCATAACTTATTTTAAAGCTCTTGCTCTCAAAATAAAACCAAAGGGATTAAGATGCAAATGCAAATATTGCCAGAAAACTGTCAAAATAGAACATTCGGTAAAGATGATTTTTTTTCGAAAATCTTTTGTTGCACAAATTAAAAAGTGGGAAACTAATTAAAGTTAGATAACAACCTGGGGCATGTGTATATGTTTTTAAAAGCAATTCGATGTTCTGGCTGAGAGATATGATTTTTTTGGTAACAGACCAGAAATCTGTTTTAGAACAACAACTTCCCCAAATCGAACTACTTCTCAATTAGAGGCTACTCTTGGCACAAAAACAAAGTAAAAAATATAAGGAACGGTTTCTACAAAGGTAACAAATTCCAAAGCAGGACAATAACAAAAGAAAACAGAAGACACCAAAAGGATAACGAAGGAAAACAAAAGTGGGTTGCCTCCCATAAGCGCTCTTCTTTAACGTCTTTTAGCTAGGAATGAAAAAAAACAAGTATTATCAATCGAATAATGGGTAGTCCTCACAAGGGACTCAAAAGGTAACTTCATTCTTTTCCTAGGGAAATGTTCCATGCTCTTTTTAAGGGGTAACTAAAATCTTAATTCCCTCTTTCATATCAATAATGGCACCAACTGTGCAAAGAAAAGGTCTCCCCGAAATGATAAGACAAGAAGCACTTTATTCAATATCCAAAACAAGAAAAATAAATAGAGAAATAATTATCATTAGCAATAATAAGAACATCATCAATCCTTCCCAAAGGTATTTTAACAGTGGAGTCTATAAGATGCACTCCCAAAATACTCTCATCCAAAGGTTTCAAATCAAGCATATCATATAAACTTTTAGGCATAATAGAAGAACTTGCACCAAGATCACACAAAGCATTGAAATCAAAATAATTCACTCTTATTCTAATAGTGGTATCCCAACCATATTGTAATTTTCTAGGAATAGAGGCTTCAAGTTTGAACCTTTCTTCTCTAGCTTCCACGAAAGCATTAGTGATATGTTTAGTGAAAGCAATATGCATCTTACTAGCACTAGGATCTCTAGCTAAATTTTGTCAGAAATTTATAACATCAGAGGTGGTGCAATTATAAAAATCAAGTTTATCATCTCTAACATGGTGGGAAATTTTTATCCTAAAGTCATATTATCCTCAATCCCACTTGCAACAATTTTCTCGCTAGAAATATTTTTAATCTCCGAAATTTTGGGACTCCTTCTAACTAAAGTCATGACCTCTCCAATCCCATTTGTTCCAAACGGGGGTTTAGGTTTATGTCACTCCGGCAACCCAACAATTAGTAGCCAAATACATGATGCATTCCCCTAGGCCCATAAATGGTGAAGTATCATGTAGTCGACGTTCACATGACACCACTAGAAGAATAACACCACAACTTAAATATCAAACATTAAATATTACTCAACATTACTTCACTACTAACAACTTGACTTCTCCCATGTCCTCAAGAACAACACGAACTACTCACAAGACATCATATGGATCATAATTAGAGGTGATATATTGGATGATAACAATCTGGTCATAAAGTGCAAACACTGATAAATCTCACAAGCATCAACAACTAACAAGTAATCCACACCGAGAGAAAGATCTAATGTAAAACAACGATAGAGGCCCCTCATTGTTATAGCGGGATGACGGTGGATGATGAGGGTGATGGTGCTGGTGGTGATGATGATGATGACGATCTTGATGATGCCCGGAGTTATGACGGTGACGATGGCGGTGATTTCCCCTCTCCGGAGAGGAACTTCCCCATCATATTTCTCCCTGCCAGAGAGCTTTTCTCTCTCGGGTGTTTTCCGCCCCGACGCAGTGGCGGAATAATTATTCGACGATGGTAATAGGCTTAGGGTTCCCTAGGGGTCAAGTACGCGAAAGACCTCCACCAGAGGTGGGCCAAGGTGGCCACACCACCTGGTGGCGCGGCCGGGGGAGCCACCTCATGGTGTGGGCCCCTCGTGGCCCCCCTTTGGCTCCCCTTCTGGCTGGACTCATCCTCTAAACTTCTAAGACACCCCCGGTGTCCCCCTTCTTCTTCTGATCCTCTAAAATATGGTATATCGACGACGCTTTTTTCCATCAGATTTCTGGTCCCGGTGTTTATTCTCCAAAAATTATGAAACATCCAAAATAATATAAAATAACATAACGCATGCATCATAACATGAAATATATCAATGACTAACAGAAAATTATGATATAAAATAGTGATGCAAAATGGACGTAGCAGGGGGCCGCGCCACCCTATGGTGTGGGCCCCCTGAGGCCCCCTCCAGGTCTCCTCGGGACTCCGTGGAACCTCCGGGATTTCTAAGACTTCCGGGATTCGAATTTTCCGATTCCTAGAATATTTCCAGAACAACTTTTAAACAACAGAAAATAGGGAACTGGCTCTGTGGCATCTTGTCAATAGGTTAGTCCGAAAAATCGATAAAAAATGACATAAAGTGTATATCAAACATGTGGGAAACAATAGGAAAACAACATGGAACATCAGAAATTAAAGATACGTTTATGACGTATCAAGACTCTGGTCTGGAACCCCGGATATTTCGGCCTTGAGAATTCTGCCAGCACCTCTAAATCATTTTCTTCCTCTTTGGGAAAATAGCCACCATAAATAGAATGTTAACAAGAGGGCCTAGTAACATCAACACACTCTTAAATTTATAATAATGTTGTGATCAAACACACAAAACATATTTAGGTGAGATATGCACTTTTAGCCTGGCCGTATAGATTTCCGGATTTTTGCCCCAAATCCAAGCACGAAATCGAGGGGCAAGACAACAAGATCACTAGTGAATGCTAACAAAATGCGATTCCTGACATCTAGAGATCATACATCCAATTTTAAGTGAACAAAATCATGGCTACCTAGTAGTCATCTCAGAGCACCTGGGTCCAACAATGGAGAACCAAAGAGAGCAAGAAGGAGATAAAACCCGGAGGCCATGGAGGAGATCGAGGTGGAGAAAAGTCCCACAGAGCAGATCTGGGCCTGCAACGGCACATTTCGGTGAAGCAAGGGGCTGGCCGGACGAGGGAGAGAGGGGGCATGTGGGTGGGGAATAAACCTCCACACCGCACGATCTGGGAATATAGGACGAATCTGCTTAGCCCGGTAGTACCGGCTGTACAAGTTTGCGCAAAAATGAATCTACTTCAACTTGCATAGGCTGTAGTACCTGTCGCCGGCCGGTAGTACCGGGGCACCCTTTTTGTTCCTCTAGGTTCAAATTTTTTGAGCATGTACAAGAATAGAAAGTGATTTTAAAGGAGAGATAGGCTTGGAATAGGATTTCCAAATTGAGATGGTACTTCACACCCAAATTTTGAAAGAACCAAACAAACAAAAACACAAATTGGGGTGTGTTTTCCATGAAGACAAATGAAACAAAAAATATGCAATGAAATCCTAATAAAAACCAACTCTTCAAAGAGAAGAGGTTGGTGGCATAGGCCACCATGTAAGAGAGTATGGTATGTCACCACGAAGATGTATCTTGGGTGCATTGCCAAATATCAACATTTTAGCTCACAATTCAACAAAAGAAAATAGAGACATGAATGAATTTTACTTTGGGCATAATATGGGGAGGGAGAGCCCAACATGTTACAACAACACTCCCCCTATGTCCATGCCCTAGTCCTAAACCCAAACACACAGTCAACTATAGGTGTGTATGCAAGATCCTTAAGTCAAGCTCTTTGAATCAATGATATTTAGCTCATTCATCAAGAACATAAATCTTGTATCATCAAGGGGATTCATGAATATATCGGCAAGTTAATCCTTGGTGGGCACATATGCTAGCTAAATACCTCCACTGGCAACATGATCTCTAGTGAAGTGACGATGAATCTCAACATGCTTCGTTCTTGTATGTTGCACCAGGTTGTAAGCAATCTTGATGGAAATTTCATTGTCGCACAAAGAGGCACTTTGTCACAATGAACATCATATTCCTTAAGATTTTGACTCATTCACAAAAATTGAGTGCAAGCACTATATGTTGCCACATACTCGGCTTCAGTGGTAGAGAGAGATATGCAATTTTGCTTCTGAGAAGACCAACTCACCAGGGACCGACCAAGAAACTGGCAAGCTCCGGAAGTCTATTTCCTATTATCTTGATCACCATTCCAATCCGAGTCCGTGTAGCCACTAATAGAAAATTATGCCCCCTTTGGGTACCACAAACCAAACCTCGAAGTATGAACCAAATACCAAAAGATCCTATGGACCACCGTCAAATGGATTTCCTTAGGAACCTCTTGATACCCTGCACACACTCCTACACTCAACACAATTTTGGGTCTAGAAGCACAAAAATAAAGCAAAGAACCAATCATAGAACAATACAACTTTTGGTCAATATCTTTACCATCCGGATTGCGCTTGAGATGACACTTGGTTTGCATTGGAGTGATATTCCCTTTAGCATCTTGGAAGTCGAACCTCTTGAGAATGTCTTGGGTATATTTGGCTTGATAAATGGAAGTCCCTCGAGTCAATTTATTGATCTCAAAGCCAAGGAAGAATTTGAGCTCTCCCATCATAGACATGTCAAACATGTCAGTCATAAGCTTTGAAATTTCATCATTGTAAGCTTGATTAGTTGAGCCAAATATAATATCTTCCACATATAGTTGGCATATGAAAATCTCCCCTTTAAACCTCTTTGTGAAAAGGGTGGGATCAATTTTCCCAACTTCAAACCCACGGTATTTCAACAATTCTTTAAGGTGCTTATACCACGCACGCGGTGCTTGTTTAATTCCATAGAGCGACTTATCGAGCTTGTATACATGGTTAGGGAAGTTGGGGTCCTCAAACCTGGTGGTTTATTAACATATACCAACTCTTTCAATGGACCATTTAGAAAAGCACTTTTGACATCCATTTGTTTCAATTTAAAGTTATGTGAAGATGCATATGCAAGAAAGATACATATGGACTCAAGGCGAGCCACAGGAGCATAGGTATGATCAAAGTCAATGCCTTTAACTTGAGAGTACCCTTGAGCTACCAATCTTGCCTTGTTCCTAATGACAATACCATGCTCGTCTTTCTTGTTCTTGAATATCCATTTGGTGCCAATAACATTGCAGCAATCTTTGGGCTTCTCAACTAGCTTCCACAGTTTGTTATTCTTAAAGTTACTGAGCTCATCATGCGTACCTTCCAACCAATCTGGATCCTCAAGAGCCTCAAACACCTTCTTCGGTTCCACCATGGATATGTGAGCTTGATGCTCACTAAAGCTTGCCAATTGATCTCTTGTTGTTCTATTGCCTCTTAGATCACCCAACACTTTATCATCAGAATAGTCAAATTGCTTCAAAGCTTTAGCAATCCTACCTTGATGTCGGGTTTTTATATCGTCATTGTTGCAAGGAGGAATCACTTCATCATGTTGATCATTTGGGTCCTTGTCTTGACCGGTTTGTTGGCCTTGATCAACATTATGGATTGCTTCAACATGAGAAGAAGGTTGATCTTTGCCTTGATCTTGGCTAGCTTGAAGGAAAGGAGAACTTGGTTCTTCCATAGCAACTTGATCAAGAAGAGGAGGTTCTTGAACTTGTTCTTTGGTTGGTGCATCACTTTCTCCATTGGCATGTGCTTCTAGTGTAGACGAGGGCTCCACTTGAGTACAGCATAGTTCTTCTCGATCCTCCATAAGGTGTCCCTCAATGGGATGGAAAAATCCTCACCCATTCTTCATATGGATTCTTGAGGCATTTCAACATATACATTAGAAACATGAAATTGTGCCACTTGGGAGCCATCATTTTCTTCGAATACCACACTACTAGATTCAATTACAATACATGAGGCCTTTGTCAAAGACTCTATAAGTGTGGGATTCGGCACCATAACCAACAAAAGTACCCTCAAGAGATTTATATTGGAATTTAGACAAACCAAACTTCTGTTAAAAAATAGAAACACTTACAACCGAAGACACGGAAGTAGGAGATATTTAGTTTGTTGCTGGTGAGAATCTCATATAGAGTCTTCATTAAGCCTTTGCGGAGGTAGATCCGGTTTGATTAATGAAATGTCGTAGAGATGGCTTCGGCCCATAGATATGGAGGATGTTTATACTCCTCCAACATGAACATAGCCATATCCATAAGAGTACGGTTCTTCCTTTCGGATACAACAATTTTTTGAGGGGCATAAGTAGCGGAATATTGATGATGAATTCCCTCTTCACTAAGAAACTCATTTAGGGTGTAGTTCTTAAACTCGGAGCCATTGTAACTTCTAATGGTCAATATGGGAACATCGTGTTGACGTTGAACTTTATTGTAGAAGTCGATGACGCCTTTTTGGGTATCACTCTTCAACTTGAAGAAATAAACCCAAGTATATCTAGAATAGTCATCAACAATCACCAAGCATTACTTCTTCCCACCAAGACTTGCTTCGGGCACGGCACCAAAGAGATCCACATGAATAAGTTCCAATATTCTCTTTGATGAAATGATAGTCTTGCTTGGGTGGGGAGAATCATGCATATTTCCTTCAATACAAGCCCTACAAACACTATCTTTGGCAAAGGAAACATTTTCTTTTAGTCCGAGGATGTGGCCACCCTTGTGAAGGCTTTGAAAAGTTGTCATGTTGACATAGGATAAGCAGCGATGCCACAACCATCCCACGCCGTACTTTCCTAAAAGACACATCGCTTGAGTGTTGGTTGACCCCAAAAAGTCTACCACATACAACTCATTTCGACATGCTCAACAAAAGCGACATCAAGATTCTTGCTCCACAAGAGGACCACGATGTCAGATTCAAAGAATATGGAGAAGCCCATCTTCCCTAAAGCATGAACAAAAAAGTAAATTGTAACCAATGGATTGGACATGCATGACATTCACAAGAGTGATGTTAGGAGCAACAACCACCTTGCCAAAACCCATTACCTCATATTTGACTTATCTCCATAAGTGACGGTTGCATGTTTTATATTTGGTCTCAACTCCTTCATAAGCTCCTTACTTCCGGTCATATGAATTGTACAACCAATGTCAAGTATCCATTTTGAGCCACCGGAAGCATAGTCCTCGGTGGCCTATCCATGAAGAACTTTGCGGATTGTTGGGGAAGATTGTCATTGGGAGATTCAAAGAGAGACGGTGATGATGAAGATTCAATGGCAACAACGATCACTTCACTTGTGGTTTCTTCTTCATCATCGTCATCATCATCATCATCATCATCATCGCCGAACGCATACTCTTCTTGAGTCACGAACACAATCCTTGATGCTGGCTTCTTGTTGGAGGTGTTCTTCTTGAAGAAGAGCTTCTTGCGAGGAAGCTTTGACTTATCCTTGATAACAAGTATCCCTCCTTGAGTTTCTCTATTCTCGAAAGGGCACTCGGCAACAAAGTGATACTTATCTTGACAATCGAAACAAGACCTCAGTTTTTGAGTCCCTTCCTTGCCATAACTTGACTTGGTATTTTCCTCAACATATGCCTTGGCCTTGGGACGGTTCGTCCAAAAGTTTTGAGCGACTGATGACCCACAAGTATAGGGAATGTATCGTAGTACTTTCGATAAATAAGAGTGTCGAACCCAACGAGGAGCAGAAGGTGTTGACAAGCAGGTTGGATAGAGGATTCACTCTAAACACTAGCAGACAGGTTTTTGGTGGTTTTTGATATAGCTGATAAATAAAGTGTGAGTAAATAAAAGACAGTAATAATAATTGCAGCAAGTGGCCCAATCCTTTTTAGAGCAAAGGACAATCCGGTTGGTTTACTTATGATGACTAAACGTTCCGGAGGATACATGGGAACTTCGTCAAGTGCTTTTGCTTCATACAATTGATTAATATTTGTTGTTTTGATAGGTGTTGTGTGGGTGAACCTATGCTAATGCAATGCCCTACCAGGAATAATACATACTTATGATTATACCCCTTGCAAGCATACGCAACTACCAGAAGTAATTAAGATAAATCTAACCACAACCTAAAACTCTGGGATCCTACACTCCCTCGTGCATCGGTTTCCTAACGGGGGTTTAGGTTTCTTTCACTGCGGCAACCCCACAATTAGTAGAAAAATACACAATGCATCCCTCTAGGTCCATAAAGGTGAAGTGTCATGTAGTCGATGTTCACATGACACCACTAGAAGAATAGTATCACAACTTAAATATCAAACCATTAGATATTACTTCAACATAATTCCACTACTAACATCTTGACTTCTCCCATATCTGTGGAGACCCAACACACCACTTCATGTGTAGTGCGCAGGTCGCTGACATAATACCCACAGAAGGACTTATCCATGAATATTACATCTCTCAGAGTAGTACAACAGAAACATAGCAGGTCCACTCAAAACTATAGGATACAAACTTCATTACAAAATCTGAAGAATCTCCTTGAAGAATCAGAGAAGATCTCATGCAAATGAAACATCAGAAGAAGCAATACGAAGCTCCAAGCCGGAGAAGAACTCTAGCTCAGAACTCAATCCACTACGGCTGATGTCAGCCCTAATCTATGGCTTGTAACAACTAAGACCAAGAATGTTCTCCACCTACACCTTGATAGCATCTCCTCCACCAGCGTTGTTGATGATGATTCTTTACCGACTAAGTAATATATCACCCCACCTATCTTCAAGAGGTAGCGATGGCTTCACGATAACGACTTACATAGGCTTCAAGTCTAAGCAGGGGATCAAACGGGAACGAATGAGTAACGAGCGTTACTGAGCAAGTTCAAGATATACAGTGGGTAGTTTGATGCACTAACTAAACCTTTAGACTTGAAAGAGTCATAAGCTAATGCAAGGTTTTTGAAAATATTTTTTCAAGAGGTTGCTTTTAATTTGGAAGACTATGCCCGCCAGATCTTCATAGGGTTAGAACTTCATGGAGTTGCCTTTCCTGCGGCGTTCGCGGCTCCTTCCCGGAACAGGGGTAAGATGCCACATCCTTTTACACTCTCTAGAGGTGCGTTACTTTACCCATGGTCGACCAAGACCATATTGCACAACCAGGCTCGAGATCCTGTCCACGCCCACATAGGTGTGGGGCCCGGTTGTTGGTCCAAGCCAAACCATGCTTCTCCGCACAACGCATGCCCACCCATTTCCACCATCAGGTTGAACCCCTGATTCCACCCCTCCGATGGAGATCTAGGCGCCCCTGGCAGACACTCATAGACCCCAGGGTCTGTGGGACGTAAGGGCTCCCACCCATGTGCATGTAGTCCCGCAAGACCTACAACGTACGTCTCTGGCAGTCCGTTGACACGCGAACGAGAGAAGATAACTGCTGACTTACTCGCCCCATCCAAAACCCATGGTTAACGCGAATTTACGACGCAAGAATCCTGACGACATTTGTGATTAAGTACTAGGTAATACTTTCCCATGCAGATGGAACCTTCCTTTGACCTATTCATCTTACCATGGTCCCATCCGCCGACAAAATAGAACACTACCACTCGGGTAGTCATTCAATTAGTCATATTATTATAAAAATAGGATCATGCATTCTTTTGAGCATAGGTGGTAATACGATAGGGTTTTTGCAAATAGTTCGTTATGAAATAATGCAAAGGATATGAGTAAGTGATGAACTTGCCTGAGTTTGAAATAACAATAATAATCCATGTCTCCGGGGTTCGAAGTTGCGTAGAGAAATCCCGAGATATGAAAGATAGCAAAGTAGTCTCGGTAAGGACTACAGAAAACACTAGCAATATGATACATGCTTAGTAATGATATGCATCGTGAATTACCCTGGAAAACATCGCAGCTTACAAGTGTAAGCTACGTTTGATACGATAACTTAATCACAAAGCTTTTAGGTGAAATGTTTCATTACTTGTGGTGATGTGGTTATTAATTCTTTTAGACTTACATGTGTTTCAATTTTACTTAGCAAACAATTTTTATAATGTTTAGGTAGAAGTGTTTATTACTTGGTTAGATAACAAGACAACAACACATGGAAAACAACTATTGAAAAGATAACAGGCACATTTTGTTTTATGTTCAAAAAGTGTAGAGCTGATGACAAAGAGTTTAATGGAAAATGATGAACTAATACAACTAACTCTATCATCACAATACTTGCTAATGAGTTGTGATGATAGGTTTAGTAGGTCTGAAAACATGAGGGTTTTATTAATAAGGAAAATGATATTATGGTAGTTATTTCTGGTTATAATGGAATATTATAGAATTCCATTATACCTTTAGAAACAAGTTTATAAGTTAAAAAAATGTTTTTTGTTTGACATATTTGAGTTGAAAATGTTTTTATCTTTAAGGTGGTATATCATTTGAAGTATTTTGAAACTATTTGAATAAGTTATTAATTTTAAATGTATTAAATGGCTAGGTAAAATACTGCACACAAGAAAACTTTGTCAAATGACTATGAAAACATCATGGATGAGTTGCATTTTTCATTTGGAGCATTTTGGTATATAACTTGTATTTTCCAGATTTTATGAATTATTTATTATTTTTCTCAATTTTGAATGATTTAATTTAATTAAAGAAAATGTTTAATTTTAAACTTCATCAAACATTTAGATTATATTTTTCTAAACATTTCTATATTTTTTTCACATTTTTTTGATAATTATTTTAATAGTTACTGAATTATCAATTTTATTCATTTTCTGCCTTTATTTAAATTAACAGGTGGGAGCCACCTGTCATATTCAGTTTTAAATCTATACCTAATAATAAAGGCGTTAAAGCTTCCTTGGTTTGGTTTGGTAGGTCATTGAAACTGCCCTCAAAGTTGACATAAATTACCCACCTTGCCACCGGTAAGTTATACGACGGAAAAGAAAATCCGTTATGACACCATGCTTACGTCATGACTGCATCAGCAGTGGAGGAATTCTCCTCTCATCGATGCAATCTCGCAATTTGTTGCGAATTGATACAGTTCGTTTGCTTAAGTGGCTTCAAGGGCTCATGGCGAGTGCGGGGCTGGTTGTGGAGTGAACCCGGCGATCACCAGTGCGGCGTCCGGCGGTGGTGCACGGTGACAACATGGAATTCGCCGTTAATCTTCAAATTGGAAGGCACTACGATGACGGCGAGTCAAGGGAAGATGTAAATCGACGACAGCCTAGTCTTCACTGCGGTGACCGGACTCGGGGAAGACGACCCGATTCGGTCCATCCCGGGCTTCTGAGCTCCCTTGCGACCTTGAGGAGGGAGAGGAGGACATGTCGGAGCTAGGGGTGGTCTCCGTTTCTTCAGGAACGGTCAGAATCGACGACGACGAGCGGGGTTTCCTGCCGGTTAGGGCTAGGTTTTTCCGGATGCTCTCCCGTTGAAGATATAGAGGTCTGGAGTAAAACAAAAGGGATTTCTTCCCCATAACCCCCTGGAATTTATTCATTTTTATGAAGAGGTCCTTCTATGATTAAAAACGGAATAGAAATGTTGTTTTCTGGGTCTTTTTGTCAACATAAAAATTATTAAAAATAAGATTTGAATTCCTCATCAAATTTCCAAGCTCACCATGTTTTTCTTTTTCAATTTTGAGCAATCTTTAAATTTTATACTTAGGGTGCTAGATTAAGTGATTTTGTTGTTTTCTTTCAATTTGATTTCAAATGGACTCAAAATTCTTTTAGTCATAATTAACATGAGCTCACACAACAATCATGTGATTAACATAGTGTGTGTTTCATTGGAAAATCTTAGATACAATTCTTATAGGAAAAATTAGTAAAATTACTTAGTAGTGTTTCTATGCATTATAATGAAATCACCCAAAAGGGAATTTATTCCATGACATACCAAATGGTGTTGGTTAATAAATGGAATTGTTTTCTCTTTATGAGGCTATGTTATTATCATAGTTGTAACTCTTAGCCATTTTCGGTTGACATTTTACTTGGGTGTGTGTAAGCTAGGGTTGCTATTTTTAGTACTTGATTAAATGGAAACACGTGTGGCTTTGGAATCTTATTTGCTTGTTTTCCACATAGGTTCCAATATGGATATTATCCCATGTTTGTGTTAGAACATGTAATCATTTACTTGGTTATGTGTAGATGAATTTTTGTTATCATCTGTTAGTCCTATGTATGAAAAAGATAAGGGAAACAAGGTGTTAAGCTTGTTACCATTAACCTCCACATATCACAGACATGTGGATGCTAGGGCTTGTTATTATTTCTTATTTGATAAGTGTTTCCATTAAAGAGATTATCATGTATTCCTTATCTCTGATGAGCATGACAAAGAATAGGGATTATAGGTTCTCTAATATTACTTAATTATTCACTAAATAATTTCTTATGCTCCCTTACGGAGGCAATGTTGCTTCTTGTGGTCTTCTGTTGCTTGATGTTCTTCTCTCTAGTTGCCACTAGTCTTATGTTATCACCTTTGTCCATTGCAGGTAGGTTCCTCTCTTGGTTTCCAACCTCAACTGTCTCACCATTGTGGTGAAGACATCCAATTAATCCAAGCAAGGATTTTACTTAGATGATTGTAAAAGAATGTGAGTTTATTTTATGACATCCAGTTACCATATGCATACAAGAAGAATTTGTTAACAAGTGGCCATACTTGCCTCCAAATTACTAATCATAAACAATTGGCTGATATGTACTCGGTTATATGATCTTATGTTTCTTTGTGTATGACACTCAATTGTTTGAGTATACAAAAGTGATTTGTTAACAAGATGGCTAGTATTGTTACCAAACTTCTTCTAGATAACACTAATATTGGAATATCACACTATTCCAAGAGAGTTAATTAAGATCAGATCAAGATATAAGAGTTTCCAAGTACTCTTATGATAGATTGGAATAGAACTTCTAGAACATTCTAGAGAATCTTCCTGAAGATCTTCTGGTGGTAGTTCCTCTTTTCTTGCGGTTGCTTATCTTGCAGAATGACTTTGAGATTATTGAAAACAAGATAGAATGGTCTAGACATCATAACAACATCGAGATTAAGACTTAGTTAAGCTTTTATTTTCCTTCCATATACTTATCATTTTATTTCCCATAGGATATGATCTTGTTTCATACATGATTGGTTTTACTTAGCTTTCAATTCAATTCCTCCAATAGAGGTTATAACTTGTTGTTATTTATTAGTTGTATCCAGGGATACCTTAGTTGTTGATTGTTTATTTGGATAGAATTGTGGAGTGTTTGTGGAATGATGACTTAAGATAGTAAGTTGATCAAATGGTTCATTGATGTGTTGAGATCTTATATGCTCACTTGTATAAGATGAATAAGACCATGAGCAAGACAAGATTATTGGGGTTTAATGACTTATGTCATAGTTTTAGTTGTTTTTCTCAGGTGTCATGTTGTTACTGTATATTCTTCTCTTTATTACCTTTGTCATTCATAATGCAGATATAGAGGTTTGGGAATATCATATGTAATGATCAAGGTTTAACAGTAGTTTAAGAAGATTTATTTCTTATTTTAGGTACTTCTTTTATGGTTTATGAGATATGCACATATTCGATAAATATGTTAATACAATTATTATATCATTTCCCACTTGTGGGTTTTGAGTTAAGACTTGTTTGTATCACTTGTGTTCTATTGAAACTTTGTTATTTACTTGTGAAGGTGCACTTAACAGTTATGAGATAATTTATATAGGGGTTGTGGGAATGTTTGATAACTTAGAGAGTTATTGTTTTATAGGGGATAACATCTCTGTTGATGAGATGGTTCAATTGGGCATTACTATATTGCGGAAGTGTGATCATCAGTTATGTGATTTGAATACTCACCCCCCCTTTGAGTTCTAGATACCTAGTGAATTATGACAAGTCACTTATTGACTTGTGGTTAAGGTTGTTGAGAGTTTGTGCTTGGTCATCACCAATGATGGTTTGTCTTATCAAATGATTTGGTTTGTAGAGATAATATGTTATAAGGATCACTCCAAATGTACTCTTGACCAGATGATCTAAACGTAATTCATCATGTCAAGTGAAACATTGGTCACTTTGCTTCGTTTAAACTTTCGCGCTAAAATTTCCCTTATTTTTAGATGCATGCTTTGCAAATGCACATATTATATTTAGATCCTTATAACCTCCCAAACACTAGTATGTTACAGTATCTCCCCCTTAACAAGAACTTCATCCCGAAGTTCAATCTCTCTCACGTAAAGATACACAGAGAGAACTTTTGTAGACCGTTGATTCTTCACAACTGTTTTCTTGTGTTGACCTTGGCATGTGTAGCTTCTTGTCTTGATTGCTCACCTTCCACTGTCTTCATTATAATCTAATATTATGCCTGATGTTATGACAAATTTGTTTCGTTAATATACCTTCCTAATGGTCTCACGAAGAACACGTGGTATTTCCATTATATAGTGGATACCAAGTTTCATTCTCCGATAAATAGGTATGGTTCCCTACCTCTCACCACTTTCTGGAGAACATTTGGTATATCCACCAGGTGATGAATAACCAATAAGATTCTTCTGGTACACTGGATATTGTCTATGGTTAGAATTCCATTTGGTTTAATTTAATGGTTTAAAGAGAAAGACTTTTCAAACAAACTTGTACACGTAGTGTACATTGACTTAGACTCATCTAATTAGTAAAAATATCTTCGAGTTTTCTCGAGTTTTAACTCTTTCCTATAGATTACTATATCCTATTCCATTGGTACTTTCATATGGTCCTTCTATATCTTTGGGTTTTTAACTTCTACAGGATGACTCTATAAGTTTACTTATCGAACTTCTACATGTTTCCTTCTAGGATATAGCTACTCATGTAATTTTCTTGGCATCACTTATGGTAGCTCACCATGTGTTTATGAATTATCTCACCAACTCCAAACAAGATGTGAATGTGGTCCATTCCCATCAGTGGCTTCATTGACTTCTGCCTTCTTGACTTCCTGGTCTTCCAGAGCTTTTGTGGTTGTTTCCATCTGCTAATTTCTCAGAACTCTCTCATTCTAATCCTATTGACAGGGGGATGCTAACCCGGTAGGCCAAGCTCCAAGGAATAACCCGGCTCAAGGAATGATGTGCAGGATCCGGCTAAGGATAGGGAAACTTGTGAAGGCCCAAGCTTGTAGGCCCAATGACCCGGATTGTGGGTTACTGTAAAGGCAAGTTAGGGTTAGTGCGCCGTGTCCGGGTAGGATTCAGGGTACGCCTTGTAGGACAAGCCAGGGGGTACGGGTGCTTTATAAACCGACCCCCGGAGGTAGTTTAGACAGAGATCTAAGAACCCTAGCAATATCGTGTGATATCGAGTATCCAGTGTAAACCCTAAATCGAGTTATTGTATCGAGAATAGAGATCCGGCGACTTCGATTACCGGCTGTCAGATCAAGTTGTACCATGTCTTCTCTTGAGCTAAACCCTCTCCCGAACGCCTGTGTCGACTTGCCCCAAGATCAGTTACCCCTGGTAACATCTGCCGTGATTATCCCACGACAGTTGGCGCCCACCGTGGGGCCTGCGTCCAAAGGTGTCTACATCACGGGAGAAGCTCGGAAGGGCATGGAGAATCTTGTCATCGGCGAGATCTACATCGACCACGAAGGAGAAAAGGTGGTGGACGATTCCGGCTGGGGGCCGGAGTCGGATCACCTCGAAACCGGATCCGTCGTGACAATCGGCCGGATCAGCGTCTTCATCGGTATGGTATGTGCTTCCAATTCGGTCCCTGACAACGTTGGATCTGATTCTATGCCAGGAAAAGCCACGTCTATCCGATCAGATGATGAAGAATCAACGGGAACGACATATCCGGCAGAAGAACCCATCGCGGAGTGGGAACAGCCGGAGGAGCCGGCATGGACCCCACGCGACCGGGTCCAAGGAGAGGATGACACCGGGTCTATCCTGGATCTACTGGAAAACCGGTATGAGGAGAACGGTGAGGAGGAACAGCCTGAATTTACACCGGATATCGCGCGCCGAGTTGCAGTCTATGCAGCCCCCGCGGCCAACCAAGGAAACACAGCCGCGGCATCAGTCGGGGCGGCTCAGGCAGTGGCCCAGCAACAGGGCGCGGTTAACGGAGACCCGGTCTTGACCCGGGTCGATGGAGAGTCAGCATCGGTCACCAGTCGCGCAGCAGATGAGGAGCAACATGCCAACATGTTCGGGTTTCAAGCCAACCGGACACCAGGGGCGGGTCCCTCGAATCCGCGTCACCCGGCCCTGTTCGATAATAATTTGATTTTGGATCCTACAGTCCTCGCCACGGTTATCACCCCAGAAAACGCGGCAGAGCGTGTTAGAGATCTGGACGTGGCTCGTCGTGCATTGGAACAGCAAAGAAGGCAAGTGGAAGCAGATAGACAGGGGATGGCCACCCGACGGCGCGAGCTAGACGCGTTGGAAACCCGGCTTCGAGAGGAAACGTCCAGGATACATCAAAGGCACCACACCAGGTTGCCAGCAACGGGCGGGGTTATTAATCCGGCTAATTTATTCGTCACGCCTCAGGACCAACCGATACCAGTGGTGAACCAGGGAACCGCACCCCAACAGACGACAGCAGCGACACATCCGGCGAATGAACGGACCGGGTTACCCCCACCGCAAACTAGAGTCACAACCGGCAACGATCTACTGCCGCCGCCACCATCACGATTCCGCACGCCAGCCGGCCACTACAACAATCCTATGGACAACGTATATGCGGCGACACTCGCATTGAATCAAATACCTGTGGGAGAGTCGCCCCATGCAGAGAAGACTCGGCAAGCCATCGAGCTGTTGCACACTGCGGTGGCACAGCAAGCCAATTACCCGGATCACAGAAGCGGTATGCACGGGACGCCATACGTCAGCCAGCAGCAAGGGAATTTACAAACGAGTTCAGCGCGGCGGAGGGAAGAGCAGCAGCAAATGCCGCCTCCTCCCCGCGCTCAGGCAGCATCAGCAGCACAGGCCGTCGTGGACAGTTCTAGGGCTCGGAGGGCCGCGGCCGGGTCTGCAGCGCATGGACCTCCCGCAGCACCGCGCCCAGACGCGCCCCCCGCGGCATCACACGTTTCTAGAGCAAGGCCGGCTTCAATCATTCTTGCGGGACCCAAGTGTCTCTCGGACAATATTAGAGCTGAACCTTACCCGGAAAAGTTCAAAGAGCCAGGGAAAGTAGTGAATTATGAGCCAACCATGGATCCCGAAACATGGCTAAGCAGTTACGAGATGGCAATGTCAATCCGCAACGCGTCCGAGAACCTCCAAGCCAAGTTCATGTATCTGATGATGTCGGAAGGAGCAGCAAAATTGTGGTTCACCAATCTACCAGAGGGATCGATCAAGTCTTGGGAGGAATTGAAGACCGCGTTTATCAAGCACTTTCACGGGACCTGCAGGAAATTATTCACTATTGATGATCTAGAGCGATGCGTCCAGAAGAAGGGAGAATCGGCGCGCAGTTGGGTGCGCCGGGTTATGGAGATACTTCACTCATCCACGGATATCCAGCCCAAAGATGCACTACAGGCCATGGCAAAAACATGCAAGTATATACCTTTAGTGCAAAAGTTAACTCGCATGAAGTCCAGTCGAAATGCGTCGGAAGTCACAATGGGAGAATTGATGGATGCGTGCAACAAACACGCTGCGACAGATACTACAGAAGAAGAAGCTGATGACAAGAAGACAAAAGCAAACACAAGCGGTAATGGAAGAACCGGCAACGGAACAGCGTCAGGAAACAATGGAAATAGCCAGAACAAGCGCCCCTTCGAAGGAGGCTCCGAGTTTGTCGCCAACACCGAAGCCGGGTCTTCAAGGCCAAGAGCAGAAGGAAATTTCAACGGAGGTAACCACCATGGAGGAAACTATCAAGGTCCACCAAGGCCGGGTAACAATTGGGACATATTCAGGATGGCATGTCCGAAGCACAGCAGGAATGGCAGGCCAGCTAACCACTCCCTAGAACAGTGCGCCGATTTACAAAGATGGAAAAATGAGGAAGTGCACAGAGCTATGCGAGGTGCAGGGCGGGGAGGAGGACCGGGTCCAGGGGCAAACCCGGGCAACGGCCCACCCCCAGCTGGTAACCCGGCGGCTGGAAATCAAGGTAATAACCAAGGGGGGGCAGGAGGCTTCCAGGCTAACCCCAAACAATTGGGTCAATATCATGTGCATACCACAGGAGGATCTAACAAGGACAAAAAGATACTGAAGCAAGCAGTCAACTCAGTTTCGTTAGCCGTTCCGAGATACTTGAGATGGTTAGAACAGGAGGTAACATGGAGCAGAAGGGATCACCCGGAAAGAGTGGAACACCCAGGAGTCTTGGCACTAGTAGTCGCACCGCAAGTTAATGGGTACGAACTAAAGAAGGTTTTAATGGATGGTGGAAGCAGCATCAATATACTGTATTGGGAAACCTTCCTACGCATGGGTCTCAAGGAATCTCAACTGCAAAAAAGCTCGACAGTTTTTCATGGGATAGTGCCGGGTCATTCAGCATGCCCCGAGGGAAAAATCGCATTGGAGGTAGCTTTCGGAGAGTCAAAGGATAACTATCGAATTGAGTGGCTCACCTTTGAGGTAGTGAAATTACGCAGCCCCTATCACGCGCTGTTTGGAAGGCCGGCTTATGCCAAATTCATGGCTAGGCCGTGTTACGTATATCTACAGCTAAAAATCCCGGGTCCCAAGAAGACCATTACCATACATGGAAATCGAGATATAGCAGCTGAATGTGACGAAGGAGACGCAGCAATGGCCGAGCAGGCCTGTAGAAAAGAAGAACTCAAGCACTACCGATCTCAAGCAGACCCGGAGGATATAGCCACATCAAAAAGGCCAGTACTGAAGGCGAAAGAACAAAATCCAAGGCAACGCAAGATGCTAAAATGGTGGCCTTAATCGAGGATAATTCCCCCAAGCGGCCCGCTGTAAAGGAAGAAGCCACACGGCCGCTTACAACCAGCCAGGTCATTGGAACACCCCACCCGGGTTGGCTAGCAAACCCGGTACTCATCAGGAAAAGATCCAACATATGGAGAATGTGCATTGGTCAAGCCAGACCGGGACCAGCGCTTATGAGGAACTAAACAATGTAACGGGCAGCAGGTTTCAGACGCGCTCTTTTCCTACCCAGGGTACCTAAGGGGACTGGAAGGTTTTTAATGAGGCGGCCTGCTGATCCAAAATTTCTAGTATCAATAAAGAGATGGTTATCAAGTCCTATATCATTACACCCTGATTACAAGTAAGTAGTATCCCTGCGACATCGATAATTCAGTATCATCAAAAGCATCGATTGCATGTAGGTCTTGGGGGTTGGTTGCCCAGGTAACCAACCACTAACCCGAATGACCCGGCATAGATAGCTATAAGTTATAAGGGCCGATTACTCGCAAACGAGCACGGCTGCAATCTTATGACTGGGCAAAGAAGCCAACTTTTCTTGACTTATCTTACTTAAGCTTGATGTGACTCGCACTAAAGTGGCATGATTCGTTCGCTTACGATTACAATCAGCCATGGAGCCCAATGGGACTTGCCTGACACTGTTCTCGTATGGATGTAACAACATGGTATCCACGCGAAAGCCGGCTTACAGTACAAGATAGTTAAAAGGGTCATCTAAACCACAAGTTTATGCAGAGTACAAGGCTAAAAGCCGGAAACTCAACAATTATCAAGCATAACTTCAGTACTTACACGGAATGGCTTTAGGTTTGCGACTCGGTAAAAAATAATTTGTTCTCTCAGAAAGGCCACACCCCCATTACTCGAACTTTGGGTCATGGGGGCTGGGGGACTTCGAAACAGAAACAAACTACTTGGCTATCGCAGTTCGAAAAACCTCACCATCCGAGTCTTGGGGACTTAAAGAAAAAGCCCACGTATTAAAACTCCTGGTCTCGGAAAACCGAGTCTTACAAAGAGAGGTAAAAAGAAAGCTGGGTATCAAGAACAAGTTCAAAAGAACAGACAAAATAGCATGATTATCAAAGGGCAGGGAAAGCCGCAAAAATATGTCACCGAATAGAAGTACATTACAAGTTATGGCATCGGT
Source organism: Alopecurus myosuroides (assembly GCA_028641055.1). Classification (NCBI taxonomy): domain Eukaryota; kingdom Viridiplantae; phylum Streptophyta; class Magnoliopsida; order Poales; family Poaceae; genus Alopecurus; species Alopecurus myosuroides. The sequence continues at coordinate 269,645,244 of CM054063.1, read as the reverse complement.
ATCAGAAGTGCACAAGTGCACCATTGGCAGAATAAATAGTTCAAATGAAAAGGTCCCACGTGATTAAGGTATTATGACATCATCACCCTACTCGGCCTCCTGAGTGCGGTCTTCCGGGTCTTGCTCCTGGGCCTGCTGCTTAGCTTTCCTGGCAGAACCACCCGGACTCACCGCGCCAGGGCGGATGGGTGGAAGGACGGACGGTGTAGAGGCGGATGGCCCTGATTTTAACTCGGCCTCCCTCTTCGCGGTTGCCTCCTTCTTTTTGGCCGAGTGATCAGCCCACTTCTCCAAGAGGTCCAAGGGCGGGGGTGCTTCCTCTGTGATAACTTTGCCATCGGCGTCATAAGCAGCCATTAGCGTATTCAGGTCCAAGCTATCGGCTAAAGAGGTAGCCGAGGGGCGCACTGCTGACTGAATGGCCTTGAAGTCCTTAGGCGTAAATTTGGCACCATCCGCCTTAAACTCGGGAAACCCGGATATTATCTTCGCCGGGTCAAGCTTCGGAAAGTAGGCTTTGGCCAAGGTCAATGCCCGGGTTATTCCAATTCGGCAGGACGAACGTTTCCAAAGTTCAATCCAGCCAGGCACAGTGGAGCAGGCTTGGACAAGATTCTCTTCACCCGGATAGGCTTCTGTGGGCCAATGTATGGCGTCCAATATAAATTTTGTGCCGGCAAAGAAAGTCCGGAGCACAGTCTTCAGGGTCCTAGCCTTGGCAATAGTATCTTCCTCTGGAGGTGCAAGGTTGGCACCTGCAGTTGAAACAGAAGCAAGAAGGCATCAGTAACCCAGAGTGGTGCATAACAAGAAGCATGAAGTTAGTCGGCAGACAAAAACTTACTCAGTAAGATCTGGTAAGTGTCGGTGATTTGATCCGATAAATTCTTCAAGTCGGTCCGAGCGGTGTGGCACTTCTTCTTATATTTGGAAACATCCTTCTTCAAAGCTTCCATGTCATCCTCAAGGATTTCCCGTCGTTTTATCTCGGCAAGAAGACGTTGTTCGGTCTTCAGTAAAGTTTCATCAGACCGAGTTATCTGTGCCTGTAAGTAGAAAGGAGGGCAAGCATTAGTGGGATGTTATGATAAGATAAATTTGGCGTGAAGTACCAAGCATAACTTTTGCAAGTCATACTCGGAACTTGGGGACTAGATATGCAATATGAGATGACAAGCGCTTTTACCTGGTGCTCTGCAGCCATGCGCTCTAAAATATCGCCCTCTGAAGCCTTCATGGTGAGGAGCGTGTTCATCAATTGATCAAAAGTATCTTTACCCGTATCAGAAGACCCGGGGCCTTGGGAATTACGAGAAGAGGTTTTCTTCTTAGAAGGAGGCGGAACCCGGGTCATTTGTGCATTGGAATCCGACACTCCTTCGGCACCCAAGGTTGTGGCTTTCTTCTTCTTGCTCGCATGGGAAGCAATTGGATACTCGGTTTCTTGGGCGTCCGGTTTAATCGGCGAGGTTTGCTTTTCATCGCCAGACACGACAGTAGTCTTATCGGCCGGGCTCCCCTGACCCGGGCCCTCGTCTTCCATGCCCTCTTGGTCGCTAACGACGACCGTGGCCCTGTAAATGTTATCAAGAAACAGTTAAAATACGCGGTCAGGAAAGGGTGGTGAAGTGTGGAAGAGCGTCCGGAAGGGGATCTTACCCGGTGTTCACCGCGAAGTCACAAGGAAACCCGTCATCAGACTCGGGAGAGGCTGAAAATTGTCAGGTTAGATGTCATATAAGAATAGTTCAAGGGGAATGTGCCGGCCGAGAAAAGATAGAATAATTACCAGCCCGCCGAATGGGGGTCGAAGAAATACCCGGGTTGATGACGTTGTCACCCGGGTTATTTCGAGTTGACCTACGCTTGATCATGGGCGACTCCTTCAAGAATGGCCAGTGGAATAATGTCAAAATAACTCAGGTATATCATTAAGGTGACGCGAATTGAATGCGAGGAGGGGATATGAAACCTTGGAAGGGGCCTCTTGAGCTTTTCTTTTGGATCCGGCTTGGGTCGCCGGCTCCGGTTCGTCCTCGTCGCTGGCAGATTCTACCTTGCCATCCGAGTTTTCTTCCTCATCATCCTCTTGTTCTGAAATATCATCAAAGTTATGGTTGAAAATGAAGGGGTTATGACGAGTTCAAAGGAACCAAATAGAATTCGAAGAGTACCTTCATCCGAGTGAACGACCTCTTGCTCCTCTGGACTTTCGGAGCTAGGGGAGGCGTTGATTTTCCAAAAGTCGTCGTTAGCCTGAAAGGTGTTAATACACAGGTTACCAACTGTATCAAGTGGAAAGAATGAAAGTAAGGGCGTTAGAGTCGGACTTTTACCTCAGGGGAGGGGTTTTCAAGCGTGAAGGGCTCTAACCCGGATATGTTCCGGATTACCTCGAGCTTTTCCGTCAAAAAACCTTTGATGGTTTTATGGGTGTCGCCAGGTGCGAAGATGTTATCGGAGTATCGGAGCGGATCGGAAGGTTCTCCTGAATACTCGCACATCAACTTGGTGCGGATGGAGTTGGGCTGAATCCTAAAATCGACCCAGGTCTTTACTAGATTGAGCCCGATGAGGCCCTGGGCTGTAAGAGTAGCAATTTTGGCTAGCAAGGGTTGAATTGCCTCCCTATCCGAGTTAGGGGCGAAGGCGCTAAACTTATCGGAAATATCAAGAAGACCCTCCGAGTAACCCGGCAGTTTCTTTTGGCCGGGTGGGGAAGTGTCCTGGCAGTAGAAGTACGAGAGCTGCCAATGCTTGACATGGGAATTGAGGGTGAGGGGTGGCATTAGAGAGTTTTTGCGGCGTTGGATCGAAACCCCGCCGCAAGTGAGAAGCGCCCCATCACCGCTTTCGCGGCATGGTTTGCATTGAAAAAGCTCAATGAAAAGAGCTAGACTTGGCGGAGTGCACAAGTAGGACTCGGAGAGGACAATAAAATGGGAAATATTTAGCACAGAGTTGGGTCCGATGTCAAAGACACGAAGGCCGTAGTGGCTAAGTATGTCACGGAAAAAGGGGTGACCCGGTGGTCGAAAACCCCGGGTCACGTGATCCACGAAACAGATTACCTCATCTTTGGTAGGGGTGGGCCGGGTCTCCTTACCCGGTACCCTCCATTAGATATTTTCCTGAGGAGGAAGAATTCCCAGTTCCACCAGCTCCTCCAACTTGGCCTTTGTGACCATAGACCGCGCCCAGTTGGCGGAAATGGTGTTGGTGGCTTTGGCCTTGGTTGGGGTCTTCCCCTGTTTCTTGGGAGCCATATGGCTGACCTGCAGAGCACAAGGTAAGAAGGAAATTAAGACATGAAAGTTGCGAGCCGGCTAAGTATAGGCCGGACAGCATTGAGGTATGAAAAGTTACGGGAGATCCGGGTGTTAGCATGCAGAGCAAAGTTTGAAAGTTTCCGGGTATCAGGCACTGTGGTGAAATTTATGGGATCTAAATGTTGAAGGAGCCTTTTGGATACAATGGATGGCGGCTTAAGTTCCGGACGTGAATAAAAGTAACTGAAAAGGAATGGTCTAGCCGGGTGATTGATGCGAAGGCGGAAAATTTGGGTGGTTCGAGCCTAGATTGGAAGTTTCATTTTTGGATTTGTGGCAAGAATAACGATTGTGGGTAGTAGGGGAGCGGATTGGAGCATGCGCTTTGTCTTGAGTGCGAGCTAGAAGAGTTTATGGGTATTCTAATTCGGCCTAGTCAAGAAATCCGAGGCGGACCGATCTGGATCTAATCTGAGGAAAAAATCAAAGGTTGAGAGGGCAAATTGATAGGTGCAAAAGATTTACCGGAGGAGATCTGAGGGAAGCCTTGCAGAGGCAGATGGCGCAGGCTTGGTGTCCCTTCGCGGTTCTTGGTGGGCCGGATGAGGATTCGCCGGCGGATCTTGGCGACGGCGCGGGGCGAATGGAGGCGGAGCGTAATCTCCGGGCGATGGGTTCCGGTGACGAGCGCGGGATTTCCGTGGTGGCGCTCAGGGAGAAGGAGAGCTCGGAGGGAGAAAGGAATGGAATGAAGGAAATGAGCCGTTAGGGTTCGGGTCACTCCTAAGGGGCTTTTTTATAGTGCAAATGGATAAGCTCGGTTTGGTGAGTGGAAGCCGAGAATGGAGGGGGTAAACGGCTATTTATTTAAAGTTTCTGCGAGATGTGCGCCAAGTATTGAGCAAAGCATCCAGATAAAAGGAAGAAGGGGATTCGTCCCGTGATGACGGGATTGGTTATCGAGCATAGGATCTTGGAGTTATTATTATGGTTTGGACCCAGAAGTTTGAACCAAGGTGTTTGGAGGGAAAGCTGAGGTTATTGCATGGCCGCCAAGGAGCAAGGCCTAGCTGAATATTAAAACATCTTAACCCGATCTTCATATACCCGTATGATCGATATCTTTGCAGGGAATAGCAAGCGCTTCAAGGAGATCCGTGAAGCCCAGGCTATTCTGGGGACTACTGACAGGGGGATGCTAACCCGGTAGGCCAAGCTCCAAGGAATAACCCGGCTCAAGGAATGATGTGCAGGATCCGGCTAAGGATAGGGAAACTTGTGAAGGCCCAAGCTTGTAGGCCCAATGACCCGGATTGTGGGTTACTGTAAAGGCAAGTTAGGGTTAGTGCGCCATGTCCGGGTAGGATTCAGGGTACGCCTTGTAGGACAAGCCAGGGGGTACGGGTGCTTTATAAACCGACCCCCGGAGGTAGTTTAGACAGAGATCTAAGAACCCTAGCAATATCGTGTGATATCGAGTATCCAGTGTAAACCCTAAATCGAGTTATTGTATCGAGAATAGAGATCCGGCGACTTCGATTACCGGCTGTCAGATCAAGTTGTACCATGTCTTCTCTTGAGCTAAACCCTCTCCCGAACGCCTGTGTCGACTTGCCCCAAGATCAGTTACCCCTGGTAACATCTGCCGTGATTATCCCACGACACCTATACCCTCTAGACCAGTAACATCAAGAAAGAACTCAGTGTTTGCACATGCATTTGCACATCAAGTTCAATCTTAATGAACATATCTAGTCAATCAAAAATCCAAATAAGATCCAATAAATCCCAAATGCAGTTATCACTCATGCATCAAAAGACTGCGAAATAGTAGTACTTTGAGTAAAACATCTCAAGTACCAAGGCTCTTAAATGCTATACACTACAAGTAGGTATATATTAATTAATAATCCTAGTCTACACAACCATTCTTTGCCTCAGTAACTACTCCAATTGCATGCCTTACTACAATGGAATACACCAAGACAAAATGATCCTATAGTAGTTGTTGTCTAACTTGGCCCCATATAGGACAAAGTACCATGTAATTTGAATTACTTCACCTTTATTACGATAAGCTTCTCATGGCATCTGTTGATCCTTCATGTTGTTGATCATGTCGTAGTAGTAGTAATGTAGCTTCCACCAGTGCTTATGCCTTCTCCTAATTCTATACTATACTATACTATAATGATTCACCTCTATACTTGATAACTAAGATATGGTATATACCCCCTAATTACCATGTTCTAACGACTCTTCAGGATTCTCAATCACCCCTTCTTAATGACTCCTATACTTACTCTAGGCCATGTTCTACTCCATCCTATGCATTCATAGAATGGGGTAATCATCACTTTGACTTAATCATATGTTACTATATCAGAACTCTCCTTTTCCCAATAACACTGATATATGATAGACTTCTAACTATTCATACCTAGGTATAAACAAAATAGAGAAGTATATTTACTCAAGTTGAGTAAGAAATTCTATACAAGTATGATCATATCATTCTCAAGTGAATGGTCATCATAGTTGTAGGAAATGTGGTTTAGATAAGACGGCTTCCTATAGTCTTTACCAACCTACAGATCTCCTAAAAGGTTTTAAACCTAAGGTCACTTCGCTTTGATACCATCTGTGGAGACCCAACACACAACTACATGTGTAGTGTGCAAGTCGCTGGCATAATACTCACAGAAGGACTTATCTGTGAATATAACATCTCTCAGAGTAGTACAACAGAAACATAGTAGGTCCATGCAAAACTATAGGATACAAATTTCATTACAAAATCTGAAGAATCTCCTTGAAGAATAAGAGAAGATCTCATGCAAATGAAACATCACAAGAAGCAATACGAAGCTCCAAGCTGGAGAAGAACTCTAGCTCATAACTCGATCCACTACGGCTGATGTCAGCCCTAATCTATGGCTTGTAACAGCTAAGACCAATAATCTTCTCCACCTACACCTTGATAGCATCTCCTCCACCAGCTTTGTTGATGTCGATGCTTTACCGACTAAGTAATATATCACCCCACCTAGCTTCAAGAGTTAGCGATGGCTTCACGATGACGACTTCCATAGGCTTCAAGTCCAAGCAGGGGATCAAACGGGAACGAATGAGAACGAGCGTTACTCAGCAAGTTCAAGATATAAATTGGGTAGTTTGAGGCACTAACTACAACTTTACACTTGAAAGAGTCATAAGCTAATGCAAGGTTTTTGAAAATCTTTCTTCAAAAGGTTGCTTTTAATTTGGAAGACTATGCCCGCCAGATCTTCACAGGGTTAGAACTTCATGGAGTTGCCTTTCCTGCGGCGTTCGCAGCTCCTTCCCGGAACAGAGGGTAACATGCCACATCCTTTTACACTAGGCAGAGATGTGTTACTTTACCCATGGGCGACCAAGACCATGTTGCACAACCAGGCTCGAGATCCTGTCCACGCCCACATAGGTGTGGGGCTCGGTTGTTCGTCCAAGCAAAACCATGCTTCTCCGCACAACGCATGCCCACCCATTTCCACTAGCAGGTTGAACCCCTGATTCCACCCCTCACAATGGATATCTAGGCGCCCCTGGATGACACTCATAGACCCCAGAGTCCGTGGGACGTAAGGGCCCCCACCCATGTGCATGTAGTCCTGCAAGACCTACAGCGTACGTCTCTGGCAGTCCGTTGACATGCGAACGAGAGAAGATCACAACTGACTTACTCGCCCCATACAAGATCCATGGTTAACGCGAATTTACGGTGCAAGAATCCTGACGACATTTGTGATTAAGTCCGAGGTAATACTTTCCCATGCAGATGGAACCTTCCTTTGACCTATTCATCTTACCATGGTCCCATCCGCCCACCAAACAGAACACTACCACTCGGGTAGTCATTCAATTAGTCATATTATTATAAAAATAGGATCATGCATTCTTTTGAGCATAGGTGGTAATACGATAGGGTTTTTTCAAATAGTTCGTTATGAAATATTGCAAAGGATATGAGCAAGTGATGAACTTACCTGAGTTTGAAATAACAATAATAATCCATGTCTTCGGGGTTTGAGGTCGCGTAGAGAAATCCCGAGATCTGAAAGATAGCAAAGTAGTCCCGGTAAGGACTACTGAAAACACTGGCAAGATGATACATGCTTAGTGATGAGATTCATCGTGAATTACCCTGGAAAACACCGCAACTTACAAGTGTAAGCTACGTTTGATACGATAACTTAATCACACAAGTTTTAGGTGAAATATTTCATTACTTGTGGTGATGTGGTTATTAATTCTTTTAGACTTGCATGTGTTTCACTTTTACTTAGCAAAAAATTGTTATCATGTTTAGGTAGAAGTGTTTATTACTTGGTTAGATAACAAGACAACACAACATGGAAAACAACTATTGAAAAGATAACATGTATAATTTATTTTATGTTAAAAAAGTGTAGAGCTGATGACAAAGAGTTTAATGGAAAATGATGAACTAATACAACTAACTCTATCATCACAGTACTTGCTAATGACTTGTGATGATAGGTTTAGTAGGTGTGAAAACATGAGGGTTTTATTAATAAGGAAAATGATATTATGGTAGTTATTTCTGGTTATAATGGAATATTATAGAATTCCATTATACCTTTAGAAACAAGTTTATAAGTTAAACAATTTTTTTTTTGTATTTTACATATTTGAGTTGAAATTTTTTTATCTTTAATGTGGTATATCATTTGAAGTATTTTGAAAATATTTGAGTAAGTTATTAATTTATTAAATTTAAATGTATTAAATGGCTAGGTAAAATAATGCACACAAGAAAACTTGGTCAAATGACCATGAAAACATCATAGATGAGTTGCATTTGTCATTTGGAGCATTTTGGTATATAACTTGTATTTTTCTAATTTTATGAATTATTTATTATTTTGCTCAATTTTAAATGATTTAATTTAATTAAAGAAATTTTTTAATTTTAAACTTTATCAAACATTTTTTAAAAAGTTGATAAACATTTAGATTATATTTTTCTAAACATTTCCATATTTTTTTCATATTTTTGTGATAATTATTTTAATAGTTATTGAATTATCAATTTTATTCATTTTCTACCTTTATTTAAATTGACAGGTGGGACCCATCTGTCATATTCAGTTTTAAATCAAAATAAAAACTAAACAGAAAAGCAAATCCGTTATGACATCATGCTTACGTCACAACTGCATCAGCAGTGGAGGAATTCTTCTCTAATCGATGCAATTCGTTGGCTTAAGTGCCTTCAGGGGCTCACGGCGAGTGCGGGGGTGGCTGTGGAGTGACTGAATGGTCACCGGAGTGACCCCGGCGATCAACGGCGTGGCGTCCAACGGTGGTACACGGTGACAACATGGAATTCGTCGTTAATCTTCAAATCGGAAGGCACTACGAGGAGCATATGCTTACCAAGAGCATGTAGGGCTTGACAGCGAGTCAAAGGAAGATGTAAATTGACGGCGGTGTGGTCTTCACTGCGGTTACCGGACTCGGGGAAGACGACCTGATTCGGTCCATCGCGGGCTTCCGAGCTCCCTTGCGACCTTGAGGAGGGAGAGGATAACATGGCGGAGCTCGGGGTGGTCTCCGTTTCTTCACGAACGGTCAGAGTCGACGACGACGAGCGGGGTTTCCCACCGGTTAGGGTTAGGTTTTTCCGGGTGATCTCCCGTTGAAGATACATAGAGAGAGGAGAGTGTGCGAGAGGGAGAGGAAGTGCGGCACGGCCTCCTGAACCTGGAGCTCTTATCCTCGCGAGGGAGGAAGCAGGACGTGACCAAGCGGCGGCAGCGGCGTCGACACGCACCTTGCCGGCCTGGAGGAAGACAAAAGGGATTTCTTCCATATAACCCCCTGGAATTTATTCATTTTTACGAAGAGGTCCTTCTGTCATTAAAAACAGAATAGAAATGTTGTTTTCAGGGCCTTTTTGTCAACATAAAAATTATTAAAAATAAGATTTGAATTCCTCATCAAATTTCCAAGCTCACCATGTTTTTCTTTTTCAATTTTGAGCACGATTTAATATTTATACTTAGGGTGCTAGATTAAGTGATTTTGTTGTTTTCTTTCAATTTGATTTCAAATGGACCCAAAATTCTTTTAGGCATAATTAACATGAGCTCACACAACAATCATGTGATTAACATAATGTGTGTTTCATTGTAAAATCTTAGATACAATTCTTATAGGAAACAATTGTTAAAATTACTTAGTAGTGTTTCTCTGCATTATAATGAATTCACTCAAAAGGGAATTTATCCCATGACATACCAAATGGGGTTGGTTAATAAATGTACTTGTTTTCTCTTAATGAGGCTTTGTTATTTTCATAGTTGTAACTCTTAGCCATTTTTGGTTGACATTTTACTTGGGCGTGTGTAAGCCAGGGTTGCTGTTTTTAGTACTTGATTAAATGGAAACATGTGTGGCTTTGGAATCTTATTTTCTTGTTTCCACATAGGTTCCAATATGGATATTATCCCATGTTTGTGTTATAACATGTAATCATTTACTTGGTTATGTGTAGATGAATTTTTGTTATCATGTGTTAGTCCTATGTATGAAAAAGATATGGGAAACAAGGTGTTAAGCTTGTTACCATTAACCTCCACATATCACAGACATGTGGATGCTAGGTCTTATTATTATTTCTTATTTGATAAGTGTTTTCATTAAAGATATTATCATGTATTCCTTATCTTCGATGAGCATGACAAAGAATAGGGATTATAGGTTCTCTAATATTACTTAATGATTCACTGAATAATTTCTTATGCTCTGTTACTGAGGTAATGTTGCTTCTTATGGTCTTCTGTTGCTTGATGTTCTTCTCTCTAGTTGCCACTAGTCTTATGTTATCACCTTTGTCCATCGAAGGTAGGTTCCCCTCTTGGTTTCCAACCCCAACTGTCTCACCATTGTGGTGAATACATCCAATTACTCCAAGCAAGGATTTTACTTAGATGATTGTAAATGAATGTGAGTTTATTTTATGACATCCAGTTTCCATATGCATACAAGAAGAATTTGTTAACAAGTGGCCAGACTTGCCTCCAAATTACTAATCATATACAATTGGCTGAGATGTACTCAGTTATACGATCTTATGTTTGTTTGTGTATGACACTCAATTGTTTTAGTATACAAAAGTGATTTGTTAACAAGGTGGCTAGTCTTGTTACCAAACTTATTCTATATAACACTAACATTGGAATATCACACTATTCCAAGAGAGTTAATTAATATCAGATCAAGTTATAAGACTTTCCAAGTACTCTTATGATAGATTGGAATATCACTTCTAGAACATTCTAGAGAATCTTCCTGAAGATCTACTGGTGGTAGTTCCTCTTTTCTTGTGGTTGCTTCTCTTGCAGAATGACTTTGAGATGATTGGAAATAAGATAGAATGGTCTAGACATCATAACATGATCTAGATTAAGACTTAGTTAAGATTTTATTTTCCTGCCATATACTTAGCATTTTTTCCCATAGGATATGAGCTTGTTTCATACATGTTTGGTTTTACTTAGCTTTCAATTCAATTCCTCTAATAGAGGTTATAACTTATTGTTATTCATTAGTTGTATCCAGGGATACCTTTAGTTGTTAATTTTTGATTTGGATAGAAATGTGGAGTGTTTGTGGAATGATGACTTAAGATAGTAAGTTGATCAAATGGTTCATTGATATGTTGAGATGTTATATGCTCACTTGTATAAGATGAATAAGACAATGAGCATGAGAATATTATTGGGGTTTAATGACTTATGTCATTGTTTTTAGTTGTTTTTCTTAGGTGTCATGTTGTTGCTGTATATTCTTCTCTTTATTACCTTTTCCATTCATAATGCAGATATAGAGGTTTGGGAATATCATATGTAGTGATCAAGGTTTAACAATAGTTTAAGAAGATTTATTTCTTCTTTTAGGTACTTCTTTTATGGTTGATGAGATATGTACATATTCGATAAATATTTTAATACAATTATTATACCATTTCCCACTTGTGGGTTTTGAGTTAAGACTTGTTTGTATCACTTGTGTTCTATTGAAGCTTTGTTATTTACTTGTGAAGGTGCACTTAACAATTATGAGATAATTTATATAGGGGCTGTGTGAATGGTTGATAACTTAGAGAGTTATTGTTTTATAGGAGATAACATGTCTGTTGATGAGATGGTTCAATTGGGCATTACTATATTGCGGAAGTGTGATCATCAGTTATGTGATTTGAATACTCACCCCTCTTTGAGTTCTAGATACCTAGAGAATTATCACAAGTCACTTATTGACTTGTTGTTAAGGTTGTTGAGAGTTTGTGCTTGGTCATCACCAATGATGGTTTGTTTTATCAAATGATTTGGTTTGTAGAGATACTATGTTATAAAGATCACTCCAAATGTACTCTTGACCAGATGATCTAAACCTAATTCATCATGTCAAGTGAAACATTGGTCACTTTTCTTCGTTTAAACTTCCACGCCAAAATTTCCCGTATCTTTAGATGCATACTTTGCAAATGCACATATTATATTTAGATCCTTATAACCTCCCAAACACTGGGATGTTACAATATCCTCAAGAACTAAACGAACTACTCACAAGACATCTTATTGATCATAATCAGAGGTGATATAATGATGAATAACAATCTGGTCGTAATGTGCAAACACCGATAAATCTCGTAAGCATCAATTACTAACAAGTAATCCACATCGGGAGAGATATCTAGTGAAGAACAACGATATAGAACCCTAATCATTATAGCGGGACGGAGGGGGATGGTGAGGATGATGGTGCTGGTGGTGATGGTGATGACGATGATGATCTTGATGATACCCGGTGCGATGACGGTGACGATGGTGATGATTTCCCCTCTCTGGGGAGGAATTTCCCCACAGATTTTTCCCTGACGGAGATTTTTTTCTCTCTGTTGTTTTCCGCCCCGAGGAGGCGGAGGAATATTTCCTCGATGGTTCTCCAGGTCTTAGGGTTCCCTGGGACGAAGTATGCGAAAAGGGCTGCCGGTGGTGGGCCAGGGTGGCCACACCACGTGGCGGCACGCCCAGGGGGGGCGCACCACCAGGTGGTGTGGGCCCCTGGTGCCCCCTTCTGGCTCCCCTCTATCTATCTCCCTCATCTGATGATATAATACTTCCTTGATGTCCCCCTTCTCTTCCGATCTTCAGAAATAAGGTATCTTGACGGCGCTTTTTCCAGCAGATTTCTGGTCCCGGTGAATTATTCTCCAATAATTGTAAAGCATGCAAAATAGATGAAATAACATAAGTATCATCTCTAAACATGGAATATACCGATGAATAACAGTAAATTACGATATAAAATAGTGATGCAAAATGGACGCATTAGCGGTAAGAGCAATAAAATCCTTAAGCAGCAGATCATACGCTTTGGCTTTTAGAGGAGCCAATTCTCCTTCCGATTCAACCTCTTCTTCATAGTCCACTACCTTGGTCACAAATTTGGCCTTCAAAGCAACGGAGGACCCTTTGTGCATTCAAATAGCACAAGCACAAGAGTTTTGAGAAAGCTTTGTTTGAACTTGAAAGGATGCCATATCTTGCATAACCTCATTTAAAGTCATGAGATGGTAGTTGTGTCTTCCTTGAAGGCTCTTCAATTCCATGGTCTCAAATGGCATGAGAGCACTTACATACTTCCTCTTGATCCAAGCATCATGAACATAAGGGGCACCAAGACAACTAAAGGCGGTAGCAAGGGTCTTGAGTATTTTGTACATATCCTCGTGACTTTCACCATCATGCATATATAACCCTTTGGCCTCATTTCTGAAGGCATCAAACCTATTCCCCTTCATGCTTTCATTTCCCTCAAACATGGATACAAGAGCATCCTATGTTTCTTTAGCGGTGGAGAATTGTTGAATTTGTCGCATGATCTTCTCACCCGCGGCTTGTTGGATCATGTGCAAAGCCATGAAGTTGAGTTTACAATCAACCACTTCTCTTCTTGTCAAGTTCTTTGGATCAACATTCTTGTATCCATCTTCAATGACTTTCCATAGCTCAATGCAAGAAGATTTCAAGTGAGTTTTAATGAAATATTGCCATTAGCCAAAATAATGTGCATCTATTTTAGGTGGGTCACCTCTATTGTATATATGAGGGTGTGGGATACGAGGATTGGGAGAGTACGATCTTGGAACCTTATGGTAGTCTTCCTTTCCGTTCTCTCCCCTAGAAGATGGAGGTTTCTTAGGTGATGAATTTGCACTTTTAGTTGTTTTACCCTCTTCCTCCCCACCTTTGTCCTCCGGAATAGATTCTTCCGGTGACGCCGATGAGGGAAAAGTCGTGTACTTGGCTTTCATGAGTTGCGTTAACATTTCACACAACTCTTTCATTTGGGTCTCAATGGAGGAGGTCAAGGAATTTTGAAATTCCTTGAGATCATCCATGGTGGCCAGAGCCGTGGGCACGATAGCTTCCTCTCCGATGGCCATACTAACTCTTAGGCGGTTAAGCCCGAATTAAGAGCCAAGGCTCTGATACCAATTGAACGGGTAGTATGGACACCTAGACGGGGGTTGAATAGGTTCTAATTCCAGATTTTAATACCTTTCCGATTTAGGCTAGACACAAAGGTAAATTCTCTAGTGCAACTACAGTGAATTTACCTATATGGCAAGAGCTACACTAAGCAAGATACAAACACAAAGTAAAGGTAAACTATAGAAGGAACTGATAGCGGAAGCACACAACGACAAGGATCTATTCCCGAGTTCCTCCTTTTGAGGGGAGTAAGTCTTGTTGGAGCGGTTTGAGTTTAGCCACGAATGCATACTCAACGCCATAAAGCCCTCACCCTATTCTTCGATGAACTTCACCGCAAAGGCCTAGTTCACCTTCCACTATGGAATCCTTCGAGGCGGAAACCATAGCCTTTACAATGAGCTTGAGGCACGCACCCACAACTGAATTCGGGGCTCTCAAGAACACCAACAATCTGCTACAAACAACGAGTGAGTAACAATGAGGTCTAGGACGGCTTTCCAAAGGAAACCCTAGACACATATCCCTCAAGTGAATATGGGGGAAATGAAGAACGACTTGGTGAAGATGTAGATCGGGGCCTTCTCCTTCAATCCTCCGAAGATCAACGAGTTTGGGTGGAGGGATTGGGAGAAATCTAGATTTTGGTGAGCTCAATTAATGGAGACTTAAATGCTGAACGAGGTACCTCTTGGAGAAGAAGGGGACGAGGTACTTATACCGCTCTCACCAAATCGGATCGTTTGTGCATTTGTTGCCTAACCCGGTAGTACTGGACGCCATCCGATAGCACCGGTTGTAGACATCTTCGAGCATGTCAACACATGAATCTTCTGAGAAAAAACACAGTCGACAGTACCTCGTCGGGCGGTAATACCGCGTCTTGGACGTCTAAGCTTCACAGACTCCATCGGTACTGCCGAGCCAGGCCGGTAGTACCACCACACGGCACAACACCTTCGACATCATCTACTGCTTCTTTCTTGAAAATGCGGTAGTACCGAGCGGAGCTCGTAGTACCGGGCTGTCGGTACTACCAACCCACTCTGGTAGTTCCGCTTCACAGCGCATCAACAACATCTGAATCCAGTACCACTTCTTGGAGCAACCGGCAGTACCGGACAACATCTCATAGTACCGCCCAAGTAGAAACCCCTAAAACTGACTGATTCTTCGAGATGAAACCAATGGGGTTTTGCAAATCCCTGCAACACTTAGCACACGTTAAAACACTCATTGTGTTGTCAATAAACATCAAAACACATAGGGTTGCAAATGCTCTTTCAGCTATTAGTACGGCTGAGTTAAAAAAAATCATTGATAACCCATAAGTGTTGGGGACCTGCGTGAAATATTTTAACACATGTTTATTAATTCAACACAAGAGGAGTCAAAAAATACTTATAAGACTTAGCAGTTGCGTTATCAATTCAGCCACACCTGGATAAGTATCTGCTTAACAATTTTTTATTAGTAGCAACAGTTATATAGTGATAGTTGTAGTTTGGTGAGAGTAGCAAGAGTAAAATGAAAACATCAAAAGTAACAGTGACAATGAAAATGATTAAAGAGAGAATCAGAGCTACAAACACCGTAGGCATGGGGATAAATCAGTAGGCGTTGTATGGATAATATCATTCATGCAATAGTTATAACACGTGGGATAGCTAAATTATAAAGCATCGAGTTCATGAATTCATACATATGCATGCATTCCAAATATAGTTGTAACTACTTGCAATAAGAACTCACATAACATGTTTGTCCTACACCCCTTTTTGCGGGGCTAATAAAGAAAATTTAGGGTAATTAAGGTACTCATTTTATAAAGCATCATAAAAAAGTTTCAACACTCAACGGATACATGTAATTCTCAACTTACATTCTTTCTCTTTGATACCTCAATTATTGTCAACTCCAGGTCTTCGGTTTCGAACAAATAAGATGTGCATACAACTTCCAGATATGATTCAAAACAACAATTATATTCATGAAAACATAAAGATTTTAAATCTAAAATCATGTCACTCGCGTCCTAGTGACACACATTAATCACAACAAAGTTGTAGGAACAATAATTTATGAACATGGTGGATACTAGGCATTAGGGCCTACAATGCTAACATATATTACATGAGAAATCTCATCTAATCCCATCAACCATATATGCCTACGTCATGGACGTAGTCCAACATGGATGAGGGATATGATAGCTTGATGAAGATGCATTGGTGATGACGACAGTGGCGATTTCCCCTCTTTGGAGGCCAAGCACAACCTCCAGATTAGCCCTCCAATGGAGAACACATGTGACATGTGGAAAATGTGAAATGGAAAAGTCTTTCGATCCTAGGGTTTGTCACGCGAGGAGGAAAATATAAGCCAATGGGGCTGAGAGGCGACGCTCCAGGTGGGCCCACGGCCAAGGGTTCCCACGGCTTCCACCCGGTGTCTGCTGGTGGTCTCCTTTGACTGTCCTTTGGGCTCCATGGGTCTTTTTCGCATGAAAGGATTCCTGAAATTAATGCGATTTTTTTCGAGAAAGTTGATTTCTGCACCCAAAAAATAGACACCACGATAATTTCGCCGAAGACAACGTTAGTTTAGGATAGTTCTATTCAAATCATTCAAATTGGAGGGGGAGGAACAATATGAAATGTGTTTGGAAAATTAGATAGGTTTGGGACGTGTCAGGTAACACGTGTTAGTGGGCGATCCATGGTACCATGGGTGGCACGCGGTGATTCGGGAGAAAGCTTGGCGCCTCTAGCGCATATTGCGTTGTCACCCTCATGGGAGGGTGGGAGGGGGGCGTCGTGGAGTTCGGTTACGTCGCGTTCTCATCTTGCTTGGGGCGGTCTTAGAGACCTTCTATCCTATATGTGTTAATTTGTTGTTATCGCTGTCAGCACTTGTTGTGTGCTGGCAGGATCGGCACTCCAGTGTCCGGAGCGAGATTCCGGCAACAATTTGGTGCGTGCGGTACGACGAGATCCGGTCGTTTCCCACGAGGTGTGGTGTCATCTCTAGTTGTTAGTCTCCGAGCCCTCTTGGGGATTTGACTATTCATGTATTTTTTTAATTCTTTTTTTTTGATCTGGTTCCTAAGAGAATCAATTTACTGCGTGGGTTTATTTATAAAGTAATAATGCGAAAACCTATTTTCGAAAAAAAATACAGTTTAGGTTTTACTAAACCTAGAACACATTACATGATAAAAAAGAACGGAGGTAGTATTTCCTTCTTTGGGCGGCACCTGCAAAATCAAAGAGTGTTCAGATCACATGGACACTGAGTACGACAGGAAAACCTGAAAAAACTCGGAGTAAATTAAGCCTAGTCGTTTATAAAAGAAGTGCTGCTGCATTTTGTAGTACCTCTAACCCATTAACGTGCATCGGACGTGTTCGACCGCGGCCATGGCATGGAGCTGGACCGGTAGGTACGTACTCCGCCGTCCACACGGTGACACGGTAGATCTCCCGTCACCGTACCGTAACACGGTGGACCTCTCTCTCTCTCACACAGATCTCCCGGAGAAGTTAATAATGGTTGGCACATCCAAGTCGATCGATCCGGAAAGAAAATGTGAACCGCATTTGACCGGTCACCGGTCCCATACGTTAGCAGAGTGTCCGTCCCCAGTTCCCGCGGCCTAGTAGAGCCGAGATCCATGGAGTTCAAGGCAAAAGAGACAACAGAGTAGGCGCGTCCCCTGGCCCGCACACGCCTTTTTTCCTCGCCGTTTCCACCGTTTCTCCGCCGGCGTCGCGGTACCGTTACCCTTCCGCGCGGCCGCTGGCGGGGGTCAAAACGCGACCGGCCGATGGAGAGGCCGCGCGCCACCCACCCACCGGCTCGTGCGCTGCTCACTGGTCCCACGCGCGAGTGGGCACTACCTCGGACCCGAGCCTAGCTAGTACAGTAGGAGTACGTACGTGTCGAGGTCCCCTCCTGGCGTCCCGATCTCGGCGCGCGCGTCGCGTTCGGCCGGACATGGACGGGGACACCGTTCTTTATTTATGGCTACTACTCCCTGAACATGTCGACGGGAACGTGTGCTGCACTGCCTGATGGCCGTCGAGATCGGTGCACTGCCTGACCGACCGCGTCTCCGTACGTCGAGATCCGTGCACGCAGCGCATATCCTGATATATTCCTTCCCTCCACAGAACTCACCGATCCCGGTGCGTACGTCGCAGTAGTTGAATAGTAGCATGATTCAGTGTCATTAGCTCTAGCATTTGATTTAATCGGTGGATCAAACATCTGTAAATCTGTTGCTTTCGGTGTCGCATGCGACGCAAAGCAAGCAATCGACCCGGGCGGCCGCGCGCATGTGGAGGCAAAGGGCGTGCGTGATCACCGGCCCGTGACAGCGAGGACAACGGGATACTATAGATAGAGAAAGAGGCTTTCGCGTCCGTCCATCCATTCGGCCGAATGATGCGGTCCGGTGAGTGACTCCGGACTCTTTTGACCGGGCAGACACTACCTCGCTTGCTTCTGGCTACAGAGAAGGTCTGAATCTCGATTTGTGTTTGCAAGCCTGGCATTGCAGTCGGTTCCGACTGGGAGTTTACCACTTACAGGAACCACGCAACCTCCCCTGCAGAGGGGAGGAAAGACGGTAGCTGGCGCCTGGCGGAGAGAGAGGCCGTCTGGTCGTGATTCAGATCTGTGCCCGGGATATTTTGCTGGATCTTGTCCATCTATCTCCAATACCGACCAGCCTGTTCCTGTTCCGTTCCGTTCTGCTCTTCCGTCCATCTAACTTTATTATTACGACGATCGACTGCTCACCTATGCGGGGTGAGCCGAATGGAAAGGCATCGTGACTCTAGCTAGCGGAAATTGTTGACCGCAGCAAATTATCTGCAGCTTGTTTCGTGGACGTCACCGCCTGCTCCTGGCTTGCGTAATCCCGGAAGCGAAAGCAAAAGCAAAAGCGAACCTCCGTCCATCCGTCCGCGCGTTCCCGAGAGAGGAAAGGAACCCCGTCAGCGTGAGCGTCAGCATCGCTGAGGAAAAAAAACCCAGGGGAAAAGGGCCGCACCGCACGTCACGGTCGATCTAGAAGACGGGGACAAGCAGCAGTGCCGCTACACGTCCAAGGAGGCGTGCAGTGCCCACTGACCGCGACAAACTGAACCCACCACCACCACCAGCGCCAGTACGTGTTTCAAGGAAAGGAAAGGAAAGGAAAGCCGGATTCCTGCACCATTTTCCTCTTTGTTTAGCGCGGGAGTGTTTATTTTTAAGCAGGCAATTTCTCTCGACCACGCGCGGGAATCCGCACACTGCTGCCGGCCTGGTTTCGGACGGAGCCCCGTTGCATCGATCATCCGTCCCCCATCAATCTCCTGGATGCTGTAATAAAGATGCAAGCTGGGAGCGAGCAGCTGGCGGCACGGCCCACCTGCGTCAGTGCGGCACGCATGCACAACGCACCTGCCTGCCGATACAGTACAGGACACCACACCCCGCCGACTGACGCACGCGTCGCCGCGTCGGCCTACACCTGTTCCGACGGCTGTTATCTTGTACAGTGTGCAGCACCGTCCTATCTGTCGATCGTGCTGGAGAAAAATGGTCGCTTGGTGCCTTGGTGGGAACAGAGAGTCCAGGGGGGCAGAAAAAAACAAGTGCGCCGCATAACTGCTTAAACCAGACTCCACTGAATGAACAGAAAAGTTGCTTAAACTGCATCTCGCCGACATTAGGGCACCCGGACCCTAGCCATCAATGGACTGTGCCCGACGACCCCGATCGCATCGCATGCAGTTGGCAAAAAAATCGAATCGAACGGAATCGTACATCGGCGTCCAAGTCTTTACTACCGGGCCGCCTTGCGGGATCTGCAGCAGTCTGAGCTGGTCAGTAAAACGCACTCGAGTATCTGACCTGACCTTTTTACCGGACTAATATTACATCTGGCCTCTTTTACCAACTCTTTCTAAATCTAGCCTAGTTCGGCGTCAATAGGCTTGGAGCCGAACATATATACGTCGGCGTTCCCATGGTTTGGCGTCAAACAATTCCTCGGCCACTATATCTTTACCTAATAATAAAGAGAGGAAGGTTTCTTCCGGTCCAACCTGATGTTTTACTGTTTTGCCCTTCTACAGAGATCTCTATCTCTTCTCTACTAAATAATTTTACCACGTGACGGTACGTCTGGTTGGTCGCCCTTTGGTCTCGTAAGTTGTCTTCCCCGTCCTAAGCACCCTCCTTGCGATTCCGAGTCCATCTCTTACTGTTATCCGCTCGGGCCAGATTCTGAGCCGAGTCCATCACGAAATTCATGGCGTACCTCGATAGCTCCAATAAAATCTGCTCGGACACACGCCTAAAGCTCGCGTCGCCGCTATCGCCCTCGACCGCCAATACGATTACTAGATTCCTCGTCACCCATGTCTAATTCCCCGTCCAAGAGGGCAAACCGACGCTAACGCCAGCTCCCAAGAGCCTCGCTAGGTCCTACAAGTTCCTCTGTGATGAACCTTAACGAACCCCTACCGCCAGTTCGACGCCCACCTGGGCGGCCACAACATGGATCATGCGGGCAGAGGGGCTTGTCCGACCTAGAGGAGCATGAACGTGACTTGGCCACCTACAGAGGCCATGCCGTCGACCCTTCTGAGTTGGCCAGGCGAGAGAACGATGCTGGCGTCAAGGGAGAGTTGGATCTATGTTCCCGTTGTTCTGTTTCACCCGACTGTACTATGAATGCGGTGGTGGAGCTCTCGCCGGATGCCGCAGTGGACGCGAGTCACCTCTCGCTTTGGCCGCTATCAAAGCATTGCCCGAAGTATAGAGGCGACCTTGCAAGTCCGGCCGTGTCCTCTATCGCCGCCCGAGACATGGCATTTGAGACAGAGCGCCACAACATTGAGATGAGGGCGTTGACCATCGCCATGCCCTGCTTTGCGGACCAGAGGTAAAATGAGCTAGAGTCGAAACTGCTCAGCGACGAGCGCGCGAGCGCTCGCGCGATCAGCGTGCGGGACACGTGGGTGGGTCCCACCCACGTTTTCTTCTTCCTCCCCCTTCTTTTCTTCTTCCTTCCCCTTCTTTTCTTCTTCCTCCACCAAAACCGCGAGCAGTTTCCAGGCCGAGACGGGGCCGGCGACGCCGCGCGGAGCCGCGGAGGAGAAGGCCGCCGTCGAGGATGAACTTAACTTGGGGGGTGGGGGTGGGGGCTCGCCGGCGACGAGATCGAATTGGTGGGGTGGTTTAGAGGGAGGGCCGGGCGGCGGCGGACCGGCGGAGGAGGCGGTTGGAGGAGGGCGGGGCGGTGAGGCGGGCGCGGGAGCGCCGCCGACCGCGGGTGGCGGCGGCAGGCGGTTGGGCCGGCGCACGGCGGCGGGGGGACCCTGTTCCTCGCGCGCACGTGCGGGCGGTCGGAACCGCGCGAGCGCTCGCGCGCTCGTAAGCTAGCATAGCCCAGCTAGAGTGGCCGTGCGTTGGTCATGGAACTGCATGGGACGCGGAAATTCCACCTGGGCTCACGTGTCCCAGGCTTATCCGACGGCCACACGCGCGCTAAGATGTGTGCAAGTGCATTTTGCACAAACAACCTGTACGTGGTTCATCTTCGCACTCCTATGGGAAGTAAACTGCGCCTGTACAACTTGATGCTGCCCAAGGTTGCATCTCTCTCCTCTATCCCCATCGTCCCACCAGATCGGCTCCTCGCCATTCCCTCTGCCGCGCCGGCATCTCGCTCTCACACCTGCCTCTTCCCATCGTCTACCCCGCCGCCGAGCAACCAAGTGGCTGGATTCGACGAGCTCCAGAAGTTCCCGCGTGGAAATCGAGATCGGAAGCGTGGTTAACCGCTGCTCACCGACCGGGGTTGACGACCACCGCACGTACACCCTCGGCTTCTTCGACTACGGCGCCTCGTCTCGCGAGCAGCCAAGTCGCCGGCGGCCTGGCCGCGCACCGCCACCATGCGCAGGGCCCGATCGAGGTGCTGGCGGAGGCTACTGGGAGTACTGGACAGACGCATCTTCCCTCTCCAAACTGGAGCTCGCCATGGAGCCAGATTTTTCTTGTGTGTGATTTTTGGATCATGTACCTGACGCAGTGGATTGTGGTAGATTCGAGATATGATTGCATATATTTGACGAACAGATTTTCTTTCTCAGCTTTTTTCTTCTATTTCCTCTTTGCTGGAGATTTTGCTCCCGGATCTGTACTATGTCAATTTCTTTGGTTGCATGTCAACGCAAGGAATTTCGGTTCTTCCATTATGTACTTACCTCACCAAATCCAACTAATTAAGGTGGTTATTATCCTTAATTTGCTTACATAATTCAGTTGGTTTCTTCGTTTGATATTTTCATTACTGTGGTACCAGATCCAGATTGAAAATATTGCTAATTGCTTTCTTAATTTTGGCTAATCTTTTGCGGAAAATATTTCTCACGGACCCGGTGCAGAAGGAGATAAGTCTCTGGTTTCTGGTTTGCATTAAAAACGTCGATGAGCTGCACTTTCTTTTCAATGGAGTGACGCATTCCTGAAGTGCCTTCGAGCCACATACAGAAGAAACAAGGGCCTGGTTTTGTAAACATGGAAGGACCATACACGTACAAATCGATTTAATGCGAGGTGTTTTCTGCAATCTATAAAAGTGCATGCATGAATCGCAAAGCTGGATTGGATGGCAGGGGATAAGACGGGGACGCGTAACCCCGGGTGGGATTACATTTTCGAACTGCATGTTGCAAGGCCCAATAATTACGATACTGTCGCCGGCGTGATGGTCAAGTTTATCAAGGTGCAGTTCGTCAGCTCCGACGTTGCAAACTTAAGTCAGTCATGCAACAGATGACCGGCACGAGCTCTCAGATGCCGGCGGCATCCTCGGTGCACAGGCCCCGTCGTGCAGCAGAGTTGAACAAGGGTCGGACTTCCAAAGCCATCAAATAGTTACAAATCCAAGCCAGATAACACTTCCACCTGGACTAAAACTCATGCGGTTTTGTATAACAAATGCCGGAAGGACATATTTGGTTCAAATGTTGTTCTTCTGCTGTTTTCTATCACAAAAATTCAGTCAGGTCATGCTATTATGCATGTACAGAAAAATATCATTTATCTGAAGAATCACATAGCGTGAGATAACTATTTTTTGTGCAAACCATGAGAATTTCTTTCGGTGTAACCTCTATGAAAAAGGAATCTGAATAGTTCATCTACATACATATACTAAAAACAGACAAAATATCATCACTCCTCTTGCACCTTCAGAGATTCTCTGCCCGTAGTTTTTATGGGTACAGTCCAGATTCTAAGCTACCTCAATTCCAGCATACTAGCAAAGCGATTACCTGATATATTTTTCATACTTCAAACAGCTCGTATATACACATGATTGGAAGTATGTATGGTCATTTGGTTGCCTACTTGAATATGAGAAATTCTTTCACATTGACTCTCTGATTTTTTGGGAAGAAAATGCAATAGGCAGTCAAGACATGATAATGGTAGAAGGTTGAAAGCAAAATACTATTTGGTGACTAAAAAATTGTGTCAGCAGTGTAGTTGGTTTTTTAGAAATAGCTAAACATATCAATGTTTTTAAAAGGAATAAGATATAACAAATTAGGCTAGAGACCTGATCGGGGTCAGTTATTTTGTAGTCTTATGGTATAATTTTTTTTTGTCTCCCGTTGCAACGCATGGGCATGTTTGCTATATCACTTATAGCGAGTCGTAGCTACGAATCAAAACGGGCGGTCCATTAACCATTTTTATAGACAAGAAAATATCAGAAAAGAAGGCAAAACGGTGATCCGAATCTGGGAACTAGGGGGTCAGGAGAGTGGCTGCGGGACTTCTTTTGAGAATTGACTCGGTTTATCAGCCAGGTCAAGGGCTGCTGCCCAGCTACTCTCACACTCGGTTCCGTTTTGTCGAGAGGAAATGTTTGAAGAAATGAGTCAAAAAAGGTAGACTAAGTGATTAATCAAGATCTTGTCTCAAAACCTACTCTGGTTCTGAAGCGTCAGGACTATAGTCAGCCCGTCCTGCTTCAATTCAACTTCGACACAAAGTAGGTCACATAGATAGTATAGTATCAAAGAGAGCGCATGTGGATAAATGTGCTTTCGAGTAAAACCTTGAGCTTGAGTAGGACTACTCCATCGAGTACAAACCATGTGTTCAGTTTATAGGATCCAGCTGGTAAATCTAGGACAAACGCTTAGAAAGGATAAAAAATGGCACAACCACTAGGCCATGACAAATTTTGTCTCTTTCTTTTTTAAGATTTTAATTGTCTCATTTTTACAGTTTTCATTTTATCCTATTTTCTTTTCTGTTTCTTTTCGTTCAGCGAAATTTTTTGTTCGTAATTTTTGTTGTTGTTAAAACTTTAAAATGCTCAAATTTATATTTTTTTTATTCGGAATTTGTTCGGATAAAAATTGTTCAAATTTTAAATTCGTTTAAATGAAAAAAGTCTTAGATTAAAAGTTAATCAAATTTGAGAATTGTTTATACATAACATTTTGTTCATGTTTGGAATCATTCAAACTTAAAATATGTTCACCGCTAAAAAATATTTATTTTAAGTTATATAAATTTTTTCTAACAAAAGAAATTAAAAAAGATTCTTTTTAAATGAGCGGCCCAAGCGTGGAGCTGTGCGAGCTGGACAACTCGCTTAAAATGTTACATAGGTCAATCCAACAATTTTGCTGAGCCCAATCTAGAGCTGACATGGAGGTCGGCGCCAAGATTAATGGCGCCGAAGTAGCTACGCCTATTTCTTCTTCCGTTGCAACGGAGAAGCATTTGTGTCGAAGAAGAAGCATCATCGTAATTTAATGTTCCCTCTCGATATTGAGTATCATCTCTTTTGAACATTTGGTTGTCTGGATGATTGTAATATAAAAAAAACATCTTTATCAAACATTTGGTTGCTTGGATGGTTGTAATAATAGTGTTGTTTGGATTATTGTAATATAACAGCTTAACTTATTTGTATAGATGAGGCTATTGCCTAATATCTATATTTTTATTTAACTTGGTAGTGAAAATAACATCGGTACATGAATACTATTTATTTTGTCTGTCACATGGAATGACATCGGTACATAAAAAATGACATGCTACCATGCTAATTACACTGCCCCTGGACGGTGTCATCAGTACATGCAGAAGTGTATAGGAGGATCGGTACATGAAATGGATAGGAGGATCCGTACATGAAAAATGACATCGGTACATACAGGACACCGTGTCACGTAGGTACATGTGTGCTGGTGCTGAGAGAAATAGGGATTGGGGTTAGTGGAGATTGGGTGTGGGAAGGGGTTTTACCCAAACCCTAGGGCCTCGTTCGTTTAATCCCTCGAAGGCAGGGATTCGCGTGGATTGACCCCAAATCCTGGTTTCCCAGCCCCGCGAGGTAGTTTTTCCAGCCCAGCAAATTTCGGTGTTTGCTTACGCCCGAGCGGTATTTTCGCCCAGCCCGCCTCATCCACTTTCCACTGAGTTCGTCTGGAAAAAAAATTACCCCCATGTGACCCGTGGAACAATTTCCAGGACGGAAAGAGAGAGAGAGCGCACACGCGCAGAAGGCGGCGGTAGTTGGATGCGATCTGTTGAATAATTAGACATAATTTCCACGATTAATTCCAGAATATAAATCATGATGACAGCAGCTATTAACATGTGAAACTCGAATATACTAGATGCAGCAGACAACATGAATAATAGCAACACGATCTCTCTAAACATGTAAACACTAGACATGTTAAACAGACAGATCAGGACACAGATTCCGTACCGATCGTTTGTAGCGACGTTGTTGATGACAACGTTGGCGACGACGGGTCGGAGTAGACGACGCTTGAGGCGACGGTACGCAGCACCGCTTGACTTGTTAGGCAGACGAGCCGTCGTGGAAGCAGC
The DNA here is from genome assembly GCA_028641055.1 of Alopecurus myosuroides. Classification (NCBI taxonomy): domain Eukaryota; kingdom Viridiplantae; phylum Streptophyta; class Magnoliopsida; order Poales; family Poaceae; genus Alopecurus; species Alopecurus myosuroides. The sequence continues at coordinate 269,619,476 of CM054063.1, read as the reverse complement.
GAGCAGTCGCGCGAAGCGCTTCCCAACAAGGTGTGGCAAAACCTAGATTGGTTTCGGTGTGTGTACAGCGCCCACGGTGCGCGTCTTTTATAGTGCGGTTCGAAAACCCTAACGCGTCCGTCACGACTACGAAATTGGTTTTCCAAAACAGCAAAATAAACATAAGTATTGTCTCGGCTCGAGACTCGATTCACGAAACGCGATCGCGACGTGTCGTGTCGAGACGAGCGAGCGGCGGAGGAGGAGGAGGAGTGCGCGAGAGGCTCTCTTGTTCTCACTCACATACAATTCCTACAACACTCCACCTTATAAGGTGGTGTGCAACTCCTCAAACTTCCAATGTGGGACTAAACTTCCCACTCCCACCACTCACTTGTACACATGGGCCATTTTGAGATTTCAGGATTTCTTATTGGGCTTGTACTTGTTGGCCCAAATATTTCTGCAATCCCCCACCAGATCTCAAATGCCCATTTGAAGATTTGCCAATCCTCGCTACTTGTTTATATACCAGTGTTTCAGCAGAGACTGTTAAGTTGAACTTCCGCCTAGAGGCTTAACCTACATCTATCAGCAACTTGAACAATGGACTATGCCTTGAATTGCAAGTTTTGTGCCAATAGACTTTACTCAAAGTCATAACTAGTACTTGGCTGCCAGTAGCCTACCCCGCGGGTGGAGCATATGCGTCGTACTCCGTGGTCTCTTCATGAGTTTACTAGAGATCACCCAAATCTCATAGACTGCGACGTTTACAGTCGGACTCACATAGGTGTGTTCTTTCAAGAATGCTCTGTAGGACAGCATCTTTGCTACAAATAGCCAACATAAACACATTAAGGCATGTTGCCAACCTGCCTTACAGCTCTTTGAGAGTTATGCATCATCACTTAGAGAGGGTTTATCAAATACTCTCCTTAGTCAAACCACTAGCTTGTTCTGCCCAGGTCCTAATTCACGGGATCCCCGATCACATAGGTTGGGTTACCACTATGGTGTAACGCTCACGGGTCTCATACCCATCTCCCTCGATGCACTATCTATCACATTACGTGATAGTCCCTTCGTAAAGGGATCTGCCAGGTTTTTGTCTGTTTAAATATACGTAACAGTAATTACTCCGGAGTTTCTCAATTTCCTGACAGATTTCAAACGTCTTTTGTCGTGTCTTGATGACTTCGCATTATCCTTAGAAATGGTCACCTTGGCAATCACCGTTTGATTGTCAGAGTTCATGAGGATAGCCGGTAATGGTTTCTCAACCACCGGCAAGTCCATCAAGAGCTCACGCAGCCATTCTGCCTCAACAGTAGTTGTATCTAAAGCAGTAAGTTCTGCTTCCATGGTTGACCTTGTCAATATGGTTTGTTTACAAGACCTCCATGACACCGCGCCACCTCCAAGAAGAAATGCATATCCACTTTTGGCATAGAGCTCATCTACATCTGAGATCCAGTTGGAGTCACTATATCCCTCAATCACAGCAGGGTGCCCTGAATAATGAATCCCATAACTCATAGTACCATTCAGATAGCGCATGACCCTTTCAAGTGCATGCCAATGATCATTACCCGGGTTTGACATGAACCCGCTCAATTTGCTCACAAAAAAAGAGATGTCAGGCCTCGTCGCGCTCGCAAGGTACATGAGTGAACCGATTATTTGAGAGTATCTCAATTGATCTTTCGTAATCCTCTTGTTCTTTCGAAACGTCACACTAGGATCATAAGGTGTTGTAGAAGGCTTGCTATCAATAAAGCCGAAACGGCTCAAGATCTTCTCAACATAGTGTGATTGCGTCAACGTAATCCCACTCTCATCCTTAATAAGTTTAATGTTCAGAATTACATCAGATTCTCCCAGATCTTTCATATCAAAACACTTTGATAGAAAAGACTTGACATCATTGATCACAATTATGCTTGTACCGAAAATCAGTATGTCGTCAACATACAAGCATAAAATAACACTATCGCCCCCACCATGGCGGTAGTATACACACCTGTCAGCCTCATTAATGACAACGCTCGCAGAAGTTAAAGTTCTGTCGAACTTCTCATGCCATTGCTTAGGTGCTTGTTTCAGTCCATACAAAGATTTTAACAATTTGCACACCTTTCTCTCTTCACCTTTTACCACAAACCCATCAGGTTGTATATAAATTTCCTCTTCCAACTCTCCGTTAAGGAAAGCTGTCTTTACGTCCATTTGATGAACGATAAGACCATAAGAGGCAGGCAGGGAAAGTAGTACACGAATGGTGGTCAGTCTAGCAACAAGTGAATAGGTGTCAAAATAATCTTCGCCTTCTCGCTGAGTGTAGCCCTTGGCTACAAGCCGTGCCTTGTACTTCTCAATAGTACCATCAGGCCTTAGCTTCTTCTTGAACACCCACTTACAGCCCACTGGCTTACAACCATAAGGTCGTTCAGATAACTCCCACGTCCCATTAGAAAGAATGGAGTCCATCTCGTTATGGACAGCTTCTTTCCAGTCATCTGCATGTGGAGATGCAAATGCCTCTGCAATAGACGTAGGAGTATTGTCCACAAGGTACACAATGAAATCATCACCAAAGGATTTTTCAATCCTTTGTCTCTTACTCCGTTTAGGAGCTTCATTGTCATCCTTCTCAAGGACATTCTCATCGTGTGGTTGTTCAGTATGATCACTAGATGTACTAGATTCCGGAATTAATTCAGAAGAAAATTTAGCAAAGCTATGCATATCTTTCATAGGAAACATATTCTCAAAAAATGTTGCAACGCGAGATTCCATAATAGTATCAACATGCATATCAGGTATCTCGGATTTAACCACTAGAAATCTATAACCAATGCTACGCTGAGCATAACCTAGAAAGATACAATCCACTGTTTTCGGTCCGAGTTAACGTTTCTTTGGAATTGGAACGTTGACTTTTGCCAATCATCCCCAAGTACGCAAATAAGAAAGTGATGGTTTTCTCCCAACCCACTCCTCATAAGGGGTTTTCTCTTTATTCTTGTTAGGAACTTTATTCAGGACATGACACGAAGTCAGCAGAGCCTCCCCCCACCATGCCTTAGATAAACCAGCAGTGTCCAACATGGCATTCACCAAGTCGGTCAGCGTGCGAGTTTTCCTCTCAGCAATTCCGTTTGATTGTGGCGAATAGGGAGGCGTCCTCTCGTGAATAATACCGTGTTCCTCACAGAATTCATCAAATACTTTAGAGAAATACTCTCCACCACGATCCGACCTAAAACGTTTGATCTTTCTCTCTAATTGATTTTCAACTTCAGCCTTATAGATTTTAAAGTAGTCTAAAGCCTCATCTTTAGTTTCCAACAAATAAACATAGCAGAATCTAGTAGCATCATCAATGAGTGTCATGAAATATCTCTTTCCACCTTTTGTCAACACACCATTCATCTCGCATAGATCAGAATGTATGAGTTCTAGAGGTGCCAAGTGTCTCTCCTCGGCTGCCGTGTGAGGCTTCCGAGGTTGCTTAGATTGCACACAACTATGGCACTTAGAACCTTTGGCAATGGTGAAATTCGGAATTAAACTTAAACTGGATAGCCGAGACAGTAAACCAAAATTAACATGACATAAACGAGAGTGCCAAACACTAGCATCTGAATCAACATTGCCACAAATATGGTTTACTGACTTATTGCAAAAATCGGAAAGAGAAAAGCGGAACAAACCTCCACACTCATAGCCTTTACCAATAAATTGTCCAAATCTCGACACAACTACTTTATTGGACTCAAACATTACTTTAAACCCATCTCTGCAAAGAAGGGAGCCGCTGACGAGATTCTTATTCATAGAAGGGACATGCTGCACGTTCCTCAGCTGCACGATCTTCCCCGAAGTAAACTTCAGATCTACCGTGCCAACACCACGAACAGAAGCATGTGACCCATTCCCCATTAGGACGGAAGAATCCCGTGCGACCTGATAAGAAGTGAACATAGAGATGTCAGCACACACATGAACATTAGCACCCGTATCAATCCACCAACATGGAGATTGAAAAACTGAAAGTACCATCGGTATATTACCGTACCCATCAGTGTTTCTAGCGGTCACCACGGTTACATTCTTGGAGCCTTTCTTCCCTTTTCTTGTCTGCACGGTCTGGGCAGTCAACAGAAAAGTGGCTGAGCGCTCACACGTAAAGCACTCGAACCTAGCTTTGTTAAGCACCTTATTCTTCTTCTTATTCTTAAAGGCAGTAGTGTTCACAGGACCATTGAACTGGGGCTTATAGTTTCCTTTGTTCTTGCTATTATTCTTGACGTGATGATTTTTCTGCACCATATTGGCGCTAGACTGCAAATCACCACCTCTCTCAGTTGTGTCCTTTGCCCGAGCTTTCTCCTCAACATCAAGATACGCTATCAGATTTTCAACTGATATCTCCTGTCTCTTATGTTTGAGAGATGTGGCGAAACTCCTCCATGAAGAAGTCAGTTTTGCAATAATGCATCCAGCCACAAACTTATCAGGAATCACACACTTGAGCAGATCAAGCTCCTTCGCAATGCACTGTATCTCATGAGTCTGTTCGACTACAGAACGGTTATTCACCATCTTGTAGTCGTTAAAACTCTCCATGATATATAGCTCACTGCCAGCATCGGACGCACCGAATTTAGTGTTCAGTGCATCCCAGAGCTCCTTAGCGTCTTCGATGTGCATATACACATCGCACAGACGTCTCTCCAGGACACTCAGAATACAACCTCTGAAATTATTATTGGCTTCCTTGAACTTATTTTGAACCTCGTCAGAAGCTCCTTCAAGAAGGCCAGTCATAACAATGTCCCACACTTTCATGGACTGGAGCCACAGTTGGTTTCTCAGTTGCCATCTCTTAAAGGTGGTACCATTGAACCTTTCCGGTTTCATTGAATCACTTAAGTGGGCCATAGTCAGTTCAGGAAATTGCCTACAATTAGGTTTTTGGATTGTTGAATAATTAGGTATAATTTCCACGATTAATTCCAGAATATAAATCATGATGACAGCAGCTATTAACATGTGAAACTCGAACATACTAGATGCAGCAGACAACATGAATAATAGCAACACGATCTCTCTAAACATGTAAACAGTAGACATGTTAAACAGACAGATCAGGACACATATTCCGTACCGATCGTTTGTAGCGACGTTGTTGATGACAACGTTGGCGACGACGGGTCGGACTAGACGACGCTTGAGGCGACGGTACGCAGCACCGCCTGACTTGTTAGGCAGACGAGCCGTCGTGGAAGCAGCGAGCAGTCGCGCGAAGCGCTTCCCAAAAACCTAATTCGCCCTCTCCCGTACAGGATCACAAAGGTGACTGGTTCCGGAGACCTGCTCTCCCGTTCGCCGGTGGACGCCGTCTCTCGGGATGGAGTAGACTACGGTGGCGGCGCAAGGAACGAGGTGTGGCAAAACCTAGATTGGTTTCGGTGTGTGTACAGCGCCCACGGTGCGCGTCTTTTATAGTGCGGTTCGGAAAACCCTAACGTGTGCGACGTGGGAGGCCCACGCCGCACGTCCGAGTCGGTTGCAGCACGCGATACGGGAGCGACCCGAACCGCCTCAGCTGTGACGCGTCCGTCACGACTACGAAATTGGTTTTCCAAAACAGCAAAATAAACATAAGTATTGTCTCGGCTCGAGGCTCGATTCACGAAACGCGATCGCGACGTGTCGTGTCGTGTCGTGTCGTGTCGAGACGAGCGAGCGGCGGAGGAGGAGTGCGCGAGAGGCTCTCTTCTTCTCACTCACATACAATCCCTACAAGACTCCGCCTTATAAGGTGGTGTGCAACTCCTCAAACTTCCAATGTGGGACTAAACTTCCCATTCCCACCACTCACTTGTACACATGGAGCATTTTGAGATTTTAGGATTTCTTATTGGGCTTGTACTTGCTGGGCCCAAATATTTCAGCACGATCAGTGGTAAGCATGGCCTAGGTGGCGGCAACTGGACCTAGCAGGGATTAACCGAACGATAGGAAAACGTACAGGATTATTAAGAAGGGTTTAATTGAGGCTCGTGGGGATTAGGTGTAGGGACGGGATTAACCAAATCCCTGTCTGGATTAGTTCCACGTATGGTTTCGTTCCCACCAAAACGAACGTGGCCTAGAGGATTATCCCCACTAAGACTCACAAAACTCCTAGAAACAAACAGGACCTAAGGGCTAATTTGGTTGTCCGGAAAATAACAAGCAAAGGTAAACAAACCACGCTTGAGATTTCCCTTGTCATCCCATAATCCAGGGTAGAAAACCATTCCATGTCATCATTTGGCAGAGACGAAGAGTGGCGTAGATGACCACACATACAACAGAAAACTTTCATGAACAGAAAACCAGAGAATAGAGAAAACACGACCTGGGTGATGTTGTTGTCAACAGTTCGTGCAGCGTCCGCATGTGAGGAGTCGGTCAGCCTGCTTCGGCACATCTCAAACAGATGATACAACAATTGGTGTCGGCGCCCGTGGCGGCTAGAGAAAGGTAGAGGCGGGTCGAGCAGAATCACAAGCCGAAGTCGAGGATTTCTCGCCCGATGTCCTGAGACGTGGAAATCTTATCCCGGAATCGATGTGGATTGGGCCAGAATATCCCCGTCCAATATGCCTCCAAATGGCCGCGTTGATTTCCCCGGGTACATGGGCCGCGCGGGTTTTGCTCCCAAGAATAAGCCCGGGATGGATCCACTGCTACCAAATTAGCGCAATCACTATATAGTGCCTATAGCACTACCTATTAGCGCACGCCCGTGTATTTTTCCTAAACGGGCTGGCCCATCTACGGCGCGAGCTCCGTGCGGTTCGCCTCCTTCTCTCCCCGTTCGGTTCGCCTCATTTCTTTTCTCCCCCGCATGCTAGCTCCGCCGCCGGGTGCTCTCGTTTCTGAGGCGATCGAACCTTCGCCACTCTCCCTCGCAGTAGGATCCCCGCACACCACTCGCAGGACGAACTCCCAAAGCCGGATAAGGAGGAACGATGGGGCGTGATTCATCTTATCATTTTGAGCTGATTGTCTAGGGTTTCTCCCCGACTTCTTCTTCTTCCCCGATTCCACCATTTTCGTCAACTGGTTGTATAGGGTTCTCCCCGTCCTTGATCTCCTCGGCGACCACAGGTTTGTGTTGCCCCCCTTCGCGGATCTGTTTAATCTTTGACTTTTACTTTGGTTCTAGTAGCTTAACCTAGCTTTTGGTACTGGCTCATACTAGGAGGAACGATGGGGCGTGATTCTTCTTATTATTCCGAGCTGGTTGTCTAGGGGTTTCTTCCCGACTGTTTCTTCTTCCTTGATTCCGCCATTTCGTCAGCTGGTTGTCTAGGGGTTCTCCCCCGTCTTGATCTCCATGGCGACCACAGGTTTGTGTTGCCCCCCTTCGCGGATCTGTTTTATGTATGGCGTTTACTCTGTTGCTAGCAGTTAAACCTAGCTTTTTTGTACTGGCTAATACTCTCAGTAAATCGATAGTGTTAATGTAGGTTTGTTCATATTGTTCTTGTTCTCGATCTGAGGTCTAATATGGCTATATTTTTTTGTTAGATGCTGTTTTTTGATGTTCGGTTATGATAGATTTAAGAATTTGTGTGTTTATATGCTCATCCTGTTTGTCTGATTCACATGCATACTAGCTGTGATGGTTTTATTTTGTCAATTTTCTTGATGTTTGATCTCTTATATATGGTTTAGCTGTTGTTTCTTTTGTAGCATTTTTATGTTTTTATTTTCATATCAATCAGTATGAGCTTCAAGCTGTTGTTAGTAACATTTTAGTTTTCTTAGGTGTAGACAAACCCAGTTTTCTATGCCCTTTTTATTCTAGATCCTTTTTATCTGCAGCATAGTTGGTGTGAGTTAATTTGTCATTGTTTCAAGCTTGTTCCACTAGTTTAAGTTTTCTTTGTATCCTATATTAGTTTGTTTTGCTTTTCAGCTTTTTTTCTTTTGATTCAACACTGTTTTTTTGTTAATTTGTAGACATCATAGTTTTGTCTTGTAATTTTTTTTCTCGAGTGTTCTTTTTTTATTTGCCTCAGCTTGGTGGGTGTGATTTAGTTTTGACCAGATGCTTGCCCTTTTCATCAGTTTTCATTTCTTTTTTCTCACTGAAACTACACACTGGTTACCAGGTTTTCTTTTTTTAAAGGGAATATTTTTTGCAAATTGCTGACCACAAGTTACTTCTTAGTTTGTTCTATTGTATCAAGCTTGTTTCAATTGTGACGATTATAGCAATTATCGTTTTGATATATTGTTCAAGGTGTTGCTATTCTTTTTCTATCTCTCACTTTATTCTCTTGTTCTCAAGAATATAATCTGCAGCTGCTGTCCAGTTCACTTTTGATTTTAGCAGTTGCATTTATCTACTGGTTTTCAACTATTTTTTGACTTGATGCGATGAGAATACACCATGCTTTTGTCGAATAAGCATGCTTTTTCACACAATACAATCTGCAACCCATAAAATCAATAAATAACACTATGTGATTCCAATAATTTGCTATATATTTTAGAGACAGGGCTAGTCCAAAATATGAATTACTTCATAAGTTTTAATTTGTTTCTCTGTTGAACAGAGCGAGAGCACCGTTTTTTTGTGCACTATGCGTGCAATTTTTTTTTGGTGCTGTGTGCATTTTGTTTGCACTAACCACCCCAAATCACACCCAGTTTATTTGGACTTGGGCTTGGTTGTTCTGAGTTTTTGTTTTTGTCTAGATGCTAGCCCTTTTTTATATCAGTATATAATTTGTGTTTGTGTGTTTTTTCTGTAGGAGTCAGTATGGAGGATGTAGTCCCACAGGCAAAGCCTACTATAAAAAGCAGGTTCTCAACGCTGAGGTTTAGCAAAGCAGTTGTTCAGTTCAACCCTGTTCAAATTGGTCATTTGGCAAAGCACAATCTTTCTCATTTGCTGAACTTACCAACGCACTTGACCATCCCCATGAACCTTCTCCAGTGGTTAGCTGACCATACTGTTGCTGATGGGTTAGGCTCTTATTACATCAGAATCAAGGAGAAGGACATCATGCTGACGAAGGATTTGGTCGACAAGGTGTTTGGGTTTCGTTCAGACAATCTTGTTCCGTACCGGCTAGGCAGTGATGATGTTGATGCTTTAAGGGAAGTTGAATGTTTGAGGCAGCATTATCTTAAAGATGGACACATCCCAGTCAGCAGAGTGGAGAGCATTATGCTTGGTTCAAATGATGAAATTGTCTTTGTGAGGAGCTTTATTCTTTTCTTCATCAGCACTGTCTTGTGTCCCGTGACGTACAATTATGTCCACCCAAAGTTCTTGCACTCTCTAAGAGATAGGGATGTATTGTTAGTGGAGCATTTTGACCTTGGAACTCTCTGTCTGAATCATTTGTTTGAAGAGATTGAAAACTGGAGGAAAAAGCTCTTTCTTGATTCCAATAACTACAACAAGGAGCTATGGGTTGGTGGTTGCCTCCCACTACTTGGAGTATGTATCTTTTCTCTTTCTTTGCCTGACTACACAATTTTAGCTTGCCTTTTTACTTGTACTTATCTTGTCTTTGATCTGCCTGCAGGTTGTTTTTACTTGTATTTCGTTGATCTCGTTGGGCACAATATAGCCATAGATTATCGACTCCCCATTATGTGTTTTATCAAAAATGGTGATTTCAAATTCCTTGTCAAAGTTGATCGGAACCTTCATTCTCGCAAAGCATTTGGACTTCTTTCTGTAAGTTTTTAGGCTTTTCTTTTATTTTGCTTCCATGATCTTTCTTATCTAAGTAGTTTCTGTTTTTACCTAGTACATAAATTTAGTTGGTCTCAACCCTGTTATTTTTTTTGTTGTTTTTTACTACAGATTAGAGATTTATCACTTACCCCATATGCACCGCCCATTTTAAACCATGTGGATGTTCCTGATACTCAACAACACGAAGACACAACGGGATCAACGCCAGTGGTTGCAACTCCGGCAAGTGGTCATGTGTGTTTCTGTTTTATGTGTTTTTTCCTATTCTCTAATTGCAGAATTCTTTTTATGTGTTTTTTTTTCGCCCGTATTTTTTTTCGTGCTATTCTTGTGTTCTCTTTGTTAATATTTATCTGTTCATTCTTGTTAATGTCTAACAGCAACCTGACGCCTCATCATCTCGCTATTTCTTGAACTCTGGGCAAGCTGATGTCTATCCTGAAGTTTTATCCTTTAATTCATCCTTTTCTTCGGAGGAGTCAATTCAGTTGAATGATGATTCAGCTGTTGGTGCAGAGATCGAATTTACACCACTTGCTATTGTGTTTCCTGAGCCATTTGATACTGTTGACAGCTCAACTCATGTTTTTCACCGGTCACATGCTGAAGCTGAGATCTCTGCGTCTTTGTCAACTCCAGCTGTAGCTGCTTCTTTCGAAAGTTCTCACCCGTTTGTTCAGTTGAAGCCAGATGTCATATGTGTCCCTTCGTCCACGCCTAAACCGTCACATGCTGAAGCTGAGGTATCTGCCCCTTTGTCAACTCCAGTTGTAGCAGCTGCTTCTTTCGAAAGCCCTCATCCATTCGTCGAGTTGAAGCCAGATGTCATATATGTCCCTTCGGCAACGCCTAAACCGTCTGTGGCAGGTAACAAGTAGCTGTCTCATTTTTCTTTCCTGATGTCTTTATTTTTCAATCTTTTTTTGTTTTTTGTTCAATTGATATCTTACTTGTTTTATCGTCATCTTTTTTTCCTTTTCAGTGAATCCAACTGGTTTTTCAAAATGCATGGGGGATGGGTTACAGAACATAGCCAAGACATATGGTGATTCTCCTGAATGCCCTGAGGATTGCTTAGCTGGAGGCTCTGAATTGAGAACTGAAGCATTACATATCAAGGTTGAGCAACCATCCCAAGGTTTGCTTTTTTGCTTCTCATTGTTTGTTTAAGCCTCACTTTTTCCGTTCATTCATTGTTGTAGTTGTTTTTTTAATTCTTTTGTTTTTGTTTTTGCTGTTTTCTGCTTGTTGAAAGGCACATCGAACCAATTGGTTGACAATGTGGTTGAAGATAAGTCTTCACCACAAGGTGGGTTGATTGCAAGTTTATGTTTATGTTTTACTTTTATGCGATACGTTTATGTTTTACTTGATTGCAAGTTTTGTTTACTGTTTTTTTTCCTCGGTAGTTATTGAACCAACTGGTGGTCAGGAGTCTTTAGACAAAGTGAATAGGAAGAAACGGGCTGCAAAAACCAGTTCACCTTCCAACAGTAGCTTGTCAATGGTTATTAATTCAGATGTCAAAGGGTTCTACAGGAAATATATGAGAGGAAAGATCTTCACATTTTTAGATCCGTAAGTGAAGCTGTCTTCACCTTTTTTAGGCTAATTAATTTTCTTTTAGGCTACTTACTTTACACTTGTTTTACCTTCTTTTCTTTTCCTGCAGTAACTAGCTGTTGTTTCTGTTATGAATTTAGCATGTATGTTTACCTTTGTATTGTGTATTTCGACAGGCCTAGTTTCATCCAAATTGGGGATTGTGTCGTCACATACGATGTCTTTGTTAGCTCATTCAAGCCAAGAGGCGATGTAGCAGACGATGTGATGTGTGCTCATGCTCAACTCTTTAATGAAGGAGCAAATGTAGCTGCAACCAAGAAACCATATGTCAAGAAGCAAATGTTTAGTTCATACATTGCCGTAAGATTCTTTTAACCTTTCTATGCCCATATAAAACTTTTTTTCTTTTTGAACATGCTGGTTTGCTATCTTTTTATACTATCCTTAACTAAATAACAAACGTGTGCATCTATATACCAGAGGAAGTTAATGGAGCGTACAAGTGCTTTTGATAACAAGTCAGTTGTTGCTGAGTTTAGAAGGATCGGAACCAGCGTTGACATCTCGAAACTTGATATTGTGAGTGGACCCTCCATTTCATTCTGTTTAAATCTTTGTGTTTGTCAGTTGCCATTGTTGTATTTTATTGTCATACAGTCAATTTTTGTTACTGTGTATTTGGTTTAAGTCTGTGTTTTTTTGTTTCTGTAATGCAGCTTCACTTCCCTGCGGTTGTTTCAAACCACTGGGTTTTGGTTTGTATCAATCCGTTGTTTGGGACATTGAACTTGTTTGACCCTGCAAGCTTTTTAACCGAAATTGCTAGAGATGGTATTCTTCACAACGTGGTACGCTTCTAGTTTGCTCTGCCTTGTGATTTTTTGTGTTTTCATACATTCAAGCATTTTCTTTTCCCCATTCTGAGGTCTTATATTTTTCTTTGTTTTGTTCTGGTCCATAGGCTGTGAATTTTAACAGAGTGTGCAAGGAGGTTGGTATCCCGTGCAAAGATGTTCAGTTGTTCAAGAAATCGGTCCCATTCAACTACCCTGCGCACTCCCTTCTGTATGTATAATCAACGATCTTTTTTATATTATATGCCACGACTTATTCCATTTTTGGAAATCTGCATTTTACAAGTTGTTTCTCTTCTTGTTTTGCATTGGTAGACATGATTGTGGCATTTATGTTATGCTGTATGCGGAAAACTGGAACGGGAAAGTGATGAAGCATTTCACCAAGGTATATATGTTATGATGTATACTCAGTACTTACTTCAGGCTTTGGGTCTATTGACATATGTTGCATCTTAGGTTTAACATCCTTTTTATTGAACTGGTTATGTTCTCGTTTGTCTCCTATGTGTCTTTTACCATTTTATTTTTATCTAGCTACTTTTCGCTCACACAACCACCTGTACAGCTATATTTTGCCTTTCCCATTTTATTCTTCATACTAGCTGATCATTTTTGGCATCCCTGTTATATCCTTTTTACTAGTTTGCACATAAGACTATCTCTCCCTAGTCCCTATCCCTTTTTATGGGTTTGCACTCTTGAAGTGTATACACGCAGTGAATCGGTGCAGCAGCATCCTTTTGCCATGTTGTCGATGCATACTAGCAGTTGTAGTGTGTCATACACACATGTTTGATAGGGCTCCTTTTTTTATTTTTATACTATCCTTTTCCTGGTGTTGAAGAGTCTACAACAGCAACAGCAACGTATTTTTATACTAGTATTTTTATACTATCCTTTTCCTCGTGTTGAACTATGGGATAAGTTTTTATAAATTTCTTTTTTTTGCTTGTATGTTTTTTTCTAGATTTTGTGTTTACTCGTTGGCATGTCATAGTTCAGTTTAGTTTACAAATAGCACCATTATTTTTTTAACGTAGTCAACCTCCATGAATTCTATCACTTTTCATGCCATTTTAACGATGTTGAGGTCCTCTTTCATTTTCCACAGGACATAGTGCCAAAATTCAGGATGTTGCATGCATACAACATGTATCATTCTGAGCTCAACGTTATCGAAGCGCATGTCTACGAGAGGGTGAAGAAGCGGAAGAATGCATAGGGGGGGTGGTAGTGTTGTTTCAGTAGTAGCAGACTATGTTGATATTGCTTTTTCATGTCACAATCTAGTGCTATTATTCTGCCCAGTAGATTCTCAGTAGGGAGATTTCAAAAACAGTCCATTTTCTCGAGCACGTGTCTTCTCCTGCTGTAATTAATATTTTTGGTCCAGCTGAAACACGTACGCTGAATATGACTATATTACTGTCGGCCGTTTTTGCGCTACTAGGTCCTGTTTCGACATGTTTTATTTAATGAAGAGACAACCTTATGTTTTGGTTTTCTTATTTTTTATGCTCATTTTTTTATGCGATAAATAGACAGTGCCAAAATTCAGTTATATGACTTTTTTCCTTTCTTTTTTACATAACGTATTTACTGTGTTTCTTTTTTCTTGCATGCGAATGAATGAAATTTCTGCCTAGTTTTGACAACAGTTCGTTTTGGTTCCAAACATAACATTTGTTATCCAGAACACAATATGTGCATCATAAACAGTTCGTTTGGTCTCGACGGAGTTGTCTTCTCCTCAGATTGCTTGTCTCTCATCCAGCGTCTCAACTCCCCTGTACTTGATAGATCAGCTGTGGGTACTGTGGTTGCAAATGTTAAGCAGCTGGTGACTTCCTTCTCGTCGGCATCCTATTGTCACGTGAAGCGTTCTCTCAACGATGCGGCGCATATCCTAGCTAAGTCTAGTCGTTCTTTTTCTTCTTTGTGTGTTTTCGTTCAGTCCCAGAGTGCATCCGTGGAACTATTTGTATCAATGTGGATTAATCAATAAAGGGCATGTTATATCAAATAAAAAAAAAACGTCCAATTTTTTTCAAGAACTAACAACAACTTATTATTTGTCACTATTTTAAACACATAACTTTTTTTCCTAAATCAATGTGCATTCCAAATATCCCACCCGCGGTATAGATATACGCAAGATAATTTGCCAATTTAAAACTTCTCATCGTATGGTATGTCTCCGGCTTTTCGTAACACCAATTCGTTCGCACGAATGATTGACAAGGGCGACCATTTTTTCCGGGAACGGATGCCACATATTTTTTCATTAAAATAGTACATCTTTTTCTTCTTATGCAATATCGCGTAAATACCCTGTTTTTTTAATATTAAAATACCTTGTTTTCCAAGTGAGTTCGCTTTTTTAGTTAATCATAGGTTTGTTTGTTTTCAGTGTTTGAATTTTTAATTTTTCCATGGATGTCTGTTGATTCCTATACAATGTTTTTCTAGCTTTTCCAATAGGATCCTCATCAACTTGGCAATGATTTGTTTTTGTCTTGGCCTTTTCTTCCTTATTTACACACTTTTCGATTCTTAGCAAGTTGCAACTCGTGTTCACGTAGCATTCCCGTGCATATATAACTATTGCTCAGCTACATTACCGTTCATATGGATTGTATGTTTTACCTACCATTATTGTTCAAACTTATGTTTTGCTCATATACAATTCCAGTTCAAACAACATTTTTTTGAATCACCTTATTTGTTCTGTTCATACTGTTTTTCTATTCATGTTACAATTTTGTTCATTTTACAACTCTTGTTCATGTAGATTTCCCGTTAGTCTATAACTTCTGCTCACTTATATTCCTGTTCATATGGATTGTATGTTTTTAACTCCCATTATTGTCCAAACTAATTTTATGCTCATATACATTCCCGTTCACACAACATTTTTGTTGATCACATTATATGTTCATACTGATTTTCTGTTCACGTACAATTTTTGACAATGTACAAGAGCTGTTCGTAGCATTCCCGTTCATTTATCATTTCTGCTCACCTACACATTCCGTTCATATGGTTTGTATGTTTTTCCTCCCATTATTGTTCAAACTCAATTTCTAATCATATACAATTCCGGTTCACACAACAACCCCTTGTTTCTGGGGGATCATGTTGATTTGCTATCCTATCCCAAAGGTAATATCTTTTTTCTACTTTTCATTTTGGATACGTGGTTGTGGGACGTGATTCAAGTGAGTTCACATTTCTAGTCTATCACAGTTGTTGTTTTTGTAAATTGGTTAGCCTATGCTTGTTTCTTTTTTTGCTCTCTTTTCGTTATGCAATTTTCACTTCATTACTTCGTCATTTTGTCCATATGTAAACCATGATATCTCGTACAATTCCCGTTCATCTATCACTTCTGCTCACCTTTAATACCGTTCATATGGTTTGAACGTTTACCTCCCATTTATTGTTCAAACCCAATTTCTGCTTATATGCAATTCCGGTTCACATAACAAAATTGTTCAACTTTTTTTTTGGTTCATAATGTTTTTCTATTCACGTTACAATTTTGTTCATTTACAACTCATGTTCACGTAGCATTCCCGTTCATCTATCGCTTCTGCTCACGTACACTTCTTGTTCATATGGTTTGTATGTTTTTCCACCATTATTGTTCAAACTCAATTTCTGCTCATATGCAATTCCGTTTTCACACAACAATCCCTTTTTCAAGTCGATCATGTTGATTTGCTATCCTATCCCAAAGGTAATATCTTTTTTCTACTTTTCATTTTGGATACGTGTTTGGGGGACGTGATTCTAGTGAGTTCACTTTTTTAGTCTATCATAGATTTGTTCGTTTGATTTGTAAATTTTTAATTTTTTGATGGATGTCCGCTGATTCACATACAATGTTTTCTAGCTTTTCAACAGGGTTTCCATCAACATGGCAAATGATTTGTTTTGTTTTTGGCCTTTTCTTTTTATTTTTTGTTTTTACGTACTTCTTGATCCGTACCAAGTTGAACCGCCCTCCACAGTTGTTGATTTGTGAATTGGTTAGCCCATGCTTGTTTCTTTTCTGCTCATATGCAATTCCGGTTCACATAACAAATTTGTTCAACTTTTTTTTTGGTTCATAATGTTTTTCTATTCATGTTACAATTTTGTTCATTTATGATTACTGTTCACGTAGCATTCCCGTTCATATATCGATTCTGCTCACGTACACTTCTTGTTCATAAGGTTTGTATGTTTTCTCCCCCATTATTGTTCAAACTCAATTTCTGCTCATATGCAATTCCGTTTTCACACAACAATCCCTTTTTCAAGTGGATCATGTTGATTTGCTATCCTATCCCAAAGGTAATATATTTTTTCTACTTTTCATTTTGGATACGTGTTTGGGGGACATGATTCTAGTGAGTTCACTTTTTTAGTCTATCATAGATTTGTTCGTTTGATTTGTAAATTTTTAATTTTTTGATGGATGCCCGCTGATTCACATACAACGTTTTCTAGCTTTTCAATAGGGGTTTCCATCATCATGGCAATGATTTGTTTTGTTTTTGGCCTTTTCTTTTTATTTTTTGTTTTTACATACTTCTTGATTCGTACCAAGTTGAACCCCCCTCCACAGTTGTTGATTTTGTAAATTGGTTAGCCCATGCTTGTTTCTTTTCTGCTCATATGCAATTCCGGTTCACATAACAAATTTGTTCAACATTATTTTTTTCTTGGTCCATAATGTTTTTCTATTCATGTTACAATTTTGTTCATTTATAACTACTGTTCACGTAGCATTCCCGTTCATATATCGCTTCTGCTCACGTACACTTCTTGTTCATATGGTTTGTATGTTTCTCCCCCATTATTGTTCAAACTCAATTTCTGCTCATATGCAATTCCGTTTTCACACAACAATCCCTTTTTCAAGTGGATCATGTTGATTTGCTATCCTATCCCAAAGGTAATATCTTTTTTCTACTTTTCATTTTTGGATACGTGTTTGGGGGACGTGATTCTAGTGAGTTCACTTTTTTAGTCTATCATAGATTTGTTCGTTTGACTTGTAAAATTTTAATTTTTTGATGGATTTCAGCTGATTCACATACAATGTTTTCTAGCTTTTCAATAGGGGTTTCCATCATCATGGCAATGATTTGTTTTGTTTTTGGCCTTTTCTTTTTATTTTTTGTTTTTACATACTTCTCGATTCGTACCAAGTTGAACCCCCCTCCACAGTTGTGGATTTGTAAATTGGTTAGCCCATGCTTGTTTCTTTTCTACTCATATGCAATTCCGGTTCACATAACAAATTTGTTCAACTTTATTTTTTTCTTGGTTCATAATGTTTTTTTCTCTATTCATGTTTCAATTTTGTTCATTTATAACTACTGTTCACGTAGCATTCCCGTTCATATATCGCTTCTGCTCACGTACACTTCTTGTTCATATGGTTTGTATGTTTCTCCCCCATTATTGTTCAAACTCAATTTCTGCCCATATGCAATTCCGTTTCACATAACAAATTTGTTCAACTTTTTTTTTTGGTTCATATTGTTTTTCTATTCATGTTACAATTTTGTTCATTTATAACTACTGTTCACGTAGCATTCCCGTTCATATATCGCTTCTGCTCACGTACACTTCGTGTTCATATGGTTTGTATGTTTCTCCCCCATTATTGTTCAAACTCAATTTCTGCTCATATGCAATTCCGTTTTCACATAACAAATTTGTTCAACTTTATTTTTTTTGGGTTCATATTGTTTTTCTATTCATGTTACAATTTTGTTCATTTATAACTACTATTCACGTAGCATTCCCGTTCATATATCGCTTCTGCTCACGTACACTTCTTGTTCATATGGTTTGTATGTTTCTCCCCCATTATTGTTCAAACTCAATTTCTGCTCATATGCAATTCCGTTTTCACACAACAATCCCTTTTTCAAGTGGATCATGTTGATTTGCTATCCTATCCCAAAGGTAATATCTTTTTTCTACTTTTCATTTTGGATACGTGTTTGGGGGACGTGATTCTAGTGAGTTCACTTTTTTAGTCTATCATAGTTTTGTTCGTTTGATTTGTAAATTTTTAATTTTTTGATGGATGTCCGCTGATTCACATACAATGTTTTCTAGCTTTTCAATAGGGGTTTCCATCATCATGGCAATGATTTTTTTTGTTTTTGGCCTTTTCTTTCTATTTTTTGTTTTTACATACTTCTTGATTCGTACCAAGTTGAACCCCCCTGCACAGTTGTTGATTTTGTAAATTGGTTAGCCCCTCCTTGTTTCTTTTTTGCTCTTTCGTTATGCAATTTTCACTTCATTACTTCGTCACTTTGTCGATATGTAAACCATGATATCGCGTACAATTCCCGTTCATCCATCTCTTCTGCTCACCTTCAATACCGTTCATATGGTTTGAACGTTTACCTCCCATTTATTGTTCAAACTCAATTTCTGCTCATATGCAATTCCGGTTCACATAACAAATTTGTTCAACTTTTTTTTTTGTTCATAATGTTTTTCTATTCACGTTACAATTTTGTTCATTTACAACTACTGTTCACGTAGCATTCCCGTTCATATATCGCTTCTGCTCACCTACATTACCGTTCATATGGTTTGTACGTTTTACATCCCATTTATTGTTCAAAATCAATTTCTGCTCATATGCAATTCCAGTCCATGCAACATTTTTTGATCAACTTATATGTTTTGTTCATACTGTTTTTCTATCCACGTATCAATTTTTGTTCATTTACAAGTCCTGTTCGCGTATCATATCACTTTCGCTCACGTACATTTCATGTTCATATGTTTTTTATGTTTTCCTCCCATTATTGTTCAAACTCAATTTCTGCTCATATACAATTCCGTTTCACACAACAATCCCTTTTTTAAGTGGATGATGTTGATTTGCTATCCTATCCCAAATGTAATATCTTTTTTCTACTTTTCATTTTGGCTACGTGTTTGGGGGACGTGATTCAAGTGAGTTCACTTTTTTAGTCTCTCATAGATTTGTTCGTTTGATTTGTAAATTTTTAATTTTTGATGGATGTCTGCTGATTCAGATACAATGTTTTCTAGCTTATTCAATAGGGGGTTCCATCAACATGGCAATGATTTGTTTTGTTTTTTGGCCTTTTTATTTTTATTTTTGTTTTTACATACTTCTTTAATCGCACCAAGTTGAATTCCCCTCCACAGTTGTTGATTTTTGCTCTTTTTTTACTTCATTACTTCGTCACTTGTCGATAGGTAAACCATGATATCGCGTACAATTCCCGTTTATCTATCACTTCTGCTCACCTTCAATATCGTTCATATGGTTTGTACGTTTACCTCCCATTTATTGTTCAAACTCAATTTCATCTCATATGCAATCCCGGTTCACATAACAAATTTGTTCAACCTTTTTTTTTTGGTTCATAATGTTTTTCTATTTCACGTTACAATTTTGTTAATTTTACAACTCATGTCATGTAGCATTCTCGTTCATCCATAACTTCTGCTCACCTACATTCCCGTTTATATGGAATGTATGTTTACCCCCCATTATTTGTTCAAACTCAATTTCTGCTCATATACAATTCCAATTGAGACAACAATTTTTGATCAACTTATATGTTCTGTTCATACTATTTTTCTATTCACGTACCAATTTTATTCATTTTCAAGTCCTGTTCTCGTAGCATTCCCGTTCATCCATAACTTCTGCTCACGTACATTTCATGTTCATATGGTTTGTATGTTTCCCTCCCATTATTGTTCAAACTCAATTTCTGCTCATATACAATTCCGTTTTTCACACAACAATACCTTTTTCAAGTGGATCATGTTGATTTGCTATCCTATCCCAAAGGTAATATCTTTTTTCTACTTTTTCATTTTGGCTATGTGGTTGGGGGACGTGATTTCAAGTGAGTTCACCTTTTTAGTCTATCATAGATTTGTTCGTTTGATTTGTAAATTTTTAATTTTTGATGGATGTCTGCTGATTCAGATACAATGTTTTCTAGCTTCTGCTCACCATCAATACTATTCATATGGTATGTACGTTTACCTCCCATTTATTGTTCAAACTCAATTTCTGCTCATATTCAATTCCGGTTCACATAACAAATTTGTTCAACTTTATATTTTTTTTGGTTCATAATGTTTTTCTATTCACGTTACAATTTTGTTCATTTACAACTCATGTTCACGTAGCAGCCCCGTTCATCTATCACTTCTGCTCACCTACATTACCGTTCATATGTTTTGTATGTTTACCTCCCATTTATTGTTCAAACTCAATTTCTGCTCATATGCAATTCCAGTCCACACAACAATTTTTTATCAACTTATATGTTATGTTCATACTGTTTTTCTATCCACGTACCAATTACAAGTCCTGTTCGCGTAGCCTTCCCGTTCATCTATCACTTCCGCTCACGTACATTTCATGTTCATATTGTTTTCCTCCCATTATTTGTTCAAACTAAATTTCTGCTCATATACAATTCCGGTTCACACAACAAATCTTTTTTCAAATGGATCATGTTGATTTGCTATCCTATCCCAAATGTAATATCTTTTTTCTACTTTTCATTTTGGCTACGTGTATTGGGAGACGTGATTCAAGTGAGTTCACTTTTTTAGTCTATCATAGATTTGTTCATTTGATTTGTAAATTTTTAAACATAGTCTGCTGATTCAGATACATTGTTTTCTAGCTTCTGCTCACCTTCAATACCGGTCATATGGTTTGTACGTTTACCTCCCATTTATTGTTCAAACTCAATTTCTGCCCATATGCAATCCCGTTTAAACATACCAAATTTGTTCAACTTTTTTTTTGGTTCATAATGTTTTTCTATTCACGTTACAATTTTGTTCATTTCACAACTCATGTTCACGTAGAATTCCCGTTCATCCATAACTTCTGCTCACCTACATTCCCGTTCATATGGAATGTATGTTTACACCCCATTATTTGTTCAAAATCAATTTCCGCTCATATACAATTCCAGTTGAGACAACAATTTTTGATCAACTTATTTGTTCTGTTCATACTTTTTTTCTATCCATGTACCATTTTGTTCATTTACAAGTCCTGTTCGCGTAGCATTCCCGTTAATCCATAACGTCTGCTCACATACATTTCATGTTCATATGGTTTCTATGTTTTCCTCCCATTATTGTTCAAACTCAATTTCTGCTCATATACAACTCCGTTTTCACACAACCATCCCTTTTTCAAGTGTATCATGTTGATTTGCTATCCTATCCTTCATGTTGGCTACATGCTTTGGGGGACGTGATTCAAGCGAGTTCACCTTTTTAGTCTATAATAGATTTTGTTCGTTTGATTTGTAAATTTTTAAATTTTGATGGATGTCTGCTGATTCAGATACAATTTATTCTAGATTTTCATTAGGGTTTCCATCAACATGGTAACGATTTGTTTTGTTTGTGGCATTTTATTTTTATTTTTTGTTTTTTACATACTTCTTGATTCGTACCAAGTCGAACCCCCCTCCACAGTTGGTGATTTTCTAAATTGGTTAGCCCATTCTTCATTCTTTTTTTGCTCTTTTTCGTTATGCAATGTTCACTTCATTACTTCGTCACTTTGTCGATTTGTAAACCATGATATCGCGTACAATTCCCGTTCATCTATCACTTCTGCTCACCTTTAATACCGTTCATATGGTTTGAACGTTTACCTCCCATTTATTGTTCAAACTCAATTTCTGCTCGTATGCAATTCCGGTTCACATAACAAATTTGTTTAACCTTTTATATGTTTTTGGTTCATACTGTTTTTCTATTCACGTTACAATTTTGTTCATTTACAACTCATGTTCACGTAGGAGCCCCGTTCATCTATCACTTCTGCTCACCTACATTAGAGTTTATATGGGTTCTACGTTTACCTCCCATTTATTGTTCAAACTCAATTTCTGCTCATATGTTTTGTTCATATTGTTTTTTTTCTATTCACGTACCAATTTTTGTTCATTTACAAGTCCTGTTCATGTAGCATTCCCGTTCATCCATAACTTCTGCTCACGTACATTTTGTTCATATGGATTGTATGTTTTACCTCCCTTTATTGTTCAAACTCAATTTCTGGTCATATACAATTCCAGTTCACACAACAATTTTTTATGACCTTATATGTTCTATTCATACTTTTTTTATATTCACGTACCAATTTTTGTTCATTTACAAGTCATGTTCGCGTATCATTCCTGTTCATCTGTCACTTCCGCTCACATACATTTTTCTGTTCATATTTGTTTGTATGTTTTCCTCCCATTATTCTTGTCCACGTGTCACTATTTTGTTTTATGGAGCACCAATGTTGAATTTATTTCGTCTTCCCCTTTTTTTTCTTTGTTATATAATAGAGATAATGATCTTGCTCTATTTTTTCCAGGGGATGAGGTTTATTTGCTATCCTATCGCAAAGGGAATATCTATTTTTTATACTTTTCTTCTTGGTTATGTGGGTGGGGGTGCGCGCTTTCAAGTGTTTTCGCGTTTTTAGTCTATCATAGATTTGTTGTGTTTCACTTGTCATTTTTAAATTTTTGATGGATGTATGCTGCTTCCCTTACAATGTTAATTTCCTATCCTATCCCAAAGGGAATATATCTTTTTCTACGTTTCAATAGGTTTTTCATCAACATGGTAATGTTTTGTTTTTATTTTGGTAGGCCATGCTTGTTTCTTTTTTGCTCTTCTTTAGTTATGCAATATTCACTTCTTTACTTCGTCACTTTACGATATGTAAACCATTATATCGCGTACAATTCCCGTTCATCTATCACTTCTGCTCACCTACATTACCCCTTCGTATGGTTTGTACGTTTACCTCCCATTTTTTGTTCAAACTCAATTTCTGCTCATATGCAATCCCGGTTCACATAACAATTTTGTTCACCTTTATATTTTTTTTTGGTTCATACTGTTTTTCTATTCACGTTATAATTTTGTTCATATACAAATTCTGTTCGCGTAGCATTCCCGTTAATCCATAACGTATGCTCACCTACATTCCCGCTCATATGTATTGTATGTGTCAAACTTAATTTCTGCTCATATACAATAATGGTTCACACAACAATCCCGTTTTTTTCCAGGGGATCATGTTGATTTGCTATCCTATCCCAAAGGTAACAAAAGAATCGAATACCAGGTAGAATTTGTTAGATTTTTTGCGATTTCTCAAACCTTTTCCCAAGTTAACATGTTAGTCGTTTTTAAGTTCCATTTCTGTTTTGTTTCTTCTTTTTCATTATAGATGCAGTTGAAGAAACATATACGTTGGATTGGAATGGTGTCGATATAGATTTAACCCAGTATCTATTGTACATCTTCGGCGCCATCGTCTTGGGTTTTGGCAATAACGATAACACTTATATTCATCGTTTGTCCCAACATGACATTTCGCGCAACTTGTTGGTATATCATATATCGCCCTTTTTTGCTTTGCAACGTTCTAAACCAAATTTCCTTTTTTGTCGGTTCTTTTTCAATTAAATCAATAATAGCAGTCATTGATTATTCTATTTTTTTTTGTAGAGAATCACCGCAAATATAGCTGACGGATTAAATTTAGGATTGTCCGGAGTTTCATACTTGTCAACGTACAATGGGACAAACACTGAAGCTCAATATGCTAGATGTGCTGACGGAAGCATTAGATTCACTTCTGGCTGGGACTTTTTCGCTAGATCAAACAACTTTGTAGCAGACATCGTTATTTTAATGCTTTTCACAAGTGATGTAGCTCAATTAGTAAACATTGAGTTTCATGTTCTTTAGGTTACTTGTTTTTGCGTAATTTTCAACTTCTGTTTTTTCTTTTTCAGCACCAGACAAGTTTTGTATGCAATGGTACATTTCTTTGTTGTAATAAACTGTGGATTTTATCCATTTTACTTTTTTCTAAGTTATAATCAGTACTAATCATTCTTTTTTTCTAAGTAATGAAGCTGAAGAGGTTTCCCCCAGCAATGTAGTACCAACAACTTGTTCAGAGCATGCAGCTAGCTCGGATTAAAAATGCGGTTATAATCAAATAACTACCGAAAACCGGTCAATATTAGATCAAATGCGGTTATCAATAAGTATAACGCAAATCCATGTTAATACATGTTCTATCGCAATCCTGATTGCAACAACCAGTTTATTCTTTTTTCATTTTGCTTGGTAAGAATAAGTGGGTCATTTTATTTCTTCACAACTCATTAAAATCAACCGGATGCACCTCCATCTCAAGAAGCTTACGATAAACATCCTGCATTTCAAGCGGCACTGCCCCAAATCCAACCAGATGCACCTCCATCTTAGTAATCAGGACTTTGGTCGAGCTATGTACCACCGATCTATGATTATCAGTGACCGTTTGTAATAGGTATTTAGCATTTTATTGAAATTTTAGGTCGTACTAGCATCCTACATGTAACTTCAAAGTTTGAGGTCCAGTGTAAGAAAAATAGTATAAATACTGAGACCATGGATGAGCTTGACGCTGTTGTAAAAGTGAATAAATGGAATTTGTGATTTGTGATATGTGTGTAAAATATTAGCAGAAAAATAGAAGAAAAGAAAGAAGACCAGAAAAACATGGCCTGGTTAATGAAAAAGACATATCTTGGCCTTATCTTCTCCTTTGTTCTTATCTTTGCCTCCTCTACAAATCTACAAAAAAAATTGACCCTGAAACTGTGATATGTACAGAAGAAACCTAAATAATTCCAAAGTAACTACCTGTTTATATTAATTACATGAGGCTGTCTATCCAGGCTAATTAAACATAATGATGCTTACTCTTAATTCTATGCCCAAGCACATGAATATCATGAATAAAATGCTTCTTCCATGAAAAGAATGAAGGTCTCTTGTGCTCATTTTTTTCCCATTCCTCTGTTTCCATATGTTCCAACAAGCCAGTATAACTATTTCCATGAAAAAGGCTTATTGAAATCAGATATGGCTTTAGATACTGCAGTATAAAAATCCTGTCTCCCACTCTAGTAAATTTGCAAGTATGTCCATATTCTTCTACTGAAATTGCATTCAGAAAACAAATGCATTCTATCCTCATACAGTCTGGATTGACACAGAACACAATGTGTATCTTCTGCAACATTTCAATGCCTTCTTTTCGGTAGATTGCAAATTCCATTTGGAAACAGAAGCCTATCATTTAGAAAAAGCCAAGCAAAGAACTTTGTTCTCAAGATGCAGCAAGATTGCAAAATCCACTTGGAAACAGAAGGTACTGAGATGTGATCATGAAGCTGCTTACAAAACCTTGCTGCAGAATACACCCCAAACATATGTCCAAATATCTATATCCAAGGATAAAGGAGAAGTATGCATCAAAGCAGAATGTGGTTCATTTCATCATATGCCTGGGCTGACAGTTCAGAAATGACCAGGAAAGAAAGATAGGTGCATTAATCTACCAACACAGATTAAGCGAAGCAAGACAAATGTGCGTTTAACCTTCACGCCAAATGACGAATGCCAACAAGAATTATATCACAGACGGAAGTTAGCAAATTGAGCGATGAGTTCCTACAATAGCACTTGAAATCTGACCAGTGCATGCTACACATAGGGTCCATCTCCGCGTCAAGCATACAGATGGAAGAAACTACATCCAACAGTGAACAGACCATTTTCTGCATCTCAGCCACCATAATGTAACTGCAAGTACCTGTAGTGCAAGTAATACCATCAGCCAATAGAAACTTGTGTTATTCAATCAGGAAACGTTGTTGGAGTTTATTCTCATATATCTTTTGTATGACTCGAACATAAAACATTAATTTCTGAATTTGTGGAAGTGTGTGCCAAAAAAACAAGTGAAGCAACCATTTAGTAGGAATATCAGATGCATTTTCTAGGAAACCTGGAAGATATCGAAACAAGCAAGCGAAGCAACAATTGTAGGTTTGCAGCTGAACTGATAAATCCAAACAAGCTTACATTACAGTAACCGCCTAGGATCTTGTAATTTTTTTGTACCACTTGACACCTGTTATATTCCAATCGATTTCAATTTTTCTAATACAGGGTACAAAAATCTAACTTTTATGCCACAACGCCAATGTGTTTAAGTTTAATTAGTCTTTTATGCGCGCTCAGTTTGTGATAAATGATAAGTTATAACATGCCAAGCTGGTTAATCAAAATGCATCCAACTAAGACGCAACAAATTAAATTCACTGACGGATAGTGATACTACAGTACCTGGCAACCTATTAAGCAGAAATGAAATAAGCAAGTGAAGCAAGCAACCACCTTTTGTCAGATTAGACGCTCGCCTTCATATGCGCCTAATTCAGCACGCTCTCTTAGCTTCTCCTCGGTGAGATCTATGGGTTTTTTCCGCCTTTTTCCTGCTGCCGGGTTGCTTGATCTGCCCTTCTTCTTTGAACCAGTCGAAGCACTTGTTGTCTCCATACCAACCTGGTTATTTGCATCTTCTGTACTTACTGTTACATTGCCGCCATTTTCTTCACCCGCAGGTTTTTTCTTGCTTCTACTTTTCTTCTTATGTGACTTCTTCTCGGAAACTGATTTTAACCGGTCCCCTTTGCGTACAGACTTCTTATTGATTATGGGCGGGTCATTGTACGTCACTGGAGACTTGCTTCCACTTGATTCTTATTGATTCTTCCTCTCAACAATATATTTTTCATGCAGTTTCTCAATGTCATCCATGAAGGCTGAGCTTTGTTTTCCATCTGTACTTATTTCTGAGCAAACATCTGCTAACTTGCTCATCATCATTGAATACCGCAATGCAATTTGAGAGTTGTTGTCCATTTCTTCATTGCCGAGTGCCGACTTGTGTTTCAGAAGTTCATCTTCTCTATATTTTATAGTCCACCTAGGAACTATGTATTTCTCAGGTATCTCAAGGATATCGAACTGAGTAAACATTCTTAAGATGTGGCAGCACAAAAGACCGTCCCGCTCAAACTTTTTGCACATGCAAAGAAATGTCCCAGACTGTTTATCAACCCTGACAATGAAGTTCACTCTTTTGAATTCAGGCTTCTCATAGTTGAAGCACTTCCGCAGATTGTAGACAGAGTCCCGTTCTATCTCATCAATTGCAAATGCTGTGGAATTGTGAAGCTCAACCTGAAACTTCAAATAGATCCCCCTGGTGTAGATTCGAGCTGCATGTCGTTCAATTGGTTTTGGTGACCAAAACACAGGGTCCTTCACCAAAGTATCAAACCTGTCTTCATTTTCAGTCTCCACAATGTTATCCTAGAAGTTGTTGTACTCTTTCAGAAACGTCTCAATTGTGTCCTTGCGCATCACATAATCCTTAAAGTTTGAATTGAAGCTTTCACTCCTTCCCGTTGATCTTGTGAATGGGCA
The DNA here is from genome assembly GCA_028641055.1 of Alopecurus myosuroides. Taxonomy (NCBI): domain Eukaryota; kingdom Viridiplantae; phylum Streptophyta; class Magnoliopsida; order Poales; family Poaceae; genus Alopecurus; species Alopecurus myosuroides. The sequence goes on along the minus strand of CM054063.1, from coordinate 269,591,903 downwards.
AAATGCATCTCTGAAGTAGGCGGGGACAAACATGTGCCTCAGCCCCCACATTCTTTTTAGATGGTCCTGGTCCTTGCAATTGTATTTTTCCAACATCGCCTCCCATCCATCTTCAAATTCAGCTACAGACATGGATTCCATGATCAAATCAGAAATTTCTTCTTCCATGCCAGGCACCATATCCATAAATGCACCTATGTTGTCTCTCAAATTCTTCATGATATGCCATATGCACAATCTATGTAGAGCATCAGCAAAAATCTTATCAATTGCTGCTTTCATTCCTGCACATTGATCTGTCAGCACTAACTTGGGCTTCTTCAAGTCCATCACTTCCAAAAACGCTTCAAATAGCCAAAGAAATGTATCAGCCTTTTGATCCTTCAGCAGGGCCCATCCAAATACTACTGTTCTTGCATGACCATTTATTCCAATAATAGGAGCAAAGGGCATATTATACTTATTGGTGCTGTAGGTTGTATCAAAGGAAATTACTTCACCATAGAGACTATAATCCAATCTTGCTCTTGCATCAGTCCAGAAAATGCTCCTTACTGAATTGCTTGCATCTTGTTCCATCTTGTATATAAAACCTGGTCTTTCTTGTTGCAGCTTCTCTATATATTTCATAGCACAGTCTATATCTGTGTTCTTCTTCATCCTATTCTCTTCTTGCTTCAAGTTCTCAATGTGTTTTTGACGAAAAGTCAAGTTCCTTTTCTTGCCCCTCAACTTCCTGAAAATACCCATAATTCTTTTCGGCCTCATTCTATTTTCCTGCAGCAACTTTGATAACACAATTTCAGCTTCAGTCATGTGTTTGTGACTAATGAAGAATTTTGTCAAAGACGGAGAAATCGCCAACTCATGGTTATGCTCTAAGCTTACGGAACAAACTTGCCACTGCCCTTCATCAAGTTTCACAACAACATTCATTTGGCAGCCCGTTTTAGTCACGACAGCCCTCTTCCTTTTCCTCTGACCTGTTATCCTTGAAACGTTCTTCCGAGCTCTGTTGCAACAAAAGGTAACTTTTCTATGCTTGTAGTTCCTTCCCTTGATTACAGCAAATCCATTTAAGTGGCCATACACATTGACAAACCTATGTGCATCCTTCAGACTATCAAATAGCATCCCAACTTTAGGTGCTCGAACAACTTCAATTTCTTGTGGCTGTGGAAAAAGGTATTCTTCTGGATCACCAGAATATTCTCAATTACTTGTATCTGAAACATCCTCCTCCATTATTTCTAAAGCCTGGTTTTCCGCACATGCAAAGAAAACAAAAAGGATTTTTGGTTAGATTCTACAACAAAATAGATTACGATACCGTGCTTTTCTCAGATTTTTTTTATCGTATTTTCGTATACCTTCTCCAGGATGTCTGGTTCATCATTCCGGCCTTGTACTGTTTCGTTGTCTTCGTCTTGGGACGAAGAAGGCACTGAATGAACACCAGCTTCATTCCACAAATTTCAAGGTTTTTTTATTTTTAGGAATTAAATCTTTACTGAAGAGTACAAACTGCAGGTTAAAGTAGAAAGTTGGATAAGAAGCTAACAAATACCTCAGTTGTGCACCCTGTGTTGCTGTTATCTTTTCCAAGATTTGTATTAATTCCTGCATCAATACCACCGATAACGTCTCTGTCATCTTCACAATTAGTAATGATTTTCCCCTGTTATTTCATCAGTTCAGCTATAGTTACCAGCAAAATAACAAGGAAGAGATGAAAAGAAAAATAAACAGTGTGTAAGATTTATAATATAGCTTACCAGCTTGTTCAAATGTCCAGTGCTGGTTTTGTTAATAGAGTTAAATAGTTCTGGAGAAGCAATCTGCAGGATTTTTGTTTTCCCCATATATTAAATCAGTTCTTTTTTCTTCTGAACTTTTTCTTAACAAATAATACTTATTACAAAGAATTTAAGCAAAGTCACTTAGGAAGTAAAAGGCCAACCTTCTTCTGTTTCTGAATCTCCTGGAACTCCACTTACTGGTCAAATTCGTCTAGTGTCTTGTCATTCTGAAAGAATTTCTTTTACCAGTTAATTATTCATTTTGTATTCAAACACGGAAAGCATTTTCCAGTAAACTAACAATTTATGCCCCTTTTTATACCTTTGCCATGTTCCTGTCTCTTTCAGATACTGACTGTGCAACCTGAATGTGAAAAGCAAAAAAGGGGTTTTGATCATGTCGTTTATTTGGTTCAGTAATTTTTTTTAGAATGGAAACATTGGTACGCAAAACTTACTCGCCCAAATGCAGAAATCACGTCCCCTAGACGTGACGATCCTTGCCGATGCACCCCTGCAGACTGCATACATTTTGTTTCAGGTTAGCAACAGGGCTTAAAAACAGTGAGTTAGGCAAGCAACAATGTTTCCTCCCTATTTTTTTATCCAGTTTTTGTCGACACTAATTGTTAAATACAGAATTATGGTCTATCAATTTTATACATGCTATAATTTCCCGGGCTGGCGACCATACAATTTTTATCCATGTTGATTGCTCACTGGTTAACCAAAGATTAATGGTGGAACTATGTGCCCCTAGATAAAAAATACAACACTTGCCTCTGAAATTCATAATCAACTGAACTGAATTTTTTTCCTAGATTCAATAGCAATAACATAAAAACAAGAATATGAAAAAAATTATGCAATCCTCTGGACCCGAGATTCAGCGACTACGACTCCAAGCAGAGGAACTACATCTACACAAGTTACTTCAATCGCTGCAAGATTTGACCTCGACCAGGAATGAGTGCATCTTTTCGGAATTAAGGCTGAATCCAACCAAAAAGCAGAATGAACAGATACTTGGGTCCTTTGGTTGCCCTTTTCTCAACCATGGTATTTTCTTCTTAATGTTTCTGATGTTACTCATCTATTAAGATAATGATCTAATGGCACATAACTAGTATGCAGCAAGATGTATTCACGAATTTGTCATTTTCATACATGGCTCCAGAACAATGCAAAATTGAACAAAGTTTTGACAATTTCCCCTTCTCAGGATCTGAGCAAAGTCTAGACCCCGAAGTGACGGTAAAACCAGTAAGGTGCGTTCCTTCATGCGATTTTTATTTAACCCTTGTGCTATTGTAAAGAAACTAAATGTGGCAGCACCTAACTTGGTGATTTTTGCGGGCTACAAGTTTTGTGAAGCGTCTTCTCGGTCTTCTGATGGATGCCACAGCGCCGCGCCGGGATGCTCTTCTTGCCTTCTTCTTTTTGGGGTTAAGGACGTGGCTACAACTAAAGGACGCAAGTTCAGACGATGTTCCCGTGCCCCTGGTTTCCTTCTTGTAATTATGCATTCAGTAACTTACTGTCTCTGTCTGACTGTCATTGTCAATTTTTTCTTTTGCCACGTGAATCGTAATTCTATGTCATTCTCTGAAAATCGTGCTGTTAATTCCTCTACCATAGCGCCAAAGTTGAGCCCTACTGGAACTGTCTTTTTCCTGGAAGTTGTGTCGACGAATACGACGTTGCGATTGACCCGATCGGGCACAGGAACAACTACAATAAGGTGATCAATTCACGAATAAAAAAAACGGATTACGGTGTAGCTATCACATGAAGAGAAGGGCAAGACGAAATTATAGAGATGGAGTTGAAACTTACAGGTGCGCATTGCTTCAATCGATCCATAGGATCGTTTGGAGAAGGTTACGGCTCTCACTGCAGAAGGGGGTAGGATGTGGGGGGAGGGGCGGCGCGGCTGGAGTTCGATGCGGTTGTTCTGAAAAGGCGACGGCAGTCTCCAGATCCATCGAGACAGATCCCTGGCGGCGGCCGCCTCCCTTCAGGAGAAATTACAGCAGCAACCCAGTCCCGACCGTGAAGCACCACATTTAATTCGTTTTTTCTCACCGACACATGGGGCCTCAACTTAACTTGTGTTTTTCCACCTGCATTTATTTTGTCTGTAGAAAAGCTATCCCTATTACACGCGGGGTCCATAGTGCTAGTCAGTGTTCACTTTCCCCTCCTCGACAGCATTTCCAAAGTTCTCAGGCGACGGAGAAAATCGCGACTGCTCGGCGCCGGCGGAGCTCTCCCAACATCCCGCAGCGACTCTTCTTCCCGGCATGGAGCCACCAGATCCGGTTAGTGAGTTCAAACAATTTCTCAAAAATTCCTCCACCCCCTTCACCCCGAGCGGCCGCAATGCGATTTGCAATTTTTTCTCCTTTTTGTTTCTTCCAAATCGCACCATGAAATCTAGTTTTAGATGGCTTTTTGATGTGAGTACAAACTTCTTGTCACATCATCTTTACCGATCTATCAGTTGTGAATAGGTTCACGATTTTTCTGTCAGAGAAAGATAAAACAGTCAATGATAATTCGAAAATTTAATTGGTGAGATCAAAATATATCGGTAATCAAAGTAGTACATACATTTATGTCTACATTTTCTTCAATCAAAACCAGCAGTTGAGTAAGAAAAAGTAGCTAAATCAACCAGTTGAGTAAACTTAACATGACTACAACATTATTGTGGATTCCAGATTAGGATGATTCATTGCAGGAAGGAGTTCTTCTTTTAGTATCTTGTTAAACAATCTATTTCTTCTGATGTTGGTTAGTTTGTTCATTGTCTGTTAGTACTTAGTATATTGTTTATGCAGAATCATTTTAAGATTGCATAGTTATGCGTGCTGCTACATGGCACATGGCAGTAGCAAGTTTGGATTTGCTGATGGATAAATATTTGACCATGTTTTTGTTGCTTCTCGGGAGGAAACTACCGATGTTAATTTGTTAGCAAGTCCCCTCTTATCTTGTAGACTAGACTACAAGCAGGGGATGTTGGGTTTATTTTATTCAACGTCGACAGAGAAAGCCCGTTTAGTTGGTTCGGGCTTACAGTTTGATAAACCAGCACCTACTTTACTTGTTGCTCCATGAGTCCAATATAAGTTTGGTTCGGACTTATATGCAGAAAGCTCGTTTAGTTGGTTAATTTAGTTAACCAGCCATAGCAGGTCTGATCTCCATTAATGGTAACTACAGTTATCTAAATTAACATGAGATGTATGTGCTTCAAAGCCGTCGACCAAGGTTCATTAGGTATTCAAAGTGATCTCCGACTCAACATCACAAATATAATCTAGACATTGTTGCCTGTGGATACAAACAAAAATGTCAGGAACGACCAAACCAGCGTGTCTCCCACCGGCCACAAGTTTGGAGCCGCCTACAATTGCCCCAAAACACCGTTCTTGGGGTCCTAGCTCCGGCAAGCATGGTTTTAATGGTATTCCCTCCGGGAATACAGTACTAAGAAAGCATTAACACGGATACAAATAGAAAAATCATCAATCACACAAGCTTACCGGTGGTATTATCTATAAAAAAATGGCCTCATGCAGCCATGAAATTCATACACCACACATACATGCCATGGACTGGTGGAAGCAGCCAAACAACATAACCAGTAACAAGTTCCTTGCTTCCATCAGAAAGCAAGCAGACATGAGCAAGTAAGACTAGTACGTGTAGAGTTTGTTTTCTTTTTCGAGTGAGTATTTTCGGGCAGAAAGCAACATAGGAAGTTTTCAGTGAATAACTCAAACGGCACGGTCACTAAATTTCGACGGGTGCGCTTATTTTTGGTCTGCCGTCTATACTCCAGAAAGAGTTCTTACTAGAATTCAGTATAATACTTTTTTACCTCATGCTAGAATTTTGTACATAAGTAGCTTGTGAAACATCAACAACAACCTTGCATCAAATACACCCATGAACACATGCATGCATCTCATCAGCTATGTTGGAGGCAGTTTTATATCTGAACACCTCACTTTTTATATAGGAAGAATAAGAAATGGGCAAGAAGAGAGGTGCTAGTTCTTTATACAAATGATATGTTGTAACATCAAAGCAAAGGTTAATTAGCATGTACAAATGCCATTGATATAATACATTTTCCTTAACAAGTTTTTATTTCTCACAGATTGATACCCACAGGAGCAAGAAGAGAAGTGGTAGTTCTTTATCCGAGTTTTCTGACATGCAACCAGGGCACCAAGCTAAGAAAAACAAGGTATGTCATTCTTTTTTGTTTTATTTTTTATTTTTGTTTCTTGCACAAACCGTTGAAATTTATCTAATCTCACAACCTACAATAATTCTGTTCTGATTTCTGTTTTACTACCTTGTTTTTGCAGGCTGGTTATGTGGATCCATTTGAGTTATATGTAAGCTTACTTGCCTCTTTGTCAGATGAACAAAGGTTAATTGTTGAGAAGATTGGTCTTGGTTCAATGCTGCGTTTCGACTGCTCGTTCTGTCCAACTGAAATACTCCACTGGTTAGCGAAGCAGTTTGAGACTACCACAAGAACTGTTATGCTTCATAATGGTTTCTCTTTCTGTATAAATTCAGGAGTAGTCCACACAATCTTAGGCCTTCCAATAGGAAGAAAGAAATTTAATACATTGTGCTCGCCTGAAAGTTATGCTTTCATTAGGAATCACATAAAGAAAGAAGCACCATCTCTGACAGTAAAAGAACTTTGCTCAATGATTAAATCTGATATGCCACTTGATTTGTTTGTCCGGGTTTTCTATATGGTAAATATGCAAGCTATTCTTTGCCCAAACTCATCTCAGACATCAAATCCATATTATCTCGATGGACTTTTAGTTGTCGACTCTCTTTATGAGTTTGATATCTGCTCTCTTGTGCTTGACTGGTTGGTCATTAGCATCGCAAAATTCCAAACAGCTACCTCAGATGGAAGAAACATTAATGCAGGGGGTTGTATACCTGTGTTAGTGGTTAGTTTCGAATATCTTTTTTGTTCGAATTTGTCAATTTCTTTTTTTTGTTTTCCGTTCGTAACTCATAGTTGTCAACTGTATGCAGTTCTCTTATTTCGAGTTTCTTATCACATCTGAATTCAAGCTCGGAAATAATGTACCAAGAATCTGTTTGTGGACAACAAATGTTGTCAGATCATACATCGCCCTAGATTCTTCTACTTCATCCGAGAACAATTTTGGCAGATTAGATGTGAGTACATTATTCTTTTTTATGTGCTTCCATTTTTTTATATTCTTTCCTTTAGAAGCATGTAGATTATGATACATGATGGTAAACCTCTTTTTCAGCTTAAACACATCTCTGCTACCCCTTTCAAAACATCTGATCTTTCTTGCAACCACCTGTACAAATTACGTGAGATGTTACACAAGTATATTGAAGAAAAATTGCCCCCTGGTCACAATGTTGAGGTAATATATTCGTTCTATATGTATTGTTTCTTCACAAGTGTCTTTTGTTTTCCCCCTTGGTCCCCCTGATGCGTATTTGATGAATTATTCTTTACGCAGGACAAATTAAACATGAAAGCTCGGTCTCAATGTTTCTTCCAGAAAATGGTAGAGAACTCATTTCCAACAGTCAAGGCATATATCGATGACATTCTTCCAGCAGTTTGCTCGAACCAACGAACTTCCAAATACACAAGAAACAAACTGGGGGAGTCTACCAGTGCAACCAATATTCATAACACTACTCATGCTTCTAATGCGGTTGTTCAGTTTAAGAAGTCTGGAGAATTAGAGAACAAAGGCAATTCCAGGGAGGATGTGTTTGCTGATTTTTTCGAAAAATCATTCATGCAACTACCAGTCCCTTGCATAAACGATGAGACCATCCTTGCAACCACTGATAGAGTCTCCGACATAACTAATAAATTGGCAACAAGGTTTCAAATATTCGATGAAGGGCCTTCTTCAATGCCACAACCTTCGGTATCTATAGAAGAACTAATATGTCCCAGGTCTCTGAGCAAAACTTCGTACCTCGATGCAAAACAAATAGAACATTATGATCACATCAGGATGTCCAAGTTCACAAAAGGTTATGTCTTATATGTCTAGTTTTTTTCTCTGTTTTTTACTTCTTACATGCCCCACCATATTTTTTGGTTACCTAGAGTTATGCTTAACTATCTTGACAATCCAACTTCTATTCTATTATTACAGAAACAGAGATCTACTTGTTAAACAAAAAATCGTCCCCATGTCAAGTTGCGGCAAATGAATTGCTTAAACAAAAATTCTCATGGTCTACACTAAGATTTTATAATCTCAGTGGAAATGACGAAGGTATTACTGAATCAATATGTTTAATTTTTCTTTTTTTACATTCTTCTTTGTTCATCTATGATTTTGTCCATTCTCTGTTCTTTTTTTTCTTGCATGCCAACTTAATCTATTCCTGTCCACATTTATTTTTTAGTGGGAGTCAACCTAGACAGAAACAAAGTTATATCACCTGACAAGATCCTATCAGAAACACCGTCTAACCCTAAGGAAGAAAAGTTCTGTAAAGGTAACAATTGGGGTTTATCACTGAATGAACGTGTTCTAGGATGGAAGAGCAATGATGACAGCACTGATAAATTTGGTCCAGAACCTTCTTTCAATCTTTTTGATGATGCACTTCTAGATGAAAATATATCTCCCCAAACTGGTGGTCTTATTATATCTGTAGACAAAGTGAACACATCTTCAAAACCAGATGGGTATTCTTCAAAAGTTCGTATTTCCAACAATAGTTCACCTGTACGCAAAATTTCATTCTTGCTACCAAAGGGAGCTCCTCAAACACCCGATGCATACAAAATGTGTCAGCAATCTCCTCTAGCATCAGAGAGTTCAACAAAGCTTGGTCAGTCGACAGTTTTTGGGAGTGACTGTGATGGTTTCAGAACTGTGGGGCAGAATTCTATTTTAGCTTCTTCTCAAGTCGTTTTTTCTAACGCTTTCGAGAATGAGTTCTACAATTTAATAAAGTCCTTCGCATGAAAAATGGAGTCGAGGTACAATGTCTACCAGTTTTTAGTTGCTCTTTTTTCATTTTTGCAATGTGAAAACTTTAGCATAAACAAATTTTAGATAGTAAACAGAAGGTCTCCTATTTATTCTAAATTGATTTCAATGTACTCTTTTCGAGTCCACGAATATTTCAATCTGGAATTAGTTGGGTTGACCAAAGGACACTAACACTATCAATGATATCTGGTGGTTGGATACACAGACGTGTAATGGACTGCTTCACCGAACTTTTCCTGTGTGACCAACATACGAGAATACAGACAGGAGAGTTCCTTCACAATGAGGTTATCAAATATGTAGTGGATTCCCAATTCTCGGTACAGTTCACTAAACTTACTTTAATCGTTTTAACTAGCATACTTCGTTTTCACATAACTTAAATCTTCCTGATACAAATTAATGGTCCTTTTTGACAGGATCTTCTCATGAATCCACATCTCAATCACGTCGAGCACAAAGACTGTTTCAGAGAAATTAATATTGGTTTCAGACTTGAGAAAGCAGGATTAGTGAGTAAAGTTTATTTTTAAGTATTTCTTCTCCCTTTCACTGCAATTTCTTTTGTTCATAGTAAATAGAACAAACAATCTGACCCATCTTTTTTTGTACATGCTTAACCTGTTAGGTCCACATACCTTGCATTGTCCCAACTCAACAATCACAAGCAGTCTGGTTCTTAGTTGTCGCGAACTTCATCGATAAATCCTTTGATGTTTTAAATCCGAGCAACAATTCAGACGCAGTAACACCCCTTATATCTGCTATCTGCTACAACTTCAAGATTTTCTTCATCGAGAGCTTCCCTCACTGTCCTTATTTCAACATTAGAGATTTCAACATCAGACACATAGAAGTTCCCAAAACAAGAATAAGGTATAGTAATGATTATTTTTTATTTCTTCTGCCACAACTTTCTAATATGTACCCATTAGTTAATATTTTTCGCAAGAACACTACCAAAAAATCACTTTTCGGTCCTGATTCAATAAAAACTATGGGGTTCAATTTCTTTTTCTTGGTTTATTTTTTTCTCTGCAGGGTTGATTCTGGAATCTACGTGTTGAGGTTTATGATAACTTACAATGGCATTGGAATAGAGAATTTCTCCCAAGTATGGAAACCTACAGACTATCCATTTTTTCACTATTTTTTTTGTAAATTCATACGAATTCAATCCTTCATGTTCTTCTTTTTTATAGGATGACATCCAACCGTTACGCGAGAAGTATCTAAGCTTGTTAGTATTGAGTAGGCACAACACCATCAAACTGCCTTTCATTCGAAATTTCTTGTCAAGATTTGTAAGTTCAAAATCGGCTGTAAATTTCTTCTCAGTAAACAACTTTCAACATTCACTCTACTTATTTCTTCATTCTGTGTTTACAGCCATCCCCTTGTATGGTTTGAAGAAGCCCTGCTATAGATGACCTACCTGCTATTCTTCCTCAAATACATTGGAAAACTACAAGGACAAGACAGCAGTACATTTTTTGTTTGTTGTGATGTGTTTTTTTATGTAATAAGTGCATGTTCTTTGTTTATTCTATCTGCTATTCTATGTTTATAGAGTGTACCCAACCACGCCTGCTTTTATAGAACAGTTCTGCTATTCTATCTGCTATTCATTGTCTGTGTTTATAAAATGAAGTTTTATTGGAAAAATTAAGTTTTCAAAAACAGAGAGGAAAAACAAAGCTTTTTTGGTGCAGCACTGGTTGTTGATGTAGTAGGAGAAATAAAGTAAGAGAAGCACTTTTTTCTTCAGGTCGTAACCCTGTTTTTCACGGGGAAGTATGAAACTGATCGGAACGAACGAATTAGTTGACCGTTTCCCAGCACGCGCGAACTTCGTTCCTGTGGTGGGCTTTTCTGCTTAATGGGCCGCGTGAAGGAAGAAGGGCAAGGAGAAGAATACACGGGCGCTCCCTAATACGTAGTGCTATAAGCACTACATAGTGGAACCCCCAAATTAGCCCTAATGCATTGGTTAAATTTAGTGGTTAAATTGTGCTAATTTTAATCAATATGCGCTCGTCTCATGTGCAAGCACCAAGCCATCCACGCATACAAGTAGGTTCCTTTTTATCTGTTTACTAATTATGGAGTTTGACCATATGATTAGACACTAGATGTTTACTTGTTGAATGAACGTTTTAGGACATAAGCAAGTGCGATTTGGAGAAGACTTGTTTCATCTAGTCGAGCGACAAGTCAGGGAGAAATCAAAGTCGCCGTTGCGCATTTGACCCTCCCTCTCCCCTAGTCGATGGTGGGAATTGTCCGAAAAAGCCCTGACGGTGTTGTCTGCTGGAGAGGGCGTCACGCTGGGCCAGTTGGTGCGAGGGCGCGGATGCTTGGCTGTGGTGGCGTGCTCGCGGCGACGTCAGTCATCGCAGGGGACTAAGCTTGGCGCAACCGGTGTTTTGGGGAAGCCAGGAGCATTCTGGTGGCCGGCCGTTCTCCACGACCGTGCGTAGGGCGGAGATCTAATTTGGCTAATAGAGATATCAAATAGCTAATTTGACCGCGGCCAACGCGATCGAAGGCGCCCGTCGGCACGCCGGCACGGGCAACGTGTTGCCGGTGAAACAAGAACAGTGGCGATCGTCACCGCTTCGAGGTGGAGGCCCCATGCCGTTGTTCCCTCTCCCGCGCGCCACTCCCTACCGCGTGTGTCTGTTCCTGCGCCCCCGCAGCCGCCACCCCGCCCCGTCAGGGAGGAGCCGTAGGACAACGAGGCCACAACCCCACGGTGCAAGGCTCCAGCAGCCGATATGGTCAATATTGCAAAGAAAAAGGAAATCTTCGTGTTCAATTTTTTTAGTTTATTTTTGTTTGGGGGTGCCGCTGTGGGCGACACCCACTGATATGCGGACACATGATCGACGTCCAAAAAGAGGGTTGTGCAGGAAACAAATAAAATGGGTGTTGTAAAGATGCTCTTAAGCTCATGTGGGTCGGCCCTATTTGACTTTGGCGCAATTGCAGGAAAGATAAGTTCACACATGGTTGCTACTCCCTCCATTCAACAATAGATGACTTTTACTTATCTAGACATGGATGTATCTAGACATGTTTTAGTGTTCAGATACTTCCATACGTAGACAAATGCAAGTCATCTATTGTTGAACGGAGGGAGTATATGTTAACTAGGTGGCATATTTGACTTCATACACATCGTGGCTGCCTTACTGGTCGCCTCCTACGTTCATTCGGCAAGTAAACATCTACTCCCTTCGTTCATAAATAGACGACTTCCATTTGTTCCGAAGTGGATTTATGTAGACATATTTTAGTGTCTAGATACATCCACTTTTAGACAAATGAAAGCCATCTATTTGTAAACGGAGGGAGTAGTGTTTAATCATGTGTCCAAATTTCTTAATTAGTAAACAGATAAAAAGAAAGTTAATTGTATGTGTGGCTTCCATACGAGATTAGAGCGCATATTGATTAAAATTAGCACAAATTAACCACTAAGGCTGGTCACAATGGGGAGTAACATAAGGTAGGAACCTACACACTTTTCTAGACTATGTTCCTACCTCCACAATGGGGAGTAACATGTATGTAGTGTCATGCAACAATGCATGTATTAGGCTACAGACTCATTGTTTCTTGGAGTGTGTGATGTTCCGGCAACTTAGCTAGTTACCACAAGCACCTCTCTCTTCATTAAATACGTGCCACATAAGCAAAATTGTATTGGAGTGCGTGATGTTACTCCTAAGTTCCTCCCCATTGTGACCAGCCTAAATCTAAGCAGCCCACGGTTCCTAATCCAGACATGCATGCATTAGTGATTACCGGTCATGCATGCATATTAAATGGCTGGACCTAACAAAACAAAGGAAGAAATAGACAACGTCATGCACTCGCTACTTCGCCATTGAGCTTGGCACCGACCTTGCCACCTCAGATCGGATTGTACCCACCTCAGATCGGGAGGGGAGGATTAGATTTCCTATTTGCCGCCCGTTGGCGCGCATGGGCGCCCCATGGGCCGGCCCATTTCCAGCGGCATGTCCATTGTTTTTTTTTTCGTTTTTCTGTTCAATTTTATTTTTGTTCAAATATGTTTTTGTTTAATTTTATTTTTGTTCATAAGAAGAATTGCTAGTTTTCGTCCGTGCGAGGGGTCGATAGTGCATATGATCATCAGCTCCTTTTTTATGCCTTGAGCGCGTGTGACTGTCCGACGTAGAGTGCAGTTTTTTTATGGTACTGTTATATTTCCTTTATATTTACTTTTTTGGTTTTATTTTCGTATTTGATTATTGTGTTTGAATGTTGAGGAAAATGATGATATAGATTAAAAAAATAATTGCTTACAAGGTTTTAATAAAATGTTCATAAGAAGAAAAATATCTTTGCTTTTCAAAAAAGAATTCTTTGCGATGTTAAAAAAGTGTTTATATGCACACACAAAATGATCATGTTGTCCGGGATACTTCTTCCTGATATTCGAAAAAATGTTACTTATTACACTATTTACAAACTCTTATGGTTTTCAAAAAAAACAAGAAAAAAATCAATAGAAAACTAGAATAAAATAGATTTAAACATAATGGAAAAAGAAAATAAAAAAACCAGGAAAGAATTGTCATACGAGGGAGAAAAGGAAAGTCCAACATAATAGTTTGAGAGTATGAAAAAAAATATTATGAGAGGAAAAAATGTCCACGGAAAAGATTTCACTAATTAGATAAGAAAAAGTTCTATTTTTAATAAACAATAAAAAATAAAAAATAAATGAAAGAAAGTACTAAAAATAAGAAACATGAAAATAGTAAAAACAAAACACAAAAATCGAAAAGAAAACACAAGAAAAGGATAACATCATTAGCATTCCCCCCTCTATAAGGATATCAAAGAAGCTTTCGGTTGGTGTGGACGAACATGATAGCTCATGTACCCATATGTACATTTAAATTTCCTTTTCCCTCGATATATTTCCAATGTTTAATTTCATGCATAAGTTCTTGTTGAAAAACTAAGAGAAGAAATTGTATATAGAGACACAATGATCATATATAATAACGGAATCTTGTATCTGCAATAGTAGAAACCGTAATGTTTATGTTATCGGAGATTACTATAAGCAATTCTATTTCTCTAACAATTATACATCATGTACATATTATCAACGTATTACTAAATCCACCATAACTTGTAAGACACATTTGATCAAGTAAAAAATGACCATGTCAGCTCTTCAATTTACAATACGGAAATTTCTATATATTTTGTTACATAACCATATACTACACACATTTGTTAAGATATTTGTTAGGTTGTATGCATCAAAATTTATACCAAAATATTTAATATTTTTAAAAATAGAGAATAATATCTACACAATAATATACATATGATATATAATTCATTGACGTAAGAACATGAGGAGCTGTGGGTTTCTATATTTCGCATTTAAAATGATTTTTATCTTGTTAAGAAATATTTCACGAAGGTAAAACTTTTATATCTCAGATATATTTAACGATATAAATTAAATCTATATAATGGAAACCAATTAAAAACATATTGTATAGTTAGCAATGCTAACCTAATTATACATCATATATATTTGTTAACACCATAATATGGTGGCAAAAACTAAGAAACTTTTAAAAATTCAGTGTAATTATATTTATTTAACTCCTGATGGGTCCAAATATTAATTGGAACGACTCTAAGCCCTTCAAGGAAGAAACGGGGTGAAACAATAGATACATTAGCAACAAAAATGGAGGATGGAGAAGGGCGCCACGAGGGGCGGCAATAGCAAAGTCGGTACCCGGAATGTTACCAGCAACAACTCTTTGGGTGTTCATTGTGTAAGCTCACTAGTAAGAGGAAATCAGAATTAGATGCGACTTGCGAGTAAAACAAAATAAGATATCTCAATTAGAGCTACCGTCAGGTGGGCATAGGGAAAAGGGCAATTAAGGGATTGAATCGCCTAAATTTCTTCGATCCTCATGGTACTTGGGCTTTAGAGTATTCTCCTTTTAGCTATGTGTAGAACACATTCTAGACATACATGTAAAATTGATTTATTAGGACAAGTGTGGAGTGGAGAGAAAAAATACATTGCTTGCATATGTAGTGTACACAAAGAAGAAAGGAAAACTGTCAGAACATAAACATTAACAATTTTGATGGAATAGTCCCATCTATAAGGGACTCACCACGCGTGTGCAAGAGCTATCAACCAGTGGAAGACCCATAATTAACTAGTGGGTATGCCACACTAATAATTTGTTGGCCATTTCAATAAAATATGTTTACCTATTCAATACATAATTGTAAATTTTCATTGTAATATGGTATAAAAGCAATAAACAATATGTAATTGAAATATCAAGTATCAAAGGTGTCTAAATTACCACACAAATAGTTCAAAAAGCATATTAATAGTTTGAAACATGCATAAAAGAAAACTTACGGTACTACTTGTTTGACTTGTTTGTCCTACGCTTTATTAAGGACTTGAAAGCATCGATTATATCATCTTCATCTTCTTGGAGAAAATATCCCACTCAATCTACGTGAGTAGACAATCACCAATCTCATTTCTAAACTTTTTTTTTCACTAAAGTCATTGTAGAAAACACCCTTTCAACACTTCTCGTCGCCATTAGTAGAAACAATATCAATTTGAGAAGCAAGTAAAACATAACTTACACTTTATGCCTCTTTGCCTCAACAAGTTTAACTGTAAGGTCAACAAGAATCTCTAGATATTGAAAGCTTTCATATCTTCTCATGTCATCAATGTAATTATCAAGCTTCAATTCATACTTTACCAAATAATTCTGTGAGATGTCGTTAGTATAGAACTAAACTATCATGAATACCTTCCGTGTATCAAATGAAGCGAATGAGTTTGAAGGGACTAAAGACCGACATACAATACAATAACTCTATATTAACCTTGTCAAACCGATTACGAAACTCAAGACTAATTTGATCAATGACGAGTGTGGACCTAAACAAAACACACAAACTCATTTTGCCCCAATGTTTATGGAAGGCTGTCAAACTTCCCGTCTTGCTGAAAACAAATAAATTAAACGTATGGTGTGAAAAATAGCGATGAAAGTAAGACGTACCACCAAGCAAGTAATAAAAACGAGGTTGTAAATGATGTCCACGCACGCTTCTATTCTTGTAGACCGTGTTGGGCCTCAAGTGCAGAGGTTTGTAGAACAGCAGCAAGTTTCCCTTAAGTGGATCACCCAAGGTTTATCGAACTCAGGGAGGTAACGGTCAAAGATATCCCTCTCAAGCAACCCTGCAATTAAGATACAAGAAGTCTCTTGTGTCCCCAACACACCCAATATACTTGTCAGGTATATAGGTGCACTAGTTAGGCGAAGAGATAGTGAAATGCGAGTATTATGGATGATAATAAGTGATAATAGCAATCTGAAATAAAAATGGAAGCAAGCAAACATGTAGCAGAACAGGCGGAAAACAGTGTTTCAATGCTTGGAAATAAGGCCTAGGGATCCTACTTTCACTAGAGGACACTCTCAACAATGATCACATAATTGAATAACTAGATATCTTCTCTTCACTATGCTACTCTTAACCACTCTCTGGTCGAATAACAATACCAATCCATGCGTAGGGCTTTAACATCACTCCTCAGAGTAAGCACTTTCCCAACTAAGTAACGCCCATGCTATCACCATGGGACCCAGATGGTTCCACGCAAACACCACAATTTCATAGGGTTATCCAACACAAAATATGAATATAATGCTAAACCACACGGTGCACACACTGTCACCTTTACACCGTGATCAAAGTGTTTACGGAGATCTCATAACAAACAATAAACACTAATCATTGCGTAGGGCTGCAAAAAGCATTCCTTAAAGTAAGCATTCCCATGTCTAGTTAACCCCACGCTGTCACTATGAGCACCCTGGATGGTACTAGACAAACACCACAATTCATAGAGGAGACACACACGATGTGTACACTGTCACCTTCAAACCGTGGGACAAGGTGACTCCAAAGTTCATATTAATAAAACACTTGAGTAGCAAAAGATGAAGAGTAACATCTATGAATTCAACTACATTACAAAGCTCACGATCACATATATATCACACCATGAGAGAGATATGAACCACATAGCTACCGGTAGAGCCCTCAGCCTCGGGGGAGAACTACTCCCTCCTCATCATAGGAGACAGCAACGACGATGGAGATGACGATGGAGTTGATGGAGATGGGTTCCGGGGGCACTTCCCCGTCCCAGCAGGGTGCCAGAACAGATATCTGCCCCCGAAACTTGTCGGTGGCGGCGGCGGAGCTACGGATGTATTTTGTGGAAAAGGTCGATCTCCTTAGGGTTTTCCCTCTAGGGAGTAGAAATAGGCGAAAGGGCGATGCTGGGGGGTGGCCAGGGGCCCACACCAGCAGGTGGCGCGGCCAGGGGGACCCGCGCCACCCCATGGTGTGCCCACCCTGTGGCCCCCCTCCGGGGCTCTTCGGAACTTCTGGAAGCTTCCGGGACTTCTAAGACTTCTGGCTTTCAAATTTTCCAATTTCGATAATATTTTCAGAACAACTTTTATAAAACTAAAAATAGCAGAAAACAAGGAACTAACTTTGTGGCATCTTGTTAATAGGTTAGTCACGGAAAACTGGCATAATATCATCATGGAGCATCAGAAATTATAGATACGTTGGAGACATATCAGTAAACAATGTAAACAAATGGACCGGGGCCCTAGCTTCACTAGTTGTGTATTTGTAAATGATAACAAGAAAACATGTTGTGTGAATGTAGCTAGGAAATTGATGGAATAGGAACAAAAAGATTAATTATAACAAACAAAGTTCATTGTGATATTCATGTAGCCATCACGTCAAACATACATAGACTGCTATCCAACAACATCTATGACTAATAATCCACCTTGGGAGTGCTTCTAGGCTTCCCTTTGCTGGTATTAAGTTGCAAAGAAACAGATAATTGCATTAAAAACCATATATAATGTAAATGACATTAATAATCAACAAATAGATATAAGCACCGATATTTTACCCTTAGTGGCAACAACATATCCTAGGACTATGGTCTTAGTCGTTGCAGTCACTCAAGCCTAGACACGAAGGAGGCATGATACAACCATTTCAACCATTGTTTTTCTACTGCAATTACTGTTTTCTTCATTGCCATCATTGTTCTCTTTTCATCTACTGCAAACAAGTACTATTTTCCACACTATACGTCTAATCCTTTGTTTTCAGCAAAACCGGTGAGATTGATAACCTCACTGTTTCGTTGGGGAGCAAAGTAACTTGACTGTGTTGTGTAGATTCCACGTTGCTGCTGAACCGGTAGTGCGCCCTGCCAACATCACCTGACAACAAACTTCGGAAGTGATTTTTTTCTCCTACTGATCGATTCAAGCTTGGTTTCTTTCTGAGGGAAACTTGCTACTGTACTCTTCATACCTTCCTCTTGAGTTCTCCCAACGAACATGTGTTACACGACATCAAGGATCATAACAATCTTTTGAGTGAAATATTCTAACACAAGTTTATTGATTCAACACAAGAGGAGTCAAAGAATATTTATAAGACTTAGCAATTGCGTTGTAAATTCAGTCACACCTGGATAAATACTTGCTTGCCAGTTTTTATTTGTAGCAACAATTTATATAGTTATAGCCTTAGTTTCGTGACAGTAGTAACAGTAAAGTGAAAACATCGAAAGTACCAATGACAATGAGAATGATTAAAGAGAGAACCAGAGCTAAAAACACCATAAGCATGTGGATAAATAAATAAGTGTTGCATGGATAATGTCATTGATGTAATAGTCATAACACAGGGAACAGAAAAATTATAAAGGACCAAGTGCATAAATTCATACACATAACATCTTTATCCTACCCCCCCCCTCTGTTTTTGGGAGGAAATAAAAGAAACTTTTGGGTAATTAAGGTACTCATTTCATAAAGCATCAGAACAAAGCTTTAACACTCAAATGATACATGTAATTCTCAACTTACATTCTTTCCCGTTGATATCCCAATTATTGTCACCTCCAGGTCCTCGGTTCCGAACAAATAAGATGTCATACAACTTGATTCAAATAACAATTATATTCATGAAAACATATGGAGTTTAAATATGAAATCAGGTCACTCGGGCCCTAATGACACGCATTAAGCACGACAAATTTATATAAACGACAATTTATGAACATGGTGGATACTAGGCCTACAATGCTAACTTCTATTACACGAGAAATCCCATCAAATCCCATCAACCCTATATGTCTACATCAGAGAATTACTCATGCATGGATGGGAGTATATGATAGCTCGATGGAGATGCGTTGGTGATGAAGATAGTGACGATTTTCCTCTCCCGAAGCCAATCACAACCTCCCGATTAGCCCTCCAAAGGAGAACATAGATGGACAACGGCTATGTAACGCGAAATGGAGAAGTCTTCTGATCCTATGGTTTATCACGTTAGGAGGAAATTATGAGCCAATGGGGGTTGAGAGGTAGCGCTCCAGGTGGGTCCGCAACCAAGGGTTCCCGCAGCATCCACCCGCGTGTCTTCGTGGTGGCCTCTTGCAACTGTCCTTCAGACTCCATGGGTCTTTTTCACATAAAAGGAGATTTGAAAATTTTGCGGAATTTCGAGAAAGATAATTTGTCTACCCAAAAAATATACACCATGATAATCGTTGAAAACAACGTTAGTCTAGGTTAGTATTATTCCTATTATAAATTAGAGGGAAAAAACAATATAAAACGTGTTTGGAAAAGTAGATATGTTTGGGATGTGTACAACGCATGTGTGTGGGCGATCAATGCCATGGGTGGCACACGGTGATTCGGGAGAAAACTCAGCGCTCCTACGCATATTGCGTTGTCACCCTCATGGGGGCGTCATCGCGGACTTCGGTTACCTTGCGTTCTTGTCTTCTGTAGGGCGCTCTCAGCGACCTCCTATCCTATATGCGTGAATTTGTTGTTATCATTGCCAGCACTCGTTGTGGGTGCTGGCAGGATCGTCACTCCATGGTCTGGAGCGAGATGTTGTCGACAATTTGGTGTGTGTGTGTGATGCGACGAGATCCGGTTATTTCCCACGGAGGCTGTGGTGTCATCTCTAGTTGTTAGCCTCCGAGGACTCTTGGAGATGCGACTATTCATGTATTTTTCTTCTTTTCGTGATCTGGTTCGTAAATTAATGCGAAACAATTTTCGGAAAAAGTTTAACTTTTACTAAACCTGGAACATATTACATAATAAAAAATGGAGGGAGGATATCCTTTTATGGGTGCCACGTGCAAAATCAAAGAGTATTCGGATCACAGTGTGCACTGAAAACATCACGAAAATACAGAACAAATTAAGCCTTAAACTAGTTACAGTGGGTGTAACATGCCATGTTACCATAATATCACACATTTTCAAAGCATAATGAGTGTACACTGTAATAAATGTGACACTACATATGTTACCAGCCCCAGACAAGGTAGTAACATAGTATAGTAACACGCATAGTACTGGTCTACGTTACTTTCCATTGTGAGTAGCGTTAGGCTAGTCGCACTTGGAGTAACATAGTACTAGTCTATATTACTTTTATTTAAGGTAAAAAATAATTAGCGTAGCAAATATTTAATAAGGAGAGAGTTATGATAACATAGCTAGTTAACATAACATCACATTTTTCAAGATAATGCGAGTATACAACTTAATAAATATACCTTTGTATGAAAACACATAATTGTCTAGAGAAATTGTGAGTAGTAACATAGTCTAAAGAAATATGTATGTTATTACCCTATCGTGACTAGCCTTAGTTATTTATGAAAGATTTGTTTCTTCATTTTGTACCTCGAGTAACGTGCATGGGACGTGTTCATACATACAAAGGCGTCTTGTGCGGTTGGTTCTACCGCGCCCATGTCGTGGCATGGACCGGTAGGTACGTACTCCGCCGTCCACACGGTAGATCTGCTGTCACCGTACCGTAACACGGTGGGTCTCTATCTGACACAGAATCTCAAGCCTTTCTCACCCGATTCCCGGAGGAAGTTGATAATGGTTGGCACATCCAACTCGGTCGATCTGGAACCTCGTCTTCTCTCGTTCAGGCATGGTCTACGATGATCACATCGACAGCGGAATTGCACCGCCAAGGTGCCAACTCCCTCATCATTCTGGTGTGTTGGGTTCTCCGGAAGGAGCGGAACTGCCGGGTCTTCAACAATAAGCATGCCTCCCTACACCGCATTCTCCAGCTGGTGCATGACGAGGCGAAGGAGCGGGCATTTGCAGGTGCCAAAAAGCTACGGAGAATGCTTTGGGAGCCTCCGTGATCAGTCCCTGCAGTTTACTAGCTTGTTTAGCTCTCTTTTCTTTTCTTTCTCATTTCTTTATTTTTAATCCTTGCTGCTCAAGCACCATGTAAATATTCTACCTTCTAATTAATTGAGTAAGCCAGCAATTGCTGGGTCTTTCAAAAAAAAATGTGGACCGCATTTGACTGGTCGCCGGGCCCATTCGTACGTTAGCGCAGTGGCTCCGCCGTCCGTCCCGAGTTGCCGCGTGAAAATTAACAAAAATAACCTCGAAATCAATCTTCAACACAAAATAAACCTATTTGTAATTTATTTCCAAAAATAACCTTTTCGTGTGGCGCCCGTAACGGGGGTGCCACGTTATGCAGTGTGACTCCCCACATGGGGGTGCCACACTTTCAGCCAGCGTGGCAGCATGGGACCCACGCTTGTAAGTGTGGTGCCGGCTACCGGGGAGTTACACTCTGAAGCGTGACTCCGTTATACAGGGTGCCACACCCTGGGAGTGAAACCGTTCCGTTTGGTTGCTCTCGGGTAGAAAGTTTTTAGGTGTGACACCCCAGTCTAGGGTGCCACACCCTGAAGTGTGGCTCCATTGCTCAGGGTGCCACACGGTGAAATTGTAACCGTTTTGCCGTTACGAGTGAAACAATCTCAAAAGGACTAAAATTCAGAGAGTAGTAATTCTGTAAAAAGAATATCATAGGAATTCACAACATTAGATTGCAAGGTTCGCATAAATCTCAAAGTTCACGATATTACAGAGTTCACAACAATGGCACAAATTTAAAGTCATTACAAAGTTCGCAACAATGTCACAAATTTAAAGTTATGACAAAGTTCAATCACATGAATGCGATTGACACTCCCAAGGAGGATCCACTCAAGTGTCGGTGTCAAGACATTTGCAAGGCCAAGCAATTCGATGATTGGGATGACACAAGAGGAAGAAAGTTTTGGTTGTGTCCCAACTATGCTTGGGACAAGGAAGAACAGAAATCTACCTATGACCGTCTCAAGGTATGTATCCTCTGTATCCATGGTTGCCCGGGAGATTTTTGTAGATGGTTAATGATTATTGTCTCTTTGTAGTCGTCACCGCCACTTTGTAGCTACTTCGAATGGATAGACATATTTCAATGTAGTTACTACAAGAATGAGGTCGATAGGAACGAGGCAAGGATAAAACGCCGTTTGGAGGAGCACCGCCTAGACAAAGAGAGGAAAAAGAAGATAAATAAATGTATGGAGACGGAACATTTGGAGAAAGAGAAGAAGAAGCCTGAAGATAAGAGGGATCGTGAGGAGGAGCGGGGAAGAAAGCGTGAGTTAGCTCGCCATGCGCAAGAGAAGGATGAAGCGGGCAACCGAAAAGGCAAGTATCCACGTTGGACTGAATAGAGTCTCTAACATTGATGTCGTCATGGACATTGGCTATCTCGTGAACTTTGCTTGAACTTTGTCATGACTTTAAATTTATGCCATTGTTGCGAACTTTATATTGTCGTGAACTTTGAGATTTATGCGAACCTTACAATCTAATGTTGTGAATTGTATTCCTATGATATTATTTTTACAGAATTACTACTCTCTGCATTTTAGTCCTTCTGAAATTGTTTCACTTGCAATGGCAAAACGGTTACAATTTTACCGTGTGGCACCCTGAGCAATGGAGCCACACTTCAGGGTGTGGCACCCTAGACTGGGGTGTCACACTTAAAACCTTTCTACCCGAGAGCAACCAAACGGAGTGGTTTGACTCCCAGGGTGTGGCACCCTGTATAACGGAGTCACGCTTCAGAGTGTAACTCCCCGGTAGCCGGCGCCACACTTACAAGTGCGGGTCCCATGCTGCCACGCTGGCCAAAAGTGTGGCACCCCCATGTGGGGAGTCACACTGTATAACGTGGCACCCCGTTGCGGGCGCCACACAAAAGGGTTATTTTTGAAAATAGATTACAAATCGGTTTATTTTGTGTTGAAGATTGATTTCGAGGTTATTTTTATTAATTTTCACAGTTGCCGCGGCCTAGTAGAGCCGAGATCCATGGAGTGATGGAGATGAAGGCAGAAGAGACAACAGAGTATGCGCGTCCCCTTGGCCCTCGCCCGTTTCCACCGTTTTCCGCCGGTTTCGTTCCGTCCGTTGCTGACCCGGCGTGGGCGTCGCGGTGCCGTTACCCTTCCGCGCGGCCGCGGGTGGGGGTCAAAACGCACGCGACCGGCTCACCCCGCGCGCGCGTGGGTGCCTCGTGTTACGGAACCAAACGTGTCGTGGCAGGGTAGCCCACACGGTGGGTTTACCTAGCCCACGTTTTACCTGGTCCCTCTCCACGATAATTGGGTACT
Source organism: Alopecurus myosuroides (assembly GCA_028641055.1). NCBI lineage: Eukaryota > Viridiplantae > Streptophyta > Magnoliopsida > Poales > Poaceae > Alopecurus > Alopecurus myosuroides. Next base: position 269,568,333 of record CM054063.1, on the reverse strand, counting down.
TATCCATCTAGCCCATCCCATCTATATAACGAGGCAAAGACCGTACGTAGCTAGTTGACAGAAACACATCAATTAAGAGATCTTGCCTATTCCTCTGTGTCATTTACTTTCCCGTACGTGTGTTGTTCTGTTCCTTCGTCTATTTCACCACCGCCGCACACCCTCTGGACCGGCCAGCCGACACAGGTTGTGCAACACGTTATCAGCACGCGCCTCTTCACCGAGGCTGCACCGAGCCTGCACCGAGCAGGCTTTCTGCAAAAATTGCAAAGGTATAACTCAGATCTTATCGCAAAAATGGAACCGTGACGAGATTTTCTTTCCGTTTTTACGTTTTGCGTAATTTTTAGATCAGATCTGTAGTACGGATTTCCCTCCCGAGAGACGAGCTGACGAACACGTCACCGACCAATGTCGATTCTCTCGGATCCACGGGGGATTTATTGACTGTACTATAGAGAGCCGGTACAAATGCGATCCAGATGATTGCAGTACCGCCGCGGAGTACCCGCTGTACAGATGCGATGTCGAATTTCCAGATGAATCGACACAGAAAAACGACTCCCGAATGAACTGTACGTGTGTAGCAATGGCAGGAACACCCGCCGGCCGCCGGCACGGCCGCGCCGCCCGTGGTTCCGCCGCCTCGACCCTGCTGGTCGTACGCCGGCCGCACCGCCCCCGGCGACCCCGCGCCGCGGCCCTGCTGGCCACGCCAAGCACACCGCCGGCGACCATCCACGCCGCCCGACGGCCGTGCCGCCATGCGCCGAGCGCACCCCGCCCCGCTCACCATGACCCGCCGCGGCCCCGGCCCTGCTGGCCCCGGCCGTGCGCCACCGTGCGCCGCCCCCTGGTCTCCCGCCCCGCCGCCTGGAGCTCGGTGTCGGCCGGCCGCCGCCGCGACCTCGAGCTATGGCTCGGTCGCGCGCGCGCGCCGCCGCCCTTGCTCGGCAGGCCCCGCCGCCTCCCCGCCTCGGCCCGTGGCCCCGCTGGCCGCCGGCGCGCCGCCAGCGCCCGCCGCCGCCACCTGGTGGCCGCACGGAACCCTCTGGTTCCCTGGCTGGCGAGGACGACCGGGAGATGGGACGGCCTGCCGCGGGCCGCCCCCGATGGGCTGCGCTCGGCCTCCCCCCTTTTTCGTCTGTCCGCCCGGAAAAAAAAATGCTGCGCCGAGACAGAGGAGGCCTGCGGTGGGCTTTTTGGCCTGTTTTTTTCTTTCTCCAGCCCGTTTTCGGCCTGCTGCCGATTTGGGCCGGACCAAATACGGTTCTGTGCGGATTTTTACATTTTAGCACCCAGATTTTTTCAGATTTACGTGTAACTTATTCCTGCTGAATAACTTTACCTGTAAGCCCCTGAAATAATCAGTTTTTGCTGAAATTGTATGTTTGGGCATTAAATAAATTCGGAAAGTCATTTTAGGGCTAATTTTCACGTTTAGAACGCGCTTAACATAATATCTCTTCATACATGCTTTTATATCATGTTTTACTATAGTAATTAATTGTTTAATTCATAGTAGAACACTGTTAGCATGTCGTTTAAAATTTTGAAACGCCGTCATATTGAATTTTTGTATCAACATCGCTTTATGCAATCGATTACCTGCTGTAATCTGATACATGTTTGCATAAATCGCAGATGGCCGGAATCATGAACCGCGAATTCGAGGAGTTGTCCCAGACTGGGCTGAACTACCTTGCTTGGGCCTCGGACGTGGGGATCGTCCTCGAGGTCCGAAAGATCAAAGGAGCGCTGGATGCGGGGACCAAGACGGCCCCCAGCACCACGACTGCTGTAGAAAATGCGCATGCACTGCATTTCCTCCGCCACCACATGAGTGCTACGTTGAAAAACGAGTACATGGCTGAACGGAGTGCTTCAGCCCTGTGGGCCGCTCTTAAAGAGAGGTTCGCTAGGTTGAAGTACCACGTCAAGTCAAAGGCGGAGGGGGATTGGTTGCGTCTGAGGTTTGCGGACCACAAATCGGTACAGTCGTTCAATTCCGTGTTACACGTGAATTGTGCGAATCTCGAGATATGTGGTCCGAAAATCACAGACGAGGAGAAGATAGAGAAAACTCTCTCCACCTTCCATCCAAGTAACCTCCAGAATGCGCGGAACTACCGCCTGGAGAACTTCACGCAGTACTCGGCGCTCATTGACGCCCTCCAGGTGGCTGAGGCGCAGGATGAGGCTCTGAAAAAGAACTTCAACTCGCAGCCTTTCGGAGGGGGCCCAAGCCAGGAAGCTTATGCCGGCGCCTACAAAGTGCGCCAGCCAAAGTTCAAGCAGCGCAGCAGGAAAGGCAAAGCCAAGAAGGGACCTAACCACCCCCACCCAGCCAAGGAGCAAAAGGCGGGTAAGGGGGAGGTGAGGCCCCAAGACTGCTTCCGCTGCGGATCGAAGCTTCACTTCTCCAGGCAGTGTCGTGCTCCCAAGCACGTCGTGGACGCCTTCAAGGCCAAGAGAGCGCATGAGGCGCACCTTGTCCAGATGGAGGCACCACCGGCGCCCGCTGCGGCGCCCGTGATGATCCCCACGCCCCCCGCTGCGCCCGTCGTGGCGCACACTGGGGCACCTGTGGAGGCACATATGGCGGTTCCCACGAACGCCACGTGTCCATGGAGGTTGAGCACACCGTGTCCCCTCCAACGCCACAGCTGGACATCGACGCTGCCGCCACCATGATAGCCACGGAGGAGAAGCTTAGCGAGATGGAGATCTCTGCTGAGCTGGATGGTTACCTTGTGGACTCCATCTGAACTCCGCTCATTTATTCATGATCTTATGGCAATAATTTGATACAATTTATTCGATTTGGTTGTAAGCTCTATGAGAGCAACACTATTTGTTTCATTAAACATTTATCGGCGCTTGGATGACTTCGTCATCATTCATTTATTCCGTTATTTTAAATAGAGATACTTATGTTATGTTCTGAAATATTTGCATGTTTAATTATTATTACTGTAGCATCTTCCTCGCTCTCGTTTAATAATTAGACACTATATTTTAGAACACGTGTGGCGCCCGAATGGAGGAAACGTGCCTTGCCGATAGCGGTACCACCAATACTATCTTGAGGGATACAAAGTACTTTGAGTCCATCAAGAAAATTCCTGGGAGTATTACGACGATCGCCGGCTGCGGTCCTCATATAGTTGGCTCTGGACGAGCCACTATAACACTCCCCATGGGAACAACTTTGATCATTAATGATGCATCGTTGTACCCGGAAGCGACTCGTACTCTCTTGAGTTTTAAAGACATTCGTGTTAATGGGTTCCACATTGAAACCCATGATGATGACACCGGTAAGGAGTACCTACTCATCACGAAACGCGATGAAAATGGTAAACATGTTGTCGAAAGGCTTCCTTCGTTCGCTACGGGGTTGTACTACACTAAGATAGTAGCACTACCCATGTACACTACCCTTAAAACTGTTTTTAGAAGATCTGAGCTATTCTGCCTTTGGCACGATAGGTTAGGCCATCCCGGTCTTACGATGATGAGAAACATAATTAACAACTCTAATGGTCATAATGTTAATGTGAAATTTTTTCCGAATCCTGATGATTTCGTGTGCTCCGCATGCGCTAAAGGGAAATTAATCATCAGACCATCACCCCTCAAGGTGAAGGATGAAATCCCCGCGTTCTTGGAACGTATCCAAGGGGACATATGCGGTCCTATTCAGCCCCTTTCGGGTCCGTTTAGGTACTTCATGGTGCTCACTGATGCTTCCTCTAAATGGTCCAATGTTAGCCTGCTGTCAACAAGGAACCATGCTTTTGCAAAGTTGATCTCTCAGATCATACAAATGAGGAATAAATTCCCTGATCATCGTATTAAGTCTATTCGAATGGACAACGCCGGTGAATTTACTTCAAAGGCGTTCGATGATTATTTCATGGCAATAGGAATCAAACTTGAGCACTCCGTACCGCACGTCCACGCACAAAATGGACTTGCGGAGGCATTGATTAAAAGAATTAAATTCATTGCCAGACCGCTCCTTCAGGGTTGTAATTTACCAACTACATGTTGGGGTCACGCGGTGTTACACGCTGCCAATCTCATCAACTTTCGACCATCGGCCTACAACATCCATTCTCCTATGCAGCTTGCGCAAGGGTCGGCATCGAAAATTTCCCACCTTCGTAGGTTCGGTTGCCAGGTATATGTACCAATACCACCCCCTCAGCGATCAGCAATGGGACCGCTCCGTAAGTCGGGGATATACGTTGGTTATGAGACTGTGTCCATAATCAGGTTTTTGGACCCCGCGACAGGTGACTGTCATACGGCCCATTTCGCTGATTGCATTTTTGACGAGGATCTTTTCCCGACTTTAGGGGGAGATAATCAACCCCTTGATGATAAAAGTCGAGAACTTACGTGGCAAGCCACGGGGATCCACGCTCATGACCCGCGCACTGCTGAGTCTAATAGAGAAGTTCAAAAGATAATAGATTTGCACTCGTTGGCGAATCAACTTTGTGATCACTTTAGTGACTTAAAGACTGTGACAAAGTCGCATGTGCCTGCGCGCAATGCACCGGAAAGGGTTGAAATACCAAAGAGAAATCATGGTACACCCGCTCCCGTTCTTAGGCCTAAGAGGACGAGGAATCCGGTTTCTCAAATCCCAAGTACCCGGGGACGCCCGAAGAAAAAGGATAAGAGAGATTTATCGCAGCCTACCCTGCAAAGGGGAGCCAGTTGAGACCTGGCACAAGTACGGATGTTTCAGTGCACGAAATTCCGGACTTGAATTTTCCTACTTCGGAAATACCCAGCGAAGATGTGTGCGCACACATCGGAGCGGGAAAGCTAAAGGACCTTGCTCCCGGAATGGGAAATCCGGTGGAGGAAGAGAATGTGCCTGATGCACTCCATGACGAAATGGCCATTAATTATATTAATTCGGGCGAGTCAATTAATCGAGCTATGGCAAATGTCGACATTTATTTTGCCAAGAAAACTGCCTCAATCATAGATCTTGACCCAGAGCCTCGCTGATTGTAAGCAAAGGTCGGATTGGAAAGATTGGAAGAAGGAAATAACTGCTGAGTTATTTTATCTCAACAAAAGAGAGGTGTTTGGACCTGTTTGTCTAACTCCTCCCCATGTGCGCCCCGTTGGCCACAAATGGGTCTTTGTTCGAAAGAGAAACGAAAATAACGAGGTAGTAAGGTACAAAGCAAGGCTCGTTGCTCAAGGTTTCTCCCAGCGACCAGGTGTCGACTTCGAGGAAACTTACTCCCCAGTCATGGATGGAATTACCTTTAGATACTTGATCTCAATGGCAGTAAACTTGGACTTGACAATGAAACTTATGGATGTTGTCACCGCTTAACTTTATGATAATTTGGATTCAGACATATACATGAAGGTACCCGAAGGTATCCCTGTCCCGAACCAAGATAGAACTAACAGAGGTTTATACAGTGTTCAGCTTAAGAAGTCACTGTATGGAGTTAAACAGTCAGGTAGGATGTGGTATAATCGTTTAAGCGATTTCCTTCATCAGAAGGGCTACACGAGCAATGAAGATTGCCCATGTGTTTTTATACGGAGATCACAAGATGGTTTCTGTATTATCTCGGTGTACGTGGACGATTTGAATATAATCGGTACACCTGAGGATATTGAGGAAGCGAGTTCCTACCTGATGTCGGAATTCGAAATGAAAGACTTAGGCAAAACTAAGTTCTGCCTAGGCTTGCAACTTGAACATTCCCCTGCTGGGATCTTAGTGCACCAGTCTGCATACACCCAGAAGGTGTTGGAAAGATTTGGATTTGACAAGGCATATCCTTCTAATACCCCAATGATCGGGAGATCTTTACAGCAGGATAAGGACCCGTTCAGGCCTAAGGAAGAGGGGCAGGAAATTCTGGGACCAGAATTCCCCTACTTGACTGCAGTTGGCGCACTCATGTACCTCGCGAATTGTACACGACCGGACATTGCGTTTGCCGTCAATTTGCTTGCCAGGTACAGTTCTGAGCCTACCAAGAGACATTGGAAAGGCGTTAAGGACATCTTTCGATACCTGCAAGGGACCAAAGATCTTGGCTTGTTTTACCGGAGGAATCAAGACCTCACGGTTGTAGGCTATGCTGATGCTGGGTACCTGTCGGACCCGCACACATCAAAGTCTCAGACTGGATATGTTTTCCTTTGTGGTGGAACCGCTATTTCCTGGAAATCGTCTAAGCAAAGCCTAGTGTCAACTTCGACGAACCACTCGGAAATCATTGCACTATATGAAGCATCACGTGAGTGTGTATGGCTTCGACGGGTGATCGGCCACATCCAGCTGTCATGTGGGCTGAACACCGTCCAAACCCCCACTATTATCTATGAAGATAATGCCGCTTGTGTTGCACAAGTCCAGACGGGTTATGTGAAGAGCAATCTCACGAAGCATATCAACCCCAAATTCTTCTACGCACATGAGTTGCAGAAGTTGAATGAAGTAAAAATCTTACATACTAAGTCGTGTGAAAATCTTGCTGATTTGTTCACTAAATCATTACCTGCATCTTCTTTCGAGAGATGTGTTCGTGGAATTGGTATGATGAGACTTAGGGAGATGTAAGGTTCAGGGGGAGAATCTTCACAAACTCATCGCTAAAATCTCGATCCCGATGATTGAGTACTTAACTTAATGGTTAAGTGAGTTGTACTTTTTTTCCCTTAAGTGAGTTTTTATGAAGTTTCTCACACGAGGTTTTTAATGAGGCAATTCGTGCAACATAGCAATAGTATACCATGTGCTTTTTCTCCATATTTTTTCCACTGGGTTTTTCGGAGTTTTGAAGCATGGCTATACGGATAAAACCCAAGGGGGAGTGTTACGGAACCAAACGTGTCGTGGCAGGGTAGCCCACACGGTGGGTTTACCCAGACCACGTTTTACCTGGTCCCTCTCCACGATAAGTGGGTACTTATCCATCTAGCCCATCCCATCTATATAACGAGGCAAAGACTGTACGTAGCTAGTTGACACAAACACATCAATAAAGAGATCTTGCCTATTTCTCTGTGTCATTTACTTTCCTGTACGTGTGTTGTTCTGTGTCTTCGTCTACTTCACCACCGCCGCACACCCTCGAGACCCGCCAGCCGGCAGAGGTTGTGCAACACCTCGGACCCGAGCCTAGCTAGTACTCCTATCAGTAGTACGTATACGTGTCTGGTTCCCCGCCTGGCGTCCCGATCTCTGCGCGTGCGTCGCGTTCGGCTGGACATGGAAGGGGACGCCGTTCTTTATTTATTGCTATACGTCCCTGAACATGTCGACGGGAACGTACGTGAGCCGCACTGCCTGGTCCGTCGAGATGGGTGCACGCAGCGCATATTCTGATGCTGCAGTATCCCTTCACTTCACCGATCCCGGCGCGTCGCAGTAATATGATTCAGTGTCAGTATAGCATTTGATTAATTTTAGCATCGGTTGCTTTCTGTGTCGCAAAGCAAGCGAGACCTGGGCGGGCGAGCATGTGGAGGCAAAGGCCTGCGTGATCACCGGCCCGTGACAGCGAGGAGAACGGGATGTATATAGATAGAGAAAGAGGCTTTGGCGTCCATCCATCCGGCCGAATGATGCGGTCCGGCGAGTGACCCCCGACTCTTTTGACCGGGCAGATAACACCTCCATCGGTTGCTTCTGCAGCTGCTGACTATAGTAGCACTACGGGGAGCTCTGAATCTGGATTTGTCTTGCAAGCCTGGCATTGCAGTCCCTTCCAACTCGGAGTTTACCACTAACAATTTCTGCGGCTCAGTATCCTAGCGAGGAAAGACGGTAGCTGTCGCCTGGCAGAGAGAGAGAGAGACAGATTCAGATCTGTGCCCGGGGATATTTTGTTGGATCTCCAGTACCGACCAGCCTGTTCCTGTTCCTGTTCCGTTCAGTCCATCCACTTTTACTAGTTTTTTTTAAATAATACACTTTTTTTATATAAAGTAAAAAAATAATACGCGGAATTTATAAATTTGAAAAATATTACCTAGTCGAGTTGGCCTACTGCGACTAGGGTTCTGTCGCAGTGGCAGAACGCGATTAGGCCCTGTCGCAGTGGCAGACCGCGACTAGGGTCCTGTCGCACTGCACCAGCGCGATTAGTGCCCTTGTCGTCTTAGGGACTAGTCGCATTCCCCAAACTCGACAGGTCCCTAAAAAATTATGGCTGCAATTTTTTTTTCTTCTTCGGCTTTGGTAATAACCCGGTTCATTGGAAATTCCTATAATTATTTTGCAAGGAGAACAATAATTTGATATAATAGAAGGCGCGTAACGAAAACTAATATTACTCGACGACTTCACTTTGCCCTCCCACGTGTTCGTGATGGAGGCATGAAGTCGTCATCACTGTTTTCATCAGCTACGGCTTTTGATGAACCAGCACGCTTACACATAGCCATAAATGTAGCTACACTTCTCGGCGTATAGTCATCGTCACTGTTGTCATCATCAACTGTCTTGGATGCGCCGCCACTCTTCCCCTTTGATGTGCCAGCACTCTTCTCTTTCGATGCGCCGCCACTCTTCCCTTTCGATGCGGCACCACTCTTCCTCTTTGCTGCGCTATCACTCTTCCCATCGGATGCGGCACCAGTCTTCCCCTTTGATATTGTGCTAAGGATCCAATGAGCGTGGCGGTTGTCTTCTGGAAACCCTCGTGGACATGGTCCAAAGAGTATGCTCATCCAGCCATAGTGCGTGATCTGTTTGTTCAGGAACTCTGCGTCGGCAGGCCAGTGCTGCACATTGAGAATAAAAGCGAAAACAGAAATCAGAACGATGCAAATCGGGTTGAACATGATGTAAACTCGTAAATCGATTACCTGAACATGAAGTGCATAGGCCTCGTCGGAAAAACGTATCTTATCGCTAGTATTGAAGATTGACATACCCCGAAGCCCTGACTCGGTTTTTTTAGCTCAACTATTCTGCACCACTTATGATGCCACCTCAATAGTTCACTCCTAATTTCATCGGTGGATCTAGGCGGGAGGTTATATCTGGCTAATTTTTCCCCAAGAGCAATAGCGTGGGCCGACTCAGTCATTAGTTCATTAAAACTAATTGGAATTCTACCATCCCTCGTAATCTTGCAAGAACCTTTTGCCGCATGATATAGAATATACCATGAGTTTTCTGAATCGAGACCAGGACTACCACTATCAGTCATTACTCTAAGTTCAGTAGACAACATACACACATCCATCAGAACGAAAGCCGGGGTTTATATAGGCATGATATGTAGGCAACTGGGCGGGAGACAGTGGCGGGAGATTAGTGGCGGGAGAAAAAGGGCGGGAGAGTTTGGCGGGAGACGTTGGCACGGAAAAAAGGCGGGAGACGTTGTACGGGAAAAATTGGCGGGGGACAGTGGCGGGAAACAAATGGCGGGAGACGTTGGCGGGAAAGAAATGGCGGGACGAAAAAGGCGGGAGGACCTGAGGGGGAGAAAAGTGGGGGCAACGTATTTCAGTTCTATCTTATTGCGTATGAAACTTTGAAGTTAAATATGTCACACGTACGTAGAGACATATAGATAGGTAGATAAATATATCTTATACATAAGTCCATAAATATGTCTCATACATAGGTAGATAAAAATGTCTCATACATAAGTCCATAAATATGTCTCATACATATGTAGATAAATATGCAGATAAATATGCAGTACTCGAAAATCTCACTCCCTGGCCGCTCTACATGGGGGGGGGGGAGGGGGGGTACGGGAGTCGACCACTCATACATGTGGGGTATCCTAGTTTGACGAGGCACTGTGAAGCTAGAATCGTGTCCATCATCTTCATCCTGTGTACCTTGTGTGGAGAATGGTGGAGGAGTCTGCATAGTAGGACGCTGTGATGGAGTAGTCTGGAGAATGGGAATCTGAGTGTGCTGAACGTTACTGCGTAGCCACGCGTCCCGAGTCCTCCTAAAATCAAATGACCCACTACCAGTCTCCCACCCGCCCCCGGATGTAATTTGCCCGAACAGTCCTGCAGAGCTGGAGACAAGTACTTATTAAATATATACATAAGACTCAATTTGTAGGTAACAAAATGGAAGTGAAAGGTATGTGTACGTACCTTGCTGTGTATAATCCATGTGTAGCTGCTGCTGCTGGTGCTGCCAAGAAGAACCTCCAGCCTCACCTAGACCCGGTGGCCTAAACATCTGCTGTGGTGGTAGACGAGGACGTGGCTGATCACGTTGCGGCGGTGGTTCGGCTGGTCCATGGAGCGGCGCCGCGACTGGTTGAACTGAGGCGGGGGGCGCTCTACATGGTGGTGTTGAACAACGTCTGAACTCCGAGTGCACGTGATAGCCTCCCAGATTCCTTTTAGCCTCCCTTCGAAGCGTGTCACCCAGTTTTGGTGTTGGGTACGGTCTGTCATAAGCGGTGCAGAAGAAAGGGACCGTGCATAATGGGCACATTTGTCCCGAAGGTCATCAGTTAACTAGGCCTATTATTCACAGAAAGCATAACATAAACCACATGCATAAATAAGGAAAAAAGATAGTCGATGCATTAGTTAACGAGAATATATATTACCGCGTATTGTCTGGATCCTGAAGTATCATGACTTGGATATGTATCAAATGCAGTAGGGGCCTGTATCTGATCCGGATGAGGGTGGTTTATGATACGTATCCGTGTGGATGCCATGTACCTGACCAAATAGCGCTGGAATATAGATGCATCAAAAGGAGTGGTCAAGGCGGTGTGCCACTCGTTCACATAAGCGCCAAGCCGTTGTAGCCACTGAGCCTCCGTCCAGGTAACTCTCTTCCTCGTGTTGCTACAATGTGTGAAATAATACGTTATGGTTAGACATATAAGGTATGCATCGTGCTGGAAATATGTGAAATGATACGAAAGAATAGATAGAATATACGTACTCGTGGATAATGTTAGGCACGTGGCAATCCTGAGGGGGAGGAATCTCCAACTGTAGAAGTCCAAACTGGCGCATAACCCTCTATTGGGACATCTCCTCGACGCAAACATCAAAGACGATCTTCGACTTTGTCATTCAGTAGTCCCGGTCCCTAGTGCAGATGTTAGACATGCCTCCGGGTTATCTAGCATTTATGGCTTCGTTACTATACGGCTGCCAGATAACCGAAGTGTACACATCGAACTGCTTGTTTAGAGCTGTGTATGATCATGTGCATACGATCTCTGTGGAAAAAGAAATATTAGCAGACACAATGTTTGCAAAGTCATGTACGAATAAACGACAAAATACATACCTTGCGAGAGGTCCAAATCATAGAGAAATTAGGCATGTCGATGTAATCCACGTCATATATCTCCTCGACCCCGAAAGGCTCCTCCAACTGTAGGATTGGCCGTCCTATAGAGAACCTCTCCCACGACCACAACTGCAGGAAAATAGGGCACCCTAGCAGAGCTGATTTCTTCTCTGAGAGGCAGCAACCCTTGCACAAAGCACGGTACGTAGCTGCTAGCAATGCCGAACCCCAACTCCAACGTATAACCGTCTCTGGCTCCTGAGCGTACGCAATGTTCATTGCAAGAGGGATAAACTGCGCGCCAACCGTGTCTCCATGGTTCTCGGTGAACATCACCCTGGACAAGAGCCAGATTATGTAGGCCTCTAGGCAACGCTGAGTTGTGTGTCATCCAAACCGTCGTGAAAGTTCTCGATCTGTGTTAGAAAAGAAGTGTTAGTGAAAAGTTTTAACCCGTAAGAAATATGTGAGGCAATTTAACGAACCTGGAATTTTTTTAACCATGCTAGTTTCGGTCCATGTGTGCCTCTTGATAGAAGATCAAGAGTAGGAAACGCATCGTGAAACCGTTGTGTCATCGCTTCCTGCCAATGAACCGGTTTCTCCAATGGTCCTATGGGCTGACCCGCCAATGGAAGCCCGAGAAAGTAAGACACATCCTCTAGAGTGGGAGCCATCTCCCTCCAGCGAAAGTGAAAGGTATGTGTCTCGGGCCTCCATCGGTCCACCAGGCAAGAGAGTGGAGAGTGGTTAATCAGTACGCTTGTACCGCCATCTCTATGCTCTACCAGTCGCGCGAACGGTAGAAGTCCACTCCATTTTAACCTACAAAAGAGAACATACAATTATTAGATGCACGTGACCAATTGATAGGTACAAGTTTACTACTGTTTTTAAATTACGTACCGCTGAATCCAGGCAGGGTGAATCCTCCAGTACTCCCTAAGAGTGCGGGTGATCAGTGGGGGTAGAACTTTTTCCTGTAGTAGCCGTCCCCGGTGGGTTACCTCGATCTCCCCACGCAACAACGACATCCTGCCCTTATTTTACAACATTTTGCATACAATGTACGAGTGTAATCAAAATTTAAAACATAGGTCCTTAATTATTACAAATTGTAAAATAGTGCGAGAGTCATAACAAATTTAAAACATAGTTCCACGCATATTACAAATTTAAAACTACTGCGAGAGTCATGACAAATTTAAAACATAGTTGCACACATATTAAAAATTTAAATCTGGAATACCACGACCACGACGTGCTCTCCCTCTTCCGCCACGAGTGCCTCTAGCATGGCCACGACCGCCGGCAATGACATAAGTTGGACAATTAGGGTCCCTATGGCCAAACTGATTGCATAGAATGCATTGCCTAGTTGGGCCTCCTGCTTCAGATTCATCCATATCATTGCGGATGCGCTGACACTGCCGTCTACCTCTACTTGTACGCATTTTAGCTGGGTATGGAATGTACTGTCTCTCAGCAAAGTTAACGGTGTTAAAATTACCCATTGAACGAAATCTCATCAGCTCACATGTCCATGTATTTAGGACAGACTCTTTCAGTTAATATGGAGACACAAATGAAATTGCATAGAGACCGAGCTGTACGCAAGCAGCAAGAACATGTGAGCACGGAAGGTGAAGCAACTTTGGTTTATTGCATGTGCACTCGCACGTTGGCCAAACTTCATTACCAATTTTGACCTCGTGCGTCCTTAACTCATTACCACATCCAAACTTGTTGTTAGCTAAGCGCACCTCGAACCTTTTTTCTTGATTTCCGATGGAGATCATTGTGTGCGACCTAGCCTTTTCCATCTTCTCATTCATCTACTTCGTAATCTTTTCACAGTAGCGTGTGTTCGGGTTATTGACGATATGCTGCTGAGCTCTTTCACGTCTATCTTTGAAGTATTTCACAGTTCCATAAAAAATTCCCTCCACAATGGTTGTAAGTGGCAAAGCCCGGTTGCCTCTGAGAACAAAGTTATATGTTTCAGCAAGGTTGGTTGTCATAACACCGTACCTTGCTCCGTGTGTGTCATGCAACAAAGACCATCTCTCTAGAGGCTCGTGCTCGATCCGCTGCTCAAAGGTTTTAATGGTCCTCCCTAGCCTTCTCCTCGTACCAGGCGGGTCGAATCCGGGCAAGTCACACAGGCCAACAGGCTCCTCTTCCACGGCAGGTGTTCCTGTTGCTAACTAGGCGGCTACTGCTTGTACATGTGCCGCCACTGCTGCATCCCGTGCAAGTCTCCTGTCCCTTACATGTCTTTATGTGCACACATTCAGTCTGCCGCGTATCAGCGTGTACTTCCATTCCTGGTTCTGCTTGCAAAGTTTTTTGAAAAGATTCATAAGGTTCTTGTTTCTGAACTGAGAGAAGAAATTGGCCCCCAGGTGCTGCATACACCAACGGCTCTTCATGTCAGTCCACGGAGTTGGTTCTTCAGCCAAAGGGTTTATGAGTGTCTTTATCACACTCAATATATCTGCATGCCTGTCATGAAGGATGCACACATTCTGCTTATCCTTGACCACTGCTATTTTCAGCTGCCTAAAGAACCATGTCCAGCTTTCAATGTTCTCGCTCTCAACAAAAGCAAATGCTAGTGGAACGACTTTATTGTTGCCGTCTGTACCAATGGCTGTAAGGATCTGACCCCTGTACTTGCCAGTAAGAAAAGTGTCATCTACACAAATCACTGGTCGACAATGATTGAAAGTTTCGATGCAAACACCGAAAGAGAAGAACACTCGATGAAGCACCCTAACTGTTGGGAACTCTGGCATATACCAGTTTTGGATATCCACATATGTGCCTGGATTCCGGTCACGGAGTGTGAGCAGTAGCCAAACAACAGAGTCGTAAGCATCAAAAAAACGAACCAAATCTATTCTCAAGGGCCCTTTGCTTAGCCCTCCAAGCGGTGCCATAGGAAATATGGTACTTAAACCTGACAAACACTTTCGTCTGAATATCCTTCACTAGCATCGCTTTGCTCTCCACTATCTCGGTGTAAAACAACCGACCAATAAGAGTAGACGAAAGGTTCTTATGAGCTTGTGGGATACTTGAATTAACACATGTGTGCTGAATCAAGTCACTGATCTTCTAGCTCGTGCCATACTTAGGGAGATATCCATGCACCCTCCCGGGACAGTTTATGTCAACACACTCCATTGTCGAGTATTTCTGACTTGGCAACTTAGTTTTAAAAACTCTTTGTGTCGACATTGCCCAATTAATTATTGCATCCTTCAGAGCTTCCTTGTCAGGATACATACCACCCAACGCAAGGTTGTTCTGATGATATTGCCAGGCAGAATCATGCTCATCGTCAACAGTCATTGCCGAACAGAAGTCTTGCCTCCATGCTGCAGATTTGGCTGCACCACTTCGTCCACTTCTTCATCTGACTGATCAGAATCCTCGTTATACAGACTTTCAATATCAGTATCTTCATTTTCCATCTGGTTCTGCATCCGCCCGTCAATCTCGTCATCGTCTGCCTCACCGCTGACATAACCAGTTTGACTGTTCTGGCCTATTTCTATGTCAGGACTACCGGCATCGCCTCCAACTGTTTGACTACTTTGTCCGGTTTCATAATATTGACCTTCACCAGAATAGTTAATCTCTTGACTACTCTGTCCAGGATTGTATCCATAATCAATCTCAGGTTCAATCACCTCCTTCTTGACAGGGAGTACTAAGGCCATAGGATTTACACTCCTTTTTTCGCAACCTTATAACCAGTTAGTCCACTGAGAGTCCTGCTCTATCGCCCTCAAATAAAATAAAGGGTTTGTTTTAGATCGGCTCCACAGAGCATGTACACCGACGGTGTAAGTTTCATTATCAAGACATAAACTTCCTGTCAACCATTCTTTCAACTGGCTAAGACTCCATGATTGCGGCGCACACAACTCAACATCTATACTGTCATACGAACGCAAATCAACTCCCAGCTCATTACAGTACCAGCACCGTAAAAGAACATGAACTTCACTAACTTAGACATCTGTGATGGCATAAAAAATAACCGTCCTCGTTATATTAATTAGTTATTATATTTATGCGCTCTACTACTTATTACGATCGCATCTAACATAAATATAAATACTCGCACGGATCTAACAAAAATACGTGTACATACATAACTACCGATTTACCAGAACAATTTTACTAACATAACTTTCAAACTATATACTCGCACGCATCTAACAAAAATACCAGCACCGCAAAAGTAAATAACTAAAAATACTCGCACGCATCTAACAAAAATACCAGCACCGCAAAAGTAAATAACTAAAAATACTCGCACGCATCTAACAAAAATACGTGTACATATATATCTAGCACGCATTTAACAACAACACGTAAAAATGTACAGAATAAGAGAGAAATCGCGTCGAAATCATACCCTTCAAGAGTGACAATTTAAATCGTTGGTGTAGGGTCAGCGCACGCCGATGTCGGGTCAGCGCAGCACCACCACGGCAACACAGCCCACGGACAGCACCACGTACAGCAGCTCCACCACCATTGCTACCATCTCCACCACCACACGCGCCACCTCCACCAAAACAATCACCACGAGCTAGCTCATCACGGGATCGAGTGTTCCCTAACCTTCTCTACCCCTCAACAATCCAACTACGGTGGAAAATCTAGTTTTCGCTGGTGAATTTTGCTGCAAAAATTCGAGCAAGTGATGGTTTGCAGGAAGAAGAAAGAAGGAAGAAGGAAGGAAGAAAGAAGAAGAGAGGGAGGAAGAAGGAGCCGGGCGCGCTGTATAAATTCAGGGCCATGTCGTCGTCGGCGAATGCGACAGGGCCTGTCGTCCTCTGCGACAACGACTGCAGGGCCAATCGTCCTCTGCGACTGCGACTGGCGGGCGCACACCACGACAGCGCCCATCGACGTGGCCGGCCCAATGAGCGAGCGACGCGTGGCGACAGCGGCCCAGTCGTCCTCGCGCACAGCGACAGCCCCAATCGCAGTGCCCCAGTTCGATTGGGTAATATTTTTCAAATTTATAAATTCCGCGTATTATTTTTTTACTTTATGTAAAAAAGTGTATTATTTAAAAAAAAATTAGCCCTTTACTGGAGTACAATCCACTGCTCACCTAGGCGAAATGAGCCAACAGATCGAAAGGCCGTCATCGCGTCACGACGGGAGCAGAAATTGTTGACCCCAGCTACACATCTCCGGTGTAGCCGTAAACTGCTTCGTAGACGTCACCGCCTGCTCCTTGCTTGCGTAATCCCGGAAGCAAACGCAAAAGCAAAGCTCCGTCCGTCCGCGCGTTGCCGAGCACAGAGGAAAGGAATCCGTCACCATCGCGGAAGAAAAACCCCAGGGGAAAAGGGCCGCACCCGCACGTCACGGTCGATCTAGAACACGGGGACAAGCAGCAGTGCCGATACACGTCCAAGCGTGGAGTGCCTACTGCCTAGTGACCACGACAAACTGAACCCACCACCACCAGCGCAATCCTTTTCTTCTCTGTTTAGCGCGCGCGCGCGGGAGTGTTTATTTTTAAAGCAGATTGTTCCTGCTAAGCGGGCGATTTCTCTCGACCACCCGCGAGAACCCGCACACTGCTGCCGGCTTGGATTCGGACGGAGCACAAGGAACGGTCTGGTCCACGTCGCGTCACCACCACGTACGTCCGGCGAAAGAAAGCAGCAAAACCTCTGAAATTTTACATAAATAACCTTTTGACGCAATAAATTCACACTGTAACATAAATTTGGCAATGGGCCTATTCCCCGACTCCATGGTTAATTCACCCATTAGGGGACGGTTTTTTGTTCACGTTTAATCTCCGTGTGGCTCTTATCGAAGACAAATCACTCCCCATCGGGCAAGCCGGGGCTGGGGATGGATCACCACTATTCCCGTGGTTACCCGCCACATGACAATTGAGGGGTATGTTATACATACGGAACTCTAAATCCCACGTATGTGCTCATATTTCCCCTCCCGTCCCATCTCCAATCGACTAAACGCTGTCGCTCTCGCTCTCTAGTCTACATCTCTTCCATCGCCGCTGGTCTTCGCTGCGGCCTGCGCATCATCTATTCCACTGAACGTCGCCGTCTCTCAACCACATTCGCATCCTCTCACTGCCACCGCTGCCTCGTATCTCAGCGCGGCAGCAACGGAATCCAATGAGGTGTTGTCAATGTTTTGTACTCATTGTCACTAACTCAGCGGGAATGGAGAACCGGTGGTGATTTGATCCCCACCGGGGATGGGGATGGTAGAACAACTGTCCCCATGACAGTTAGTGGGGATGGGATGGTAGAATAATTGTCCCCATGATAGTTAGTGGGGATGGGGATGGTAAGATTTTTATTCGGTGGAGATTGTTATGGTTGAGCAATAACCGGTGGTTAGTGTCCCCGTTGCCACATTTACTCTAACCCCTCGAACTAGAAATTTCAAAAAATAACACTTTTGCTTAACGCCCGCCTATAAGGCGTTATGGTCTATAGCATAACGCGAACACTGAGGTGTTATTGACCGTGCCACCATGCACAGGCGGACCCAAGAATTGATGTTTGCCTGGGCGAATAATTTAGGTCATCTTTTTAAAGCACAAATGCAAGTGTTTCCAACACAATAAAAGGTCTCAAAATATTTGGTTTTTAACATGGATAACATTCAAAAACATGAAAAATTCTAAAAAAAAATTAGAAACTACTAACAAAGTCTCTTGTTGTCCGAACACTCGTTAGCGAAACCTACAACATTTAAGCAAAAATATTATGTATCTAAATCTCAACACAAGTGTGGCAAAAATTGTAACTTATAAAGAGAGAGCACTATACAATAAAGTTGAAGTAGCGGAATGAACACGAGGTGGTCAAGGTAGATGGATTCGACGATTTCTCAAGGCATGGAAGTGTATCATAATCTCCTTGTCCTCAATGTTTGCAAATATCTCCCGCTGAATAAAGCAAACCATCAAGTCATTGATCCATTCGCCACTTATCTTGTTTCGGAGAGCCGTATTTATAATATTCATGTCTCAGAAAGCCCTCTCAACTGGTGTTGTCGCCACCGGCAATATCTCTAGTGAGGCGATAAACCAATGAAAAGACCAAATGTTGTCTGGTTTTGACTAATTTGAGAGCAAGACCACTCAGACCATCACAAGTTACGAATCTGGGCTATTTCTCATCACATGAACATATACATTGAGTTGATCAATCAAGAGATAGCAATCTTGTGAAGACAAACCAACCGAGTAAATACTTGCAAGCTCAAGTAGCTTCTCATAATCAAAGCTACTAAATGACTCCCTAGGATCAAGGCATCCAATGCACTGTAACAAGCGTGTGAAAGTTTCACTAAATCGATGAATCATCTCAACTATCTTTCTATCAATCACCTCGTTGAATATTTGTACCTTGTAGTGATGGAAGTTACTGACCATTATGCATGAGCTACTTGGATAACCTCTAGCAGAAATGTTATCATCCATACTTGGCACTAGAATATTTCTTCCAATACAAAAGTTAGTAGCAGCCAACAAAAGAGGCTCACATCCAACATCTCTAAACTTCTGCAATAGATGTTTAACGGAGACAATCATATTCATGACACAAACTAGTGTTGATCTTTTTGTTGCAACGCTTGTGACAAATCAGTTGCTAAAACAAGCACTCGAAGCATCAAATGCAAGATAATAAAAAATTCAAAGGTTTCCATGTTTATGAAATAACCTGAAGCCACGCCTCTATCATCCATATGTGTCCCATCCTCAACAATACCATGGAGAACTTCAACCACATAATCCCACATTTGATATAAACGGATTAGAGTTCTATGGTGTGACCCCCAGCGTGTATCACCTGCTTACTAAGATTGTCTCTTGAGGTTGACCACTTCCTGACACAATATCCCCATTCTCTAATTGTGATACCAATTTGTCACGATGCTTCTGTAAAAATGCATATTTTCTCCTACAAGAGGCACCCACCTACAAAATAAAAATAGATGCATTTAGAATTACATACACGATGGACATATATTGGAGTTTCGTATGCCCAAAGAAATGATAAATGAAAACACTAACCATGGTGAAAATCTTATTTTTATGCCCAAAGAAATCACTAAATGCAAGAACTCCTTTCACAAACGCAACCACCACCAACTAGAGTTGGTGGAAAAAACAGTGCACATAGAAAGCATGAGGGTTGACATCTAACACCAATTTCTTCAATCCATTGAGTACACCGCAGATATTTGAGGTGCCATCATAACCTTGTCCTCTTAGTCTAGACATAAATAGATCATGTTTAATAAAAATTGCTTCTAAACATCTTTTCAAAAAACCGATTTAGTATCAACAACATTCTCAACACCAAGCAACCTTTCCAACACCTCCCCTTTTAGGTTCACAAATCTGCAACAAAAAAAAAATGAAGTTAGAATTAACATAAGAGGAGACTAGGAGAGTAATTAAAAAACCTACACTACAACACATCAAGCATGTAGAGACGCTGAGTTTAGAGGCTAGAGACATGATATTTCATCTCTAGAGGCTTGTACAGCCGCTTTCATAAAGCGTCATAAGAACGTCTTCTTATGCACCGTCTCAAGTAACATAAAGACGCTGAGCTAAGCGTGTATAAATACATAAAGACGCTTCATAGACACGTCCAAAAGCATGTCTATACATGCAGAGACGTTTTAATAGAAAGCGTCTGTAACGTCTCAAATAATTTAGACACGTCAAGTTCGCATCGCAATAAATGCTAGAGATGCTTTATTTGCATGTACATTACGGATCATATACGAGAGTTCATACACTTCACATACACATGGGGTAGGCTGGTCTTATACATACTGTATAGGTCCGTTTTTGTATTTTGGATCTACGTTATTCTACTTGTATTTTTGATATAGGATCTCTCGTTTGACACGTGCTGGCATATTTTTTTATTCAGAAATTATGTGATTCTTTTTTTCACGCACCTATAATCGTACAATGCAGGACCATTATTGGCACCCAAGACTGAATTCTAAAGAGCCGACCGGTAGAAATTCATTAAGAGAAAACGAAATTCAGAACTGAATCAAATATCCATATTAGTATTTCGTACATACATTGGGAAAAATGTGAACAGAAAAAAAACTACATAGCATCAATTATATCTAAAAGATTATACTAAAAATCGTTCCATGGAATTATCAAGGCGGAAAATAATGCTTTGCTCAAGTAATGCTTTGCTCCCCGCCATTTTTATTCATTCTTGTCCTATTTAGCTCCAGAATTAACCTAAAAAGAAAGTGGGACAAAAGTGAGAAATTACTTGGAATAAGATAGTAGAGAGACAGATGACAAGATTAGTTGATAAAATAAAATAAATGGATATCATACTAATCCTACATCACAAAGATCTGCTATCCTCGAGTACAATTTGCATCTTTTGCTGGCAGCATCAAATGCCTAGAGCCCAATGTAGCCTGATTTACCTCTGTTGCAGTGTCTTCATAATACATGTGTTACCAAGTTAGCTGTTCCATGCTCAACTCGTGACAATATTGGAGCCATCAACTCTCAACACCACCTGTTAAATCTGTGTTGACAATAGTATTATTCATTGTTCCAAGAGGAAGTTCCTTAGAAACCACAACGGATTACTCAATAGGCTGACCACTGGCCCGTTTGTTTTGCTCACATGTACATGGGATGGAAAACAATGTCAATAATTGCAGGTTTGAAATAGAGAAAAAATTGGAGACTGCATAGTAAAATGGCGAGTAGAGGAGCAAGAAAGTTACTTTTAACTGCATAGAAATATCACAGTAATGCATATAATGTTGGCAAACGACAACCATATGTAACTTGAAAAAAAAACTTACAAAATATCTTAATTGGACTAGTAGATTCATGAGGCATCACCGGTAATATATTATCCATCTCTCGAGTGGAACTTGTGAACCATCTTCGTTGAGCTCCACATTTTGCGCACCCTTTTGAGAAAAATTGATCTTTCATAGTCGGTAATATCTTCCCTAAAGGAATGCAAACTGGGTCAGCCTTCCTGCAGTGCAGAACTGAATCAATAAGTTTGTGTACATGAAGCTGCAGACGTAGGAACACTTCAATTTGGTTTAGTTATGCATTACATGTCACATGTCAAAATTTCCTAATACATTAAACATATCTGTATACAGTCAGCAAACAACTATGCTTGGATCTGTCCAGTTAAATAGTGCAAATTGCAATCCTATTAAGTAGGGTCTGTGCTGACTTAATGAAATAGCTAAAAAACACACGGATGGTCATTGATGTATGGCTGGATCCCATCGGTGACATCAAATAAATACATGTTTCCACATTACAGTATTAATTAGGAGTGTCGTTTCTCAGTAATACCGATTCATAGCATGCATCATGTCCATATGCCTTAGAAAATTGTAAACACAATGTTCAAACAAAGATTTATGTATTATCTTCATGAGAAACACAGATAAGAAAATGAAACGAGGGCGAGCACTGATAGATGACATTACTGATTCGATATTTATCAAGTAATGATCAAACTAGCATTACAAAGGTTTTAGTTCAAAAAAAAGTAGATTATCTAAGTATAGAACAGTGAAATAAACTTCAAAAATTGCCCGGGTATCATGAACATGATTGAATTACAAATGATCATGCATGCTTGTAGTTGCTAGTGCGTAGAGCCTGTGATCTAAGGAGTAATAACTAATATGTGTCTCCTCTGAGCAATTACTAATATGTACTCTATAAATAGGGTAGGAAATTATGGTTTAGAAAAGAGTACATGAAGTAGAAAAGACGAGCAGGAGATTCTGAACAATGAACGTACCTTTCTCAGTTTCGTTGCCATGCTAGCTGATAGGGGAGGAGCTAGAAGCAGTCGAGCAGCAATGATGCCAGGGATGCTATAGAATACGGATTAAACACTACACCCCTCTGGCTTAAGGACGCAGAAATTTCACACAGCCCGCACAATTATGCAGGATTCCCAAACACTTGGCACTCACGGTACAGAGTATATATAGTCGGAGAGATAACTGAAATGGCAGATTGTTGACGAGCGGGAGTTGTGCACGAGATGGATCCACGAGACCCATCACCCCACCTATCTCACACGTACGCACCAACTCACCGCATCAGCAGCAGGCGGCTGCAAAACCTACAGCGTTGCCGTCGTCCGCGACGGCACCGGCCGGCCCTAGATTGACATAATAGTGGAAAGTACAATCTAAAGGAGATTGGTTTAGGGATCACGAACCTGGGCAGATGCATACGGCTGCAGATCCGATCTTTGATGGAGCACGAAACTGGGCGGATCCACAGGGGGCATTAGATCCGATCTTTGATGAAACATGGTGGCGGCTGGAGAGATGCAGGGAGAGAGGGGACGGTATTTATCTACAGATACTTTTACCAAAAAATAAGCGGGGAATAATTTCTTTAAGCGGTAAAACTACAAAGTTAGCGCCAGAAAGGAAAATAAGTGGCAATATTTTTCTTAAGTAGTAAAAATATTGTCCGCTCATAGTGACGATAAATTTACAAAATCATTTCAACTCTTGTTGGAATATTTGTCCTGATTTAACCGGTAAAGAAAAACGAGACAGAAATTCGGGAAAATTAAATAGATTTTTTTTGGCGCTGGTTCTGATCAATGATCGTTTGATTTATCTATGGATATATGCCTCCTATTTATTCTATGTCCTTTTTATATTCGTTTTCGCTGTTTTCTCTACATGGGTTGGACGATACCTAATTTGGCGTGGACCGTATATGGTGTGGACGACCTCCTTGTTGTCATTACCGTTATCGCGGCAAGGCCATGGCACAGGCACAGTGAAAAGTATTTTCATGTTATTTAAGTTAGATATGGGTTTAGAAAATGAATGTGTATACAACCATGTACATTGTTATTTGTACAATGTGTTTATTATTCGATGTTTAGTGACTTTATCTATACCGTGATTTGAAGGGATAAACATACTAGAAAGCTTTGAATTATCACGCATGTAGCGACTTTTGAGCCAATAAAAATAAATTTCTCCACACTCGACATACTAACTATACAGACGCAATAGAAACCGTCTCAAGATTCGTCCATACATGCCCATAAATTAGAAATTTATTTATTTGGCCAGCTTATAGATATTACTTTTAAGACGTCATGCGGAACGTCTAAGAAAACGTCTCTATGTTGAGCTACTCCCCCATCCTTGAGACGAAAACAAATGTGTCTCATATATAACGTCTCTACATGACGAATTTGTTGTAGTGCTATCTACAAGATTTTCTGGGACTAACCTATCTACAAGATGCCATAGAGACAGTTCCTGTTTTTTCTGTTGTTTTTTGTTTCAGAAAAGTTGTTCTGAAAATATTCTCGGAATTGGACGATTCAAAAACTGGGGGTCTTAGAAATCTGTCGCGCACACGGAGTTCGGAGGAGACACAGAGGGGGGCCACAGGGGCTCCACACCATAGGGCGGCGCCCCTAGCCGCGCCATGGGGTGGTGTGGGCCCTTGGCCGCCCACTGACGTTGCCCTTTCGTCTATTTATACCCCTCGGGAGGTTAACCCTAGAAAGAGAGCCCTTTTCCACGAAAAACACCCGAGGTCGCCGTCATCGTTAACCCTAGTCCGGGAGGGTTTTGGAGTTCTCCCTGGCACCCTGCCGGGAGGGGAAATCATCACCGGTGGGCTCTACACAATAATGCCTGCCTTCGGAATGATGCGTGAGTAGTTCATCCTTGGACTACGGGTCCATACAAGTAGGTAGATGGTTGTTCTCTCCTCTTTATGCCTTATGTTCAGATCTTGTGAGCTTCCCTACATGATCAAGATCATCTTATTGTAATGCTACATGTTGTGTTTGTTGCGATTCGATGAATATTGAATGATATGTCTCTTGATTATCAATCTATCATGTTCTTTTCATGAGTATGTTATTTATGATCTTGCATGCTCTCCGTTGTTAGTAGATGCTCTGGCCAAGTAGATGCTAGTGACTCCAAGAGGGAGTATTTATGATCGATAGTGGGTTCATGCCTCCCTTGCATTTGTGCTCGAGTGACAGAAACGTGACGAATGGGGGATGTGCTGTTGCCATTAGGGAGAAAACAACGATGTTTGGATTGTTTACATTACAGACTTTTCTTAATGAGATTACCTGTTGCTTGCAACTTAATACCCAAGGATTGCTCGGAAGACATTCTGAGGGTGGATTATTAGTCATAGATGCAGTTGGATAACGGTCTACGGATTTTTTTGTAATGCCCGCATGAATAACATAGTAATCATCATGTCATGCATGTTTCAATATCTATCAATTACCTAGCTGTAATTTGTTCACCACACATGTTATTATGTTCTATGGAGAGACACCACTAGTGAACTGTGGACCCGGGTCCATTTTCCTCATACTGATAATACAACCACTACAATCACTGTTTTCATACTGCTACTATTGTTTCATACTGTTTTCTGTTGTTTTCCACACCATGCGTTTAACCTTTTTGTTTTCTGCAAAACCGGTGAGATTGACAACCTCACTGCTTCATTGGGGCAAAGTGATTTGATTTTGTTGTGTAGGTTCCACGTTGTTGCTGAACCGGTAGTGCGCCCTGCAAACATCAGCTGCATCAACCTTCAGAAGTTACTTGTTTCTCCTACTGGTCAATTCAACATTGGTTTCGTTCCGAGGGAAACCTGCTACTGTGCTCTTCATACCTTCCTCTTGGGGTATCCCAACGAACGTGTGTTCACACGTATCAGTCCTCAGCCTAATAGATCCTAGCCGGAGCTTGGGGCGGACTTTCGCGCGTCCTAGTAGCATAACGCCCTGGAGTGGGGTGTTAACCCCCAAATTCCTCCCCTTAACAGATCTGGAGCGGATACCAGCCCGTACTTCCGCGAACAGGGCATAACACCCTCAACTGCGGCGTTACACTTGCTACCTTAACTCCCTATTTTGGGGGGTTATGTTCCTGGTAAAAGTATTTATTGTTTCTTTCGTTGAAAGAATTGTGGAAAATATGTGACAACAATTTGCAATAAAAGTTAACACAAGAAGCCGTGGTATAATAAATCCTAGAATAGGTTCAAATTACATAGATTTAAAGCCATAACATAGATGGTTCAAATTCCATAACGCAAACACGACAACTTTTCAAATTAAACCATAACAAGAATAGATTAAGATGAACTACTCCGCACTAGACCCGTTGCTACCGCCGTCCTCCTGTCCGGTAGCAAAGTCAGGGGTGCACCACCCCAACCGCAGAAGTCATCATCGGTAAGCGGTGGCGTATGGTAATCTACTGCGTCACTATCGTCCAAGTATTTCCCATTGTTAGGAATATCGTTGAATCTATATTGGCTTCGGTCTTGCCAAAACACACTAAAAATGCTTCTTCTCAAGTTGATGCATCCGATAGATCCGGTCGTAATTGGCTTTCCACATGTTCCAAAACTTGCTGAAAAATTCCCGTAGTGCACTAGGGTTGCCCTGCGTACCACTAGATGATGCACCCACATCGACTACTCTTGAGATGCGCTTCACCTTAGGCTGATATGAGTGATGAGGCACCTTTGCTAGAAACAAGTCCTCAAGTGGTGCTAGATCACATGCCTCATCCTCTTGTACATCCACTATATAACATCTACCTGGTCACTAGAATTACGAGTATGTTACAAGAGCTGGATGACATGACCGCTAACTTCGCCTAGGTTGCCGGCCTTGGGATAGCAAAGAGACTTCCGGTTCTTGACCACATGCCTCATCCTCTCGTACATCCACTGTATCACATCTACCTGGTCACTAGAATTACGAGTATGGTACAAGAGCTGGATGACATGACCGCTAACTTCGCCTAGGTTGCCGGCCTTGGAAAAAATTGTGATGTTGAGGAGCTTTATCAAATATTAATACCTTGGGTCCAGGCCATCAATTTTACCATCGTCTTTTGAGAGTGTGCCATCGGTATAATGCCACTTAAGGCATGTATTGCTTCGCAGAGCACCCTTACCATAGCATGAAAGCGCTCTCCGCCTTGTATACCGTTGCTCATAGTCCATTGCTTTGACAAAGTCGATGAAAAGGGAACTAAGCATGTAATCACCGCACATCCACTTTATTGTCTTGTCCATATCTTTCACGAAGAACACGGTAGCATGAAAGTGTTTCACCACGTCAGCATTATAGGCTTATTCAAATTCCACGATCTTCCTAACATCAATGGTGTCACAAACTGAAATGAGATTTCCAGACTGACAATAGTAGCCCCTAATGTACTCAAAATCCACGTGTTTCTGCCTCACAATCTTGGTGCTCTTGTTTTGAATGACAACTTTAAACATTGTGGCTTGTTGTTTGTTCCAAAACCTGGTAGCGACTAGCTTCTCTCTCGGTGATAAATAAGATTCTTCCTTCATTCTAACCTCTTCCCATTCATACAAACCCATGTTCATGTAATCTTTATCCTTCACCTTCTTGCCCTTTGAAGAAGTTGCCTTCATTGGTTTGGTCTTCACATTCTTACCCCTGCCAGTATCAGAGGCATCATCCTTGTGTTTTATGGTCCTTGTCATCTAACAATACAAATACCAAACTTTTATTACATTGTTCAAATAAAACGTGCCAACCATTTCAACAAAAATGTCCACATCAAAACTATTAGAGTTTCCAATATATCAAACCTAGCCCAAAGTAGCCAAAAACACTACTACTGACAATAGTAATATGAACTAAAATTATAATCAATTAAAATTTACAATGAAATAAAATATAAAATAATATGAACTTACAATGAGCTAAAATTTCAAATTCCGGACATGTTGTCAAAATAAGCATCCCGTAGTGTGCACACCCCCAAACGTCCCTGTCCGCGCTACCGGACACTCCTCAAACAGACATATTTGTCCTGTTTATCCGGGATTTGAGCAGTCAGGACATCTCCTATGGGACTACTTCCTTCGCCCGGACCGGCCCGATTTGAGCAGCCCGTCCGAAAGCAAGGCCCCTACGGTGCTGCCTAAACGGACCGTGGTCCATTTTTTTTGTCCCGGACCGCTCATATACGGCCCATTTTTTATCCAGATTTGAGCATCGTCTGGACACGCCGGGACAACGCTCGTGTCCTTTTATTTCTCGGCCCTAGCCCGCCCAACAGAGGCACAATCCACTTATTTCCCTTTGCCGACCGTTCCTCTCCCACCCCAAGCCGCCTCCCCCTTATGTTCCCTAGCCATGGCCGACACAGACGATACCACCCAAGTTGTGCCCGTAGTTAGACCTGCTCCATCGGTCCCGGCGCCGTCGCAGGCGACGTCTGTAACAGCCCAAGTATGAAAACCATCCCCTTAGAATGTTTGTTGCATGTTTATTTAAGTATTGCATCATGTCATCATATTGTTTCAATGTTGTTTGCTTTTGTTTCTAAATTGTTGCATTTGTTTTCCACTGTTTTCACAACTCAAATTCAAACCTTACTCAAACAATGTTTTCATACTTGTTCTGTTACAACTTTTGGAATAAAAATAACAAGTGAAAACAACCAATTTGTTCCATTTTATTCCATGTTGATCACTTATTAAAATGTTGGGTTTAATCAATCAATTGTTTCCAATCACATTCAAACAATTCAAATACAAATCTCAAACAACACTCAATTGGAATTATAAAATTGCCCACAACAATCTAACCTTTTGTTCTAAGCTAAAATAGGGTTCACCCTAATGAAGGGTTGGTTTCATTTATAAGCACCTAATAATCAATTTTAACCCCAATTTGAGTTAACTACAAATAGTATTTTAAAATTTGAACTTTTGGAAAATAAAAGTTAGCATTTTGTTTGCTATTAACCTAACTAACTTAACCTAATTTTTCTAACATTTTTACTAACTCAAAAACTTATCTTTTCCTTCCTTTTGGTTTTCTACAAAAAAATAAAACAAACAGAAATTAATAAAAAGAAAACTGCCAGAGGGAGGGAGCAGCCGCAGCCCAGCCCACTTACCTTACCCTGCTGGCCCGCGTACCCCTTCGACATGTTCTTCTTCTTCCCTGCGTACGGCAGAGATCGGAGCGGTGCCACGTCGTCGCTGTCACATCCCGACGGCCAGGAGTCGATCCGAGTGCATATAAGAGCTACCCTAGGCCCCCCCCGGGCAGCCCTAGCTATCTACTCCCTCCTCCCTCGGGATCGCCGCCATCCTTCCTCTCCCCCTCGATCTCCTCTCCAAACACCACTGCCATCTTCTGAAACTTCTGAATTTGAGGGAGAGCTGCGGTGGCCGTCGCTTTGCGGGTTCGCCGCCGTCGCCCTAGCCCCCGCCGGCGCCACCCGTGCCCGGGAATGGAACCGGAGGGATGTCCTCCACGCCTCCGTGCCCTCGGCCAGGCCTGGGAGGCGTCGGAGCTCCGCTGCCGTCCATGCCTGTCGCCGGCCGCTGCACAGCTCCGCCCCAACCTGCCTCGACCTGCTCATGTACGCTCCAGCAAGGTGAGCCTTTCCCTCCGCTCGCCTCCCTTCCCCTCGATCGCCTCCTCCTCTCTCCCTTGCCGCAGCAGCCCTACACCCCTCGGAGCAGCTCCCTCCGGCGAGCAGCCACCGACGGCCATGGTTCTGTCGAGATGCAGAACTGCCACGATTCAGTTTTTTTGTTCAGAAAACTGCGCGAAAACCCACCACTTAACCCCCCGAGCCCCTTCTCTGTCAACACACATCGAGTAGCCCATCTGGTTAGCAGAGCCAAACGCACAGCAGAGGTGCAGGGTTCGATCCCCCCTGCACCCATAAAACCAAATCTTTTTTTTCCACCATTGTTTTGACCCAGAAACTTCCAGGAATCACACCTAGGCCCCTGGCAATATTTATAGCCCCTGCAAATATTTTTTTCCAAGTCCCTAGATTCATAAAAATGGCAGATTTGCACCCAAAATTGTAAATTGCATAAGAAATTCATCCCAACTCCAAATTCAACATTTTTAATATGTTTTCTGTCCCAAATTAAATGTTCTATCCAAATATAAAATTTGTTTACTGTTTTGAATATTTTAAATTGGTGAAACATTTGAATTCTTGTTTAAATCACTTAAATTTGCAAAATTCATAACTTGTCCATAAAAATTCCAAATTTCACAAACCAAATATGTTTTCCAATCAATTTTTCATGTACTTTCCAAATATAAATTTTGTTTGCTGTTTTGAATAATTTAAATTGCTGAAAACAACTGTTTCTTATTTATTGCATTTAAAATTGCCAAAATAATAACTTGCTCATTTTAAATCCAATTTCCACAAATGAAATATGTTTTCCATGCAAAATTAAACCCTCTTTCCAAATATAAAATTTGTTTCATGTTTTGAATAATTAAAATTGGTTAAATGATTTAAACCTTGTTTAAATCATTTAATATTGTTAAATTTATCACTTGATCAAAACAAATTCTTTTGGGACATATAAAATATGTTTTCAAGCCCTAAAAGTATAAACTTTTGAAATATGAATTTGGTTTAATGTTTTGAACAAATAAAAATTCAAATAAGTTCATGTTTGAATTAAATTCATTTAATTCTTGTTTAACTTGTTTAATTCATAAATAATTTATTTGAAATCCTTTTGCAACAAGTGAAACATGTAATCCAACTAAAATTTGATGTTCTTTTCAAATATCAACTTTGTCAATTGTTTTGCACACTTTAACTTGTTGAAAACAACAAATACTTGTGTGACATGCTTTAAGTAACCAAACTTTCCAAACTTAATCAATGATTTCCAAAACTTGTTCCAATCCTTTTTCACTTGCATCTATCATTGTTATTTGTTGTTATTTTGTTGTTATCATCATGCATGCATCATGCTAACAACTTTCACATAATAATTAATGGTAAATCATTTGTTTCCACTTATTTCAATGGATCTTTTCCATATGCAATCCAATTGCATATGGGTCCAATTAAATTGTGTTATCTTGTCAAGTAGTTTATTCTGGTGCATCTATTAACATGACATGCATCATCCCATGTTTGTGCACTATGCCATGTTATTGATTGTCTACCTTTTCTGCATTGTCTGTTTGCTTCTTCTCGGATAAACGACGACGTTGAGACCGACGATCCTTACGACACCCCTTCTAAGGAGTTAGCTCAGTACCAGGCTACTGGGTTTTGCAGGCAAGTTATCACTCACATGAACCACTGTGTTCCTTTCAACATTGGTTACCGATACTTTCCGTTGTCTATTTCTGCTAGCCTTAGTAGTAGATGTTTCTGTTACGAACCCATCACATGATACCCTGAACCCTGATATTGCCTCACCTCCCTACCTATAACCATTGCTTGTTGCCCGTGTCTTACTAGCATGCTTAGGTTGCTTTTGCTCGAGTCTGTTACCCGTTACTTTCTGTTACTACTTCTATTACGTTGTGGGGGCTCGATGTTTAATCAATCAATCATGCTAATGCTATTGTTAAATAATAATTTGATGATAAGGCACCGGCAGGAGGCCCATGAGAGGTTTTGAAGCCTGCTAGTGTCGACCCTAATAGGAAAAGGGTCTTGTCTACTGATCCATGATGAGCGCACTACCCGCATTTGGGAAGCGAGTATGGGCGCCCCCCTCAACTTGACCTGATTCGCATCTCGTCCAAATCGCCTCATTTAGTTCGTGTTTTCCATTTGCCGCATGCATGTTTTTGCGAGCCCAGGCCAGGGTGGAACTTTTGTAGTCGGCATATAGGGGGACACGGTCTTAGAGTGCTATGAGGGTCCCTTTTCTTCGGGGCTTGATTAGCCGTGCGCCCAAGGTTCTTTGGGCTTGATGCGAAGAATGGTTGGTTGTGTTGAGTACCCCGCTTGGTGGAAGGGCCTTTCCATCTGGCGGGTTATTCATGAGTGTACGGCCAAATTGGTGCAACCCTGCAGGGATAATCTTCTCGAGAAGCCGTGTTTTCCGCGGTTATGGATTACTTTGTGAAAGTACTGGCTAACAAGTACTCACAACAACTTAAACATAATGATCACACATGTTACACTCAATGATTAATAACTTGACTAGTAATAGGTTGATGACACAATAACTTGATTCACCTTTAATACAACTGTGTGAGTTATCCTCGGATTGCTTCTTTGGATAAGGGGCGAGATCCAGGACGGGTTTGTTTGAAGTTATCTTTCAGTTGGTTACAATCCTCGATCTTATCTCCTTTCTGTTAGCCGGAAGTGGTAGAATCTCTGTAGTTGGTTAGCGCAGCCAGTTGCAGCATCTTTTATATCCCCTCTCTTCCGTTGAACCCAATGCATCTGTGCTTGGTGTTGACGGGTTACACTTTGGTGAATTGTGAGTCTTGCTTGCCAGTACGTTTATGTACTGACCCCTTTGGGGCTGTGGTTTCCACAGACCTACGTTTCCGAAGATCTACATGGTGGCTACTACGTGGAGTATGACGAGACTGCTGACGAGTAGATAGCGGACCCGGGCAGGATCCGAGACTTCGTGGATGGGCTCCGTCTTTTTGTTTCCGGCCTCTTATGCCTATTTGGTTCTTGTCTGTACTCAGACATGTTGAATGCTTCCGCTGTATTGTAATGATGTATTGTTGGGGCATGTGCCCTCTGAATGATTGTATTTGCTATCTCTGCTCTAATGAGAGCCATTTGCAACTTATTTCAATCTTTTGTGTCATAGAGATCTGTTGTGATATCACTTGTTAAACGCCGTTGACGTACCATGTGTGTATGGTTTGAAGTACGTCGACGGAAGTGCCTTTGATCTCTAGTGGATAGTTTACATCGACGATGGAATAGCAGGGCTTGTGTTGTCGCGCATAAGCGCAGGCCTACCAGGAAGCTGGGACGTGGGAGCAGTTATGCCCCATAATCCAAGCATCTGCTATCCAGTTCGTACGGTGAGTATCCCCTAGAAATCAGGGTGCGACAACGTCGAAGGTGAAAGTATAGTATGGGCACCTAGAGGGGGGGGGTGAATAGGTGCTACGACCAATTTTAATTTTTCTTCACAATTAGGCTTGACACAAAGGTAAATTCTCTAGATAGTGCAACTAAGGTGAATTTACCTATATGACAAGGATAGAGACTAATGCAATTAGTACAACAATAAATGGAACAAGTACAAGTGAGTAAAAGATAAGGGAACGAGATAACCGATAGGAAGCACGCGGAGACACGATGTATTCCCGAGTTCCTCCTTGTTAAGGGAGTATGTCTTGTTAGAGGGGTGTGAGCTCGCCACGAAGGCCTACTCAACGACACAAAGGCCTCACCCTATTCTCCGATGAACCCCGCCACAAAGACGGGAATCGAATCTTCTACAAACAAGCTTGGGGCACACACCCACAACCAAATTGGGGGCTCCCAACAATCACAAATCACCAAGAGTAGAAAGAATCCTAAGTTCTCCACAAGAGGAAACCCTAGGCAAAGATCCCTCAAGCTGATGAGGGGGAAATGGAAATCCGGTTGGTGAAGATGTAGATCCGGGGCTTCTCCTTCAATCCTCGAAGTTTCAACAAGTTTGGGTGGAGGAGATGGGACATCTAGCTTGGTTGTTGAGCTCAATCAATGGGGACTTTAATTCTGGACGAGCTACCTCTTGGGGAAGAAGGGGAGCATCTATTTATAGCTCCACCAAGAAACTAGCCGTTTTTTGCGCAGTCGACGTGCAATCAGGAATAATTCTGGAACCTTCTGGAATAAATCTGGCTCCCGGAATAATCCGGAGCAATCCGGATTGCAACAGAAGAAATCACATTCAAGTCGGAATCGCTCCAGAATGGTCCGGAATGTTTTCGGATTGCAACAGAGGTTTTCGCGGCCATGTCGGAATCCTTCTGGAATCAATCCGGACCCCGGAATCACCCACAATAATTCGGGATTGCAACAGAGAGATTTGCGGTCATGTTGGAATCCATCCGGAATGGTCCGGAATAATCCGGATTGCACATAAAAAATCTTCTTGAGGCCAGAAAAACGTCTGTTGACCTTTTATCTTCTTCACCATTTCTTTGACACCCGTTTATGTGCTAATAATGATTATAACCTTTCAACAAATAGCACACAGGTTAAAAACTCATTTATGTTGTTAACAAACACACAAAACATAGAGATATCGAAAATGCACTTTCAATCTCCTCCACATAAAAAATCTTCTTGAGGCCAGAAAAACGTCAGTTGACCTTTTATCTTCTTCACCATTTTTTTGACACCGTTTACGTGCTGATAATGATTATAACTTTTCAACAAATAGCACACACGGTTAAAAACTCAGTTATGTTGTTAACAAACACACAAATCATAGAGATATCAAAAATGCACTTTCAATCTCCCCCTTTTTGGTGTTTGATGACAACATAAAGATTTACGGGGATAAACAAGGTGAACATAAAGAAATGGTCTCCAAAAAATAGACGGAGCTCCTCTTCGATATGTGTTCCGTGAGGCACACATTTCATGGGCTTTGCTTCCCCTATGTTTTAGACACCAAGCAGTCTAAACAAGTTCACAATACATGCAAATAGATAACAATAATGTAAGCAAGCATGAAAGTAGCACAATCACAGATAGGGTGACACAACCAAGTCACAAGGTTCCACACAGATAATAAAAAGTTTGCAATGACGAAAAGGAAACTAAAGAAAACGGAGCACAAGCCTATAAGATAGAAAATGAAAAGAAAAAGACTCGTGCTCCCACCCTTGCAAAGCCCGTGAAATCCTAATAGGGGACTCCTTCTCCCCCTTTGGCATCAAAGACGCCAAAAAGGGAAAACGTGTCCAACTAGCATCCCAAGAGATCACTCAGAGCCATCATCTCCTCTGCGGTGCTCCTCTTCCTCGTCCTCCTCTTCATACTTCTGATTTCCACGGTTTCCAGCATCATCAAAGTCATCCTCAGCAGATTCCTCCTCATCATCAACATCAACGGGTGGCACCCCAAAGTAGAAATCATCATCATGGATCTCTGGGATCTCAGTGGGAACATAGACAGCAGCAACAAGAGATGGAGGATCTTCAGGCACATCTATCCTAGCAGCTCTACGGTCATCGTTCTGAATGCGGCGATTCTCCTTGGACAACTCCCTAGCCTCATGAGCAATCGCCCTAGTGTCACTTCACATACTGAACATGGCCCTGAAGAACTTGGCAATGCCACTAGAGGGACGCTGAGAGGCACCACTCGAAGAAGCAGAAGGAGTAGCTAGAGGTGTCTTGGACTTTGCCCTAGTGTACTCAGGAATCTCAACACCACGAATGAGAGAAGGCACCATGTTCTTGCCCTTGACCGTTGGAAATTCATCCATGGTATGAATCAACGGACCATAAGCAGGCTTCCTCTTCTTCATGATCCCAATACATATCTCACGGTACAAAAATTCCATCACATCAATCTTCCTCTGATTTTGGGGCTTAGTGAGCATCATGAGGTTCACCATATAGGCCCTAATGGCTGAGTAGTCACCAGCCTTGACCACAATGGTGGCACGGAAGATCTTGGACAGAAGGTTGTAGTACGAGTACCTGTTGGAGTTGAATGGCCTAGTCTTGCCTTGAACATCAGGAGGATAGCAGAAATCCAAGATGGAGTTGTCATATTCTGAGTTGTCATGAACCTTGAAACCATGATGACCATAAGTGGCCTTCTATTTGTAACCCAGCAAATTCAACCAAGTTGCTAGTGATCTTCTCTTCCCCAGACATCCAAGTCATAGTGCGCACGGCATCACCCGTGCAGTGGAGAGTGCAATAGAACCGAGCCACCAAGTCCGGACAATACTCACACTCAATTTCCAGAAGTGGAGCCACATTCAGCTTCACCAAGAAATCATGAACATGACGAAGATCACCATTTTTGCGCCTATGATAGAAATCCATGTCAATCTGCACCTGCTCACAAACAAGAGGATCATGTGTGGAATATAATTCATCCCTACCCAAGCCTTTTGCTGAAGGTTAGTCCAAAAACATGGATCTTGACAAGTGGACTCAACAAAACGGTATGTGTTCTTCCTCTTGATAGTTTTCCACTGAGAGATCGAGAAAGACTTCAGATCCCCTTCGGGAAGTCTCTCAACCTGATCATCCTCACGACTCCCCGCACGAAAACCGGAGGTGCGACCCCTTTGAGGGTGAGAACCCCTTCCAGCGGAGGACTTCCTCTTGGTACCCGTACGAGAGCCTCCAACACCTGTGAATAGAGGACATAGAAATAGCAAGAGATGAGTGCATATGCCAAACGGGAAACAAAAGAACTCCAAAATGTTTGATGTAGTGCAAGTTTTCGAAATTTCTGGCAGGATCCGGAATTATTCCGGAGGGGTCCGGAATTATTTCGACGGGATCCGGAATTTTTCCGGGACCCTCGATTTGACTCGACAAATCACCAAAAAATCGATTTCTTGGCTTACTAACTGCACCAAACTTAAGGAAGACCTTGGACAAGATCCTAGAGATGAACTACTGTGCGGGGAATCGTGAGAGTGACATATATGAGATAGATCTAAGTCTAGATTGGAAGTTGGTTAGACAAGATCTAAGATGCCATGGGAACTAGGTAGGGGGATTAGCCAAGTATGAACAAGTTGATAAGAACTCGGATCTAGATCAAACCCTAGGTGAGATTTCATCTAGAACCAAAATCAACCAACAAAAACGAGAAAGAAGAGATGTCAATCAAAATACCTTCCATGGGGATGTCCTTGTCTAAAGAGGGATAAAAAATCCTCCCTAAGAGCAACGTGGGCGGATGTAGCAAAGTTTTGGTGGCTAGGGAACGAGAGGATGGGAAAATGAGAAGGAAAACTGGCTCCCGTGCGTGCTGGGACTTTTATAGGCGAAAATACTGTCAGGCCGGGAATGGCCCGGAAATAATCCGATCGGTCCGGAATTATTCCGGAAGGATCCGGAAATTTTCAGACTGGTTCGGATTTTTACGGAATAATTCCGGCCTATCCAGGATTCGCTCCGAACTAGACCAAAAACTAGCAGTTGAATTGGCTAGGATCAGTGTGTGTTAGTGTGGAGTAAGGCATATGCATAGATGAACATAAGGAGAGGAAAAATGGACAAGGTAACACAAGGGGTTAGTAATTCCTAGCCTTATTCCTCGACAAAATACAAATAATATGCAAATAGCAACGAGGAATATTATTCGGAGAAGTAAATAACCTTAACACTCAAAAGCAACCAACTAAGAACCAACTCTTCAATTAAGAAGAGGTTGGTGGCCTAAGCCACCATGTAAGAGATCATGGCATGCAACCGCGAAGATATATCTTGGGGGCATTACCATTACTCAACATTGAAGCTCACAATTCAATCATTAGAAAAAGAGAGATTAACAGTGAATTTTTTCTATGGGCATAATGGGGGGGAGGGAGAACCCAATGTGTTATGATAACACTCCCCCTATGTCCATGCCTACACCTAAACCCAAACACGTTTCATCTATAGGGGTGTGTGCAAGATCCTCAAGTCAAACTCCTAGAATCAATGATGTTTAGTTCATTCCTCAAGAACATGAATCTTGCATCGTCGAGTGGCTTCGTGAAGATATCCGCAAGATTGTCCTTGGTGGGCACATAAGATAGAGCAATATCCCCTCTTGCCACATTGTCTCGGATGAAATGATGACGAATATCAATATGCTTAGTTCTTGTATGTTGCATGGGGTTGTAGGAGATCTTGATGGCACTTTAATTATCACACAAGAGAGGCACCTTATCCAAATGAACGTCATATTCCTTGAGAGTTTGCCTCATCCATAACAATTGGGTGCAGGCAATTGCGGCGGCTACATACTCGGCTTCGACGGTGGAGAGAGATATGCAATTTTGCTTCTTGGAAGACCAACTCACCAAAGACCTACCAAGAAATTGGCAAGCCCCGGAACTGGACTTCCTATCATCTTGATCACCGGCCCAATCGGAATCCGTGTAGCCCTTGAGAGAAAATTGTGCCCCCTTTGGGTACCACAAACCAAACCTTGGGGTATGAACCAAATACCGAAAGATCCTATGGACCGCCATTAAATGGCTTTCCTTAGGAGCCGCTTGATACCTTGCACACACACCTACACTCAAAACGATATCGGGCCTAGATGCACAAAGGTAAAGCAAAGAACCAATCATAGAACGATACAACTTTTGGTCCACATCTTTACCCTTCGGGTTACGTGATAGGTGGCACTTGACTTGCATAGGAGATGGCTTGATCTTTGCATTTTGGAAGTTAAACCTCTTGATCATGTCTTAGGTATGCTTGGCTTGAGAAATGAAGGTCCCATGAGCCAATTGGTTGATCTCAAAGCCAAGGAAGAATTTAATCTCTCCCATCATAGACATCTCGAACCTGTTAGTCATAAGCTTTGAGAAATCATTATTGAAAGCTTGGTTAGTTGATCCAAAGATAATATCGTCCACATAGAGTTGGCATGTGAAAATCTCTCCCTTTACTCTCTTTGTGAAGAGAGTGGGATCGATCTTCCCAACTTCAAAACCACGGTCATCCAATAACTCTCTAAGGTGCTCATAACATGCATGTGGTGCTTGTTTAAGACCATATAGCGCCTTATCGAGATTGTAGACATGGTTAGGGAAGTTGAGGTTCTCGAACCCCGTAGGTTGCTTAACATATACCTCCTCTTTGAGTGTACCATTTAAGAAAGCACTTTTGACATCCATTTGTTGCAATTTGAAATTATGCGAAGATGCATAAGCAAGAAGGATACGGATGAACTCAAGGCAAACCACGGGAGGATAGGTTTCATCGAAGTCAATTCCTTCAACTTGAGTGTAACCTTGAGCTACCAATCTTGCCTTATTCCTTATGAAAATTCCATGCTCATCTTTCTTGTTCTTGAATATCCACTTAGTTCCAATAACATTGTGGCAATATTTCGGCTTCTCAACTAGTCTGCAAACTTTGTTGCGCTCAAAGTTATGGAGCTCATCATGCATAGCTTCA
This sequence comes from Alopecurus myosuroides, assembly GCA_028641055.1. Taxonomy (NCBI): domain Eukaryota; kingdom Viridiplantae; phylum Streptophyta; class Magnoliopsida; order Poales; family Poaceae; genus Alopecurus; species Alopecurus myosuroides. The sequence goes on along the minus strand of CM054063.1, from coordinate 269,530,017 downwards.
ACCCAATCGGAGTCCTCAAGAGCTTCAAACACTTTCTTTGGTTCCACCATAGATATATGAGCTTGATACTCACTAAAATGTGCTAGTTGCTTCTTGTGGATCTTCTAGCTCAATATCTTCCAAGACCTTGTTGTCCTGGGCATCAATTTGCTTCAAAGCTATTATTATCCTTCTAGCACGACGGGCTTCGATCTCCTCATTATTGCGAGGAGGGATCACTTGATCATCTTGATCATTTGGGTCCCCATCTTGACCAACTTGGCCTTGATCATCATCACCATCATCATCATCATCAACAATTTCTTCAACACTAGCTTCAACTTGAGGAGAGGAGGAGGAGGATGGTTGATCTTGGCCTTGACCTTGACTAGCATTAATGATAGGAGTGGTTGCATCTTGCGTAGTAACTTGGTCAACAAGAGGAGGGTCTTCAACATGTTCTTGGTTAGGTGCATCACTTGGCTCCTTGGCTTGTTCTTCTATTGTAGAGGGCGGCTCCACCTGAGTAGAGCATAGTCCTTCTCGAGTCGCCATAAGGTGTCCCTCAATGGGGTGGAAAAATCCCACACCCATCCTTCCTATGGATTCTTGAGGCATTTCAATATCTACATTAGAAACATGAAATTGCGCCACTTGGGAGCCATCATTTTCCTCGAAAACCACACTACAAGATTCTATGACAATCCGGGAGGCTTTGACAAAAGACTCTATAAGTGTGAGATTCGGCACCGTAACCAACAAATATACCCTCAATAGTTTTGGATTGAAATTTAGACAACCTAACACCCTTGTTCAAATAAAAGCACTTACAATCGAATACACGGAAGTAGGAGACGTTGGGCTTGTTACCGGTGAGGATCTCATATGGAGTCTTTTCCAAGCCCTTGCGGATGTAGAGGCGGTTGGAGGAGTGGAATGCGGTGGATATGGCCTCGACCCATAAATATTGGGGAGAAGAATACTCCGCCAACACGGTCCTTGCCAAATCCAAGAGAGTTCGATTCTTTATTTCGGCAACACCATTTTGTTGAGGAGTGTAAGTGGCGGAGTATTGATGACGAATGCCCTCATCACTAAGGAATTCATTCAAAGTGTAGTTCTTGAACTCCGAACCGTTATCACTCTTAATATCCATGATTTGCACATTGTGTTGACGTTGCACTTGGTTTAAGAAGTCGATGATTGTTTGTAGAGTCTCAATATTGCACTTGAAGAAATAAACCCAAGTGTATCTTGAATAATCATCGACAATCACCAAGCAATACTTCTTGCCTCCAAGACTTGCCTCGGGCATGGCACCAAAGATATCAACATGGAGAAGCTCCAAGATCCTCTGTGATGAAATAATAGTCTTGACCTTGTGCGATATTGTAACACCCGGGGGATTTCCCCCCAACTAGAATTGTTTGCTTTTCCTTTCTCATGGCATTACATAACATGCATCATTTGCACCTATGTTTGCAAAAAAAAAACCAATTCAAAATTCAAACCAATTGAAATTTCAAAACCAATTTTCCAAATTTCAAAATGCACCTTTGTTCTCAAATCAAATTGTTTTCAATAACATCTCAATTTGTTCCACCAAACTTGAATTTATAAATAATTCAATTGTTCAAAGTTGAAATAAATCCATCAGTGTGAAATTCCCTCAAATTCTTTCCGGTTTCAAAACAGTAACCAATATTCAAAATTTGGAGAAATAAAAGTTGGTGCACCTGGGCATTTCAGTTGCCAAGTGCAAAGAAATTGTTTTCATAATTTTTGGAGTTTCAAAACCCCCTCAAATTCTTTCTCATCTCTCTTTCTTTTACAAAAAAGGGGAAAAAGAAAAAGAATAAAAGACCAGCTGGGGGAGGCAGGCCTGTTAAGGCCCACCTACCACCCCAGCGATCCAGCCCACCCCAGCCCTTCTCCTTCCTTCGTCCGTACAGGCACGAGGAGGAAGTGCCCCCCTCATGTCGCTTTCCAGCAGGGCACCACCCACCTGCTCCCCTCTCCTCCCCCCTTAGAGCTGCCCCTTTTGCCCCCTCCAAACCCTAGCCTCTCCCCCTCCTTCTTCCTTCACCGCCGCCACCCTCCTCTCTTTTCCTTCTGCTTCCTTTCCCTCCCTTCTCTGGAATTTCTAAACCAGAAAAGAACCTCTCCATGGCCGCGTCTTGGAGCTCCGCGCGCTGTCGCTGTGTTCGTCGTCGGGCCCCGTTCTCTGCGGGAATGGAGACGGGGCACCTCCCTCGTCGCCTTCATCTCCTTGGTCGGTGCGGGGAGGCATCAGAGGCGCCACGCCATCGCCGTTTGCCGCCGAGTTCTTCAGGCCGGCGTCAGAGTTCGTCGCCCCGAGAGCAGCGTGCGCCCACCTCTCCTTCTCCTCCAACCGCGGTGCCTCTCCGAGCCCTCGTGGTGAGCCTCCGCCTCCTGGACCTCTCCTCCTCCTTCCCTTTGCTCTGGTGCGAGCCTTCGAGCCGTACGGTCACCCGTTGCCCCGATCTGGTCATCTCCGGCCGCACCTTTTCTGTCCCCGTCGAGTTCCGTTCGGAAGTCTGAAACTTTGTTCAGTAAAAGTTCAGTTAACGCGCGAAAGTAATATCTTAAATCTGCAGATCTGTTAGTAGTCACAAAGATTCGAATAGCCTAGTGGCTAGCGCCCTTATTCCGCACGCTGGGAGGCGCGGGTTCGAGCCCCCGGGGAGGCAAAGCCTCCCCTTTTCTTCCTTTTTCCGTGCGCAGGGTGGTGACCCCACCCGTCATCGACCTTGGCAGTCCACCCAACACGCACACACGCCACGCTGGTGCCAGCAGGGCACTGACCCCACGGGTCAGCGACCCAGTGCCAAGCTGCACTGCGTGACAGAAAAACCTTAGGGGCTTTTCTGAAGGTTTCCATTTTTCTTTTAAGTCCTCAGAAATAACAGATTGGCCCCTGTAATTCAAATGCTTATAAATAATTCATACAAACTCCAAACTTAAATTGTAAAATATGTTTTCCATGCAAAATTGAACAAGCTTTCCAAATATAAACTTTGTTTCCTGTTTTGAATAATTAAACTTGCTTAAATAATTTAAATCTTGTTTAATTCATTTAAAATTGCTAAATTAATAACTTGGTCAAACTAAATTCTTTTTGAACATGTAAAATATGTTTTCCATCCCATTTTTCATGAACTTTGCAAATATCAACTTTGTTTTCTGTTTAAATAATTTAAATTGCTGAAAACAACTATTTCTTATTTAGTGCATTTAAATTGCCAATTTAATAACTTGCTCAATTCAAAACCAAATTCCACATATTAGATATGTTTTCCAACCAGAAAAATGCAAGGAATATTAATATGCCATCCATGTTCATGTTTGCACCTTGCATTTTGCATTTTGCTAGGGTTCTGCATGTTCACCTAAATAACAAACATGGAATGTGTTGGGGTGCTCAATTAAATTGGTCCCTATTCCATTTAATTTGGTTTAGCTCATCTATTATTTGTTTTACATGCTAAACAACATTTAATATTGATGGTTAGATAAATAACTTAAACCTTACTAATTAAATGTTGGGATTTTGTCTCAACTTAAATTGGTTAAGTTGCATCCCCGCATGTCATGCATCCATATCTTGATAATGCTGGATCTTTTGCCGTAGAAGTAATTGTTGCATCCGGTGTTTGTTCTAGTTCGTTGCTTCTTCGCGAATAGTACGTTGAGATGATGTGAGCAACGACAAGTTCTGCGGATGTACCTCTACTTGCTGGATTCCAGGCAAGTATACTCACTTGCTACCTATGGCTGCCTTTCATCACTTGTTACCGATTTTTCCCGTTGCCTTTATTCTAGCCTTATGATTCGATGCTTGTGTCTCAATCCTATCATATGTTTACCTTGCAACCATGATATAGCCTCCCTTCCACTTCCTATTACCTGTTGTTTGTTTACCCCGTTGGCCCTCGTGTCGTAGTTGCATGCTTAGGTTTGTTTGCGCTCGAGTCCTGTTGTCCTTTGTCCTATCACCTGTTTAGTCGATAGTTGAGTTTTCAATTCAATGAACAACATGTTAATGTTTTGGGTAAAATTAATTTGATGATAAGGCACCGGCAGGAGGCCCGGCGTGGTTTTGAGGCCTGCTAGTGTCGACCTTAATTAGGAAAAAGGTCTTGTCCTTCGATCCATGATGAGCGCGCTAACCGCATGTGGGAAGCGAGTATGGGCGCCCCCCGCAACTTTGATTCGATTCGCATCTCGTCCAAATTGCCTCATTTAGTTCGGGTTTTCCATTTGCCGCATGCATATGCAGGTGCGAACCCTTGGCGCCAGTGTGGAACTTTTGTAGTCGGCATTTAGGGAGACACGTTCTTAGAGTGCTATGAGGGTCCCCTTTTCTTCGTGGGGCTTGATTAGCCGTGCGCTCAATTGCACGGGGTTCTTTGGGCTTGATGCGAAGAAGAGTTGGGTTGTGTTGAGTGCCTCGCTTGGTGGAAGGGCCTTTCCATCTGGCGGGTCATTCTTACGTGTACGGCCAAATTGGTGCATCCCTGCAGGGTTAAATCTTCTCGAGAAGCCGTGTTGTCCGCGGTTATGGATGACTTGGTGAAAGTGCTGGCTAACAAGTACTCAGACAACTTACACTTAACGATGATAACTTGACTAGTAATATAGATTACCTCCATCATAAAAATGAATGTCACCTTAATCAACAGTGTGAGTTTCCTTGGGTTGCTTCCTTAGTAGGGGGTAACACTGGATGGGTATTGTTTGGTGAGTAGTTATAGTTGGTTTTGTCGCGCTATCTTATCCCTTTCTTTTGCCGGATGTTGTAGCGCGTCTCTGTAGTTAGTTAGTGCAGCCCGCTGCCTCTTCGTTGCAATAATCCCTTCCTTTCCGTTGTACCCAAAGTATTTGTATCTTGTGATGATTGGTTACGCTGGTATCTTGTGAGTATGGTTTATCCACTTGCCAGTACTTAATAGTACTGACCCACGAATCCATTTCGTGGCTGCATATTCCACATTGCAGTCAACAGGTTTGAAGTCTGACGACGTTAGCTTGGGAATCCCTCCGGCTTGGCCTGGGCAGGGATTGGACGCCATCGGTTATCTTCAGGACTCTTAGTCCAATTTGTATCTTGTCCGTAGTCGGACACTATGTTGTTTCTTCTGCTGTCATTTGGATCTTTGTATTGTATCAGTTGTATCCTTGACTCGTTTGAGTCGTCTTGTATATATCTTTTCTGTTGTTGTTGCGGAATATTCGTGAACTGTTGTTATGTTATCACAAGTGGCAACCTGGAATCGGTTATTATGTGGATTTTGGCGGATATGCTGAAATCTGCATAGTGCCCGATCCCGGGGCGTCACAAATGGTATCAGAGCATGGTTTCCGATTCCCGATGATGTTTCGATACGAATGGTTATCGAAGCAACGGGTCCGCAAGGCCTGTAGGATAACCTCGCTAACGGTCGTTGTTTCCAGAGTGTCCAAAAACTATTTCTGCTAAACTATTTTGGAAACATCTCAATAGGATTCTTGTTTTCTCCTTATCTCTATCCTATTTCTCCTCTCATCTTATTTGTTTTGGAGTCTCTCTTCCTCTCAATCTTTCAAAGTTTTAGGATCCTACGTGGGTGGACGTTTTCTGAGCCTTTAACCTAATAGGTTCGATCATCGGAAGATTCCTGGTGGGAGAACATCAGCGTCACTCCGAGCAAGAATCTCTTGTTAGTGGTGTCGAGAAGTTTTGTTAGTGGTGTCGAGGATATCAACTGGAAGCATGAAGAATCAATAGTCGAAATTCTTTCCCCTCCCGGGTTAGTGGGTGGATTGCGAGGGCGCAATCCCTTGTTAGTGGTGTCGTCTGTAACACCCGGGGGATTTTCCCCCAACTAGAATTCTTTGCTTTTCCTTTCTCATGGCATTGCATCACATGCATCATTTGCACCTCTGTTTGCAAAAAAAAAACCAATTCAAAATTCAAACCAATTGAAATTTCAAAACCAATTTTCCAAATTTCAAAATGCACCTTTGTTCTCAAATCAAATTGTTTTCAATAACATCTCAATTTGTTCCACCAAACTTGACTTTATAAATAATTCAATTGTTCAAAGTTGAAATAAATCCATCAGTGTGAAATTCCCTCAAATTCTTTCCAATTTCAAAACAGTAACCAATATTCAAAATTTGGAGAAATAGAAGTTGGTGCACCTGGGCATTTCAGTTGCCAAATGCAAAGAAATTGTTTTCATAATTTTTGGAGTTTCAAAACCCCCTCAAATTCTTTCTCATCTCTCTTTCTTTTACAAAAAAAAGGGGAAAAAGAAAAAGAATAAAAGACCAGCTGGGAGAGGCAGGCCTGTTAAGGCCCACCTACCACCCCAGTGATCCAGCCCACCCCGGCCCTTCTCCTTCCTTCGTCCGTACAGGCACGAGGAGGACGTGCCCCCCCTCATGTCGCTTTCCAGCAGGGCACCACCCACCTGCTCCCCTCTCCTCCCCCCTTATAGCTGCCCCTTTTGCCCCTCCAAACCCTAGCCTCTCCCCCTCCTTCTTCCTTCACCGCCGCCACCCTCCTCTCTTTTCCTTCTGCTTCCTTTCCCTCCCTTCTCTGAAATTTCTGAACCAGAAAAGAACCTCTCCATGGCCGCGTCTTGGAGCTCCGCGCGCCGTCGTTGTGTTCGTCGTCGGGCCCCGTTCTCTGCGGGAATGGAGACGGGGCACCTCCCTCGTCGTCTTCATCTCCTTGGCCGGCGCGGGGAGGCATCAGGGGCGCCACGCCATCGCCGTTTGCCGCCGAGTTCTTCAGGCCGGCGTCAGAGTTCGTCGCCCCGAGATCAGCGTGCGCCCACCTCGCCTTCTCCTCCAACCGCGGTGCCTCTCCGAGCCCTGGCGGTGAGCCTCCGCCTCCTGGACCTCTCCTCCTCCTTCCCTTTGCTCTGGTGCGAGCCTTCGAGCCGCACGGTCACCCGCTGCGCCGATCTGGTCATCTCCGGCCGCACCTTTTCTGTCCCCGTCGAGTTCCGTTCGGAAGTCTGAAACTTTGTTCAGTAAAAGTTCAGTTAACGCGCGAAAGTAATATCTTAAATCTGCAGATCTGTTAGTAGTCACAAAGATTCAAATAGCCTAGTGGCTAGCGCCCTTATTCCGCACGCTGGGAGGCGCGGGTTCGAGCCCCCGGGGAGGCAAAGCCTCCCCTTTTCTTCCTTTTTCCGTGCGCAGGGTGCTGACCCCACCCGTCATCGACCCTAGCAGTCCACCCAACACGCACACACACCACGCTGGTGCCAGCAGGGCACTGACCCCACGGGTCAGCGACCCAGTGCCAAGCTGCACTGCGTGACAGAAAAGCCTTAGGGGCTTTTCTGAAGGTTTCCATTTTTCTTTTAAGTCCTCAGAAATAACAGATTGGCCCTTGTAATTCAAATGCTTATAAATAATTCATACAAACTCCAAACTTAAATTGTAAAATATGTTTTCCATGCAAAATTGAACAAGCTTTCCAAATATAAACTTTGTTTCCTGTTTTGAATAATTAAACTTGGTTAAATAATTTAAATCTTGTTTAATTCATTTAAAATTGCTAAATTAATAACTTCGTCAAACTAAATTCTTTTTGAACATGTAAAATATGTTTTCCATCCCATTTTTCATGAACTTTGCAAATATCAACTTTGTTTTCTGTTTAAATAATTTAAATTGCTGAAAACAACTATTTCTTATTTAGTGCATTTAAATTGCCAATTTAATAAGTTGCTCAATTCAAAACCAAATTCCACATATCAGATATGTTTTCCAACCAGAAAAATGCAAGGAATATTAATATGCCATCCATGTTCATGTTTGCACCTTGCATTTTGCATTTTGCTAGGGTTATGCATGTTCACCTAAATAACAAACATGGAATGTGTTGGGGTGCTCAATTAAATTGGTCCCTATTTCATTAAATTTGGTTTAGCTCATCTATTATTTGTTTTCCATGCTAAACAACATTTAATATTGATGGTTAGATAAATAACTTAAACCTTACAAATTAAATGTTGGGCTTTTGTCTCAACTTAAATTGGTTAAGTTGCATCCCCGCATGTCATGCATCCATATCTTGATCATGCTGGATCTTTTGCCGTAGAAGTAATTGTTGCATCCGGTGTTTGTTCTAGTTCGTTGCTTCTTCGCGAATAGGACATTGAGATGATGTGAGCAACGAAAAGTTCTGCGGATGTACCTCTACTTGCTGGATTCCAGGCAAGTATACTCACTTGCTACCTATGGCTGCCTTTCATCACTTGTTACAGATTCTTCCCGTTGCCTTTATTCTAGCCTTATGATTCGATGCTTGTGTCTCGATCCTATCATATGTTTACCTTGCAACCATGATATAGCCTCCCTTCCACTTCCTATTACCTGTTGTTTGTTTACCCCGTTGGCCCTCGTGTCGTAGTTGCATGCTTAGGTTTGTTTGCGCTCGAGTCCTGTTGTCCTTTGTCCTATCACCTGTTTAGTCGATAGTTGGGTTTTCAATTCAATCAACAAGATGTTAATGTTTTGGGTAATATTAATTTGATGATAAGGCACCGGCAGGAGGCCCGACGTGGTTTTGAGGCTTGCTAGTGTCGACCTTAATTAGGAAAAGGGTCTTGTCCTCCGATCCATGATGAGCGCGCTAACCGCATGTGGGAAGCGAGTATGGGCGCCCCCCGCAACTTTGATTCGATTCGCGTCTCGTCCAAATCGCCTCATTTAGTTCGGGTTTTCCATTTGCCGCATGCATATGCAGGTGCGAACCCTTGGCGCCAGGGTGGAACTTTTGTAGTCGGCATTTAGGAAGACACGTTCTTAGAGTGCTATGAGGGTCCCCTTTTCTTCGTGGGGCTTGATTAGCCGTGCACTCAATTGCACGGGGTTCTTTGGGCTTGATGCGAAGAAGAGTTGGGTTGTGTTGAGTGCCTCGCTTGGTGGAAGGGCCTTTCCATCTGGCGGGTCATTCTTACATGTACGGCCAAATTGGTGCATCCCTGCAGGGTTAAATCTTCTCGAGAAGCCGTGTTGTCCGCGGTTATGGATGACTTGGTGAAAGTGCTGGCTAACAAGTACTCAGACAACTTACACTTAACGATGATAACTTGACTAGTAATATAGATTACCTCCACCATAAAAATGAATGTCACCTTAATCAACAGTGTGAGTTTCCTTGGGTTGCTTCCTTAGTAGGGGGTAACACTGGATGGGTATTGTTTGGTGAGTAGTTATAGTTGGTTTTGTCGCGCTATCTTATCCCTTTCTTTTAGCCGGATGTTGTAGCGCGTCTCTGTAGTTAGTTAGTGCAGCCCGCTGCCGCTTCGTTTCAATAATCCCTTCCTTTCCGTTGTACCCAAAGTATTTGTATCTTGTGATGATTGGTTACGCTGGTATCTTGTGAGTATGGTTTATCCACTTGCCAGTACTTAATAGTACTGACCCACGAATCCATTTCGTGGCTGCATATTCCACATTGCAGTCAACAGGTTTGAAGTCTGACGACGTTAGCTTGGGAATCCCTCCGGCTTGGCCTGGGCAAGGATTGGACGCCATCGGTTATCTTCAGGACTCTTAGTCCAATTTGTATCTTGTCCGTAGTCGGACACTATGTTGTTTCTTCCGCTGTCATTTGGATCTTTGTATTGTATCAGCTGTATCCTTGACTCGTTTGAGTCGTCTTGTATATATCTTTTCTGATGTTGTTGCGGAATATTCGTGAACTGTTGTAATGTTATCACAAGTGGCAACCTGGAATCGGTTATTATGTGGATTTTGGCGGAAATGCTGAAATCTGCATAGTGCCCGATCCCGGGGCGTCACAAATGGTATCAGAGCATGGTTTTCGATTCCCGATGATGTTTCGATACGAATGGTTATCGAAGCAACGGGTCCGCAAGGCCTGTAGCATAACCTCGCTAACGGTCGTTGTTTCTAGAGTGTCCAAAAACTATTTCTGCTAAACTATTTTGGAAACATCTCAATAGGATTCTTGTTTTCTCCTTATCTCTATTCTATTTCTCCTCTCATCTTATTTGTTTTGGAGTCTCTCTTCCTCTCAATCTTTCAAAGTTTTAGGATCCTACGTGGGTGGACGTTTTCTGAGCCTTTAACCTAATAGGTTCGATCATCCGAAGATTCCTGGTGGGAGAACATCGTCGTCACTCCGAGCAAGAATCTCTTGTTAGTGGTGTCGAGAAGTTTTGTTACTGGTGTCGAGGAGATCAACTGGAAGCATGAAGAATCGATAGTCGAACTTCTTTCCCCTCCCGGGTTAGTGGGTGGATTGCGAGGGCGCAATCCCTTGTTAGTGGTGTCATCTGTAACACCCGGGGGATTTTCCCCCAACTAGAATTGTTTGCTTTTCCTTTCTCATGGCATTGCATCACATGCATCATTTGCACCTCTGTTTGCAAAAAAAAAACCAATTCAAAATTCAAACCAATTGAAATTTCAAAACCAATTTTCCAAATTTCAAAATGCACCTTTGTTCTCAAATCAAATTGTTTTCAATAACATCTCAATTTGTTCCACCAAACTTGAATTTATAAATAATTCAATTGTTCAAAGTTGAAATAAATCCATCAGTGTGAAATTCCCTCAAATTCTTTCCAATTTCAAAACAGTAACCAATATTCAAAATTTGGAGAAATAAAAGTTGGTGCACCTGGGCATTTCAGTTGCCAAGCGCAAAGAAATTGTTTTCATAATTTTTGGAGTTTCAAAACCCCCTCAAATTCTTTCTCATCTCTCTTTCTTTTAAAAAAAAAGGGGAAAAAGAAAAAGAATAAAAGACCAGCTGGGGGAGGCAGGCCTGTTAAGGCCCACCTACCACCCCAGCGATCCAGCCCACCCCAGCCCTTCTCCTTCCTTCGTCCGTACAGGCACGAGGAGGACGTGCCCCCCTCATGTCGCTTTCCAGCAGGGCACCACCCACCTGCTCCCCTCTCCTCCCCCCTTATAGCTGCCCCTTTTGCCCCCTCCAAACCCTAGCCTCTCCCCCTCCTTCTTCCTTCACCGCCGCCGCCCTCCTCTCTTTTCCTTCTGCTTCCTTTCCCTCCCTTCTCTGAAATTTCTGAACCAGAAAAGAACCTCTCCATGGCCTCGTCTTGGAGCTCTGCGCGCCGTCGCTGTGTTCGTCGTCGGGCCCTGTTCTCTGCGGGAATGGAGACGGGGCACCTCCCTTGTCGCCTTCATCTCCTTGGCCAGCGCGGGGAGGCATCAGGGGCGCCACGCCATCGCCGTTTGCCGCCGAGTTCTTCAGGCCGGCGTCAGAGTTCGTCGCCCCGAGAGCAGCGTGCGCCCACCTCGCCTTCTCCTCCAACCGCGGTGCCTCTCCGAGCCCTCGCGGTGAGCCTCCGCCTCCTGGACCTCTCCTCCTCCTTCCCTTTGCTCTGGTGCGAGCCTTCGAGCCGCACGGTCACCCGCTGCCCCGATCTGGTCATCTCCGGCCGCACCTTTTCTGTCCCCGTCGAGTTCCGTTCGGAAGTCTGAAACTTTGTTCAGTAAAAGTTCAGTTAACGCGCGAAAGTAATATTTTAAATCTGCAGATCTGTTAGTAGTCACAAAGATTCGAATAGCCTAGTGGCTAGCGCCCTTATTCCGCACGCTGGGAGGCGCGGGTTCGAGCCCCCGGGGAGGCAAAGCCTCCCCTTTTCTTCCTTTTTCCGTGCGCAGGGTGGTGACCCCACCCGTCATCGACCCTGGCAGTCCACCCAGCACGCCCACACGCCACGCTGGTGCCAGCAGGGCACTGACCCCACGGGTCAGCGACCCAGTGCCAAGCTGCACTGCGTGACAGAAAAACCTTAGGGGCTTTTCTGAAGGTTTCCATTTTTCTTTTAAGTCCTCAGAAATAACAGATTGGCCCCTGTAATTCAAATGCTTATAAATAATTCATACAAACTCCAAACTTAAATTGTAAAATATGTTTTCCATGCAAAATTGAACAAGCTTTCCAAATATAAACTTTGTTTCCTGTTTTGAATAATTAAACTTGCTTAAATAATTTAAATCTTGTTTAATTCATTTAAAATTGCTAAATTAATAACTTGGTCAAACTAAATTCTTTTTGAACATGTAAAATATGTTTTCCATCCCATTTTTCATGAACTTTGCAAATATCAACTTTGTTTTCTGTTTAAATAATTTAAATTGCTGAAAACAACTATTTCTTATTTAGTGCATTTAAATTGCCAATTTAATAACTTGCTCAATTCAAAACCAAATTCCACATATCAGATATGTTTTCCAACCAGAAAAATGCAAGGAATATTAATATGCCATCCATGTTCATGTTTGCACCTTGCATTTTGCATTTTGCTAGGGTTATGCATGTTCACCTAAATAACAAACATGGAATGTGTTGGGGTGCTCAATTAAATTGGTCCCTATTCCATTTAATTTGGTTTAGCTCATCTATTATTTGTTTTCCATGCTAAACAACATTTAATATTGATGGTTAGATAAATAACTTAAACCTTCCTAATTAAATGTTGGGCTTTTGTCTCAACTTAAATTGGTTAAGTTGCATCCCCGCATGTCATGCATCCATATCTTGATCATGCTGGATCTTTTGCCGTAGAAGTAATTGTTGCATCCGGTGTTTGTTCTAGTTCGTTGCTTCTTCGCGAATAGGACGTTGAGATGATGTGAGCAACGACAAGTTCTGCGGATGTACCTCTACTTGCTGGATTCCAGGCAAGTATACTCACTTGCTACCTATGGCTGCCTTTCATCACTTGTTACCGATTCTTCCCGTTGCCTTTATTCTAGCCTTATGATTCGATGCTTGTGTCTCGATCCTATCATATGTTTACCTTGCAACCATGATATAGCCTCCCTTCCACTTCCTATTACCTGTTGTTTGTTTACCCCGTTGGCCCTCGTGTCGTAGTTGCATGCTTAGGTTTGTTTGCGCTCGAGTCCTGTTGTCCTTTGTCCTATCACCTGTTTAGTCGATAGTTGGGTTTTCAATTCAATCAACAACATGTTAATGTTTTGGGTAATATTAATTTGATGATAAGGCACCGGCAGGAGGCCCGGCGTGGATTTGAGGCCTGCTAGTGTCGACCTTAATTTGGAAAAGGGTCTTGTCCTCCGATCCATGATGAGCGCGCTAACCGCATGTGGGAAGCGAGTATGGGCGCCCCCCGCAACTTTGATTCGATTCGCATCTCGTCCAAATCGCCTCATTTAGTTCGGGTTTTCCATTTGCCGCATGCATATGCAGGTGCGAACCCTTGGCGCCAGGGTGGAACTTTTGTAGTCGGCATTTAGGGAGACACGTTCTTAGAGTGCTATGAGGGTCCCTTTTTTTTCGTGGGGCTTGATTAGCCGTGTGCTCAATTGCACGGGGTTCTTTGGGCTTGATGCGATGAAGAGTTGGGTTGTGTTGAGTGCCTCGCTTGGTGGAAGGGCCTTTCCATCTGGCGGGTCATTCTTACGTGTACGGCCAAATTGGTGCATCCCTGCAGGGTTAAATCTTCTCAAGAAGCCGTGTTGTCCGCGGTTATGGATGACTTGGTGAAAGTGCTGGCTAACAAGTACTCAAACAACTTACACTTAACGATGATAACTTGACTAGTAATATAGATTACCTCCACCATAAAAATGAATGTCACCTTAATCAACAGTGTGAGTTTCCTTGGGTTGCTTCCCTAGTAGGGGGTAACACTGGATGGGTATTGTTTGGTGAGTAGTTATAGTTGATTTTGTCGCGCTATCTTATCCCTTTCTTTTAGCCGGATGTTGTAGCGCGTCTCTGTATTTAGTTAGTGCAGCCCGCTGCCGCTTCGTTGCAATAATCCCTTCCTTTCCGTTGTACCCAAAGTATTTGTATCTTGTGATGATTGGTTACGCTGGTATCTTGTGAGTATGGTTTATCCACTTGCCAGTACTTAATAGTACTGACCCACGAATCCATTTCGTGGCTGCATATTCCACATTGCAGTCAACAGGTTTGAAGTCTGACGACGTCAGTTATCTTCAGGACTCTTAGTCCAATTTGTATCTTGTCCGTAGTCGGACACTATGTTGTTTCTTCTGCTGTCATTTGGATCTTTGTATTGTATCAGCTGTATCCTTGACTCGTTTGAGTCGTCTTGTATATATCTTTTCTGTTGTTGTTGCGGAATATTCGTGAACTGTTGTAATGTTATCACAAGTGGCAACCTGGAATCGGTTATTATGTGGATTTTGGCGGAAATGCTGAAATCTGCATAGTGCCCGATCCCGGGGCGTCACAGATATATCATGCATCTTTCCTTCAACACACGACGTACAAACGCAATATTTGGAAAAGGAAACATTTTCTTTTAGTCCGACAATAAGGCAACCTCTGTGAAGACTTTGCAAAGTTCTCATGTTGACATGGGATAAGCGGCGATGCCACAACCACCCGCATGTCCGCCTTTCCTAAAAGACACATTGCTTGAGAGTTGGTAGACTTCTAAAAGTCCACCACAAACAACTCATTTTCAACATGTCCTACGTATGCGACATCAAGAGTCTTGCTCCTCAAAAGGACCACAATATCAGGATCAAAGAAGACGGAGAAACCCATCTTCCCTAACGAACAGACTGAAAGTAAATTGTAATGGATTTTCCTCAATAATATTTGCATGATCACACGAAGAAGTAGAGGTGCTAGGGTTGTTAAGTTGATTAAGTTGAGTTTGAGGTTGTTCATGCAACTCTTTAAGGGATGAGTGTTGGCTCTCCAAAGCTTTGTGAGCCTTGGTTAGGTTTTCAAACTCCTCGGTTAGTTTACCATGACCAACACCAAAATCAACCTTATCCTTTTTTATCCTTTTTATATTTAGCAATTGCAAGGTCACGTTACTTAGTGATGTTAGAAACAAGTTCATTATGTGTTTCTTCAATAGATTCAAGTTCCTCCTCAAGAGAAACTCTACCATCATGCTCTTCCTCAAGAGTCATAGTGAGGGATGCAATTTCATCCGCATCCCTTCTTTCAACCTCACCTTTCTTATCAAGAGCTTCTTGGGCCTCTCCCAATTGGCTCATGAGATGTTCGAAGTACTTCTTGGTCTCCCCTTGCATGTTAGACATAAAACGTTCCAAAGAGAGAATTTCGTCTTCTACTCTAAGACTAGCAAGATTTTCTAGTTCACTTGGGGTCTTAGAGTTGGGAGAAGGTGATACCTCCGAGGCCTTAGCCATGAAGCACTTGGAATTTGGGTGAGGATGATTTTCATTGGGAGATTCAAAGAGATATGAAGACGATGGAGTAGAAGCAATAGCTAGAGAGGCCACTTCACCTATGGTTTCTTCTTCTTTATCACTCTCGGAATCATACTCCTCTTGAGTCACTAGCACAAACTTGGTGGGAGACTTCTTGTTGAAGGGTTTCTTCTTGAAATGAGGTTTCTTGTACTCAACCTTGGACTTGTCCTTGCGAATGAGCTTGCCACTATGGAGTTCTCTATTTTCATAGGGATACTCCGCAATGAAGTGGTGCTTATCTTGACAATTGAAGCAAGACCTCACTTTTTGAGCCACATCATTGCCATAGCGAGACTTGGTCTTCTCCTCAACATATTGCTTGGCCTTGGTAGGATTCCTCCAAAACTTTTGCACGGTGAGAGCAATGATATCCTTGAGCACGGGATCATACTCTTGATCCTTCAATGGAGCCAACACCTCATTGCCTTCTTCTTCAAACGCAACCTCTCTTGACACAACCTTGGCCTTCAAAGCAACCGATGCCCTTTGTGCATTCCTATGGCCCTAGCACGGTTGTCAAGAGCATTCTGGGTTTGCACTTGATAGGAGCACATTTCTTGCATAACTTGAGTTGAGGTCATAGAAGGGAAATCATTTCTTCCTTGAATGATCTTCAAGTCTACGGGCTCAAATGGCATTAGGGCAATCATGTACTTCCTCTTGATCCAAGCATCATCAATGTACTTGGCACCAACATTGGAGAACGCGGTGGCAAGAGTCTTGAGTCTTCGATACATGTCTTCATGGTTCTCTCCATCATGCAAATAGAACCCTTCGGCCTCATTGGTCAAGGCATCATACCTATTCCTTTGCATGCTCTCATTGCCCAGAAACATGATGACAAGAGCGTCCCATGTTTCCTTGGCGGTGGAATATTGTTGAAGATGCGGCATGTGATTAGGACCCATGGCTTGTTAAAGAATAGACAAGGCGGTGTAGTTGAGTTGACAATCTACATCTTCTCTTCTTGTCAAGTTCTTGGGGTCATGAGGCTTGTATCCATCACGAGTGACCCTCCAAACCACTATACAAGAAGAGTTCAAGTGAGTCTCCATGTAATATTTCCATTCATGAAAAGAAAAGGCATTAATTTTAGGTGGATCTCCTCTAGGGATTATATGAGGATGTGGGACGGGAGGATCGGGAGAATAGTGTCCTTTGACGGAGTGAAATTCTCCCTCTCCTTCCGTACCCTTCTCGGTGGAGTTTTCGGCGGAAGCATTTTTAGATGGATCACCATCTACCCCTTTCTTGGCGCCCTCCGGAGATTCTTCCGTAGGAGATGAGCCGGTGACCTCCGGTCCTTTGGCTTTCAAGAGTTCCATCAAGACTTGACGCAACTCATCGATTTTGGTGTCTATGGATGAGGTCAATGAATTTTTCAATTCATTGAGATCATCCATAGATACTGGCACCACGGAACCTTCGGTATCCGTCTCATTAACCATACTCAAGCTCTTACGAGGTTAAGCCCAATACAAGAGTCGAGGCTTCGATACCAATTGGAAGTATAGTATGGGCATGTAAAGGGGGTGTGAATAGGTGCTACGACCAATTTTAATTTTTCTTCACAATTAAGCTTGACACAAAGGTATATATTCTAGATAGTGAAACTAAGGTGAATTTACCTATATGACAAGGATAGCAACTAATGCAACTAGTACAACAATAAATGCAACAAGTACATGTGAGTAAAAGATAAGGGAACGAGATAACCGGTAGGAAGCACGCGGAGACACGATGTATTCCCGAGTTCCTCCTTGTTAAGGGAGTACGTCTCGTTGGAGGGGTGTGAGCTCGCCACGAAGGCCTACTGAACACCACAAAGGCCTCACCCTATTCTCTGATGAACCCCGCCACAAAGGCCTAGTCCACCTTCCACTATTGATCCCCTTTGAGGCGGGAATCGAATCCTTTACAAACAAGCTTGGGGCACACACCCACAACCAAATTGGGGGCTCCCAACAATCACAAATCACCAAGAGTAGCAAGAAGCCTAGGTTCTCCACAAGAGTAAACCCTAGGCAAAGATCCCTCAAGCTAATGAGGGGGAAATAGAAATCCGGTTGGTGAAGATGTAGATCCGGGGCTTCTCCTTCAATGCTCCAAGTTTCAACAAGTTTGGATGGAGGAGATGGGAGATCTAGCTTGGTGGTTGAGCTCAATCAATGGGGACATTAATTCTGGACGAGCTACCCCTTGGGGAAGAAGGGGAGCATATATTTATAGCTCCACCAAGAAACTAGCCGTTTTCTGCGCAGTCGACGTGCAATCCGGAATAATTCTGGATTGCAACAGAGAGATTTGCGGTCATGTTGAAATCCATACGGAATGGTCCGGAATAATTCTTCTTGAGGCCAGAAAAACGTCCGTTGACCTTTTATCTTCTTCACAATTTCTTTGACACCGTTTATGTGCTGATAATGATTATAACCTTTCAACAAATAGCACACACAGTTAAAAACTCATTTATGTTGTTAACAAACACACAAAACATAGAGATATAAAAAATGCACTTTCAGAAGGCCCCACCCCCTAGAGGGCGAAGAGACCCAAGGTCGTGCTCTCTGACGCGCAGAGGACCCTGGAGTCGGCGAAGAGGGCTGGTCGGAGGGCGCGGGTCAAGGCCGCCGCCTATGCCGAACCGCAGGCCAGAGAGGACGCGGTGGTCAGGGACGCCAGGATTGGCCTGGCTGCTGCGCAAGCAGCCATGATTATGATGGGCATGCAGGCCGGTGCCCCCATGTTCCTTCCCCACGGTCCCGCCGCGTGCTCCAACGCCTCGGCGGCCCAGCCAAGCACAGTTCCGGACATGGCATCGCCTGCTATTGCGCCGACGTACGGTTTCTTGCCGGGACGTACGAAGTTGGCGCCCATCGAGGTGCCGGACGTGGCCGAGTCCACGCCGCCGGCCCCTAGGGCCCCTTTCGACCTCAACACTGCGCCGCTGTCAAGCGTGTCCACCACGCCCGTGAGCAAGGGAGCCCGCGCAATCCCTCCGACCAACTTTCCTACCGCCCGCAACCTGTTCGACGAAATGCTATCGCGGACCCAAGGCCTTACCAGCGAGGACGGAGACGCCTACTTGACGGACATGATCAATGAGGGCAGCCAGGCAGAGTACGGCGTGGAGGGGGACGAGGCTCAGGGTGAGAACATCGGCAACATGCCATTGTTCATGGACGAGCTGACCCAGCAATCTTTGGCGGCAAAGAAGAGTCGTCCAAGAGGCATCGGGTACACCGAAGTGGAGGACTTGTGCCTCTGGGACACCTGGACGGAGGTGGGACAGAACACGATCGTCGGGGCCGAGATGAAGGGGAATGAGTACTGGGGACGGATGTACAAGAACTACCATCAAAGGGCACCACTCCCGCCCTACTCCATGTTCAACACAGTCGGAGATGTCCATTTAAAAAAGGTTCTGACTCATCTCGGCCGAGTGCAGCAAGTTCAGCGGGTCCTTCGAGGCGCGGCGGCCCGGCCGTAAAGTGGGCATGGCGTCGCAGACTTGGTGAGTCCCTTGTTCATGCGTGCCATTGTCGGAGTCCACTTGTCCCTTGCTACATGGTTTCCACTTGTCCCATATTTTTGTAGGCGTTCCATGCGTTGGAGGTGTTCAAGGCCGATCATGGGGGCCGGTCCTTCAGCTTCGCCCATTGCTACAGCGTGCTCAAGGACAACCAAAAGTGGAAGGAGGTCCACAACCTCCTCAAGAAAGGCCGGTGACAGCTGCCGGTCCCTGGGATGACTCCCGACAACGGAGGCGACACGACAACGGAAAGGCCAAGGGACCGGACCAACTCGAAGCGCGACGCCACGACAACCACACTGCAAGAGACCCTCAAGGGCTTCATCACCCAGAAGGACAAGACCAGCGAGAAGAAGGACGAGAGGGAGGAGAAGAAGCGCCGGGAGCGAGAGGAGATGACAGAGAATTTCTTCATCGTCCAATCCAAGAAGCTGGAGATAGAGAGGAGAACGCGAGGATAAGGTCCAAGAAAGCCAAGACAAGGGCTAAGGAGGCCGAGATCAAGCAGACGGAGCTCGAGATCAAGAAGAAGGAGACCGAGCTCGCGCTGGCCGCCCAAGAAGCCCAGGCCACGGCCATGGACTGAGCTCGTTGACCCCGGGGAAGAAGGCCTACTTCGAGAGGAAGCAACAACGGTACATGGACGGTGATGACTGAACCATGTCCTCGTGCCCTTTTGTATGCCGGCCGTCATGGGCTGAACCGTGGCCAGCATGACCTGAAACGTGGCCGGCCTGGCCTAACATGGCCTGTAAAGCCATGGCCCGTTCTTGTAATATTCTTTTGCCACCAAAGAGCAGTCCCGTAAGTGCACTGCCCAGTAACGGACGGATAGTGGCCCGGACGACTGCTTATACGGAAAAAGGGACCCTCGCCTAAATGTGCTTACGTGAAGTTTCACTCGACGCCTCGCGCGTGCGCGCACCCCGTTGCATTGCATCATCCACCCCCCATCACTCTCGACTACTTCCCCAACGACGATTTCTTCCTCGACCTTGGCAACCTCTTCATCGACGTCATGACCGACAATATGGACAACAACAACAGCGGTGTCGCTGCCGCTGTATCGTACGTATCTCTATTCCATCTGTATGAGATATTACTGCAATTCATATGTCTAGTTCTTGCTATATATATTGGATCGGTCTGTCTACTGTACTAGACCTAGATTTTGCATGATTACTATATTTTCTACCGTCGTAGTTATACGCGCGAGTGTTTATTTTTTAGCAGATCGCTCCCGATTTCTCTCGACCACACGCGCGGGATCCGCACACTGCTGCCGGCTTGGTTTCGGACGGAACAGAAGGAAGGGTCCCCGTCGCGTCACCACCACGTACGTCCGGCGAAAGAAAGCAGCAAAACCTCGGCACCCCGTTGCATCCATCATCCGTCTCCCAGCACTCTCCTGGATGCTGTAATAAAGATGCAAGCTGGCGTCACAGGAGCGAGCAGCTGGCGCCTGGCGGCACGACCCACCTGCGTCAGACTAGTCACAATGGGGAGTATCATATACTAGTATCATGCATATGATACTAGTTTATGTTACCACTTCCCCAATGCATAGTAACATATCTGTGGTATCATATACTACTTTATTTATTAGCTTATAGACTCATCTTGTCTTGAAAAGCGTTATGTTACGGTATCTACGTATGATACCACTAACACCTCTCTCCTCATTAAATGACTGCCACATCATCTTTCTTGCCTATGTGGCACTTATGATACCACCTATGTTACTCCCATTGTGCCTAGTCTCAGTGCGGCACGCATGCACAACGCACCTGCCTGCCGACTAACGCACGCGCCGCCGCGTCGGCCTACACCTGTTCCGACGGCTGTTATCTTGTACAGTGTGTGTACCGTCCTATCTGTCGATCGTTCTGGAGAAAAATGGTCGCTTGGTGCCTTGGTGGGAACAGACAGAGAGTCGAGGGGGGGCAAAAAAAAAAAAAAAGCGCGCCGCATAAATGCTTCAACCGGACTTCACTGAAGGAACAGAAAAATTGCTTAAACTGAATCTCGCCGACATACGGGCACCGGGACCCTACCATCAATGGACTGTGCCAGCTGCCAAATTTCCTCCATCTCTTTGTTTGCCACAAGAACATGTCGACACTTGGTACCGAATTCTAGTTCTAGGTGACAGGGCTGGAACTGCTGACACCGGCCGTTCCTCGTCGAACTGAACCCAGACGGATGTCAACCTGAAGTGCCAAAGAAACATGGGCCAGCTATATGCCTAGTTTTGTACAGTACATAATCTGCTTTTGCCCTGTAAAGTTGCACCTGATCCATGCCTGAGGGGCTTAATATTCCTGTAAATTCAACTCTGTTTGAATAAAGTGTGGGAATCTCAACAACAAAAAATCTGTCGACCCGACAATCCAAAATCAGTTTTAGGTCCTCTAAATAAATATGAATTTTAGTTCAATTTGGACGCGAAGACATCGTAGAACCATCAATTAATCGACTTAACCTGAATTATATTTGTTAATATGTTTCTAAATAGATGTTGAATTGAGCCCGAGGTCTCTCTTGGTGCACTTGGACAATTCAGTTTAAGTAACGTGTTGTGATGAGCAATATTCGTCGTTTTAGATGAAATCTTTTGTGAAAGTTACATTTATAATGTGATGCTTATATCACTTGATGTGTATGCTAAATTCTTATCGTGCATGGGAACTTTTTCACGCATTTGCGGTTTGCCTAGGCTTTCGACAAATTGCTAGGTCGGTCACCGCGAGCAATCGATAGTACATATGATCATCAGATCCTTTTTTTATGCCTTGAGCGTATGTGACCGGCCCAGGGAGAGTGTTGTTTTTTTATTGTACATATTTCTTTCCTTTATATTTCATTTTCTGGTTTTCTTTTCGTATTTAATTCTTGTGTTTGAATGTTGAATAAAATGGTGATATAGAGAAAAAAATCGCTTACAAGGTTTTATTAAAATGTTCATAAGAAAAAAAATCTCGTTGTTCAAAAAACAATTTTTCGCAATGTTAAAAAAGTGCTTGTATGCACACAAAAAATGGTCATGCCGTACATGACAATTCTTGCTGATATTAAACAAATGTTGCTTATTGCACTATTTAAAAACTCTAATGGTTTTCAAAAACAAAAACAAAAATAAAAAGCGAAGAAAACAATAAATAGAATACTACAACCAAAAAAAATGAATAAAACATAATGGAAAAGGACAACTGAAAAACCAGGAAAGATTTTTTCATACGAGGGAGACAAGGAAAGTCCAACATATTTGTTTGAGAGTTTGAAAAAAAATCATATGAGAGGAAAACATGTCCATAGAAAAGTTTTCACTAATTAGAAAATAAAAGTATTCTATTATTATAACAAGTAATAAAAATGAAAAAATGAAAGAAAATACAAAAAATAAGAAACATGAAAAAGGTAAAAACAAAACACAAAAGAAAAAAAAGAAAAATCAAGAAAATGATAACATAATTTGCATTCGGCCCCTCCATACGGATAGCAAAGAAACTTTTGGGTGGTGTGGACGAACATGATAGCTCATGTGCCCATATGTACATGTAAACTTCCATTTCCCTTGTTATATTTCCAAATTTTTATTTCATGAACCAGTTCCTACTGAAATCTAAGAGAAACAATTGTATATAAAGACATAATGATCATATATAATAATTGAATCTTGCATGTGAAATAATAGAAACCATAATAGTTTAAGTTATCAGTGATTACTATAAGCAATTTTATTTCGCTAACAATTATAAATTATTTATTTATATCAATGTATTACTAAATTCACGATAACTTGAAAGACACATTTGATCAGTAAATAATGACCATGTCAGCTGTTCAATATATATTACAGAAATTTCTAAATATATTGTTACATGAACATATACTACACACCTCTGTTAAGATATTTGTTAGGTTGTATGCATTAAAATCTCTACCAAAACATTTAATATTGTTAAAAATAGAGAAGAACAATTACACAATAATATACATATATGATATATAATTCATTAACCGTAAGAACATGAGGATCCATGTCTTTCTATATTTCGCATTGAAAATAATTTTATCTTGTTAAGAAACATATTTCACAAAGGAAAAAACTTTTATATCTCAGATATATTTTGATGATATAAATTACAACTATATAATGGAAAAAATAAAAATAAATTGTATAGTTAACAATGCTAACCTAATTATACAACATATATTCGTTAACACCATAATATGGTGACAAAACGAAGAAACTATATAAATTCAGCGTGATTATATTTATTTAACTCTCGACGGGTCCAAAAATTAATTGGAACGACTCTGAGCTCTCCAAGTAAGTAAGAGGGTGAAACAACATATACATACCTAATGAGCCCAAATGGAGAAGGCAGTAGGAGTGTTAGCCGTAGATTCTAGTAGGTTGCTATCATGATGTCAAATTAGATTTGATGGTACTAGTCAAGCAAAATAAGTAAGTTGATTATGAGGTATATTAGTGATTCTAGGTATATTAGCCGTAGATTCTAGTAGGTTGCTATCATTGGGGAATTTTTCATCATTGTACATAGGTATTGGATGGTTCATTATGTTATTTTGTCGTTGCTTTATGCATAGTGTTGATTAACTAGTTCAAATAGATTTTTTATAAGTAGGTAAATAAATTTATTATGAATAGAAACGTTTCGATCATTATTTTGTGATCTTTTGGATTGTTGTTCTAATCGTGTTTTTTCTTTATTTTCTAGAGCTATGTCGCTTCTCAAAGATATATATGATGCGGAACACCGTGGTCACTATATGTCAGAGGATGATATTTTACCCATGTTGCACTTGAGGACCGATAAAATTGATAGTCCGCCGGAAGACGCCGAAGGGAAATTTTCAATGCACTACGACGAGAGGTACACCCCCCTACATCAGGCAAACCGGGATGCTTCCTTTCGTGAACTGTCGCACCCTGATTTCTAGGGGATACTCACCGTACGAACTGGATAGCAGATGCTTGGATTATGGGGCATAACTGCTCCCACGTCCCAGCTTCCTGGTAGGCCTGCGCTTATGCGCGACAACACAAGCCCTGCTATTCCATCGTCGATGTAAACTATCCACTAGAGATCAAAGGCACTTCCGTCGACGTACTTCAAACCATACACACATGGTACGTCAACGGCGTTTAACAAGTGATATCACAACAGATCTCTACGACACAAAAGATTGAAATAAGTTGCAAATGGCTCTCATTAGAGCAGAGATAGCAAATACAATCATTCAGAGGGCACATGCCCCAACAATACATCATTACAATACAGCGGAAGCATTCAACATGTCTGAGTACAGACAAGAACCAAATAGGCCTAAGAGGCCGGAAACAAACAGACGGAGCCCATCCACGAAGTCTCGGATCCTGCCCGGGTCCGCTATCTACTCGTCAGCAGTCTCGTCGTACTCCACGTAGTAGCCACCATGTAGATCCTCGGAAAACGTAGGTCTGCGGAAACCACAGCCCCAAAGGGGTCAGTACAACAACGTACTGGCAAGCAAGACTCACAGTTCACCAAAGTGTAACCCGTCAACACCAAGCACAGATGCTTTGGGTTCAACGGAAGGAAAGGGATATAAAAGATGCTGCAACTGGCTGCGCTAACCAACTACAGAGGTTCTATCATGTCCAACTATCAGAAAGGGGATAAGATCGAGGGTTGTAACCAACTGAAAGATAACTTCAAACAAACCCATCCTGGATCTCGCCCCTTATCCGAAGAAGCAATCCGAGGATAACTCACACAGTTGTAATAATGATGGTTCAAATTATTGTGTCAATAAGCCTATTACTAGTCAAGTTATTAATCATGGGGTGTAACATGTTTGATCATTATGTTTAAGTTGTCCTGAGTACTTGTTAGCCAGTACTTTCACCAAGTAATCCATAACCGCGGAAAACACGGCTTCTCGAGAAGATTATCCCTGCAGGGTTGCACCAATTTGGCCGTACACTCATGAATATCCCGCCAGATGGGAGATCACCCCACCAAGCGGGGCACTCAACACAACCAACCATTCTTCGCATCAAGCCCAAAGAACCTTGGGCGCACGGCTAATCAAGCCCCGAAGAAAAGGGACCCTCATAGCACTCTAAGACCGTGTCCCCCTATATGCCGACTACAAAAGTTCCACCCTGGCCTGGGCTCGCAAAAACATGCATGCGGCAAATGGAAAACACGAACTAAATGAGGCGATTTGGACGAGATGCGAATCAGGTCAAGTTGAGGGGGGCGCCCATACTCGCTTCCCAAATGCGGGTAGTGCGCTCATCATGGATCAGTAGACAAGACCCTTTTCCTATTAGGGTCGACACTAGCAGGCTCCAAAACCTCTCATGGGCCTCCTGCCGGTGCCTTATCATCAAGTTTATTATTAATAGTAACATTAGCATGATTGATTGATTAAACATCGAGCCCCCAGAACATAATAGAAATAGTAACTGAAAGTAACGGGTAACAGACTCGAGCAAAAACAACCTAGGCATGCTAGTAAGACACGGGCTCAAACAATGGGTTGTAGGAAGGGAGATGAGGCAATATAAGGGTTAAGGGATTCATGTGATAGGTTCGTAACAGAACAACTACTACTAAGGCTAGCAGAAAAGAACAACGGGAAGTATCGGTAACCAATGTTGAAAGGAACACAGTGGTTCATGTGAGTGATAACTTGCCTGCAAAACCCAGTAGCCTGGTACTGAGCTAAACTCCTTAGACGGGGTGTCGTAAGTATCGTCGGTCTCAACGTCGTCGTGTATCCGAGAAGAAGCAAACAAACATTGCAGAAAGATAAGCAATCATTATCATGGCATAGTGCACAATCAAACATGATGCATGACAAGTTTAATAGTTGCATCAAAGTAACTAGTTGACAAGGTAGAACAATTTAAATGGACCCATGTGCAAGGGTTGCACATGGAAAGATCCATTGAAAATAAGTAGAAACAATGATTCAACATTAGTTATTAGGTGAGAGTTGTTAGCATGATGCATGCATGATGATGATAACAAAATAACAACAAATAACAAGAGTGGAATCAATTGAAAAGGAATAGAACAAGTTTGGAAAACATTGATTAGGTTTGGAAGCTTTTGGTTACTTAAACATGGCACACAAGTAAATGTTGTTATCACCAATTTAAAGTGTGCAAAACAATTTACAAATTTTATATTTGGAAAGGTTATCAAATTTTAGTTGGATTACATGTTTCACAATTTGAAATTGGACTTTGGATTATTTAGTTATGAATTAAACAATATTAAACAATTTTTAATTGCATTAAACAAGAATTAAATGGTTTAGGCAATTTTAATTATTCAAAACAGAAAACAAAATTTATATTTGAATAGGTTATTCAAAAAGGGGTGAAAAACATATTTTATTTGACTTATTTGGAAAAGGTATGAATTAGTTATGAATTATTACAAATTACATTTGAATTATTCAAATTTGAAATTTAAAAGGATTTTGAAAACTCAAAACAGAACACAAATTGATTATTTGGAAAGATTATGAAATTTGGAGCAGTAAACATATATAACTTTTATTTGTTGGGTTTACAGATTAAAAGATATTAAGGTTTAAAGTTTAAGTGTTAAAACTGTTATTTAAAATGATTTGGAAAATAAAAACAGAACAAGTTCACCGTGCTGCTAGCCAGCACTAGCCACTGCAGCGTGGGCCTGGGCCAACGTGGCCCACGCAGCTGCACGCGTGGCAACCAGAGTGACTGACGGGTGGGGCACAGTGTGGGGCGCGCAGAGGACAAAAATTGGGGAGGCATTGCCTCCCCTGGGATTCGATCCCGCAACCGATGGGGCGAGCGAGAGCGTGTGTGGCCAGTTGGGCTGGATTCAGATTCGTGCTAGAAAGCAGTAGCGAGGGGAGTTAAGGTGCTATTTGCGCTAACTGAACTTTTTGGGTTCAGGTTCAGGTCGCTGCTACCCATCTCGACGGGAAACAGATGCATGCCAGCTCGCGGCCGTTGCGCGCGGCGGCTCGCTGCGGCGCGGTGGCCGGCCGTTCTGTGGTGCTTCCGTGCAGCGTGAGTGTGAGGCGGGCGAGAGGGATAGGGCGAGGGAACGAGGAACAGGGGCTCACCTCGGGTGGTCTCGCTGTAGTCGTTCAGGCGGCGGGGCAGAAAAAACGGCGGCTTCTCCGGCACGGCGCGGTCGCCGCAGCCCCTCCCAGCAAACGGCGAAGAGCCGAGGTGGGAGCTGGGAGGTTCCCGTTTCCATTCCCGCTCGCGGTGCACCTCGAGGTGGCCGGTGATGGCAAGGGCTAGAGGAGGAAGGTAGCGGTTCGGTGTGGTGATTTCGGTGAGGTTCAGATAGGTTCAGACAAAGAGGAAAATAGCAGAGAGGAGGGGAGCTAGATAGGACGGCGGCGATGGGAAGGAACTAGGGCCTAGGGTTCACGAGGTGGTCTCGGGAGGGGTAGATATAGGGGATAGGGCCATGGTACGGCAGCCATCGCAGCTATGGAGGTGGGATCGTATGGTTCAGAGGGAAACGTACAGGTGACATCACCTGTGGGGAAGAAGACAGCGACAGCATGAGGGTTACTGGGCCAGGTGGGTTAGATGGGCTGGGTGTGTTAGTTAGCTGCTGCTCCTCTCTTTTGCATTTTTATTTTTGTTTTACTGTTTTTTTTTGTGGCCTTAGCTTTAGGAAGAAAACATTAGGGTTTAGATTAGAGAAAAATTTGAAAAAATTTAGGATAAGTTCCTTAGGCCAAAAGCAACCCTTTGGTAATTTTCATTCTTCAAAATGTTAACATTTGGTTGATTTTTGAAATTAGAACCAAATTTGAGTGAAATTGTTAATATTAATGAACATTAATAAAATCAACCAATTAAATAGGGTAACCCCTAAGGTATTTAGACAAATTGAAATGATTTGTTTTGGCATCAACATAAATTCAAAATGGTTCTGTTTTGGTGCTTTATTTGGAATATAAACCAAATTAGATTATTTTGAATAATTAAAATGTTTATTAAGTCAACACTTTAATAGAATGACCCAAGTGATTTAATTGGAAACAAAAGATCATAAATGCTTTGGGTTATTATTTTTATACTTTCACATTGGGTTCTGTTTGGAACACATGGTTTGAATTTGGAATATTTTGTTAATTAATATAGAAAACAACAACTTAATAGGGTGGACCCTATTATTAATGTGATTAAGGTGAGTTGATTGGTTTGGAGATTTTCATAATTCCAAAGAAGGTGCTGTTGATGTTTTGCTTTGAATTTGAAACCAATTTGGAATTAATTAGTGAAAATAAAGGCACCATTTTATTAGTTGATCAACATGGAATAAAATGGAACAATTTGGTTGTTTTCATTTGAAATAACATTTTGGAAATTGTAACATCACAAGGATGAAACAAAAGGTTTGAATTTTGGTTTGGAATTCAAATAGAAAACAAAGGAAAACAACTGTAAACAGTTGGAAAACAAATGACAACAGAGGATAACAAATGCAATCAACATGATGCCATGATGCAAAACATAAAATAACAGATAGCAAACATTCTAAAGGCTATTTTTCAGACTTGGGATGTTACAAAACGCCCCCCCTTGAAGGAATCGCGCCCCGAGATTCCTACTGAGAAAAGAAAAGGTCCGGAAACTTCTTGGGAAAAATCCTCTTGAGCTGTGACACGTGAAACACATCGTGCACATTGGATAGACGTCAGGGAATTAGCAAACCACCGGAACATTTTCAAGTAAAGGGGAGAGATTTTGCACCAAGGGTGTATAGCTGAATGGATTTTGATTCATTTGGAGAATAGATTATCTGGCTAGAATGGTGGAACAGAGTTATTGACATCAATGCAACACCAAGAATAATCATCAATGTCAGAATCATCAACATGAGAGTAACGAGGAATATGTGGCCTCCCATTAGAATTGGATTGTTCCTACTTATCTTGGAAGTCAACATTTGATATCCCGGGGAGTGAACAGAGTTTTGATTGCTTAGTGAAACCAGAATTTGGGTTGTATGTTTTGGAAAAGATTGTTGACACAAAGGAATGTGATGCTCCGGTCTGAAACAACACTTTAGCTGGATAAGAGTTTACGAGGAAGTTTTGATTAGACGCCGGTAGAAAAATTGAATTGGAAAACAACAACAAGATTTGAACGGACGAAAAGGATGTTGAGAAGAACAGGATATCAACATCGGGGAAAACGAGAACAAAACTCCTGAGGTACTACGGAAAAACCCATCCGGGCTTCTAAAGGATCAATATCTACTGCTTAAGGAATAGAGGATCTGCTTCCGGGGCCTATTTGCCACCGTTCTCAATCGTGAGTAGGCAACATGATAAATCATGTCACAACCACCTCCATTCCTATGGTCTAGTAGATATAACCATCCTAGAGAAACCAGAATTCGTGAAATCCTAACTTGAAAGTTTAGATGAGAAGGGAGAAATCAACGTTGCACTTCCTTACCAGAAAAGGGAGGGAGGGTGGGGAAAAGAAGAAAAAGAACAGAATTCCTACTCTCACGTTTCATTTTTCCTATATAGCTACAAAATAGTTTCTAGACTCAACTGCGACCAGTAAAAAGGTATCCTACAGGCAGACAGGCTCTGATACCATTTGTCGCACCCTGATTTCTAGGGGATACTCACCGTACGAACTGGATAGCAGATGCTTGGATTATGGGGCATAACTGCTCCCACGTCCCAGCTTCCTGGTAGGCCTGCGCTTATGCGCGACAACACAAGCCCTGCTATTCCATCGTCGATGTAAACTATCCACTAGAGATCAAAGGCACTTCCGTCGACGTACTTCAAACCATACACACATGGTACGTCAACGGCGTTTAACAAGTGATATCACAACAGATCTCTACGACACAAAAGATTGAAATAAGTTGCAAATGGCTCTCATTAGAGCAGAGATAGCAAATACAATCATTCAGAGGGCACATGCCCCAACAATACATCATTACAATACAGCGGAAGCATTCAACATGTCTGAGTACAGACAAGAACCAAATAGGCCTAAGAGGCCGGAAACAAACAGACGGAGCCCATCCACGAAGTCTCGGATCCTGCCCGGGTCCGCTATCTACTCGTCAGCAGTCTCGTCGTACTCCACGTAGTAGCCACCATGTAGATCCTCGGAAAACGTAGGTCTGCGGAAACCACAGCCCCAAAGGGGTCAGTACAACAACGTACTGGCAAGCAAGACTCACAGTTCACCAAAGTGTAACCCGTCAACACCAAGCACAGATGCTTTGGGTTCAACGGAAGGAAAGGGATATAAAAGATGCTGCAACTGGCTGCGCTAACCAACTACAGAGGTTCTATCATGTCCAACTATCAGAAAGGGGATAAGATCGAGGGTTGTAACCAACTGAAAGATAACTTCAAACAAACCCATCCTGGATCTCGCCCCTTATCCGAAGAAGCAATCCGAGGATAACTCACACAGTTGTAATAATGATGGTTCAAATTATTGTGTCAATAAGCCTATTACTAGTCAAGTTATTAATCATGGGGTGTAACATGTTTGATCATTATGTTTAAGTTGTCCTGAGTACTTGTTAGCCAGTACTTTCACCAAGTAATCCATAACCGCGGAAAACACGGCTTCTCGAGAAGATTATCCCTGCAGGGTTGCACCAATTTGGCCGTACACTCATGAATATCCCGCCAGATGGGAGATCACCCCACCAAGCGGGGCACTCAACACAACCAACCATTCTTCGCATCAAGCCCAAAGAACCTTGGGCGCACGGCTAATCAAGCCCCGAAGAAAAGGGACCCTCATAGCACTCTAAGACCGTGTCCCCCTATATGCCGACTACAAAAGTTCCACCCTGGCCTGGGCTCGCAAAAACATGCATGCGGCAAATGGAAAACACGAACTAAATGAGGCGATTTGGACGAGATGCGAATCAGGTCAAGTTGAGGGGGGCGCCCATACTCGCTTCCCAAATGCGGGTAGTGCGCTCATCATGGATCAGTAGACAAGACCCTTTTCCTATTAGGGTCGACACTAGCAGGCTCCAAAACCTCTCATGGGCCTCCTGCCGGTGCCTTATCATCAAGTTTATTATTAATAGTAACATTAGCATGATTGATTGATTAAACATCGAGCCCCCAGAACATAATAGAAATAGTAACTGAAAGTAACGGGTAACAGACTCGAGCAAAAACAACCTAGGCATGCTAGTAAGACACGGGCTCAAACAATGGGTTGTAGGAAGGGAGATGAGGCAATATAAGGGTTAAGGGATTCATGTGATAGGTTCGTAACAGAACAACTACTACTAAGGCTAGCAGAAAAGAACAACGGGAAGTATCGGTAACCAATGTTGAAAGGAACACAGTGGTTCATGTGAGTGATAACTTGCCTGCAAAACCCAGTAGCCTGGTACTGAGCTAAACTCCTTAGACGGGGTGTCGTAAGTATCGTCGGTCTCAACGTCGTCGTGTATCCGAGAAGAAGCAAACAAACATTGCAGAAAGATAAGCAATCATTATCATGGCATAGTGCACAATCAAACATGATGCATGACAAGTTTAATAGTTGCATCAAAGTAACTAGTTGACAAGGTAGAACAATTTAAATGGACCCATGTGCAAGGGTTGCACATGGAAAGATCCATTGAAAATAAGTAGAAACAATGATTCAACATTAGTTATTAGGTGAGAGTTGTTAGCATGATGCATGCATGATGATGATAACAAAATAACAACAAATAACAAGAGTGGAATCAATTGAAAAGGAATAGAACAAGTTTGGAAAACATTGATTAGGTTTGGAAGCTTTTGGTTACTTAAACATGGCACACAAGTAAATGTTGTTATCACCAATTTAAAGTGTGCAAAACAATTTACAAATTTTATATTTGGAAAGGTTATCAAATTTTAGTTGGATTACATGTTTCACAATTTGAAATTGGACTTTGGATTATTTAGTTATGAATTAAACAATATTAAACAATTTTTAATTGCATTAAACAAGAATTAAATGGTTTAGGCAATTTTAATTATTCAAAACAGAAAACAAAATTTATATTTGAATAGGTTATTCAAAAAGGGGTGAAAAACATATTTTATTTGACTTATTTGGAAAAGGTATGAATTAGTTATGAATTATTACAAATTACATTTGAATTATTCAAATTTGAAATTTAAAAGGATTTTGAAAACTCAAAACAGAACACAAATTGATTATTTGGAAAGATTATGAAATTTGGAGCAGTAAACATATATAACTTTTATTTGTTGGGTTTACAGATTAAAAGATATTAAGGTTTAAAGTTTAAGTGTTAAAACTGTTATTTAAAATGATTTGGAAAATAAAAACAGAACAAGTTCACCGTGCTGCTAGCCAGCACTAGCCACTGCAGCGTGGGCCTGGGCCAACGTGGCCCACGCAGCTGCACGCGTGGCAACCAGAGTGACTGACGGGTGGGGCACAGTGTGGGGCGCGCAGAGGACAAAAATTGGGGAGGCATTGCCTCCCCTGGGATTCGATCCCTCAACCGATGGGGCGAGCGAGAGCGTGTGTGGCCAGTTGGGCTGGATTCAGATTCGTGCTAGAAAGCAGTAGCGAGGGGAGTTAAGGTGCTATTTGCGCTAACTGAACTTTTTGGGTTCAGGTTCAGGTCGCTGCTACCCATCTCGACGGGAAACAGATGCATGCCAGCTCGCGGCCGTTGCGCGCGGCGGCTCGCTGCGGCGCGGTGGCCGGCCGTTCTGTGGTGCTTCCGTGCAGCGTGAGTGTGAGGCGGGCGAGAGGGATAGGGCGAGGGAACGAGGAACAGGGGCTCACCTCGGGTGGTCTCGCTGTAGTCGTTCAGGCGGCGGGGCAGAAAAAACGGCGGCTTCTCCGGCACGGCGCGGTCGCCGCAGCCCCTCCCAGCAAACGGCGAAGAGCCGAGGTGGGAGCTGGGAGGTTCCCGTTTCCATTCCCGCTCGCGGTGCACCTCGAGGTGGCCGGTGATGGCAAGGGCTAGAGGAGGAAGGTAGCGGTTCGGTGTGGTGATTTCGGTGAGGTTCAGATAGGTTCAGACAAAGAGGAAAATAGCAGAGAGGAGGGGAGCTAGATAGGACGGCGGCGATGGGAAGGAACTAGGGCCTAGGGTTCACGAGGTGGTCTCGGGAGGGGTAGATATAGGGGATAGGGCCATGGTACGGCAGCCATCGCAGCTATGGAGGTGGGATCGTATGGTTCAGAGGGAAACGTACAGGTGACATCACCTGTGGGGAAGAAGACAGCGACAGCATGAGGGTTACTGGGCCAGGTGGGTTAGATGGGCTGGGTGTGTTAGTTAGCTGCTGCTCCTCTCTTTTGCATTTTTATTTTTGTTTTACTGTTTTTTTTTTGTGGCCTTAGCTTTAGGAAGAAAACATTAGGGTTTAGATTAGAGAAAAATTTGAAAAAATTTAGGATAAGTTCCTTAGGCCAAAAGCAACCCTTTGGTAATTTTCATTCTTCAAAATGTTAACATTTGGTTGATTTTTGAAATTAGAACCAAATTTGAGTGAAATTGTTAATATTAATGAACATTAATAAAATCAACCAATTAAATAGGGTAACCCCTAAGGTATTTAGACAAATTGAAATGATTTGTTTTGGCATCAACATAAATTCAAAATGGTTCTGTTTTGGTGCTTTATTTGGAATATAAACCAAATTAGATTATTTTGAATAATTAAAATGTTTATTAAGTCAACACTTTAATAGAATGACCCAAGTGATTTAATTGGAAACAAAAGATCATAAATGCTTTGGGTTATTATTTTTATACTTTCACATTGGGTTCTGTTTGGAACACATGGTTTGAATTTGGAATATTTGGTTAATTAATATAGAAAACAACAACTTAATAGGGTGGACCCTATTATTAATGTGATTAAGGTGAGTTGATTGGTTTGGAGATTTTCATAATTCCAAAGAAGGTGCTGTTGATGTTTTGCTTTGAATTTGAAACCAATTTGGAATTAATTAGTGAAAATAAAGGCACCATTTTATTAGTTGATCAACATGGAATAAAATGGAACAATTTGGTTGTTTTCATTTGAAATAACATTTTGGAAATTGTAACATCACAAGGATGAAACAAAAGGTTTGAATTTTGGTTTGGAATTCAAATAGAAAACAAAGGAAAACAACTGTAAACAGTTGGAAAACAAATGACAACAGAGGATAACAAATGCAATCAACATGATGCCATGATGCAAAACATAAAATAACAGATAGCAAACATTCTAAAGGCTATTTTTCAGACTTGGGATGTTACATGAACATGCTCAAGAGTGGGACGCCCCAGTTCAACCCATGTGCCATCACCGCGCTGGTAGACTGGTGGCGGCCGGAGACGCACACCTTCCACCTGCCCTGCGGGGAGATGACCGTGACGTTGCAGGATGTTGCGACGATCACGACACTTCCCATAAGGGGGAAACCTGTTTGTTTTAGCACTGACAGTAAGGGATGGCATGCGGGAATGGTCTAATTTCTCGGGATAGAGCCGAGCATTCCGGGAAGACCCGCTGGTGCTACCTTTGGTTGGATAGATCGACATTTTGGGAGATGCCTAGATGATGCCGATAATGAGATTGTGCAGCGGCATGCCAGGGCCTACATGTGGTATGTCCTTTCCTGAGCTATATTTCCAGACGCCGGTGGCTCGATTGCGCCTTATATGTGGCTACAGGTGTTAGCCGTTTGGGACTACGGATTTAGCTGGGTTCTGCTGCACTGGCTTATCTGTATCGACAGGTAACCACTTTTCCATATCCCCATCCATTCTCAATTGATGTAATGAAATATGAACCTTGCTTGATTCTTTATGCAGCTAGATGATGCGTGCTGAAGGGGCAAAGTCCTACAGGTTAAGATCCAACAGGGTACAAACAAGGTTGATTGCAATATGGGTGGGTGCTTGGTGCTTCTCTTCGTATGGAGTTGGTAGTATTTCTCAATTGGGAGGCCAGTGTCTGATACCAATCTGGTTTGGGATGAGGGCCATGCTCTAGAGCGTCGAGCTACGTGGCTTCTGAGATGGTTAAAGGTGAACTGTGACTGGGGTAAGTACGAGCCTATATCTCGACTACACCAATCCGTTCGACACCATTACCGCTGACATGATAAGATTTTCATCCTAAATAGTTTAGAACACCACCTATTGGGCTCGGAATAACAATCTAAATTTGGTTTTCCGTAGGTTACCTGGGAGCCATACGTTCAGGATGCCTCCTTTGTCTTGAATCCAAAGTGTCTAGCTGATCAGCATCTTTGGCGGATGGAATGTCCGATGGTGTGTTTCTTTGCAGTGGAGTGGCATTTCCCAAATAGGGCAATTAGGCAATTTGTCTGTTGCAAAGGACCCCCCTATATGGACACCGAGGCGTCGTTGCACCAGTAAGTGATTCTCATAGTTCTCTTACATAGTGATCATTTTTTCAACTATACTAGTTCTCATATTTTTCTTACATAGTGATCATTGTTCTCAATTTGGAATGTAGACTGGACAAGAAACATGAGAGGTCCATGAAGGATTGGCCAAGGAAGTTTGACAAGTAGATCACCGAGTTTCTGCGCATTGTTGATGACTTGACTTGGGCTCATGACAATGGAGATGACACATTTGAAGAGGCTCCTCACAACACTGCTGCGTTCGACAAGTACCCTACTTGGCTAGAACCTAGGACTCGTCTGAAACTTCTCCCTCCTGATTTCAACACAGAAAATATCTACGATGCGGCAGAACCTGACAACATCGACTTGTCGAAGCTGGAGTACAACAAGAGCATCAGGGACAGCTGTCATCTGAAAGTAAAGTATGGGCACCTAGAGGGGGGGGGTGAATAGGTGATACGACAAATTTTAATTTTTGTTAAAGTTTAGGCTTGACACAAAGGTAAATTCTCTAGATAGTGCAACTAATGGTGAATTTACCTATATGGCAAGTCAAGCAATTAATGCAACTAGGACAACACTTAATACAACAAGTACTACAATAAAAGCTACAAGTACGAGTAAGTAAAGAGAAGGGAACGAGGTAACCGATGGAAGCACACGGAGACACGATGTATTCCCGAGTTCCTCCTTGTTAAGGGAGTACATCTCGTTGGAGGGGTGTGAGCTCGCCACAAAGGCCTACTCAAAGCCACAAAGGCCTCACCCTATTCTCCGATGAACTCCGCCACAAAGGCCTAGTTCACCTTCCACTATTGAACCCCTTTGAGGCAGGGATCGAGTCCTTTACAAAAAAGCTTGGGGCACACACCCACAACCAAATTGGGGGCTCCCAACTCTTCAAAAATCACCAAGAGTAGCAAGAAACCTAGGTTCTCCACAAGAGGAAACCCTAGGCAAGGATCCCTCAAGCTAATGAGGGGGAAATGGAAAACCGGTTGGTGAAGATGTAGATCCGGGGCTTCTCCTTCAATCCTCAAAGTTTCAACAAGTTTGGGTGGAGGAGGAGGGAGATCTAGCTTGGTGGGTGAGCTCAAACAATGGAGTCTTCAATGCTGGTGGAGCTAACCCTTGGGGAAGAAAGAGAGGGCCTATTTATAGCCCTCACTTAAAACTAGCCGTTTTTCTGCCCATTTGCGACCAGGCCAGAATGGCCCGGAATAATACCGGATCCCGGAATAATTCCGGATCAATCCGGATGCCAACAGAGATTTTCGCGTTGAGGTCGGAATGATTCCGGGATACTCCGGATTGGTCCGGAATGGCCCGGAATAATTCCGGATGGCAACAGAACATTTTCCCGTTATGGCCGGAATGGCCCGGAATAATTCCGGCTTCCGGAATCACCCAGAATATTCCGGATTCCAACTCAGCTTTTTCCCGTTGTGTCCGGAATGGCCCGGAATGATTCCGGGCACCCGGAATCACCCGGAATAATTCCGGGCTACACTTGGTAATGCTTTTTCAGGCCAGGAAAAATCCGTTGATCCTCGATTTCTTCACCATTTCTTCGATACCGTATGTGTGCTAATTTAAGACCAAAACCTTTGACAGAATAGCACATACGGTTAGTAACTTCTTTATGTTGTTAACAAACACACAAAACATCAAGAGATCAAAAATGCACTTTCAGTCTCCCCCTTTTTGGTGTTTGATGACAACATAAAGATTTCACGGGGATAAACAATATGCACTGAAGAAATGGTGTCCAAAAAATAGACGGAGTTCTTCCTCGATGTGTGTCGTGAGGCACACACTTCATAGGCTTTGCCCCCCCTATGTTTTAGACACCAAGCCGTCTAAACAAGTTCATACAACATGCATAGGTAATAGCAAGCATGATAATAGTAGCATAACCACGGGTAGGGTGACACGGTTACGTGACAAGGTTCCACACAAATAATACGAAGTTTGCAAACGAAGAAAACGAACTAAAGATAACGGAGCACAAGCCTATAAGATCGAAATCAAAAGGCAAAAGACTCGTGCTCCCACCCTTGCAAAGCCCGTGGAATCCTAATATGGGGACTCCTTCTCCCCCTTTGGCATCAAGACGCCAAAAAGGGAAAAAGAGTCCAACTAACGTCCCAAGGGATCACTCCAAGTCGTCATCTTCTCCACGGTGCTCATCATCATCTTCCTCTTCCTCAGCTTCATGATCACGAGCTCCCATCCCAGCAGCATCAAAGTCATCCTCATCATCAGAAAATTCCTCATCATCAACATCAGCTGGAGGCACCCCGAAGTAGAAGTCATCATCATGGATCTCAGGCATCTCCACAGGAACATACTCAGCAGCAGCAAGAGAGATAGGATCCTCAGGTAAAGCAACCCCATCAGCTCTGCGGTCGGCGTTCTGAATGCTTCGAGTCTCCTTGGCCAACTCCCTCGCCTCATGTGCAATTGCCCTAGTGTCATTGCAAATACCGAATAGTGCCTTGAAGAACTTTGCAATGCCATTGGAAGGACGCTCAGAAGTACCACTCGTGGAAGCAGAAGGAGTGGTCATGGGAGATTTGGACTTGGCCCTAGAGTACTCCGGAATCTCCACACCACGAATGAGAGAAGGAACCATCTTCTTGCCCTTGACCACAGTGTAGTTATCCATGATCTCAATCCCCACTTTGGCATTAATGAACCTCTGAATCAGTGGGCCAAAAGCGGTCTTCCTTTTCTCCATGACTCCAATGCAGATCTCACGGTAAATAAAATCCATCACATCAATCTTCCTCTGGTTCTGAGGCCTGGTGATGAACATGAGGTTCACCATAAATGCCCTGATGGCAGAGTAGTCACCAGCCTTGATCACAATAGTGGCACGGAAGATCTTAGACAGCAGGTTGTAGTAGGGGTACATGCTGGAGTTGAAGGGCCTAGTCTTTCCGTGAGCATCAGGAGGGTAGCAGAATTCCAAGCTTGAGTTGTCATACTCTGGATTGTCATGAATTTTGAAACCATGATTAGCATAAGTGGCAGTCCACCTGTATCCAAGAGCCTCAGCAAACTCACCCAAGTTGCTCGAGATCTTCTGCTCCCCACACATCCAAGTCATAGTACGTGTGGCATCACCCGTGGCATGGAGAGTACAGTAGAACTGAGCAACTAACTCTGGGCAATACTCACACTCAATATCCAGAAGAGGTATCAGACCCATCTTCAACAGGCAAGCATGCACATGACGGAGATCACCATTTTTGTGCCTATGATAGAAGTCCATGTCAAGCTGATTCTGCTCACAGACAAGTGGTTTCTGAACAGAATAGAAATCCTCCCAACACTTGAGCTGAAGGTTGGTCCAGAAGCGAGGATCCTCACAAGTGGACTCAACAAAGCGGTACGGGTTCTTCCTCTTGATGTGCTTCCACTGAGGGATAGTGCAGGTCTTCAGATCACCTTCGAGCACCCTCTCAGTCTGATCATCAACACGATGCCC
Source organism: Alopecurus myosuroides (assembly GCA_028641055.1). Lineage (NCBI taxonomy): Eukaryota > Viridiplantae > Streptophyta > Magnoliopsida > Poales > Poaceae > Alopecurus > Alopecurus myosuroides. The sequence continues at coordinate 269,491,320 of CM054063.1, read as the reverse complement.
TCCATGAGAACCGGAGGTGCGACCCCTTGCAGGGCGAGCACCCCTCCCAGCAGAGTACTTCCTCTTCAAACCAGTGCGAGCTCCAGGACCTGTGAATAGAGGACATAGGAATAGCAAAGATAAGTGCATATGCCAAATGGGACAAAGGAACTCCATACATGTTTGATATAGTGCAAGTATTCGAAATTCTGGCAGCATCCGGAAAAATTCCGGCTGAGCCTGGAATTATTCCGGCTGGGTCGGAATGATCCGGAATTATTCCGACTGGTCCGGAATTATTCCGACTAGTCCGGAATTATTCCGACTAGTCCGGAATCATCCGGAATTATTCCGGCCTCCTTGATCTGACTCGAGAAAAAGCCCAAAAAATCGAAAACTTGACTTAAAACTGTAGCAAACATCTAAGGGTACCACAGAGATGATCCTAGAGTAGATCTAAGTGCTGGATTTCGTGGAAGTGACTAAAGATATGAAATAGATCTAAGTCTAGATTGGAAAGTGAATAGACTAGATCTACGAATCCATGGCATCTAGGTAGGGATTGGCATGATGAACAAGTTGATAGAACTCGGATCTAGATCAAACCCTAGGTGAGATTTCATCTAGAACCAAAAACAACCAACCAAAACAAAAAAGAGAGAGATGCCAAACACATACCATCCATGGGGGAGTCCTTGTCCAAAGGAGGGATCAAACAATCCTCCCTGAGGGCAACGGGGACGAATTCGTCGAGTTTTGGTGGATATGGCACGGGAGGAAGGGGGAAAAGTGGAAAGAAACTGCAACCCGTGCGTGCGGGTCTATTTATAAGGAAAACTGGCACGTCCGGAATAGCCCGGAAAAGTTCTGGTTGCCGGAATTATTCCGGATCAATCCGAGCTATCCGGAAAAATTCCGGGTTCGGCCGGAAAAATTCCGGGGCACACCAGAAGGACTCCAAACTATTCCAGAAATGACAGTTTTGAATGGCAAGGAATGATGTGACTTTGTGTGGAGTAAGGCATATGCATAGATGAACATAGGAGCGATAAAATAGAGCAAAACACAAAGGTGTTAGTTTTCGTAGTCTTACTTCTCAGGAAAGATGCAAATAAGATCGAAATAGCAACGAGAAGTAGTATTCGGAAAGATAACAAAATAAACCGTAAGATATCCAACTAAGAACCAACTCTTCAATGAAGAATGGGTTGGTGGCCTAATCCACCATGTAAGAGTTCATGGTATGCAACCGCGAAGATATATCTTGGGGGCATTGCCATTACTAAACATTGAAGCTCACAATTCAACATTAGAAAAGGAGAGATAACAATGAGTTTTTTGCTTTGGGCATAATGGAGGGAGGGAGAACCCAATGTGTTAGGATAACACTCCCCCTATGTCCATGCCTATACCTAAACTCGAACACGTTTCATCTATAGGGGTGTGTGCAAGATCTTCAAGTCAAACTCCTAGAATCAATCACATTTAGTTCATTCCTCAAGAACAAGAATCTTGCATCATCAAGTGGCTTCATGAAAATATCCGCAAGATTGTCCTTGGTGGGCACATAAGATAGTGCAATATCCCCTCTTGCCACATGGTCTCGGATGAAATGATGGCGAATCTCAATGTGCTTGGTCCTTGTGTGTTGTACGGGATTGTATGCAATCTTGATGGCACTTTCATAGTCACACAAAAGAGGCACCTTATCCAAATGAACTCCATACTCCTTGAGAGTTTGCCTCATCCATAGCAATTTAGTGCAAGCACTTGCGGCGGCTACATACTCGGCTTCGGCGGTGGAGAGATATGCAATTTTGCTTCTTGGAAGACCAACTCACCAAGGATCTACCAAGAAATTGGCAAGCCCTGGAAGTGGACTTCCTATCATCTTGATCACCCTCCCAATCGGAATCCGTGTAGCCCTTGAGAGAAATTTGTGCCCCTTTGGGTACCACAAACCAAATCTTGGGGTATGAACCAAATAACAAAAGATCCTATGGACCGCCATCAAATGGCTATCCTTAGGAGCCGCTTGATACCTTGCACACACACCTACACTCAAAACGATATCGGGCCTAGAAGCACAAAGATAGAGCAAAGAACCAATCATAGAACGATACAACTTTTGATCCACATCTTTACTCCCCTTTGGATTACGAGATAGGTGGAACTTGACTTGCATAGGAGATGTCTTGATCTTAGCATCTTGGAAGTTAAACCTCTTGATCATATCTTGGGTATACTTGGCTTGAGAAATGAAAGTCCCACGAGCCAATTGCTTGATCTCAAAGCCAAGGAAGAATTTAAGCTCACCCATCATAGACATCTTGAACCTGTCAGTCATAAGCTTAGAGAACTCATTATTGAAAGCTTGGTTAGGTTAGCCAAAGATAATATCGTCCACATAGAGTTGGCATATGAAAAGCTCTCCCTTTACTCTCTTGGTGAAGAGAGTGGGGTCAATCTTCCCAACTTCGAAACCACGATCATCTAACAACTCCCTAAGGTGCTCATACCAAGCACGAGGTGCTTGTTTGAGACCATAGAGAGCCTTGTCAAGTTTGTAAACGTGGTTAGGAAAGTTGAGATTCTCGAACCCTGGAGGTTGCTTAACATATACCTCCTCCTTTAATGGAACATTCAAGAAAGCACTTTTCACATCCATTTGTTGCAATTTGAAATTATGAGAAGATGCATAAGCAAGGAGGATACAGATGGACTCAAGGCGAGCCACGGGTGCATAGGTTTCATCAAAGTCAATGCCTTCAACTTGAGTGTAACCTTGAGCAACCAATCTATCCTTGTTCCTTATGACAATGCCATTCTCATCTTTCTTGTTCTTGAAAATCCACTTAGTGCCAATAACATTGTGGAAATCTTTGAGCTTCTCAACCAATCTTCAAACTTTGTTGCGCTCAAAGTTATTGAGCTCATCATGCATAGCTTCAACCCAATCGGAGTCCTCAAGAGCTTCAAACACTTTCTTTGGTTCCACCATAGAGATATGAGCTTGATGCTCACTAAAGTGTGCCAATTGCTTCCTTGTGGATCTTCTAGCTTGAATATCCTCCAAGACCTTGTTGTCTTGGGCATCAATTTGCTTCAAATCTCTTCTTATCCTTTTGACACGACGGGCTTCGATCTCCGCATTATTGCGCGGAGGGATCACTTGATCATCTTGATCATTTGGGTCCCCATCTTGACCAACTTGGCCTTGATCATCATCATCATCATCATCAACAACAATATCTTCAACACTTGCTTCAACTTGAGGAGAGGATGAAGAGGATGGTTGATCTTGGCCTTGACCTTGACTCGCATTAGTGAGAGGAGTGGGTACGACTTGCGGAGTCACTTGGGCAATGAGAGGAGGGTCTTGAACATGTTCTTGGTTAGGTGTAACACTTGGCTCCTTGGCTTGTTCTTCTATTGTAGAGGAGGGCTCCACTTGAGTAGAGCATAGTCCTTCTCGAGTCGCCATAAGGTGTCCCTCAATGGGGCGGAAAAATCCCACACCCATCCTTCCTATGGCTTCTTGAGGTATTTCAACATCTACATTAGAAACATGAAATTGCGCCAATTGGGAGCCATCATTTTCCTTGAAAGCCACACTACAAGATTCTATGACAATCCGCGAGGCTTTGTCAAAGACTCTATAAGTGTGGGATTCGGCACCGTAACCAACAAATATACCCTCAATAGTTTTGGATTGAAATTTAGACAACCTAACACCCTTGATCAAATAAAAGCACTTAACCGAATACACGGAAGTAGGAGAGGTTGGGCTTGTTGCCGGTGAGGATCTCATATGGGGTCCTGTCCAAGCCTTTGCGGATGTAGAGGCGATTGGAGGAGTGGCATGCGGTGGATATGGCCTCGGCCCATAAATATTGGGGAGAAGAGTACTCTGCCAACATGGTCCTTGCCATATCCAAGAGGGTGCGATTCTTCCTTTCGGCAACACCATTTTGTTGAGGAGTGTAAGTGGCGGAGTATTGATGGTGAATTCCTTCTTCACTAAGGAATTCATTCAAAGTGTAGTTCTTGAACTCCGAACCATTATCACTCCTAATAGCCATGATTTGCACATTGTGTTGACGTTGCACTTCGTTGGAGAAGTCGATGATGGTTTGTTGAGTTTCACTCTTGCACTTGAAGAAATAAACCCAAGTGTATCTTGAATAATCATCGACAATCACCAAGCAATACTTCTTGCCACCAAGACTTGCCTCAGGCACGGCACCAAAGAGATCAACATGGAGAAGCTCCAAGATCCTCTTTGATGAGATAATGGTCTTGGCCTTGTGCACCTTGTCATGCATCTTTCCTTCAACACACGACCTACAAACAAGATCCTTTGCAAAGGAAACATTTTCTTTTAGTCCGACAATAAGGCCACCTTTGTGAAGACTTTGCAAAGTTCTCATGTTGACATGGGATAGGCGGCGATGCCACAACCATCCCAAGTCCGCCTTTCCGAAAAGACACATTGCTTGAGTGTTGGTAGACTTCGAAAAGTCCACCACAAACAACTCATTTTCAACATGTCCCACGTAAGCGACGTCAAGAGTCTTGCTCCTCAAAAGGACCACAATATCAACATCAAAAAAGACGGAGAAACCCATCTTTCCAAGAGAGCGGACGGAAAGTAAATTGTAACCAAGGGATTCGACAAGCATGACGTTCACGATAGTGATATCGGGAGCGACCACAACCTTGCCGAATCCGGATACCTTAGACGAGGACGAGTCTCCATAGGTGACGGTTGCTTGTATGTCATTTTGGCGCAACTCCGTCACAAGTTCTTTGCTTCCGGTCATATGGCTAGTGCATCCACTATCAATTATCCATTTAGTCCCACCGGAAGCATAGTCCTGCAAGAGATCATTGACTAGAGTTAGGACCCGAGGAGGGTCCCTTCATGTTAGCAACAAGGGTCTTTGGAACCCAAATAGTATAGTCAACGAAACCCTCAATAGGACCAACATGTTTATCTTGCACAACACCATAATAATCAACATATAAGAAATGGTGTGGATTGTTAGTTCCCCCGGAGGTGCTACGAGTAGTGTTGTCCCTCATGACACTACTACTCGAGGCAATATTGTTTGCTTGAGCGGGTTTGCTAAGATTAGTGTTGTCCCTAATGACAATACCACTCGAAGCACCATTGTTGGTCTTCTTCTTGCTCTTCTTCTTCTTGTTCTTCTTCTTGGCTACATAGCCTAGACCTTTCTTGCCCACTTGTTGCCTTGGAGCACTCAATTATGGTCTAGCAATGACCACATTAGAGTTAGGGGCAACCACTTGTGGTAAGGGGTCACAACCTTCTCAACTTGAGGGCCTTTGCCCTTGAGCCTTGCTAGCTCATCCTTCAACCTAGCATTTTCCTCAATAATATTTACATGATCACAAGAAGAAGTAGAGGTGCTAGGATTGTTATGTTGATTAAGCTGAGTTTGAAGTTGTTCATGCAACTCTTTGAGGGATGAGAGTTGGCTTTCCAAAGCTTTGTGAGCCTCGGTTAGCTTTTCAAACTCCTCGGTTAGTTTACCATGACCAACCCCAAACTCGACCTTATCCTTTTTAGCCTTTTTATATTTAGCAATAGCAAGATCACGTTCCTTAGTGATGTTCGAGACAAGTTCATTATGAGATAATTCAATAGATTCAAGTTCATCCTCTAGAGAAACTCTACCATCATGCTCTTCCTCAAGAGTCATAGAGAGGGATGCAATTTCATCCGCATCTCTTCTTTCAACCTCACCTTTCTTCTCAAGAGCATCTTGGGCCTCTCCCAATTGCCTCATGAGATACTCAAAGTACTTCTTGGTCTCCCCTTGCATGTTAGACATAAAACGTTCCAAGGAGACCATCTCCTCTTTTATTCTAAGACTAGAAAGATGTTCTAGTTCACTAGGGGTCTTAGAGTTGGAAGAAGGTGATACCTCCGTGGCCTTAGCCATGAAGCACTTAACATTTCGTTGAGGAAGATCGTCATTGGGGGATTCAAAGAGAGATGAAGATGATGGAATAGATGTTGGGAATATGCCCTAGAGGCAATCATGTATGATGTAATTCCCAATGTATTCATAAAGTTATTAAGTTGTCCTTGTTTTGAACATCTGATATATGTCATTGAATATGTGATTCGATTGTGGAACTATATATTCATGTTGTTCATACTAGATTGTCCTTGGTCATTTAGGTTGTGCTGGACACACACCCTAGACTAATGTGAGTGTTGGCTGATGACACGGTTCCACTTGTCATGGGCATGGTGATGCCATTCCAACGTTCACGGACTTGGCTAAAGAGTTTAGCAAGTCGGACTGACCCACATTGAGATGCAACGATCAAGTCGTCATTTGCATGTCTCAATCAATGTAATCCTTAGACCTGAGGTTGTCGCACAATCCGAGTTGTGGATCACCGACTTAGGTTCTGTCAAACGTTGTTCTGTAACAAGGCAACTATAAAGGCAGAGTTCGGGTCGAATGAGAAGCAAGCTGCGTGATGTGGATAATCAAGATGGGATTTTGCCCCTCCGAATGGAGAGATATTCTCTGGGCCCTCTCAAGTGATATGATTCAGGAAGCATGGCCATGCGCGACTCAGTTAAGTGTTAACTGTGTCGGTTGACTAAGAGTTAGTCAGATGAATCACATGTCACAGATCGAGAAGAGAGTTGAGCTATTCAAGGGATGACGATAAATCGCCTATAGCTCGACAAGGTATATCGTGAGGCAAAAGGGACTAAGATGAATATCACATTGAAAGGTATGTCGTCATGACTCAATGGTACTTGGGAGTTGGCACGTTCTGCTAGGAGCCGCTACCGATTGATTGATTGGGAGTTGGACTCCAATCGTGTCCAAGTCGCCATGAGCCTGCAGGGTCGCACACTTAAGAGCGGGAGCAAGTATTGGTCGGGTTGGACCCGAACCGGAAATGGACTGGTTTTGTGAGTCGGACTCACAGAGGGAATGGGCCACAAGTGTTGTGAAGCCCATTACCATACGCTATATAAAGAGGGGCGCAGGTTGCCCAGCGGACACGTTAGTCCACTCTCCCATGCGTTGGGAACCCTAGCCCCACTCAGTCCAGCCGCCGCACCAGACCTAGCAGTCCGCCGTCGGAGCTCCTCCTCGTACGTGTGGATACCGGCAGAGGTGCTGTACGTTCAGCACTTCGACGTTCGAGGGATTGGATCGGCCGGACCGGATCGTGGGACTGCACTGCCCCGACGCGCTTCACCGATAATCCGCAACCGCGCGTCTAGTGGTAATCATCGTGGCCTTCTACCTCGGCTAGATCTTGGAAGTATCGCGTAGGAAAAGTTTTTGTTTATCTCTACGCGTTCCTACTGTGGTATCAGAGCGGTAGCTTCTGGTATTAGGCCCGAGATCCGTACATATGTGATATGTAGTTAGTGTTAGATGTGATCTAATTGTTGTTTTGGTGGTCGGTCTATGAGATAGATCGGTTTTGTACAAGGTTGATTGGATCAATCGTACTCGGGGTTAATAGATGATCTGGTTTCCGTGATCATACTGCTAAGGTCGTGAAACAACTTACCCCTACCGGTCGGTTTCCGCCATCGGGGTATACCGTGACACATAAATCCAGTTGCGGTGATCGAAGATCAAAGAGTTTGGTCGAATCGGAATACGGATCAGATTCGGGTAAAATCGTTTTATCCGATGAAGAAATCCATGATCGGAATACAGATGAGATCTGCGTTTTCCGAAATCGTCGGGACCGCCGGCTTCGCCCTGTCGTAGCGCCTTAGATGTCGTTGCGAGTTTCACAACGCCGGTAGATATCGTATCTATGCATAACTTGTTTTTGCAGGAAGTTGTGAATGGTATGGCTTATGTGCATGTGATGTGTGTAATCCATACATGATCTGCGTATCATGTTTATGTCAGCCGGCTGGAGCCTAGGTGCTGTCATTTTATTGTATACCGGCCTGCGTGTCGGATTCTCTATGTAAATTTTTGATTTACTAGCTAGTGTAGCTTGTTGGAGAACCCGGAAGGCATGCAAGTCGATGTACAAGTCGGCTACATGGAGTAAGATGGCACGTGACAAGAGTTGGCACGAGTCGACTTGCAAGCTTCGTGGAGATGGAGATCACCATGAAGAGAGCCATACCATTTCACATTATAATTGCTTTATTTGTGTTATTGTTATGTCTCTATTTACCTCTATTTAGATAGTTGGTAGATTCTTTAATCCCTCAAAGAACGTCTAGTCGGTCGCCCCGCCAGTGCTGCACCATCACAAGTCGGACATTCTTGGTAGTGGGCTCATAAAATTAAGGTGCTACCAATTCTTTCCGGTTAGGTGGGTTTGAGTCGGACTCTTACAAGCAGAAGCACTTGGTAATCTAGACGAGTCCATCACAACGGTTGTGGGGCTCGGGGCGAGGTAGGTTAGGAGCCGGGGCATGTGATGTCACCCAACTAACAGGAGTCGTATTGGATACGATTGGCAAGGTGTTGCCTACCTAGATCACTTGATGGCTAGCGGTGATGCTAAAGCTCACTAGTCGGCTTGCTTATTTAGGATCTTGAATCACTTAGCAACCATCGGAGGGATGTTGGTTCTAGTGGGAGCATAAGTATTAAAGCGTTTAATATGCCTGCTCTTTTATGAATACATGTCTTAAGTGTTTTTGCGTATTTTCTGTTGTAGATCAATGGCACCTAGCAACCTTCCTCAGTTGTCCGCGTTTGCATTGAGGTCAATCCTAGAGAAAGATAAGCTTAATGGAACTAATTTCACCAACTGGTATCGTAATCTAAGGATAGTCCTCAAGCATGACAAGAAAGAACATGTTCTAGAAACTCCACTTCCAGATGAGCCAGATGACGATGCGACTGTTGCTGTCATAAATGCCTACCGTAAGACTAGAGATGAGTCTACGGAGATTAGCTGTCTTATGCTTGCACATATGGAACCGGACTTGCAGCAGCAGTTCGAGAATGTTGAGGCCTACAATATGATCGAAAGCCTGAAAAGTATGTTCCAGGCTCAAGCAAAGACTGAGAGGTATCAAGTCTCTCAAGCTTTGCTTGGCTGTAAGCTGAAAGACGGCGATCCACTGAGTCCGCATGTAATCAAGATGATTGGTTACATACAGTCTTTGGATCGGCTGGGCTTCCCAATTAACGAAGAGTTCGCTACTGATATAATTCTGAACTCTCTTCCTAGTGCGTATGGTTCGTTCATCTCGAACTACCATATGCATGGTATGGATAAGAGTATCACTGAATTACATGGGATGCTCAAAACGGCAGAGGCTGATATCAAGAAAGGCACCAGTCAAGTGTTGATGGTGCAGAATAAGGCTAAGTTCAAGAAGAGTTCTTGGACTAAGAAGAAGAAGGATAAGTCAGGAGGTAGCACCCATGGCCCTGTCCAGACTGCTCCCTCAAAGACTAAGCCTTCTCCTACAGCCGGAGCCAATTGCTTCTATTGCAAGCAAGATGGCCACTGGAAGAGGAACTGCACCAAGTATTTGGCTGACAGAGCCAAGAGTGGAGGTGTGACTTCCAACTCAGGTACGCTTGTGTGCAATGTTACAGACATTTATCTTGCTGATGCGCCTAATAGTTCTTGGGTATATGATACCGGATCAGTTATTCACATATGCAACTCGTTGCAGGGACTGGTAAGAACTAGGAGCGTGGCAAGAGGAGAGGTTGACATTCGGGTCGGCAACAAGGCGAGAGTCGCTGCGTTGGAAGTCGGCACGATGCAACTTCATTTACCTTCAGGATTTATTTTGGAACTAAATAATTCTTATTATGTTCCAGCGCTTAGTCGAAACATTATTTCCGTCATGTTTGATGAGACAAGGTTATGAGTCGAATATTAAGAATAATGGTTGTTCTTTATATTTGAAAGATATGTTTCATGACTTTGCACCCGTTCAGAACGGGTTATTTATTTTAAATCTTGATAGTGAATCGGTCTATAACATAAATGTTAAAAGGTTGAAACCAAATGATCTGAATATGACTTACTTTTGGCACTGTCGGCTTGGTCATATAAGTTGGAAGCGCATGAAGAAGCTCCATGATGATGGACTTCTAACTTCGTTTGACTTAGAGTCATTCGAGACATGCGAATCATGCCTACTAGGCAAGATGACCAAGACACCTTTTGCAAGGAGTTGTGAAAGGGCGTCCGACTTGTTGGAACTAATACATAGTGATGTATGTGGTCCAATGAGCACGACAGCCAGAGGTGGTTATGAGTACTTCATTACCTTCACTGATGATTTGAGTAGGTATGGATATATCTATTTAATGAAACACAAGTCGGAAGCCTTTGAAAAGTTCAAGGAATTCCAGAGTGAGGTACAAAATCAACTCGGCAAGAAAATAAAGTTTCTACGGTCGGACCGTGGAGGCGAGTACATGAGCCATGAGTTTGATGACCATCTAAAGAGTTGTGGAATAGTTCCTCAACTCACTCCGCCGGGTACACCGCAGAGAAACAGTGTATCGGAACGGAGAAATCGGACCTTGTTGGACATGGTATGATCAATGATGAGTCGGACAGATCTACCTTTATCATTTTGGGGTTATTGTCTAGAAACTGCAGCTTTCACACTAAACAGAGTACCATCAAAGTCAGTAGAGAAGACACCACATGAGATGTGGAGGGGCAAAAAGCCAAGTTTGTCTTTTCTTAAGATTTGGGGTTGTGAAGCATTTGTCAAGCGACTTCAGTCGGACAAGCTCACGCCCAAGTCGGATAAGTGTATTTTCGTGGGGTATCCGAGGGAAACCTTGGGGTACAACTTCTACAACCGGGAAGAGGGCAAAGTGTTTGTCGCTCGGAATGGTGTCTTCCTTGAGAAAGAGTTTCTCAGTCGGGAAGTCAGTGGGAGCACGGTGAAACTCGAAGAAATTCGAGAGGAACCAGCTAGGGGCGAGTCGGCAATGGCCTTGGAGGTTGAGCCGGTCGTGGTACCTACACCGGTTACAGCACCTGAACCTCGGAGATCTGCCAGATTACAGAGTGCTCGAGATGTTTTACTGTTAGACAGTAATGAGCCGGCAACTTATTCGGAAGCGATGGTGGGATCTGATTCCGAGTCATGGCCTGGAGCCATGAGATCCGAGTTAAAGTCCATGGATGAAAACCAAGTTTGGAATTTGGTTGATCTGCCTGACGGTGCAAGACCCGTCGAGTGCAAATGGGTCTTTAAGAAGAAAATTGATATGGATGGAAATATTTCCGTCTATAAAGCACGACTTGTCGCGAAAGGGTTCCAACAGGTTCAAGGAGTTGACTACAACGAGACCTTCTCGCCCGTAGCGATGCTTAAATCAATTCGGATCATGTTAGCCATAGCAGCCTATTTCGACTATGAGATATGGCAGATGGATGTCAAGACGGCTTTCCTTAATGGAAATTTAACTGAGGACGTGTATATGATATAGCCCGAAGGTTTTGTCGATCCGGCTAATGCTGACAAGGTATGCAAACTTCAGAAATCCATTTATGGGTTGAAGCAAGCATCTCGGAGTTGGAACATTCGCTTTGATGAGGTAGTCAAATCGTTTGGCTTCATCAAGAGTGATCATGATTCTTGTTTATACAAGAAGTTTAGTGGGAGCAAAGTAAACTTTCTAATCTTATATGTGGATGACATATTACTGATTGGAAATGATGTCATGATGTTGCAAGAAACCAAAGAGTCATTGGAAAGGAGTTTCTCAATGAAGGATTTGGGTGAGGCAACTTACATATTAGGAATCAGGATCTATAGAGATAGATCAAGGCGGCTCATTGGATTGAGTCAGAGTACTTATCTGGACAAGGTTTTGAAGAAATTCAAAATGGAAGAGTCCAAGAAGGGATTCTTACCGATGTCCCATGGCATAAAACTTAGCAAGACTCAGTGTCCTTCGACAACTGATGAGCGAAGTCGGATGAGTGTGATCCCGTATGCTTCGGCAATCGGATCCATCATGTATGCCATGATTTGTACTAGGCCAGATGTTTCCTATGCTCTAAGTGTTACGAGCAGATACCAGGCTGACCCTGGCGAAGCCCACTGGGCAGCGGTTAAAAACATCCTTAAGTATTTGAGAAATACTAAGGAAATGTTCCTAGTTTATGGAGGTGATGAGGAATTCAGTGTAAAGGGTTACACGGATGCGAGTTATCTCACCGACTCAGATGATTCTCGTTCGCAATCGGGATACGTGTTCGTAATGAACAGAGGAGCTGTGAGCTGGAAGAGTTCCAAGCAAGATACGGTGTCTGCATCTACAACAGAGGCTGACTATATTGCTGCCTCAGAGGCGGCAAAGGAAGCTGTTTGGATCAGGAACCTCCTGATGGATCTTGGTGTGGTTCAAGGCGCGTCCAATCCTTTGGACGTATATTGTGACAACAATGGTGCTATCGCACAGGCCAAGGAAACTAGACAACACCAGAAGAACAAACATATACTCATGCGGTACCACCTCATTCGCCAGTTTGTCGAACAAGGTGATATCAAGTTATGCAAAGTACACACGGATGCAAACATTGCAGATCCGTTGACAAAGGCGCTACCACAGCCTAAGCATGAGGCGCACACGAGAGGCATGGGCATTCGATGCCTAGGCATATGATGCCAGGATGATTGACTCTAGTGCAAGTGGGAGACTGTTGGGAATATGCCTTAGAGGCAATCATGTATGATGTAATTCCCACTGTATTCATAAAGTTATTAAGTTGTCCTTGTTTTGAACATCTGATATATGTCATTGAATATGTGATTCGATTGTGGAACTATATATTCATGTTGTTCATACTAGATTGTCCTTGGTCATTTAGGTTGTGCTGGACACACACCCTAGACTAATGTGAGTGTTGGATGATGACACGGTTCCACTTGTCATTGGCATGGTGATGCCATTCCAACATTCACGGACTTGGCTAAAGAGTTTAGCAAGTCGGACTGACCCACATTGAGATGCAACGATCAAGTCGTCATTTGCATGTCTCAATCAATGTAATCCTTAGACCTGAGGTTGTCGCACAATCCGAGTTGTGGATCACCGACTTAGGTTCTATCAAACGTTGTTCTGTAACAAGGCAACTATAAAGGCAGAGTTCGGGCCGAATAAGAAGCAAGCTGCGTGATGTGGATAATCAAGATGGGATTTTGCCCCTCCGAATGGAGAGATATTCTCTGGGCCCTCTCAAGTGATATGATTCAGGAAGCATGGCCATGCGCGACTCAGTTAAGTGTTAACTGTGTCGGTTGACTAAGAGTTAGTCAGATGAATCACATGTCACAGATCGAGAAGAGAGTTGAGCTATTCAAGGGATGACGATAAATCGCCTATAGCTCGACAAGGTATATCGTGAGGCAAAAGGGACTAAGATGAATATCACATTGAAAGGTATGTTGTCATGACTCAATGGTACTTGGGAGTCGGCACGTTCTGCTAGGAGCCGCTACCGATTGATCGATTGGGAGTTGGACTCCAATCGTGTCCAAGTCGCCATGAGCCTGCAGGGTCGCACACTTAAGAGCGGGAGCAAGTATTGGTCGGGTTGGACCCGAACCGGAAATGGACTGGTTTTGTGAGTCGGACTCACAGAGGGAATGGGCCACAAGTGTTGTGAAGCCCATTACCATACGCTATATAAAGAGGGGCGCATGTTGCCCAGCGGGCACGTTAGTCCACTCTCCCATGCGTTGGGAACCCTAGCCCCACTCAGTCCAGCCGCCGCACCGGACCTAGCAGTCCAGCGTCGGAGCTCCTCCTCGTACGTGTGGATACCGGCAGAGGCGCTGTACGTTCAGCACTTCGACGTTCAAGGGATTGGATCGGCCGGACCGGATCGTGGGACTGCACTGCCCCGACGCGCTTCACCGATAATCCGCAACCGCGCGTCTAGTGGTAATCATCGTGGCCTTCTACCTCGGCTAGATCTTGGAAGCATCGCGTAGGAAAAGTTTTTGTTTATCTCTACGCGTTCCTACAATAGAAGCAATAGCAAGAGCGGCCACTTCACTTGTGGTTTCTTCTTCTTCATCACTCCCGGAATCATACTCCTCTTGAGTCAAAAGTACAAACTTGGTGGGAGACTTCTTGTTGAATGGCTTCTTCTTGAAATGAGGTTTCTTGTACTCAACCTTGGACTTGTCCTTGCGAATGAGTTTGCCACTATGGAGCTGTCTATTCTCATAAGGGCACTCCGCTATGAAATGATGCTTATCTTGACAATTGAAGCAAGACCTCACTTTTTGAGCCCCATCATTGCCATAGCGAGACCTTTTCTTCTCCTCAACAAATCTCTTTCCCTTGGGAGGATTGCTCCAAAACTTTTGCACGGTGAGAGCGATGAGATCCTTTAGAACGGGATCATAGTCTTGTTCCTTCAAGGGAGGCAATGCCTCTTCTCCATATTCTTCATTCTCAAACTCTCTTGACAAAACCTTGGCCTTCAAAGCAACAGATGCTCCTTGGTGCATTCCAATGGCCCTAGCACGGTTGTCAAGAGCATTCTTGGTTTGCACCTTATAGGAGCACATTTCTTGCATCACTTCAGTTGAGGTCATGGAGGAGAAATCATGTCTTCCTTGAATACTCTTCATATCCGCGCCCTCAAATGGCATTATTGCAATCATGTACTTCCTCTTGATCCAAGCGTCATCAATGTACTTGGCACCAACATTTGAGAAGGCGGTGGCAAGAGTTTTGAGTCTTCGGTACATGTCCACATGATCTTCTCCATCATGCATATAGAATCCTTCGGCCTCATTGGTCAAGGCGTCATATCTATTTCTTTGCATGCTCTCATTGCCCACAAACATGATGAGAAGAGCATCCCATGTTTCTTTGGCGGTGGAATATTGTTGAAGATGCGGCATATGGTTAGGACCCACAGCTTGTTGAAGAATGGACAAGGCGGTGTAGTTTAGTTGGCAATCTACGGCTTCTCTTCTTGTGAGATTCTTGGGATCAAATGGCTTGTATCCATCACGAGTGATCCTCCAAAGATATATACAAGAAGAGTTCAAGTGAGTCTCCATGTAATATTTCCATTCACGAAAAGAAAAAGCATCAATTTTAGGTGGGTCTCCCCTAGGGATTATATGAGGATGAGGGACGGGGGAATCGGGAGAATATCGTCCTTCAACGGAGTGATAACCTTCCTCTCCCACCGCGCCATTCTTAGTGGATTGTTCGGCGGAAGCATTTTTAGATGGATCACCATCTACCCCTTTCTTGGCGCCCTCCGGAGGAATTTCCGGAAGAGAGGATTCGACTACCTCCGGTCCTTTGGCTTTGACGAGTTGTGCCATGAGTTGACGCAACTCATCAAATTTGGTGTCTATGGATGAGGTCAATGAAGTTCTCAAAGCATTGAGATCATCCATGGTCACCTTGCCACCGGACGTTTCGGCATCCAAATCGTCTCCCATACTAAAACTCTTAGGCGGTTAAGCCCGATAGAAGAGTCGAGGCTCTAATAACAATTGAAAGTAAAGTATGGGCACCTAGAGAGGGCGGGGGGGGTGAATAGGTGCTACGACCAATTTTAATTTTTCTTAAAGTTTAGGCTTGACACAAAGGTAAATTCTCTAGATAGTGCAACTAATGGTGAATTTACCTATATGGCAAGTCAAGCAATTAATGCAACTAGGACAACACTTAATACAACAAGTACTACAATAAAAGCTACAAGTACGAGTAAGTAAAGAGAAGGGAACGAGGTAACCATTGGAAGCACATGGAGACACGATGTATTCCCTAGTTCCTCCTTGTTAAGGGAGTACGTCTCGTTGGAGGGGTGTGAGCTCGCCACGAAGGCCTACTCAACGCCACAAAGGCCTCACCCTATTCTCCGATGAACTCCGCCACAAAGGCCTAGTTCACCTTCCATTATTGAACCCCTTTGAGGCGGGGATCGAGTCCTTTACAAAAAATCTTGGGGGCACACACCCACAACCAAATTGGGGGCTCCCAACTCTTCACAAATCACCTAGAGTAGCAAGAAGCCTAGGTTCTCCACAATAGGAAACCCTAGGCAAGGATCCCTCAAGCTAATGAGGGGGAAATTGAAAAACGGTTGGTGAAGATGTAGATTTGGGGCTTCTCCTTCAATCCTCAAAGTTTCAACAAGTTTGGGTGGAGTAGGAGGGAGATCTAGCTTGGTGGGTGAGCTCAAACAATGGAGTCTTCAATGCTGGTGGAGCTAACCCTTGGGGAAGAAAGAGAGGGCCTATTTATAGCCCTCACTTAAAACTAGCCGTTTTTCTGCCCATTTGCGACCAGGCCAGAATGGCCCGGAATAATTCCGGAGCAATCCGGGTGCCAACAGAGATTTTCGCATTGAGGTCGTGATTCCGGGCTGCTCCGGATTGGTCCGGAATGGCCCGGAATAATTCCGGCTTCCGGAATCACCCGGAATATTCCGGATTCCAACTGAGATTTTTCCCGTTGTGGCCGGAATGGCCCGGAATGATTCCGGGCACCCGGAATCACCCGAAAAATTCCGGGCTACACTTGGAAATGCTTATTCAGGCCAGGAAAAAATCCATTGATCTTCGATTTCTTCACCATTTCTTCGATACCGTATGTGTGCTGATTTAAGACCAAAACCTTTGACAGAATAACACATACGATTAGTAACCTCTTTATGTTGTTAACAAATACACAAAACATCGAGAGATCGAAAATGCACTTTCATCAACGCCATGAGTTGGCGCCCGTTGTCAACACAATTGTGCGTAGTGACATATTCTATTCTGTTTAATTTAGTTTACAAATTTTTCAGTTTCGTAGACAACGCAGTTGAGGAAGCACCATGAGGAGACAAAGCGTGCGCTCCGTTTCGCTCCTGGACATCCAGAGTCTGAGTCTACCCTTAGAATCATGGTTGAGGTATGATGTGGTAATATCCATTGCTGATAGTTAGAATGTTAGTTTCAACTCTCCGAATATGTTAGCTAAGATCATTTTATTTGTTATTTGATAGTAAACCCGTGATTTTACACATGGCATTTTAGCTCTGTTGGGTTGCCGTTTCACGGACGATGTAGATCCCTCGAGGTCTACCTCTCGGTCAAGTGGGCATCACTTATCGGCGAGCGGCGGAAAAGGCTCACGTGGAAGGGCTGACTCTTCTAGCCGCCCCCATGGTGCCTCTTCAAGCCGTGAGCGCTACGCGGACGATGACGAGGACGATGATGACGAGGGAGACGATCATTTCCTTGAAGAGATGAACACCTCGCAGATGCCAGATGGACCAAGGCCCACTCCTCGTCAGAACTACCGCTGTCCTTTCGAGCTGAGGCGGCACAATCGCCCAAGGAGGGAGGCAAAATTTACTCCTGATATGTACGCTAAGGGCAAGAATCCAGCCACTCAGTCGCAGCAGCACCAGGAGCAACAAGGGGAGACAGAGTTCGACGAGGAGGTTCTTGTCATCTAGATGAAACAAAGGAAACTCACGAAGCACGCTATCAGGAGGGGTAAACCCCCGACTGCTGATGATGATGAGGATGATGATGCCTAGTGCCCCTTGTCATAAACTTATGCCGTGATGATCTCGTTTTGGTAGAACTTATTTCATGAACGTGTTTCATGAATTTGGAACGTATTTTGTGAACTTATGGCTTGAACTATGGTCGTGTTGTTGTCGAAATGATTTTATGCCATGAATTTGTGATGTATTTGTGAATGTATTGTCGCCGTGAATTTCGATCTACTTATTTGGAATGCAAAACGTAGTTATTTCATACATTTCTTATTAGAAAAGTTATTCAATTTGTGCTAGGAAAGTTTAGAAAAAATAATTCTACCAAAGTTTGTCTAGAATCAACTTAGAAAAGTGAGGAAAAAACAACGTACGAATGTTATTCAATTTTTCCTAAAAAAGTTAGCAAAAAAACAAGCTAAGAAAGTTAATCAATATGTCCTAAAAAAGTTAGCCAAAAACAAGCTAAGAAAGTTATTCAATACGCCGTAGAAAAGTAAGAAAAATCAGCCTAGGAAAGTCTAAAAAATCATCGAGGAGCTTAACGCCTCTGACTAGGGCGTTAAGTCCCCTGAAATGGAATTGGCGCGGATATCCGCCAAAAATCCGTCCCATGTCTGTTAGGACGCGGATTTGGCGAGGAAGTCCGTGTCCTTTTACCGCATAACGCCCTCCACGGAGGCGTTATGGTCCCTGGCGCGGAATTTGTCCGGAATTCCGCCCCAAAGTCCTCCCTGGGTCTGTTGGGTAGTGGACTTTGCGAGGATGTGGGCCGGAATTCCGGCTGTGCACACCTTAACGCACCTCACCAGGGCGTTACACTCTTCACCTTAACGACCCCGTCCAAGGTGTTAAGTCGTGTTTCCCATTTTTTATTTATTTTTTCCTACCATTTTTCTTGCTCACTGGGTATTCTACTTTCCTTTAACAATTTGCAACATTGTTAATTCTTTTTTCCTACCATTGCAACATTGCAAATTCAATGATGTTTCAAATAACAAACATATACAATAAGAAAGATGATACGATGCAACAATAATACATAGTACGACAATATTGTTCGACACGACATAAACAAAGTCGGGCACAAATACAAATATTGTTCGACACGACATAAACAAAGTCGGGCACAAATACAAATATTGTTCGACACGACATAAACGACATTAAACTTAAAACATATTCTGCCGATATCCTTAACAAAAGCACACGGGAGATGAGCTAGACTAGTCGGAAATACACGTCTCCGTCAGAGGTATCCTCCCCGGAGCCGGACTCGCCGGAGCTAGACTCATCAAGCTCGGTGGTGGAGCTGCTCTCATCCGAGCTATCCTGGCAGCAAGGGAGATGGACTAGGGTGCCGTCGAAGATCTTAACCTCCAGCACGTCCACCCCGTCGTCGTTGATGTACCTGAATGTGAGTATGTTGCCCACATCCAGGTTGTGCATGCGCCGAAACTGCCCCCACCCTTGGCGCTGGTAGAGGTCCTCGCCACGCCGCTGCAGGAACGCCTCGATGTAGCCGTTGATGCAACCCTCCAACTGGAGACGGAACCTAAAGGCCCCGTTTCCCTCGAGTACCTGCGAAATCCTCCTCGGCAGACGAAGCCGGTTCCGCAGTGGCTGGAGCAGCATCACGTAGAACTCGGGTATGAACTGACCCTCATCCTCCTCCGAAGACTCCTCCTCCGCAGCAACAGCGCCACGCCGACGCCCACGCGGTGCACGTGGGGCGCGTCCATGTCCACGCCCTACACATGCTCCCCGCCGTGCTACGCGTCCACGTCCGCGTCTACGGGCTGGAGCCGCTTCCGCCTCCGCCTCCTCCTTGATGGCTAAGCGGCCACCACGTCCAGGGGCTGCACACGATCCATGTGGACGTCCACGTGGACGTCGGCCATGTGGTACAACCGCGGCCTCTTCGACGGGGACGGCACGCCCACCGCCAAGATGTGCACCGCGTCGCCAGGGAGGTCTCGCCATTGCTATACAAATTTAAAACATCGTAGTTAATATAATTAGTTCATATCACTACTCAATAGTACAAAATGCACTAAGTTTCAATATACAAAAATGGAAACATCTTAACAAAATTTAATATAACTAATGGAAAGTATTTAAGATATACAACCTATGAAAAAATTTAGTATGAACTAGGTTTTCTAAATGCGGTAGTTAATAACCAATAAGGAAATAAATATAACTAGTTTCAAAATTAATACACTAAAATTTTAAAATGCACTTGTCCAAAATAAATATAACTAATTCATATCACTACTCAATAATTAATATAACTAGTGCAACCTACAAAATTCACCAAGGTTTCAAATACACTAATTAATATCACTACTCAAAATTTAATATAAACCAACACCAAAGTTGAACTAGGGTTTCAAATTCACTATTGCTAGATGAACTAGGGTTTCAAATATAAGATTGCTAGATGAACTAGGGTTTGAACAAACATAATTACGAAACACAACCTAAAACTATTTACATGTTAGATTGACCAAAATTAAACCCTACACATGAACTAGGGTGGGGATTTCCTAGATTTGCTAACTAGGGTTTGATGAACTAGGTGTAATAAACTAGGGATTGGGATGTAATACAAAGGGATTGGGGATGAAATACAATAGATAAGATGAACTAGGATGAACAAACAGAGGGGAATAAACTAGAATCACAAAAAACCATGATTTCAACCAAGAAAAAGAGGAGAGAGAATGGTAGCAGGTTAGGTCGGCATCCAAATTCCGGAGGAGATCAGGTGCGTCGCCAGCAAGCGGCACGGGACATCAGCAGGTTTCTTTCCGGGTCGCTGGTGTTATAGGGTTCTGCCGACAGAAGGAGAGCTGCTTGGAGATATGGACAACAAAAGGAAGGCACCCGCCGCTTGAAAAGGGGCAGGTACAATTCGTTCACTACCCTGTGATATATTGGCATATCAGAAAAAAAAAAACATACAATATTTTTTCCTTTAGAGTTCGTCTGACCATAATTTTTTTTCGTCCTCCGCCACTGACTTATTCACCCGCATAACGCCCCCATCGGAGGCGTTAAGGGCATAACGCCCCCGAGCTGGTCGCTAAGGCGGATAACGCCTTGGCTCGGGGCGTTATGCTGGCTGCCACGTAGGCGGTCGCCTCCACGCTGGCACGGTCAATAACGCCGTGGAGATGAGGCGTTATGGCAGAGGGCATAACGTTTTGGTGGAGGGCGTTAAGCAAATGTGTTATTTTTCGAATTTTCTGTTTTTCGAGTGTTAGAGTGTGAATTTGCTGCGCCAAAAGGTTATTTATGAAAAAATTCACACATTAGGGGGCACCGGGACCCTAGCCATCAATGGACTGTGCCAGCTGACCCTGATCGCATATGCAGCCGGGGAAAGTCGAATCGAACGGAATCGTCGATCGACGTTCAAGTCGTCCCAAACTGCCGTAATACCGGGAGGCCGGCTTGCGGGCTTGGATTTTTTTACTAATATGACCTCTTCTCGAATCTTATTGTCAAAAATAACCCCCATCGAATTTTATTGTTGAAAGTGGCCTGACGGGAGAGCCAAAAAGCGACACATGGACTTACCGCCAGCTCAGTTGACGGAAAGCCACTTCCCGCCATCTCAGACGGCGGAAGGTGGTCGCTACGGTGCAAATTCTCACAGCATAAAGTGACTTTCCGCCGTATCAGCTGGCGAAAATGACTTTCCGCCGACTGAGTTGGCGACAAGTCCACATGTCACGTTTTCTCCATCCCGCCAGAACACTTTCAACAATAAAATTTGGAGGGGGTTACTTTTGATAATAAGATTTGGGAAGGGGTCATATTTGTAAAAAAATCGCGGGCTTGAGGTGTCTTCAGCAGTCTGCTGCGGTGGTCAGCAAAACGCACTCGAGTTTACTTTTACCCGTACCCAGCTGAGCTGCCAGCCTGCCAGTCAGCATTCAGTTAAAATAAAATGACGCACTAGCAGTGGTTACGGCGCGGCACGGTTACAGTTTCTGCTTGCTTACTTTAACCTAAAGCAAAGGAGCAGCTCCAACTATGCATAAATGCAGACTATACTGGGCGACCGGAAATTTCGTCAATGAAACAAATATTCCTTGTTCGCCAAGGGAACATGTCGACACTTCATACCGATTCTGGTTCTAGGTGACACGGCTGAAACTGCAGATATCGATCCATTTTTGTCAATGAAACACATATTCCTTGAATGATCATGCCAAAGGGTCAAGTGCAACCTTTTTTTTTCTAGATCAGGATCAGGTGCAACTTTACCGGCGAAAATCAGTTTACGTCAAAACTAGGTCTACATACCTGACCCACGTTTCTTTGGCACTTCAGGCTGACATCCGTCTCGGTTCATTTAGGGTGTGTTTGGTAGCCTGTGTGGACTAAGAACGTGTTTCTCAAATGAGACGGGCCGACCTTATATAGGCTGAGGTGAGATTTGGTGGTATGTTTGGTGGCTTGTATCGGCTAGGGCATGCCCAGGTGAGAAGTCGTTTGGTAAAATGTATGTGTTGGGGCAGGCTGAGCTCAAAGTTCATCTATACAAAATTACAAACAGGACCAATTTTTTACAGAAACGACGTTGGACAAAATAATAAAAAGCAATCAAGTCCTCCCGCAAGGCACATGCGCTCGCCGGCGTAGGAGCTGTCGCTCGCTGGCGCAGGAGGAGGTCAACTTCCGTGGAGGAGTTAGGCGGACGAGGTGGGCGGCTCCTCATCGCTCCACTCCGGGCGTTTGGAGACTTGGTCGCAAAAAACAGTGCCGAGCCATGGCAGCGTCAGAGGTCCTCGCCGGGCGGCGGGGTGAGTCGTCGCGTCGCAGAACGGCGGGGGAGGTCGAGCGTGCGCCGAGTTCAAGGCCTGGGCGGCGGGGCGAGCTTGAGGCGGCGGGGCGAGGTCGAGCGCCTCACGGCGGCACGGGAGGCGACTCGCTGAGAAAATAGCGACGGGAAAAATGAACATCGTTTCAGGAGGGGCTTGCGGTGCGACTCGCGAGTGGGCCCACACGCGGGATTTTTTCGTATGACCTCGGCCTGGCCGGGATGCGAAGCTCGAATTCCACTTCTCAGCTCGGCCTGGCTGAGGACTGTTTTCTGTATGAGGTGGGCATGGCCCGGGAGCTAAAACCAGGCTACCAAACAACCAAAAATTGGGTGAGGAGAGATTTTCTGAGTTGAACCGGGCTACCAAACACGCCCTTAAACGAGAAGAAACGGCTGTCCGGCCTGTGCCCACTGCCCAGGCTGGTGTTGTGTGCGCGATCACTATTCCTCGGTTATTGCGAGTCAGTGTTCCGCCTCGCACCTATGATTTCGCAAACGGGCCGACCCATTAATGTATACTAGTTGAATGCCCGTGCGTTGCTACGGGTACTCAAGTTGTTTTTTCGATGACATTATGCTTCATACTCATCGCCCTTCAAGATATTGTAAATGTATTCCCAAGTCCTCTACTCCAGCAACATGTCACTCGCCATGTGTGCTGAGTGTTTCCTCTAACAAATTTTCGTTCCCATAGTGACTGATTTCGAAGAGGCTATAGAATAACATAATAAAATATAGAAGCAATTTTAATAAAAAATCAAAAGGCAACCAGGTCAAAATCTCGAAAACAATGGGCCAAACATACATAGTAGTTCTTAAATTTTGGCCCATTGCAGTCGCCAAGAAATTTGCATGTCTCTAACCCTCATAGGGACTTAAAAAAAATCAAGTATCATATTTTAAATTTTAAAAAAAATGCAAAAACAATCTGGATGTAGATAATGATCGGTACTACAAGCGTTCAATTTTGTTTTTAATGTGAACTACTTTGTATTCTAGGCTATATGAAAATTCAATGTGAATACAAAAAAAGTTCTATGAGCGCGCGACTTTAGTGACCAAAACCTATATAAAGATCAACTACATTTCGTTAATATTTTTTTATTTCTAAATATATAGAGTGTGATGACCATGTTGGACTTGTTGGACATATTGCTTCCTTAGAATAGTCACTCGTTTAATATTCGAAAGGCTAGAACATATATCCACTAAAAGAGTGTGCATTTAGAGATAAAATAAGAATCAATTTGAAACAAATAGTTAAATGCCCGTGCGTTGCCACGGAACATCAAATTTATTTACCCATTAAATATGCCAAGATATTGCACGTAAAATTGAAATGGCAATACTATACAACCGCGAGGAGCATGCAATTCGGGTTATTCAAAGTACAATCATGCTTTTGATCATTGCTTCTCAATTATCCTTTCTCCTTTCGCGCCCCACCCTCTCAACTTCATGCCCGTGCAACGGGAGAAACATATTCTAGTGCCCTGCAACATCAAGCAGTGTAATCAATTTTTGTGTATGTTTCAAAACCATACTTCTCTTCCCAAACGCATGACAAACCTTTCATCGATGAATTATTAGAATTGTATATGTGATTAATCCTAACTAAGACACTATTCATGTAGAGAATAGATTGTTTTTCAGCTAAATTATTTCTAGGATTTAGAGATCTAAAAGTATTACTGACCAGCATTCTTGACTACTTTAAAAATGGACGGGAGTAGTTAGCAGCAAAAGGAGACCAAGGGATGTCTAATACTCCATCCATTCCACAATATAAGCCGTTTTGGCAAACTATTAATTTGCCAAGATGGCTTATATTATGGAATGAAGGTAGTATGTATTGAACTTATTTCCTGGTAAAAAGGAGGATTTTCTCAGAGCATGGAGTGCAATGCAAGCAAACCAATTGTCAAAAGATTTATGGAGGACGAGTTGGAAAAATTAAAGAGCTAGAAAGAACTTTAGATATGAAGTTCAAATAACAATTTTCTT
Source organism: Alopecurus myosuroides (assembly GCA_028641055.1). NCBI lineage: Eukaryota > Viridiplantae > Streptophyta > Magnoliopsida > Poales > Poaceae > Alopecurus > Alopecurus myosuroides. The sequence goes on along the minus strand of CM054063.1, from coordinate 269,466,986 downwards.
TTTCTACATCATTCTACTTGACTTTAATAAAGCTCAAACAACTGGGCAGAAGATGACCTTAGTGATGACCTTATGGAGGCCTGAGTTGTGAAATCGGAAGTACTTGAAGCCACGGCGAAACGGGGCACCGTCCCGGAGGGTCAAGGCGGTGGACCTGCACCTCACACACCCATGGCAATCTCCTAAATATAATCTCACTATCTGCTTGCTAATTTCGGTTCACAAGCACGTTGTCGTCGACAGACACCAGCGCCTTGCCTACCGCCCAGAAAAATGTGCTGAGCAACATTTTCATCCTGCCTCAGGCACACTGATTAAAGAAGATTATGTCAGTACATGCTGCACAAAACGGAACCAAAAGTAGTTGATCTGTAAATGCAGCTGCCATCACCAATCACGTACCAGAAAATACTAATTACACCGACTGAGTTGATGCGTTGTGGAGGCAGTCACCAGGGATGTCGCCTGCCTGCAAGTCTGCCAGAGAATTGTGTAGCTTAGGACAAAAAATAGTGTGTTGTAGGACGGAGGGAATATATGTACAGAGAGATGCGTATTTTCAGCAAAGTCATCGTACCAGCCAAGAAACATCAATCAATGGGAGAAACAAAAACTTCACTGCCTTTGTCTCTGTGAGAAACAAAATCTATGTTAGCTCTGAAATTCTGTGAACGGATAATGAAGGGAATAACGGGTTTTGAGATTAACATCAAATTGCATGGTAATGTGATTAGATCTCCCTCTCTCACCAGAAAGATAAACTCAGGTAATGTTTGTAATAGTTCATCACACCCTAGATCTCTAGGCGCACAGACATGCATCCATGTATCGGAATCGACAAAGAAACACCGTGCGCTGCTGCCGGCGCCGCACCTCCACCCGTCCAGAGACGAGGTCGTCGGTCACGTGGAGAGGCAAATCATCCATCCTCGCGTCGCCTGCGGCGAGCCTCCACCAGCGCAGCCAACATCCTACCAGTAAGGGGTCGCCTCGCTTCTAGTAATAGCTTGATTTTCCTCTTGGTATTCCTCTCCGCCTCTGCCTCCATGTCTCTCCCGTCTAGCTGAAGATGGAAAAGGACAAAACTCAATCCGATTAAGAGGAGGAAGAAATGGTGTTTTGACAGGATTGTAAAATCGAAATCAGAGAGCATAGGTGCCTTCGGTCTTCTCTACCGAGAGAAAAAAATATGCGTTGATGCTGCTTCCGACGAGATCCATCTTGTTCTGCTCCCGATCGACAAGGGGAATATGGAGCTATGCTTGAGTTTGAGGCAGATACAGGGAGGAGAGTTCCCTAGGAGGAGGAGCGACGGGAGGAGATCCCCTTCCATTCCCCCATGCGAGACCTTGGAATCGGATCACCGGAGCGATGCTGGTGCGGGAGGAGATCCCATTCCATCCTCCCATGCGAGACCTTGGAATTGGATCACCGGAGCGATGCTGGTGCGGGAGGAGATCCCCTTCCATCCCCCATGCGAGACCTTGGAATCGGATCACTGGAGCGATGCTGGTGCGGGAGGAGAGTGACAGAGGGGACGGGTCGAGCGCTTTGTGACAGCGAGCGTACCTCCATGTGATGCGGTGGGCGGCCGGCTAGGAACCGGTAGAGGGGTCTCTTTCCTCCCACCTGAGGAGAGTAGCGGCGCTGGTCACCAGGATTGAGAGGGCGGCGGCCGTTCCGCGGAGGAGTGAATCAGTAATCAGGCATTTGCGGAGTTGATTTGTTCTCTATGTAATTAATTGGCCCGTTTATTATAGGACCGCGGAGAATTTGACTGCAGGATTGATTTTTGGTGATTGATTTCCGGTGATTGAGTTTGTCATTAATTCCGTGGATTCAATACGATGGACGACAGGAGACAGGACACGGGAGACTCGACGACAGGACGTGGTGCTAGACGGTTGAAGGAACAAAAAGTTTCTTTTAGATAGGAGAGATATAGTTGAATGCCCGTGCGTTGCCACGGGAAAACAATATATGGAGATAGTGATTTTATTCTGTTGGACGCCAATATATGGACATAGTTGATTTGATTCTGTTGGACGCCACAAGCAAAATGATTTTTTTGGATACCCCATGCTTTTGCTCCAACGATCATGTGTTATTTTGTCCTTTTTACCCGTCACCTCCATCACAGGCCATCGTTTTTATCGCATTCCATCATTTTAGCCATCTTCAGAGAATAAAATTATCCACATTTTCATAGCTTAATAAAAATCAGAGAGAAAGATAGACTGACAACACATTTTAATAAAAAGCTACAGTAATTTGTTTTAAAAATCTATCACTATTACTCGTTTCATTCCTCTTGTTAGTTCTCATTTGAATGACCATATGTTGCCACGATGCAGTAAAAATGATGACATTGCCAAAGGAAGTCATTTAATCAGACATTGGTGTCAATGACTGGCATTTTCCGCTGTCAAGTGAATCCATTTGGCTAGGAGACATTTTCCGCTGTAATCATCTTGTCGCTCTCTTCCACCAAAAATATATCGCCCATCAGTTATAAGAAATTGCTTCCACGATACGTAACTTGCCAATAAGTTATAAGAAACTGAGGGAAAAATCTTCAATTCCGGCCTACAAACACCTGAAAAGAATTCTCAAAAAACAGTGCATTAGATAAATGCAATTGGGGGAAACTTCATTTCTTTTGGCATGTCTTCTCAAAATATATAAGAGATCCCACTTAAATAATATATTATACACATGATCTGACCAAAGACATTTCTGAACTCCAACTGGAAGTATGGCATTATGTAAAACAACAACCTAGCGTTAAGGAATGACAACCGCTTTAGGATAGTGAAAAAAAAGAGTGGGAAAGCACAGGAACTGAAGTTATTTTTCAGAAGGCACGAAAATATCTAATTTTGTGATTTTACATCTGTATGTAATTCAGAAGGCAAAAATTCTCCCTTGAGACATAAATATAATTAAGTTCCAAAAATATTCTACAGTACTCCATGTATGATGCAGCCGGTAAAGATTTATAACCGTGGAGAACATAACTTTAATAAATCAACAACTCCATGTACGATTGCATTCAGAGGTAAGCCTATATGAACCAGTGGCATGCCTAATGCTCAACACTGAATAGCTTCCACCTGCTCAGCCCAGAAACAACCAAAGGCATTTCTTCAAATGGAAGTATGGCATTATATAAAACAACAACCTAGCATTAATGAATGACAGTTCCCTTAGGATAGTGAAAAAAAAGAGTTGGAAAGCAAAAAAACTGGAATTATATTTCATAAGGCATGGAAGTATCAAAGTTTGTGGTTTTACATCTTTATGTAATCCAGAAGGCAAAGCAATGTCGGTTGTGATATAAATATAATAAAGTTACAAACAAGAAAGTTCTACAATGCTCGTTGTATGATGCAGCCGGTAAGATTTATAACTGTGACAACCATACCTTTAATAAATCAACAACTCCATGTACGATTGCAACAAGTGTCCTGCCTAATGCTCAACACTGAACAACTTCCGCCTGCTCAGCCCAAAAACAACCAAATAGCGCACTGCCTAATTCAGTATTTTCAAAAATAGATAGATGGCTTCCTATTCTCCAAAGCAGTACAACAATTACCTGAAACATACAAATATGAGTTATAACTCGATACTACTTTTCTCCTAGAGATTAGGCACTCCATTGTATCTTTATTCAAATAATAAGAGTATAAAGATTGTACATGGGAAATGCACCATACAATCAAAAATAAGACATACACATATTTTTGGTAGAAACATAGCTACCTGAAGTACCCAAAAAATGTCAAGCATGGTGGGAAAAAAATGAAGGGACCTTAATTCTGTCTATGCAACATGGGCACTCCCCTGATTTGGGAGTAATGCAGAAGCTAGGAGTATGTCGGGGGCTGCGCTGGCTACAGCCCAAAGGTGCCAAGCAGGAAGTTGTGGCGCTTCGTCGGGAGTTAAGGCCAGGCGTTACCATACTCCACGCCGGTGTAGGTGGCGTTGTTGGGGATGGGGGGTGAGGGGAGGCACTACTTCTGCCTGCGTCGGACAAGGCGAGGGAGGCGTCCCGTGGGCTTGCGACGGGATTAGGGCCTGCATAGTGCGACATCTTTCCTAAATCATCTTAATATCTGCAAATAAAACCTGTCTCGTTGGTAATAATTTTTCAACAATTGTTAAAAGGAGAATGATGCTTATAGCAAATCAATAGTCTTTGTGTGGAGAATTGTAATAAACACGCTGTCGGCTCCCATTCGTGGACACATGTCATCGGCCAGCTTCTCCATCCTTCTATAGAGATGGACGACATCGAGAGTGCAGCAAGGATGCATGACCCTGCAGTGGAGGCCGGAGACCACGAGGCCGTGCGTCCAGAGGCAAGAGAGGGAAGGATTGGCCGCCGCCAGGAAGTAGAAGCAGAGGGTGGGTTGGGGAATTATATACAAACACAAACATGCATATTATAATGTCTGGGAACAATGAACATTGAGAGGAACAACAAAATGAGAACTAAAAAATAAGTACAAGCAGACGATGTATTGTGAATTCAAAGATCAGTAACACCCACACATATGTTATACCTTAGTATTGTGATGCTCACTGTATGTGCGTTGCCATAGTTTAAATCCCCAACCCTTCTCCAAATGTAAATAATCTGCTAAGTTTGAGACCAGAACAAAGAGGCAGTTATTCAGTTCGAGCATATTTTTGTTCTCTGAAACCAGAACAAAGTACACGTAAAAAATTACTTTTCTCATTAACAATAACATATCTAATAGAGAAGATGTGGCCATCGACATCTCATTGCTAAAGGAGTTTTTCATACCACACAAATAACTCTCGAACAACAAAAAAGAGTACATCAAAGTTTTTTCGTGGTACTGCAAAACATGAAACTACAATTTGCATAAGTAAATCAAGTGCTGCTATACTCTTATTTAATAGGTCGAAAAGAAATTGGTTCAGCATATACCTCATCTGCAAAACATGAAACTACAATTTGCATAAGTAAATGAAGTGGTGCTACATTCTTATTAATATGACGAAAAAGAATTGGTTCAGCATATACCTCATCTGATGTTAGATCACAATCCGTAGAAATACAAATCATGATATCCCTGGCCATTAACCAACAAAATTACAAGAGTAAACATGGAATCATCCCGTATTTAAAAGCTCTAGCTTTATAAGTGACCATACCAAGATTTCAAGACCTCCATGAGACAGTAATCATGCTTACCTAGTACCTGGGTATCTTGAACCAGCAACGACTTAGTGTAGCAGTAGCCAACGGACAGTATTTTCCCGTGTGGTTGTAGATGGAGGCCAGTGCAACCAGGGAAAGAAGATCGCCAGGAGAACAAAGCTGCCTGTGTCCCAGGCCCGTACGTCCTCCTGCTCGAGATCTGGGGCCTCCATGCCTCTGTGATGTTGCTCCTGCTCGAGATCTGGGGCCTCCATGCCTCTGTGATGTTGCTCCTGCTCGCGATCTGGGAAGGGCGTCAGGCCTCCGTGCCCCCCGACGCATGCAGTGGAGGACTGGGACAGTCCAGGTGGCGGTGACAACCGAATCAGCGATTCAGCGCGGTCGGCCGGTGTGAGTGGAGGCGTTGGAGTAGAAGATGCGACATGTGAGAGAGGCGGCTGGTTGAGGGAGGATAGAGAAGGGGAAACGCTGTAAATCACCCGGGGGATCGCGCGTTTCCCATCCCCCGGCTCCTGCTTGCGACGCGTGTATAGGTACAGCGACGGGTAGAGTCCGCGCGTCCTACCTTATCTCCACGTCGATCGTTCTCATCCACACAATCCATCCCCAATCTCCTTCTCCCCCACGAGACCATGAGGGCTCGCTCTGCTCCTTCCACCGGAGCACTGCGCAGCTCCTCCCTCTACCGGAGCTCCTCCTCCTACCGGAGCACTGCGCAGCTTCTGGCCTTTCTCCAAGCAACGCCGACCGGCTCCTCCGTCCCTCCCGTCCCCGCCCCGCGCTCCTACCAGACCGCCGCCGGCATCATCACGCCTGCTCCTCCTAACAGCGTGGCGCTGGTGCTCCACTCCACCGTCGGCCCGTGCTCCACACGATGTCGCTGCGGGTGCTCACTAGGAGGGAGGTAGTGCTCCGGAAGGCCAACTGGGGTGCTGTCAAAGGCCGATGTCGATGCTTCCCAAGGTCACCGCCGGTGATCACTAGGAGGAGCGGTGGTGCTTCGGAAGGCCAACACCGATGCTCCCCAAAGCCCCTGTTGGTGCTCATTAGCAGGGCGGTGGTGCTCCGGAAGGCCAACAACGATGCTCCCATAGGCGAGCAGCGGTGCTCCCCAAGGTCATTGTCGTTGCTCCCATGGGCGAGCGGCGGTGCTCCCCAAGGTCATTGGCGTTGCTCCCATAGGCGTGCGGCGGTGCTCCCGAAGGTCATTGGCGTTGCTCACACAAGCGGGCGGCGTTGCTCCCATAGGTGAGCGGCGGTGCTCCCATAGGCGAGCGGCGGTGCTCCCCAAGGTCATTGGTGTTGCTCACACAAGGGAAGGCGTTGCTCCCATAGGCGAGCGGCGGTGCTCCCATAGGCGAGCGGAGGTGCTCCCCAAGGTCAGCGGCGTTGCTCCCATAGTCCGGCGGCGGTGTTCCCCCAAGGTTGGCGGCGTGGTTTCCACAGGCGGGGCAGCATTGATGGCCAAGGCCGACGGAGGTGCAAGCTTGTGTTTGTGCGAGGAGTAATTGCAGGGAGTCCAGCGGCGATGCTACCGTCGGTGCGAGGCGTTGCTGCAATGGGACATCGCGAAGCTCCGCGGCGTTTTTCTCCGGCGAGTCTTCTCCGGCGAGTCGACGACGATGGGATTTTTCTTGTTCTTCTGTGTTTTTTTTGCTGCGGGACGGAGGTTGGGGGAAGCGGACGTGGGAGATTGAGGGGGAGGCAGATGCGGAGGTTCGCTCGCTCGTTGACTGTTATGGGACACGTGTCGCTCGCTCCACCCGGGGGATCGGGGCAAATTGTCCCCCGGGGGACGCTCAGCGCTGCCCATAGAGAAGAGGGTGGATTCGTGCGTGCAGGGATGGGGTAGACACCGTTTCTGTATGCTGGGACCAGAGTGGACGCACGACGAGGATCGTGGGACCCTGGAAGGAGCGCGACGAAGTCGGACGACGTAATGCGCGGAGTGACGGACGACGGAACCAAATTTTCTTTTTAGGTAGTAGAGATTTGTAAATAGAAAACAGAACACTTGAAAGGGTGGGGGGGGGGGAATCGAACCGAGAGCTTTTCATCGGGATGACAGGCGGCACCCACCAGACTATGCTACCGTTCTTGCACAGGTTCTCCTATTTAACATTTTATTGTTTCGTTTTTCCCATTTTTTTTTCTAACTCTGTTTTTTCTGTGTTATTTCTTTCTTTTCTGTGTTATTATTTGTTTTTAGTTTTATTTTTCTTTTTATTTGAAAATATTTGTATTCAAATTTGTTCTAATTTTTAAAATGTTCAAATTCAAAAATTGTTCGGATAAAAAATGTATAAATATAAATTTATTCAAATGAAAAAACGTTCACATTATAAATTGTTCAAATTTGAAAATTGCTTATATGTAAAGAAAACATTATATTTGAAAATCGTTTAAACTTAAAAATTGTTCATATTTTTTTTAAAAAATGCAAAAAAATTTCATTTCAAAAAATTATTTACCTCCTTCAAAAATTGTTCACCATTTTAAAGTTGATCATTTAAAAATTTGTTCACAGCTTAAAAAAAATTCTGCATTTCAATTTTTTTCACCATTTTTAAAAATAGTACATTTTCAGAAATTGTTCATACATATTTCTTTTGGAAAGTGAACTGGTTTTACAATCTGAGCACTTTTCATATTTGAACATTTAAAAAGTTTAGTTCTATTTTCTTTTAGAAATTAAGGATAAGCAAAAATGTAAAAAAAAATGCAGAGAAAAAAAACGTACGTCCATCGTAAGTGGGTCGCTTCTGGCTGGCTCCATGGTTGTTGGCCGTGCAATATGCTAGGCCCATTTACCGAGGCTGAGCAAGGCGAAAGATTAGAGTTCGCTAGGAGCGATATATAGGAGGTCCCCTATACATCGCCTATTGTGAGTCCTATATTTGGCTTGCCTTTGTTTGGCCGGCTCGTCCCGGTAATTCCTAGTTGGTACGTCGTTTCCTTTCCTAGAGGAGCCAACTATCGTTACCGATTTCTCCATGTATGGATATCTCTCCTCGGTGGCTTGGTGCATGCTCAATTTTTTTCGTTTCATTTTTCCTATTTTTTCAGTTTTCTATTTTTGTGTTTTTTCTTTTCTTTTTTTTATGATTTTTCCTTCTCTTTTCCTTTCTTCTTTTCTTTCTTTTCTTTGTTCTTTTCATCTTTTTCCGCGAACATATTTTCTTCATCAATGAACATTTTTTAATCGAGAATGGTTTTATTGGCAATCATTTGAAAAAAAACTTCACTTATAAAAAACTTCATAAAGTTTCGATGACACCTTAACCGTCAACATTTTTATCCGGGAATATGTTTTACCTATAAACACTTTTTACCCGTGAATATTCAAGAAAAAATATTCACCTAATTTACGACCTTTTTACCCATGACGATTTTTCACCCGTGAACATATTTCATCGGTGAACATAATTTACCTGCGACCATATTTATGAGTGAACATTTTCAAGAAAAAGCTTTCATCTATTTCTTTTTCAATTTACATGTATTTTTCGTTAACTATTGTTACTTTTTACCCATATTATCAGTTCACACGCATTTTTAGTTCACTATTATTTTCTATTCACGGCTTTTTCGGTAGTTTCACCCAAATTTTAGTTCATTTCCACCTTTTTAAATTTTATTTTTGGTTACTATTATTAGCGTTCAAATTTGAATATTTATCAAAATATGGAAAATATCCTTTTTTAAAAATTAACATTTTTTGAAATCAGATTTTTAAAATCGGAAGAAAAGATAAAAGAAATACGAGACGTGTGTGCATTTGGGGCGTGCGGATTGCTAATTTTCTGTGTAACGGCTCGAGCTATCGAGTCACACACTGGGCTAGCCCACGTAGTGGGAGCGACCTGAGCGAGTTGAGCTGCGCTGCTCGCTGCTGAGAAGAACCGACAGGAGAAGAAATGGAGAGCTAAACCATGGGAATTAGAGGGAAGAAGGAAGACCAGAAGGGGATTTTTCTGGGGACGGGAGAGATGCAGGTGTGTGTAGCAGGTATAGGAGCAGTGCGTGCTGCGAGCAAGTCGTGGTCTCGGCCGGATGGGCTTGAATCATATGCACTGTTAAAAAATAATTGCACTGTAAGAAGGCCGGGCCCGAGCCCAGCATGGCCTCCACGAGGATCCGCCCGTGCATGTAACTCCAGCTATGTGAGCGAGGCGAGTCGGAACGCTCGCCTCAAGCGATACATAGGCTATCCTGTTGTGTGCCACTTTTGTTTTTTTAGAGTGTTGAGGTACCACTTCTTGGATCGTGTTTGGTGCCCTGCTACACATCTCTATTGGGCCTCCAGTTTTATACAAAGGCCAGGAAGGCAAGCAAACCAGCACTCAATCCATCTATGGACCCGACAATGCCAAAACCAATTTTAGTTTACGTTAAAAAAAATTTAGTTCCCCTCACCTCCAACCAATTTTAGTTGAATTATATTTGCTCATGTGTTTCTAACAAGATAATTGAATTGAACAGGTCTCTCTGGGTGCATTTGGACGCTGCAATCTAAGTAACGTGTAGTCATGTGCAACATCCGTCCTTTTGCATGGAAACTGTTGTGAAATTTACATTTTATTAATTGATGCTTATATCTCTTGACGTGTATGTGATTTTCTTTGACACATTTGCGGTTTTTCTCGGCTTCGACAAATTACTAAATATGCACCACGAGCAATCGATAGTATATATGACAGGTAGCTCCTTGTTATGCCTTTAGCACACGTGACCGGCCCACGTAGAGTGTTGATTAGTTTTGGTTATTACTTTTTTTATTCTATTGAATCATTTACATTTTTTATTTTCTCTATATTTTCCTTTTATTGTTTATTTTAAATTTTGTAATGGTCTAGGGAAAGGTGATATATATATAAAAATAATTGACAAGGTTTTAATAAATGGTTCATAAGGATAAAAAATGTTTTTATGCAATATTAGAATATTACGGGGAGAATAATTATTAAGAGAATAAAAATTGACTCACTATTTACACGATTGAAAAAAGCATATGATTTTAAAAGAAAAATAGAAAAAATAGAAAAAGGTAAAAAGAAACAGAAAACTCGAACCACGTACCGAGGAAAGGCAAGAATGGGATGAACATATAGACACATGAATCTTGTTGGCGGAAGAGGAGTGGATTTGGTGCGAAATGACCGATATAGTTTGGGCTAGAGCGGCATGGTGGGGTGCAAGAAAAGGTGCAGTCTTCTAGGTCATCGGGTCACTTTATGTCCCATTGAGCTTTCTCATCGTTGTACATAAGATTTTAGAGATTCATCATTGGCATCCCCTCCCCTCTCACTTTTTACATATCTCAGTTCTCAAAGAAGCTTTCGGCTAGTGGACGAAAATGATAGCTCATGTACCAGCATGTACATGTAAATTTCCTTTTCCCCTGATATATTTCTAATATTTAATTTCACGTATAACTTCTTATTTGAAAAACTAAGAGAAGCAATTGTATACACAGACACATTGCGGTAATCATAAAAAATAATTGAATTTTGTATGTGAAAATAGTTTGATCCATAATATTTTATGTTGTCAGCGATTACTATAAGCCCTGATGTTTCACTAACAAGTATAAATCATTCAAACACTACCAACTTATTGTAACCTATAACACTTGACAAAGTAAAACAAAATGATCATGTTAATTTTCAATTTATATTTAAACAAAATTCATATAATTTTTTACATAACCATACACTACATACCTCAGTTAAGATATTTTCTAGGTTGTATGCATTGAAGTCTTCACCAAAATATTATAACACTAAAAATAGAGATAAACACCCACACAATAATGTATCATATACGCTATATAATCCATCAATTGTAAGAACATCAAGAACCATGCATTTTGGTTTTTTCTTCATATTTAAATTGATTTCTTATCTTGTTAAGAACAATATTTCATGACGATTTTGTTTTGCATAAATTATATATATTTTCGATGATATAATGAAAAAAAAACATATTCATAGTTAACAATGCTAACTAAGTATACATCACATATTTGCTAAACCATAATACAATGACAAAAAACTAAGAAATTATAATTTTTTGTGTAATTATATTTATTTAACCCTCCTTGGTTCCAAAAACTAATTGAAATTAAACCATGCGAGGAAATAACGGGTGGAAAGAAGAGATACATTCATGGGAGACACATATGGAGAACGGATGATGGCGCGAGGAAATGTGACAACAACAGGGCCGACACTAAAAATAACACTTTCGGTGTTCATGGTGAAATCTCTCAACTAAGAGTGAAGGATTACTTGCCGCGACTCGTGTGTAAGAAAAAAAAATAAGAAGCCTCATATAGACTGTAGGCGAGGGCCAAGGGAAGGTCGATCGCGGTAACAAAAGGAGCTATTTGTTGCGGCTCGTATGTGTTGTTAGCGGCAATGCACTCTGCAAGTAATGTATGGCAACCTAGAGGGAGGGGGTGAATAGGTGCTACGACCAATTTTAATTTTTCTTCGAGATTAGACTTGACACAAAGGTAAATTCTCTAAATAATACAACTACGGTGAATTCACCTATACGAAAAGAATAGCAACAAACACAATACAAGCACAAGTAAAAGGGAAGGGAACGAGGTACCCGATACGAAGCACGCAGAGACACGATGTATTCCTGAGTTCCTCCTTGTTAAGGGAGTACATCTCGTTGGAGGGGTGTGAGCTTGCCACAAAGGCCTACTCATAAAGTCCTCACCCTATTCTCCGATGAACCCCGCCACGAAGCCCTAGTCCAACTTCCACTATTGATCCATTTTGAGGCGGGAATCGAATCATTTACAAACAAACTTGGGGGCTCCCAACTCTAAGAATCATCAAGTGTAGCAAGAGGTCTAGGTTCTCCATAAATGGAAACCCTAGAATCAAATCCCTCAAGTAAATGAGGGGGAAATGAAGAATGGCTCGGTGAAGATATAGATCGGGGCCTTGTCCTTCAATCCTCCAAAGATCAACAAGTTTGGTGGGAGAGATTGGAAGTAATTAAAGATTTGGTGAGCTCAATAAATGATATTCAATGCTTTGGACGAACTAGTGCTCAAGGAGGAAGATGAGGGGTATTTATACCCCCTCCTCAAATCTAGCCGTTTGAGCAGGAAAACATGTACCGGAATATCCGGTCCAAACTTGGACTGGAATATCCTGGTGGCTTCTTTCTTCAGATCTGGATTTCGACGCGTTGACTTCAACCGGAATATCCGACTACGAGCGAATAATCCGGTTCCAATAATCTGGCTAGCTTCTGTCTCGCGCTGGCTCCTGAACCGGAATATCCGGTTGATATGAAATAATCTGGTTCAAATAATCCGGTTGGATTCTGCTTCTCCATCTTCCAGTCCTTAACCGATTATGAGCCAAGACTACCACTACCGGAATATCCCGTTATTCCAGAATAATCATGTATGAATAATCTGGCTCATCTCTTTCCGAAACTGGGTTGAGACCATCCTAACCGGAATATCCGGTTTCCCTGGAATAATCCGATTAGAATAATCCGGCTCCTCTGTGTTCCAAATCCCAACGGCCAATCTTCACCTATCTTTTGGTGATCGATGCGGATGTTAAACATAACACATGAACACTCAACACCTCGATAAATAATGTACTTAGTATTGTTAACTAACACACAAAACCAACGGGAAAACAAAATGCACTTTCAATCTCCCCCTTTTTGGTGTTAGATGAAAATACGAAGATTTGCAATAAAACCTCGATAAGTACATGTTTGAAACAAAATGGAAACCCCCCTAAACATATGCATATCTTTTGTTTGCCTCAAATGCAATATCAAATAGGAGAGTAATTTCCAACAAGTAATACAAACATGCCAAAGTACACAATATAACCAATATGTTGAGGAAGATGAAAGAGATACCTTGTGCATAGAGATAATAGCAAGAATACCAAAGCACAATAATAGATAATAACCTCAACATAGATAACCAAATAACCATAACCATAGTACCATAGTCTCACAACACATAGTTTAAATGAGACAAGTAGCAAAGAGCAAATAGTTCACGAAACATAACTAAATGGACACAAGATGATAAAAGCATACGCTTGTGCCCGAACCCATGCAAATCCCGTAGGCCTAAGTCTATTTCTCCCCCTTTGGCATCGAGACACCAAAAAGGAGATAGGTAGTGGTGCTAGCGTTCCATAGGCAAGCTAAGCATCCGAGTGCTCAGAGGACTCTCCAGCTGACATCTCGGAAGCACCCTCGACGTCTCTCTCCTGGTCTTCATCCACATCCTCATCTTCCTCATCAAAGTCATCACCAGCAGGAGCAGTAGATGAGGCAGCAGTGGCACGAAGAGCCTCCTCAATCTGTTCCAAAGGGGTACGTTCTCTGGAAGTCCACTATGAATAAGAACCAGGAACCAAGGGGGCAGGAACATCACGAGAAGCACCACTCACATGGTAAAGAATCTGACGCTGAGAGCTGGACATAGCAGTGTCCCTGCGGTAGGTCTGATACTGCTCCTTGTGGATATCCACCTTCATGCAGAGCACATTGCGCTGAAACCAGGAAAGCTTCCTGACATTGCACAAAGTGGAGGAGGTGTCAACCCTGCGAGCACTATAAGGAACATCCCCCATAGAGGAACCACCCTCAGGAGGAGGGACAAGAGCACCAGTAACAGCCTTCTTCCTCTTGATATACAACTTCTTTAAACCATGGTCTTGCATAGGCAGCTCACGGAAATCTCTCCTCATCGTGTCCTTGATCAACATCATGATGAAAGGTCCATATGGGATAGTGTTCCCACCAATCATAGCATTGCGGAGCTCGTTGAAGATGATATCCATGACATCCATGGTGTATGAAGAAGTCGGGTCCTCGTCCTCCATGCACTGCTTTGCCAGAATCAGAAGGTTGCAAAGCGGGCTGGTGAGAGCATCATTGTTGCCACCACTGGGAACCAGAAAAGCCCGGAATAAGTGAACAAGTTGATCATAGAACGGGAGGAGCCCTTCCAACTTACCATTAGTGAATCCAGGAGCATACATATTGGTCATATACTTCTGACGCTGGGGTCTGTCCACATCATGCATACGGTGACCAAGTGGAGGATGAGAGTTGTAGCTATAGCCAAGTACCTTACCCAGCTTGAAGAATTAAACCTCACAATGAGTGGTCTGAGTCATCCACTCCAGACTGGAAACAACCCCTGAATCAAAATCCAAAGTATACATGAACTGAATCACGAGGTCGGTATTGTAAGGGCAGCGAGTCTCCATGAGTTTCACAAGACCAAACCTCTCAATAATACTAGCAGCATCAACAAATACTTCCTTATCCTTGATGAACTGGAACTTCATGGGATTCATCTGGCGGACTAGGAACTTGTAGTCAGAGTAGATGTCAGCAAAGATGTAGGACTGCTCCGCGCACCAAAAGCGAGCATCATCAAACTCCATGTCTCTCGGGGTGGTGTACTAGTCCTTCTGACAAATCTGAGCAAACTCCTGAGTGGTAACATCAAACATGTAGTTCTTTCTTGCTTCCCTGCCTTTCTTCTTCCTTGAGGGCTTCGTGGAAACAGACTTGGCCTTCCCCTTGGCAACAGTTTTCCTCGGAGGCCGAGAATCACCGGGGTCCTCATCACTAGTGTCCTTGTAGGAAGGACACTTGCGAGTGCTCAACTTGTCTACCCGAGAACCACCTGTGAAAGAAGCACATGGATGGAAGCAATGGGGGTAAGTTCACACAATTCATCAAAGAAGGAATCATACAGTCAAGAAAATAGGAGAGCATCCACATAATAATCAAGTATCAATCCTAGAGGGGAGAAAATCAGTACTCAAAAAAATGGAACAGAACACAACCGGATATTCCGGTTCAGTTCTGAACCGGCTATTCTGGGTATGCGAAAACAACACTGATTTGATCTTCTCCTAGGTTCAAAACAAGATCAGTGATACGGGGTTCTAACCTATTATATCTAGCATGCATTAGATACCCTAGGGAACATCCACTACCAAGCATTGAGAAGAAAAACATGCATCCAATGAGGGGTAGGGTTAGGCACCAAGATTCAAAAAGAAAGAACATTACCCGCTTCCATGGATGAAACTGCTTGGATGGGATTGATCCCAAGGGGATGGAGAACAAGATACAGCCTAGAACACGCAAATCTCGTGGAGGAAGTGGCCCGCGAGGCCAAGAATCAAGAGGGCGGAGTTTTGGGAGGAAGAGGAGGTTGGGGATGAATGGCAAGAACTGCCAACCCATTCAGTGATTGATGGGGGGATAATAACCCGGTAGGCCAACTCCAAGGCGTAACCCGGCCCAAGGAACATGGTGCGCAATCCGGTTAAGGATAATGAAGCTTCTGGAAGGCCCAAAGTTTGTAGGCCTCGTAACCCGGATTGTGGGTTACGGTAAGGAAAGTTAGGGTTTGTAAGCGGTGTCCGGATAGGATTCAAGCTGCGCCTTGGAGAATAGGGTCAAGGGGGTACGGGCGCTTTATAAACCGACCCCTAGGTCTAGTTTAGACAGAGATCTAAGAACCCTAGCAATATCGCTTGGTATCGAGCATCTAGTGTAACCCTAGAGTTGAGTTGTTATATCAAGATCGGAGACTCGGCGACTTTGATTGCCGGCTACCAGATCGAGTTGCATCATGTTTTCCTCTAAGCTAAACCCTCTCCCAAACGCCTGTGTCGTCTTGCCCCAAGATCAGTTACCCCCGGTAACGTCTGCCGTGATTATCCCACGACAGTTGGCGCCCACCGTGGGGCCTGCCTCCAAAGGTGTTTACATCACGGGAGAAGCTCGGAAGAACATGGAGAATCTTGTCGTGGGCGAGATCTACATCGACTACAAAGGAGAAAAGATGGTGGACGATTCCGGCTAGGGGCCAGAGTCGGATCACCTCGAGTCCGGATCTACGGTGACGATCGACCGGATCAACATCTTCATCGGTATGGTACGTACGCCTGATTTAAAGGGACAATATCATGTGCATACTACAGGAACTTCTAGCAGGAACAAAGAGACATTAAAGCAAGCGGTAAACTCGGTTTCCTCGGCTGCGCCGAGATACCTTAGATGGGCGGAACAAGAGGTAACGTGGAGTAGAAGAGATCACCCGGAAAGAGTAGAGCGTCCAGGAGTCTTGGCATTGGTGGTTGCTCCACAGGTTAATGGTTACGAACTGAAAAGGGTCCTGATGGACGGTGGAAGTAGCATCAACATCCTTTATTGGGAAACCTTCTTACGCATGAGTCTCAAAGAGTCCCAGTTACAGAAAAGTTCGACAATCTTTCATGGGATCGTGCCAGGTCACTCGGCGAGCCCCGAGGGAAAGATCACCTTGGAGGTTGCTTTCGGAGAATCAACGGATAATTATCGAGTTGAGTGGCTCACGTTCGAGGTGGTCAAATTGCGCAGTCCTTATCACGCGCTGTTTGGAAGACCGGCTTATGCTAAATTCATGGCTAGGCCGTGTTATGTGTATTTGCAGCTAAAGATCCCGGGTCCTAAACGGACTATCACCATACATGGGAACCGGGATATAGCGGCTGAGTGTGATGAAGGAGATTCAGTAATGGCCGAGCAAGCGTGCAGAAAGGAAGAACTCGAATATTACCGGTCTCAAGTAAATCCGGATGATAGAACAGCCTTGAAAAAGCTGAATACTGAGGACGAGAGAGCAAAATTCAAGGCAGCGCAAGACACCAAGAAGATAGATTTTGTCGAAGGGGATTCCACTAAGCAATTTACCATAGGGTCCAATTTGGGAAAAGAGCAGGAGAAGGCACTTGTGGAGTTTATTCGTTCAAATGCAGACGTGTTCGCCTGGACACCTAGCGACATGCCGGGTATCCCTACAGAGCTGGCCGAGCACAGTTTGCATGTAGATCCCAAGTCCAGGCCCGTGAAGCAGGGTTTGAGGAAAATGAATGAGGAAAGAAGGAAGGCTATAGGCGAAGAGATCGCTCGGCTATTGGCAGCCGGCTTTATCATGGAAGTATTTCACCCGTATTGGTTGGCAAACCCAGTTCTAGTGATGAAAAAGACCAATGAGTGGAGGATGTGCATTGATTTTACGAGTCTCAACAAACATTGCCCAAAGGATCCATTCGCGCTACCAAGGATAGATCAGATTATAGACGCAGTAGCTGGAAGCGATCTATTATACTTTCTGGACGCATATTCCGGGTATCATCAGATTAAGCTCAAGAGGGAGGATTGGGAGAAAACATCATTCATAACCCCTTTTGGGGCCTTCTGTTATAAAACTATGACATTTGGATTGAAGAACACCGGCGCAACTTACCAACGGTGTATTCAAAAGTGTTTCGAGGACCAAATTGGACGCAACGTCCATGCCTATGTGGATGATGTGGTCATCAAGACCAGGAAGGCGGAGACATTTATCGATGATCTAAAGGAGACGTTCAAAAACTTGAGGAGGTATCAGATGAAGCTTAACCCGACAAAGTGCGTGTTCGGAGTTCCAGCCGGGAAATTACTCGGCTTTATCGTTTCCGAGAGAGGAATCGAGGC
Organism: Alopecurus myosuroides; assembly: GCA_028641055.1. Taxonomy (NCBI): domain Eukaryota; kingdom Viridiplantae; phylum Streptophyta; class Magnoliopsida; order Poales; family Poaceae; genus Alopecurus; species Alopecurus myosuroides. Next base: position 269,449,240 of record CM054063.1, on the reverse strand, counting down.
AAACCCGGATAAAATCAAGGCCATCCAGAGTCTGAAAAAACCGGAAAATTTTAAGCATGTTCAAAAGCTCACGGGCTGCGTAGCAGCCTTGAGCCGATTCATATCCAGGCTCGGAGAAAAAGCAATACCCTTGTACCGGCTCTTGAGGAAATCAGATAAATTCGTATGGGATCAAGAGGCGGATGAGGCGTTTGAGGCACTAAAGAAGCAGTTATCTGAAGCACCAGTACTAGCGGCCCCGGGTCCTAAAGAACCTATGTTGCTATACGTGGCAGCCGGCCCCCGAGCCGTCAGCGCAGTAGTTGTTGTGGAGCGCAAAGAGGATGGGAAGAGTTACGCGGTCCAGAGACCGGTTTATTACGTCAGCGAGGTATTATCAGAAGCAAAGCAGCGCTATCCGCATTGGCAAAAGTTGGTGTTCGGGGTCTTTATGGCTAGCCGGAAATTGAAGCCGTATTTCCAAGAACACCCCATAACAGTGGTTAGTTCAATACCAATGTCGGATATCATCAGAAACTCGGACGCGACGGGAAGAATAGCCAAATGGGCGATAGAGATGGGGGATTATCACATCAACTACGAACCCAGGTCAGCAATCAAATCTCAAGCTTTAATTGATTTCGTTATCGACTGGACACATACAGGCATGACCACAACGGTTCCAAATTCCGAGTCATGGATCATGCACTTCGATGGATCTAAGCAATACGAGGGATCAGGAGCTGGAGTGGTGCGAACGTCACCCAAAGGAGATAAATTAAGTTACGTACTACAAATTCACTTTGACTGTTCCAACAACGTGGCCGAGTATGAGGCCCTATTGCACGGCTTAAAGGCAGCCAAGGAGATGAACGTCAAGAGGATACGGTGTTTCGGAGATTCGGACCTTGTGGTACAGCAGGTGTCAGGAACTTGGGATAGAAAGGACGCAACTATGGCATCATACCGCAGGGAAGTTGATAGGGTTGCAGGATGTTTTTCCGGGTATGAGGTGGAGCATATAGACAGAAGAAAGAATGAGACAGCCGACGCACTCGCTAGACTCGGCTCGCGCAGAGAGCCGGTTCCACCTAACGTTTTCCTGGACGAATTATGGCGACCATCAGTTAAAACCGAGTCAGAGGAGGAGTTGGCAAATCAAGACCCGGATTCAGGACTTGTGGCCACTGTACGTACTATTCCCGAATGGACAGAACCGTTTTTGGCCTACCTATCGCGAGGCGAGTTACCATAGCAGGAGGTATTAGCAAGGCAAATTTTGAGGCGAGCAAAGGGATATTCTATCATCAATGGGGAATTATATAAGAGAAGCGCAGCAGGGGTCTTTTTGCGCTGCGTAGCGCCAGAAGAAGGCCGACAGATTCTCAAGGAAATCCATGAAGGCGACTGTGGACATCATGCGTCCACAAGATCTCTCGTGGCTAAAGCTTATCGACACGGATTTTTCTGGCTCACGGCTCTAGCATACGCGGAACGATTGGTAGCAAGGTGTGACGGATGTCAAAGGTACGCTCGCCAAACCCATGTGCCGGCTATGGAGTTACGGACCATCCCGTTAACTTGGCCGTTCGCTGTCTGGGGTATGGACATGGTTGGCCCATTTCATATGTCACCATGCAAGAAAACACATCTTTTGGTGGCTATTGATAAGTTTACCAAGTGGGTTGAGGTTATGCCAGTTACTAATTGCGAATCAGCCACAGCAGTCAAGTTCCTGAAAAGGATTATCTACCGGTTCGGATATCCCCACAGCATAATTACCGACAATGGAACCAACATGTCCCTTGGTGAGATGGAGAAGTTCTGTGGCAACAATGGAATCCGGCTTGATGTCGCATCAGTGGCTCATCCGCAGGCCAATGGACAAGTGGAGAGGGCAAACCAAGAATTGCTTCGCGGATTAAAACCACGATTACGAGTCCCCTGTATCAGGGCAGCTGGCGCATGGGTCGAAGAACTTCCTTCTGTGGTTTGGGGTATCAATACTACGCCTAATAGATCTACTCAGATGACACCCTTCTTCATGGTCTATGGCGCGGAGGCAGTACTACCGAGTGATATTATTCATGATTCACCACGAGTATCAGCATACGTCGAAGTGGAGAATGAAAAAACCCGGCAAGATGCCGTGGATATGTTAGAAGAGAAAAGGGAACAAGCCCTAGAAAGATCAGCCATATATCAGCAGGATTTACGAAGGTATCATAGCCGGCACGTGAAAACCCGGGTCTTCCAGGAAGGAGACCTGGTTCTGCGCCTGGTGCAGTCGAACGAAGGAAAGCACAAGTTATCACCACCCTGGGAAGGACCGTTTATCGTAAGCCGGAATTTGCATAATGGGTCATATTACTTGATAGATGCAAGGGAAGAGTCGACCACAGTTAATGACACCGCTCATACCACTTCATCTATGCAAGAAAGAGACAGACCGTGGAACGTGGCTCAGCTACGTCCATATTATACTTAGCAAAAATTGTGTTGGCATATGGAATTGAACGATGTAACAGGCAGCAGGTTTTCAGACGTACTCTTTTCCTATCCAGGGTACCCTTGGGGACTGGACGGGTTTTTAATGAGGCGGCTTGCTGACCTAGATTTTTCATATCAAGTAAAGAGGTGATTATCAAGAAAAGAGATGATTATTATCAGGTTCTGTACTCTCAGTATGATGCGTATATCTAGGTCTTGGGGGCTGGTCGCTTGAATAGCACAGTTACGAACTCAAAGACCCGGCCATGATGCCTATGAGTTATAAGGGCCGATTACTTGCAAACGAGTACGGCTACAATCTTATAACCGGACAAAGAAGTCCAAATTTCTTGGCTATTCTTACTTAAGCTCGATGTGACTCGCACTAAAGTGGCATGATTTGTTCGCTTACGATTACAGTCAGCCATGAAACCTGACGGGGCTTGACTGGCCACATTTTCGTATAGATGTAACAACATGGTATCCACGCGAAAGCCGGCTTACAGTACAAGATAGTCAAAAGGGTCATCTAAACCACAAGTTATGCAGAGTACAAGGCTAACAGCTGGAAACTCAACGATTATTAAGCATAACTTCAAATCCTATGTGAAAGCACTCAAGGATCTTTGTGAATTTAGCAGCAGGCAATTCGTTCTCCTTTCAAGATCAAGTGTCCTAGACTTGGAGATCCGGGTCCGGGTGATTTGAAATCTTGAAAAGAGAAAAAATTGCTTACTTATTAGAATTCCAAAAACCCAAATATCCGAGTCTTGGGGACTTGGGGACTTAGAAGCAAATCCGCTTGTCAACACCCATGAGACCCGGAAATCGAGTTTCACCAAAGGAACAATAAAGAAAGCCGAATATCGAGAGCAGATGAGTTCAAGAATGGATAAATTTAAAAAGGCCGGAAGAGGCATAGAGTATATCAAGACCTTAGCGTACATTACAAAATCCCGGTGAAAAGATATCAAAGGTGCACAGGCGCACCACCCAAAATATAATTGTTTAAACAGCACATTGGCCGACCGGCGCGTAAGAAGAGGCATTAGATATCAGATATCACTCGGCGTTCATCTTGGCCTTGCCCTTGCCATCATTGGTGGTAGCAGCAGCACCCGGATCAGTAGTACCAGCCCGCGCAGGAGGTGGAACGACTGGTGTTGAGGTAGCAGGGGCAGAGCCGGCTTCAGCTTGCTTCTTGGCAGCCTCCGCCCTCAACGCAGCAGCTTCCTCCTTCCACCGAGCCAGCATATCATACGGCTCGGGAAGATCCGACTTAATCGCTTCACCAGCAACATCATATGCTGGAACAAGGATATCAACATCCAGGTCGTCAGCGATCACGCTGGCCGGTTAACGGACCTCCTTCTGGACAGCCTGAAAATCCTTCACTGAGAACTTGGACCCATCAAGCTTGAACTCTGGGAAGCCGCCCATAAGCTTCACTAGCTCGAGCTTGGGGAAATAAGCCTTGGCAAGTGCAAGCCCCCGGGTTACTCCAACCCGGCAAGACGAGCGTTTCCAGTGCCAAATCCACTCAGGAATAGTGGATAAGGCATCCAACATCCTCTTCAGATCAACATGTCCTTTACCCGGCCACCGTAATTCCTGAAGGATCCATTTGGTTCCGGCACATAGCTGCCGGATAACGCTCTTCATAGTTTTCAGCCTGGCAATGTCATCCTCATCCGGCATGGCTTCGTCCGGGCCTGAAGAAATGGAAACATAAGTCGGGAAATCTCTTGCTATCTATCAAAAGGATAAACCTGGAGGAAGAAACGTACCAAGTAAAGCACGATATGTGTCAGAAATTTGGACAGAAAGGCTTGTTAGATCATCTTCTGCTTTGTGAGCACTTTTCCTATACTTCCTCATTATCATCCTATTCCTCCTGGCCTCAGCCTCGGCTGCTTCACGCAAAGCCACCTCCTTCTCAATGAGCTTGGTGGCGTCTGCCAGTTTCTCCTCAGATTGAGTCACGAAGGACTGAATGGATGCAAACAAGGGTTAGCCGGGAAGAGGGGCAAGTTATCAGTCGCTTGTATCATAAAGTCCCAAGCAAATTATGAATCAATTCACTCGGAACTTGGGGACTGGGTAAGGACACAAGCAACGTCAGTCGGATTTACCTCGTGTTTGGCTATTAAAGCCCCCAAGATGTTTTCTTCATTAGCCCTTAAAGTGCGCAGGGTTTCCAGCATCTGGGCAAACGTCAGTTCCTCGGGTCGAGTACCGGAAGAGCCGGCAGCCTGGTCGCCTGGTGGGGGAGCTCTCCCCGCCCTTGGGGTCGAGACCCGGACAGTTTGAGTATCCGGGTTGGGATAACTCATCCTTGTATCCAGAACCTCGATCTCCTCGTCCACTGGTTCCGATGAGGAAGGAGATCCGGCGGCTCGGGGAAGTGGATTGTTCAGAGGGCCTTGTTCCTGGTTATTCTCAGTATCACCGCCAGTCGCGGCGTCTATGTTCTCAGTCGGCTTCTCTGCCCGATGGTTATCCGTCTCTATATTTTCCGGGTCACTGACGGTGACTTGAGTGCTAAAAGAAAGATGAGAAGAGGCAGTTGTCAGTGGTGACGGTGACTTGAGTGGAAACTTGTCATATGTCAAAGGAAATCATATAGCAAAAACTTACCCGGCATTCACGGTGTAGTCCGGCTGGAGCTCGCCGCTGGAAGCAGATGAAGTCGTCACAGGGACCACTAACGGAACCCGGAATTGCCCGGCACGTGGATGGTTAGGAGAAGGGTGGCGTTGAGGAGAGTCGGAAGGACGAGACGGAGGAGCACTGGCACGATGGACGGAGGAGGTAGAGATGCCCGGGTTAAGGGGATCTTCACCCGGGGAGCTCTGAGTTACTCTGCGTTTGGCTGGGAGAGAATCCTTCAAGCACGACGAATTTGATAATTGATGGTTAAGTCGTCGCATGGCGTCAATGGAGTAAGGTTCAGAGGATAACGAGGAAAAAGGAACCTTGGACACTGCCCCTCTGGCTTTCCTCTTGCTCCAGCTGTTGCTTCTTGATCAGATTCGGTTGCCTCCGGGTCATCCTCGTTGGTCTCACCTTCGTCCTCCAGCCCTGCGAACCGGGTGTGTGTTCGTGGGGAAAAGTTAAATGGGAGGAAAATGATGCAAGTAAAGATGATGCAGGTTCTGTGTAAATACCTTCACTATCATCGGCCGGCTCGTCCTCCTCCTCCGGGTCTCTGGAAGGGGGGGAGGGTTCAACTCTCCAGAAGGGGTCATCAGCCTAAGACAAAAGAATGAGACTAAGGGTTAGAAGCTGTATCAAGTCCAAATGTGGAAATAAGTTATGAATATCGGATATTACCGCTGGAGCCGGGTTTTCCCGAGTAAATGGGGGTAACCCGGTGATGCCCTTTATCACCTATAGCTTCTCTGTCAAGAAGCCCTTGATGGTCTTGTTGGTGTCGCCGGTCGCAAAGCTCTTGGTGGAGTATCGGAGTGCATCCGTGGTATGCCCCGAGTATTCGCACATCAATTTGGTGCGGATAGAGTTGGGTTGGATCCGAAAATCAACCCACGTTTTCACTAAATTGAGCCCAAGGAGGCCTTGGGCTGAGAGGATGGCTATCTTGGCTAGCGAGGGAAGGATTGCCTCCCTGTCTGAGTCTGGTGCAAAGGCATTGAAAGACTCGGAAGGTTCGAGGAGGTTCTCCGAGTAGCCCGGCAGTTTCTTTTCGCTGTCTGGGGAGGTATCGTGGCAATAAAAGAAAGACAGCTGCCAGTGTTTGACGTGGGAGTTTAAATTGAGGGTTGGCATCGGTGAATTCTTGCGGTGTTGGATGGATACCCCGCCGCAAGTAAGAAGTGCTCCGTCACCACTTTCGCGGCACGGCTTACACTGGAATAGTTCGATGAAGAGAGTCAAACTTGGCGGTATGCACAAGTACGACTCGGATAGAACGATGAAGTGGGTAATATTCAACATAGAGTTAAGCCCTATGTCGAATACCCGGAGGCCATAATGGCTTAAGACCTCCCTAAAGAAAGGGTGAACCGGAGAACGGAATCCCCGGGTCACGTGCTCTACGAAGCAGATTACCTCGTTATCGGCGGGTGTGGGCCGGGTCTCGTTGCCCGGCGCTCTCCAGTGAATGTCCTTCCGAGAAGGGAGAATTCCTAATTCGGCTAGCTCGTCCAACTTGGCCTTTGTAGCTGTGGAACGCCCCCAGTTGGCGGATATGGTTTGGGTAGTCCTTGCCTGAGTCGGCTGTTTTCCTTGCCGTTTGGGAGCCATGGGATCAACCTGCAAAACACAAGAAAAAGAGGCATAGGAAATAAGACCCGGAAGTGTTGGATTATCCGAGTATAAGGTATCAAGAAAGTATGAAGCTAAGAACTATCCGGGTATCACGCTATGAGGTAGAGGTTACAAGGTATCCGGGTGTTAAGTATAACTGTGGAGATTATTGGTCACTTACGTATGGAAAAGCATTTGGGGAAGATGGATGGTTGCCCATGTATCTACTGCAAGCAAAGTAGCTGGAAAAGGAGGATTTTTCGGGTGTTAATGCAATGAGCGGAGAATCGAGGAGGAATGGATCTAGATGGGAAAATTTGCGAGCGATTTTACGGGGGATTTGGTGATTAGTAATGGTAGGAGGATGAGTTGTAACTATCTAGCAGGTGGTTAAAGGAGTTGGCGAGCATCAAATCGATCTAATTCGATGCAATCGGAAGAACGACTCACGGGTTGACCTAGATCCAATCCTGGATGAATTGAAAAATTGCGGGGCTAAATTAAACGAGTGCAAGGGGCTTACTGGAGATATTGGAGTCTAGCGCGACGGCGGCGAACGGCGTGGCTCGAATGCCCCTTTGCGACTCTTGGCGAGTGGAACGAAGGCGCGGCGGTGAAGCTTGGCGGCGGCGCGAGATGGCTCGAGGGCGAATGCGGCCGGTGGCGGCTTTGCTTCGATGGCGAGCACGAACGTCTTGCGATGGTGCTACAAGGGCGTAAGGAGCAAGGAAGGAAAGGGGGAATTGAAGTGGAGCGATGGGTTTTAGGTTACCCTCGGAGCACTATTTATAAGGTGAGGGTGAGTCTATCCCAACGGCCGGAAGCCGGAAATTGTGGGGTAATGGCTATCTACGCGGATTCTGCGAGATATGCGCCTAGAATTGAGCAAAGTATCTGGACAAAAAAGAGAAGGAGATCTACCCCATGATATCAGGGTCAGTTATCGAGTATGGAATCTTGACATTTTTATTAGGGTTTAGACCTGGAAAGTCAAACCAAAGTATTTGGGGGAAAAGCCGGGTTACTATATGGCCACCATGGAGTAAGGCCTAGCTGTCTATCAAATCATCTTAACCCGGCCTCCATATGCCTGTGTGTTTGGTATCTTTGCAGGGAATAGCGAGCGCTTCAAGGAGGATCCGTGAAGCCCAAGCTATTCTGGGGACTACTGATGGGGGGATAATAACCCGGTAGGCCAACTCCAAGGCGTAACCCGACCCAAGGAACATGGTGCGCAATCCGGTTAAGGATAATGAAGCTTCTGGAAGGCCCAAAGTTTGTAGGCCTCGTAACCCGGATTGTGGGTTACGGTAAGGAAAGTTAGGGTTTGTAAGCGGTGTCCGGATAGGATTCAAGCTGCGCCTTGGAGAATAGGGCCAAGGGGGTACGGGCGCTTTATAAACCGACCCCTAGGTCTAGTTTAGACAGAGATCTAAGAACCCTAGCAATATCGCTTGGTATCGAGCATCTAGTGTAACCCTAGAGTTGAGTTGTTATATCAAGATCGGAGACTCGGCGACTTTGATTGCCGGCTACCAGATCGAGTTGCATCATGTTTTCCTCTGAGCTAAACCCTCTCCCAAACGCCTGTGTCGTCTTGCCCCAAGATCAGTTACCCCCGGTAACGTCTGCCGTGATTATCCCACGACAGTGCTTCTTAGATTTAAGGGAGATTCTCCTTCCGGTTCAAGGTTGAATCGGATATTCCGGTACCACCCGGATATTCCGGTACAGTTTTGTACCGTAAATTCCGGCTGCCTTCTGATATGAAACATCCTAGTTTCAATGGAGTGACATGTGTGCTAGATAGAGTTTGGATTTAAGATAGAGAGTCTTAGGATAGAAATACCAAACTGAAAATAGTACTTATCCCACTTAATTGCAAGAAACAAACACAAAATCCAAGTGAGTGAGATTTTCCTACGGAAACACTTAGGGGGGGACACGAGAAATGCGATGAAAATCAAATAAACCCCAACTAAGATCGAACTCTTCACTAAGAACAGGTTGCTGGCCTAAGCCACCATGTAAGAGATCATGGTATGCCACCGCGACGATATATCTTGGGTCCATTTCCAATTCTCAACATTGAAGCTCACAATTCAACATTAGAAAAGGAGAGATACCAATGAATTTTTGATTTTGGCATAATGGGGGAGGGAGAACCCAATGTATTAGGATAACACTCCCCCTATGTATAGGCCTACACCTAAACCCAAACACGTCTCAACTATAGGGGTGTCTGTAAGATCTTCAAGTCAAACTCCTAGAATCGATGATATTTAGATCATTCATCAAGAACATGAATCTTGCATCATCAAGAGTCTTCGTGAAGATGTCCATGAGATTATCCTTGGTGGGGACGTATGCTATCTCAATATCACCTCTTGCCAAATGATCCCAGATGAAATGATGACGAATCTCAATATCCTCCATCCCTGCGTATTGCACGGGGTTGTAGGCAATCTTGATGACACTTTCATTTTCACACATGAGAGGCACCTTATCCAAGTGAACATCATACTCTTTGAGGGTTTGCCTCATCCATAGAAATTGGGTGCAAGCACTAGCGGCTGCCACATACTCGGCAGCGGTGGAGAGAGATATACAATTTTTCTTCTTGGAAGACCAACTCACCAAGGACGTACCAAGAAATTGGCAAGCCCGGGAACTAGACTTCCTATCATCTTGATCACCGGCCCAATCCGAGTCCGTGTAGTCCTTGAGAGAAAATTGTGCCCCCTTAGGGTACCACAAACCAAACCTTGAGGTATGAACCAAATACCCAAAAATCCTAAGGACTGACACTAAGTGGCTTTCCTTAGGAGCCGCTTGATACCTTGCACACACACCTACACTCAAAATGATATCGGGCCTAGACGCACAAAGGTAAAGCAAAGAACCAATCATAGAACGATACAACTTTTGGTCCACATCTTACCATCCATATTGCGCTTGAGGTGGCACTTGACTTGCATAGGAGATGGGTTCTCATTTGCACCATGGAAATTAAACCTCTTGAGATGTCTTGGGTATACTTGTCTTGAGAAATGAAAGTCCCACGATCAAATTGCTTGATCTCAAAGCCAAGGAAGAATTTAGGCTCCCCCATCATGTACATCTCAAACCTGTGAGTCATAAGCTCTGAGAACGCATTATTGAAAGCTTGGTTAGTTGAGACAAAGATAATATAGTCCACATAGAGTTGGCATATGAAAAGCTCCCCTTTTACCCTCTTTGTGAAGAGGGTGGGGTCGATCTTCCCAACTTCAAAGCCACGGTCATCCAACAACTCTCTAAGGTGCCCATACCATGCACGTGGTGCTTTTTAAGTCCATAGAGCGCCTTATCGAGCTTGTAGACATGGTTAGGGAAGTTGAGGTTCTCGAACCCCGGAGGTTCTTAACATATACCTCCTCTTTGAGTGGACCATTCAAGAAAGAACTTTTGACATCCATTTGTTGCAATTTGAAATTATGCCAAGATGCATATGCAAGAAGGATACGGATGGACTCAAGGCGAGCCACAGGAGCATAGGCTTTATCAAAGGCAATGCCTTCTAATTGAGTTTAGCCTTGAGCCACCAATCTTTCCTTGTTCCTTATGACAATACCATTCTCATATTGCTTGTTCTTGAATATCCACTTAATGCCAATAATATTGTGGCAATGTTTGGGCTTCCCAACTAGTCTCTAAACCTTGTTGCCCTCAAAGTTATTGAGCTCATCATGCATAGCTTCAACCCAATCGGAGTTCTCAAGAGATTCAACCACTTTCTTGTGGATCTTCTAGCTTGTACATCTTCCAACACTTTGTTGTCGGATTCATCAATACGCTTCAAAGCTCTTCTAGCACGACGGGCTTCGATCTCCTCATTATTGCAAGGAGGAAACACTTGATAATCTTGATCATTTGGGTCCCAGTCTTGACCAATATGTTGGCCTTGATTATCATCATCATCACCATCGTCATCAACAATATCCACACTAGCTTCAACTTGAGGTGAGGAGTATGAAGAAGGTTGATCTTGGCCTTGACGTTGACTAGCATAAATGATAGGAGTGGTTGCATCTTACACAGTAACTTGGGCAATGAGAGGAGAGTCTTCAACATGTTCTTGGTTGGGTGCATCATTTGGCTCCTTAGCTTGTTCTTCTATTGTAGAGGAGGGATCCATTTGAGTAGAGCATAGTCCTTCCCGAGTCGCCATAAGGTGTCCCTCAATGGGGCGGAAAAATCCCACACCCATCCTTCCTACGGATTCTTGAGGCATTTCAACATCTACATTAGAAACATGAAATTGCGCCACTTGGGGGGCATCATTTTCCTCGAAAGCCACACTAAAAAATTCTATGACGATCCGTGAGGCTTTGTCAAAGACTCTATAACTGTGGGATTCGGCACCGTAACCAACAAATATACCCTCAATAGTTTTATATTGGAATTTAGACAACCGAACACCCTTTATCAAATAGAAACACTTACAACCAAATACATGGAAGTAGGAGACGTTGGGTTTGTTGCCGGTGAGGATCTCATATGGAGTCTTGTCCAAGACCTTGAGGGTGTAGAGACGGTTGGAGAGGTGGCATGCTGTGGATACGGCCTCGTCCATAGATATTGGGGAGAAGAATACTCCGCCAACATGGTCCTTGCCATATCCAATAGAGTTCTATTCTTCCGCTCGGCTACACCATTTTGTTGAGGGGTGTAGGTGTCGGATATTGATGACGAATCCCTTCTTCACTAAGGAATTCATTCAAAGTGTACTTCTTGAACTCGGAGCCATTGTCACTCCTAATAGCCATGATTGGGACATTGTGTTGACGTTGCAATTGGTTGGAGAAGTCGATGATAGTTTTTTGGGCCTTACTTTTGCACTTGAAGAAATAAACCCAAGTGTATCTTGAGTAGTCATCGACAATAACCAAGAAATACTTGTTGCCTCCAAGACTTGCCTCAGGCACGACACCAAAGAGATCAACATGGAGAAGCTCCAAGATCCTCTTCGATGAGATAATAGTCTTGGCCTTGTGGGAGGCATCATGCATCTTTCCTTCAACACACGACCTACAAACGCGATATTTGGAAAAGGAAACATTTTATTTTAGTCTGAGGATAAGGCCACCTTTGTGAAGACTTTGCAAAGTTCTCATGTTGACATGGGATAAACGGCGATGCCACAACCACGCCATGCCCGCCTTTCCGAAAATACACATCAATTGAGAGATGGCATACTTCGAAAAGTCTACCACATATAACTCATTTTCGACATGTCCCACGTATGCGACGTTAGGAGTCTTTCTCTCAAAAGGATCACAGTGTTTTCATCAAATAAGACGGAGAAACCCATCTTCCCAAGTGAACAAACTGAAAGTAAATTGAAACTAAGGGATACAACAAGCATGACGTCCACGATAGTTACATAAGGAGCAATCACAACCTTGACAAAACCCGATACCTTAGACATGGACTTGTCTCCATAGGTGACAGTTGCATCAATATCATTTGGGCGTAACTTCGTCACAAGTTCTTTGCTTCCGATCATATGAGTAGTGCAACCACTATCAATTATCCATTTAGACCCACCACAAGCATAGTCCTGATAGAGATCATTGACTAGAGTTAGGACCCGAGGAGGGTCCCCTCATGTTAGCAACAAGTATCTTTGGAACGCAAATGGTATAGTCAATGAAACCTTCGATAGGACCAACATATTTAGCTTGCACACCACCATAATAATAAACATGTAATAAATGGTGTGGATTGTTAGTTCCCGCGGAAATGCTACGAGTAGTGTTGTCCCTCATGACACCACCACTCGAAGCAACATTGTTGGCTTGTGCGGGAATGCTTTGAGTAGTGTTGTCCCTAATGGCAATACCAACCGGAACACCATTGTTGGCCTTCTTCTTGTTGTTCTTGTTCTTGTTCTTATTCTTCTTCTTGGCAACATAGACAAGACCTTGCTTGCCAACTTGTGGCGTAGGAGCACTCATTTGTGGTCTAGCAACAACCACTTGTGGGCTTGAGGCCACAATCTTCTCAACTTGAGGGCTCTTGCCCTTGAGCCTTACTAGCTCATCCTTCAACCTAGCATTTTCCTCAATAATATTTGCATGATCACAAGAAGAAGTAGAGGTGCTAGGGGTGTTGAATTTATTAAGTTGAGTTTGAAGTTGTTCATGTAACTCTTTGAGGGTAGAGTGTTGACTCTCCAAGGCCTTGTGAGCCTCGGTGAGTTTTGCAAACTCCTCGGTTAGTTTCTCATGACCAACACCAAACTCAACATTATCATTTTTAGCCTTTTTATATTTAACAATTGCAAGGCCACGTTCTTTAGTGATATTAGCAACAAGTTCATTATGTGACTCTTCAATAGATTCTAGTTCCAATTCAAGAGAAATTCTACCATTATGCTCTTCCTCAAGAGTCATGGAAAGAGATGCTATCTCATCCGCATCCCTTTTTTCAATCTCACCTTTCTTCTCAAGAGCTTCACTGGGCCTCTCCCAATTGTCTCATGAGGTTATCAAAGTAATTCTTGGTCTCCCCTTGCGTGTTAGACATAAACGTTCCAACGAGACAATTTCATCTTCTGCTCTAAGACTAGCATGGTTCATCAATTCATTTGGAGTCTTAGAGTTGGGAGAAGGTGATACCTCTGAGGCCTTAGCCATGAAGCACTTGACATTCGGTTGAATACGATTCTCATTGGGGGATTCAAAGATTGATGAAGATGATGGAGTTGTAGCAATAACAAGATCTTCCACTTAACTTGTGGTTTATTCTTCTTCATCACTTACGGAATCATACTCCTCTTGAATCACAAGCACAAACTTGGTGGTTGTCTTCTTGTTGAAGGGTTTCCTCTTGAAATGAGGCTTCTTGTACTCAACCTTGGACTTGTCCTTGCGAATGAGCTTGCCACCATGAAGTTCTCTATTCTCAAAGGGGCACTCCGCAATGAAATGGTTTTTATCTTGACAATTGAAGCAAGACTTCACCCTTTGAGTACCTTCATTGCCATAGCGAAACTTGGTATTCTACTCAACATATGCGTTGGCCTTGGATGGATCCTTCCAAAACTTTTGCAAAGTAAGAGCAATGACATCTTTGAGCACGGGGTCATACTCTTTATCCTTCAACGGAGCGAAGTCCTCAAAGAAATCTTCTACATACTCAACATCCCTTGACACAACCTTGGACTTCAAAACAACTGATGCTCCTTTGTGCATTCCTAGGGATCTAACACGGTTGTCAAGAGCATTTTTGGTTTGGACTTGATAGGAGCACACTTCTTGCATCACTTGAGCTGAGGTCAAAGAGGCAAAGTCATGTGTTCCTTGAATGCTCTTCAAGTCCGTGGGATCAAAGGGCATAAGAGCAATCATGTACTTCCTCTTGATCCAAGCATCATCAATGTACTTGGCACCAGCATTGTTGAATGCGGTGGCAAGGGTCTTGAGCCTTCGGTACATGTATTCATGGCTCTCACCATCATGCATATATAATCCTTTGGCCTCGTTGCTCAAGGCATCATACCTATTCCTTTGCATACTCTCATTTCCCACAAACATGAGGACAAGAGCGTCCCATGTTTCCTTGGCGGTGGAATATTGTTGAAGATGAGGCATGTGGTTTGGACCCACGGCTTGTTGAATGATGGACAAGCCGGTGTAGTTGAGTTGACAATCTACGACTTCTCTTCTTGTCAAGTTCCTGGGGCCATGTGGCTTGTATCCATCTCGAGTGACCCTCCAAAGTTAAATACAAGAAGAGTTCAAGTGAGTTTCCATGTAATATTGCCACTCACCAAAAGAATGTGCATCAATTTTAGGAGGATCTCCTCTAGGAATTATATGAGGATGTGGTACGGGAGGATCGGGAGAATAGTGTCCTTTGACGGAGTGGAATTCTCCTTTTCCTTAAGTACCCTTATCGGTAGATTTCTTAGCGGAAGCATCTTTAGGTGGATCACCATTATTCCCCTTCTCGGCGCCTTCCGGAACTTCGTCCAGAGGAGATGAAGTGGAGGTCTCTGATTCCCTGGCTTTCATGAATTGCAACATGAGTGTTTGCAATTCATCGATTTTGCTCTCCATGGATGAGTTCAATGAGTTTTTTTTAACTCATTGAGATCATCCATAGAGACATGCACCATGGAACCAGCGACCTCCGTATCATCGGCCATACTAAACTCTTAGGCGGTTAAGCCCGATAAAAGAGCCAGGCTCTGATACAAATTGAAAGTAATGTATGGGCACCTAGAGGGGGGGTGAATAGGTGCTACGACCAATTTTAATTTCTCTTCGAGATTAGGCTTGACACAAAGATAAATACTCTAGATAATGCAACTACGGTGAATTTACCTATATGACAAGAATAGCAACAAACACAATACAAGCACAAGTAAAAGGGAAGGGAACGAGGTAACCGATATGAAGCACGAGGAGACACGATGTATTATTGAGTTCCTCCTTGTTAAGGGATCAAGTCTCGTTGGAGGGGTGTGAGATCTCCATAAAGGCCTACTCAACGCCACAAAGGCCTCACCCTATTCTCCGATGAACCCCGCCACAAAAACCTATTCCATCTTCGACTATTGATCCCCTTTGAGGCGGGAATCGAATCCTTTACAAACGAGCTTGGGGCACACGCCCACAACCAAATTGGGGGATCCCAACTCCAAGAATCACCAAGTGTAGCAAGAGGTCTAGGTTCTCCACAAATGGAAACCCTAGACTCAAATCCCTCAAGTGAATGAGGGGGAAATGAAGAACGGCTCGGTGAAGATGTAGATCAGAGTCTTCTCCTTCAATTCTCTTAAGATCAACAAGTTTGGTGGGAGGGATTGGGAGTAATTGAAGATTTGGTGATCTTAGTAAATGATATTCAATGCTTTGAAAGAACTAGAGCTCAAGGAGAGAGAAGAGGGGTATTTATACCCCCTCCTCAAATCTAGCCATTTGAGCAAGAAAACATGTACTGGAATATCCGGTCCAAACTTGGACCAGAATATCCGGGTGGCTTCTTTCTTCAGATCTGGATTTTGACGCGTTGACTTCAACAATAATCCGGTTCCAACAATCCGGCTAGCTTCTGTCCCGCGCTGGCTCCTGAACCGGAATATCCGGTTGATACGAAATAATCCGGTTCAAATAATCCGGTTGGATTCTGCGTCTCCATCTTCGAGTCCTTAGCCGATTTTGAGACAAGACTACCACAACCGGAATATACGGTTGTTCCAGAATAATCCGGCATGAATAATTCGGCTCATCTCTCTCCCAAACTGGGTTGAGACCATCCTAACTGGAATATCCGGTTTCCTTGTAATAATCTGGTTAGAATAATCCGGCTCCTCACCGTTCCAAATCTCAGTGGCCAATCTTCACCGATCTTTTGGTGATCGATGCGGATGTTAAAGATAACATATGCACACTTAACACCTCGATAAATAATGTACTTAGTATTGCTAACTAACACAAAAAACCAACGGGAAAACGAAATGCACTTCCACACTTTATATTATCCAACGATCAAAGAAGTGCGCAGAGGTCATGTCGATGCCTTCTTGTCCCAGCTCAGCTCTCTCTTTCTCTCCCTATGACATCAATACATACCGAGTAGTATGAAGTGTACATAGAGCAAAACGGAAAACAATCAAAACGTGAACATTAACATTTAGGGTGCAATTGACCGAGATGTAAGGGACTCACTGCGCACATGCAAGCTATATATCCAACCAGTGGCGGACCTATGATTTTACTATTGGGTACACGCACAAAAAATCGTTGGCCATTTCAATTAAATAGATTTAACAGTTCAATATCCAATTGTAAATTTGCATTAAATATGGTATAAAAGCAATAAATAATATGTAATTGAAAGATTAAGTACAAAAGTTTCATAAATTACCACACAAATAGTTCAACGCCATGTTAAAATCCTGAGATATGCATAAAAAACATAGAATACTACTTGTATGACTTGTCTGTCCTACGCTTTATTAAGGACATGAAAGTCTCCATTATGTCATTTTCATCCACTTTGAAGAAAATATCCCGCTCAATGTGGGTGACTAGAAAACCATCTACTCGACTATCACCCATCTTATTTATTAGCTTTGTTTTCACTAAAGTCATTTAAAAAACACCCTTTCACCACTTTCGATCGCGACATGTAGAATCAATACAAATTTGAGAAGCTAGTAAACCATATCGTAAAATTTATGCCTCTTTTTTTCAACAAAATTAACTAAGAGGCCAACAAGATTCTCTAGAATTTGAAACTTTCATGCCGTCCCATGTCATCAATGTAATTAGAAAGTTGCAATTCAAACTTTAGCAAATAACTGCCTGAAATATGATTAGGGTAGAGCTCAACTGCATACGTACCTTTTGTGCATCAAAAGAAGCAAGTGGGTTTGAAGGATTGAAGGCTTACATACAAGATAATAAGTTTATATTAATCTCGTCAAACTGATTATGAAGCTCTTGACTAATTTGATTAGTGACACAAGCATATACTTCTTTTATGAGGTGGTCATCATTTTTTTTGGTTTTGGGAACGAGCATACCTTGTTGATTTTCCACAAGGAACATAATTACACTCCAAATAAGAAATTTCAGCACCATGTTAATCACAAAACAAAGTGACCCTCTCAAGAAACGGAATCGTTCATCATATCTCAGTTATTGCATTCTCTCATTTGCCCCATTAAGAAGTCTGATTGCATTAATAATATCGTGCTCCCTTCTCTATAAACACTCAGATAATTCATTTGTATATCAAAGATTAACAACCATTCAGGAGCTCGTCCGCCTTGTGCGGATGCATAACCCCGATGTGGTGTTCCTCTCCGAGACCAGGCAAAATAAGAGTTTTGTTGAATCCATCCGTAGGCGCTTAGGCTATGATTGTTGCCTGCCTGTCAGTATCAAAGGCAAGGGTGGTGGGCTAGCTTTGTTTTGGAAAAGTAGTGTGTCTGTAGACCTCATAAATTTCATCCCACACCACATTGATGTTAAGATCGTCGATAATGGAATAAAATGGAGAGCAACTTTTGTGTATGGCGAGCCTAGAGCTCAGGACAGATACCTTATGTGGGACATGATAAAACGGATAAAACCTGCTACTAATGAACCCTGGTTCATGGTAGGCGACTTTAACGAAGCACAATGGCAGAAGGAACATTTCTCAGCAAATAGAAGGAATGAAGAACAAATGAAATAATTCAGAGATACTCTGGCATTTTGTAATATGTTTGATCTTGGGTTCAGAGGTGTGCCGTGGACCTTCAACAACAAACAGGTTGGGAAAGCAATTTCAAAGTTAGACTTGACCGGGCAGTCGCTCAACCTGCATGGTCACAGCTATTTCCAAATTCTTGTGTCGAACACTTAATATCTTCTAGGTCGGACCATTGTCCCCTTTTGGTTCGGATTAAAGGGACAAATGATAAGCCAAGGAACAATCCAGTTAAGAGGTATGAAATTATGTGGGAAAGAGAGACTTCTTTAGAAGAGGAAATTAAGTGCGCCTGGACGAACCACAAATGCTCTCTGGATTTGGATGGTGTCAGCTCAAAACTGCACGCTACCATGTCTACTCTGCATAGCTGGAGTAGAGAAAAGTTTGGATCCGTGAAAAGGAGATAAAAAATCTGAAGAAAAGGGTGGAGCTGCTCATGTATCGAGATGACCCTAGAGACAATGAAGAAATAAAAAGTATACACTCTCGACTAGATGAAATTCTGTACAGAGAGGAACTCATGTGGCTGCAAAGATCTAGAGTTAACTGGCTAAGAGAAGGGGATAAAAATACAAAATTCTTTCATAGGAAAGCTTCGGCTACAGCTAAAAAGAATAAAATCAAAAGGCTTAGGAAAGAAGATGGCTCGATTGCGAAAGATGTGGCTGAAATGAAAGATACTGCTCAAATCTTTTTCAGAAACCTGTACACAAAATACGACTCAGTTGACCCCACAGAAATTCTAAACCTGATCCAGCCTACTGTAACTAAGGAAACCAATGATGACTTATTGAAAGAGTATACTGCGGAGGAAATTGGAAATGCCCTGTTCCAGATCGGTCCCCTCAAAGCGCCTGGGCCTGATGGCCTCCCCGCTAGGTTTTTCCAACGAAATTGGGGCACCATAAAAGAAGAAATTATCCAGGCTGTGAAACATTTCTTTCGGACTGGCGATATACCAGAAGGTGCAAATGATACGGTGATCGTTTTGATTCCTAAGAGGAATGACGCTGATGATCTGAAGGATTTCAGACCTATATCCCTATGCAATGTTCTCTACAAAGTAGTGGCTAAATGCCTAGTGAATAGAATGAGACCGTACCTGAAGGATTTAATATCTGAAACTCAAAGTGCTTTCTTGCCTGGGAGGCTTATTTCAGATAATGCTCTTATTGCATTTGAATGCTTTCACCACATTCAAAAATGCAAGAAAATTGAGGACAATTTCTGTGTTTACAAACTGGACCTTTCTAAGGCCTATGACAGAGTGGCTTGGGGATATCTCAAAGGAATATTATTGAAACTTGGTTTTGATGCTGGTTGGGTTAAACAAGTGATGGCATGTGTCACTTCTGTAAGATTCTCGGTGCGTATTAGTGGTGAGCTTACCGAGACTTTCAAGCCCTCTCGTGGTCTTAGACAAGGTGACCCCTTGTCCCCGTATCTCTTTTGTTTTATTGCAGAGGGTTTGTCGAAAATTTTGGAGAGTGCTGTGCATAATCAGGAGCTCCGTGAGTTAAAATGTTGCAGAGGAGCCCCTGGTATTTCTCATTTACTCTTCGCTGATGACAGCTTACTATTTTTCAAAGCTACCACCGAACAAGCAAGCATTGTTAAAAAGGCGTTAACGTCCTTTGAGAAAGGAACCGGTCAGTTCCTGTGTCCATCTAAATGTTCTTTGCTATTCAGTGATGTTTGCCCAAGTCAGACTCAAATTGATATTAAAAACATTATGGCGGTTACCCACAGTTCCTTTGAAGAAAATTACCTTGGATTACCGACTCCAGAGGGTAGAATGAAAGCAAAGCAGTTCCAACCTGTCAAGGAAAGATTTACAAAAAGGATGTGTACGTGGAATGAAATTTTCTTGTCGATGGGAGCCAAAGAAGTGTTTATTAAGTCTGTTGCTCAAGCTCTGCCGACCTATGTCATGGGTGTCTTTAAATTGCCTGCTTCCTTCCATGAAGACTATATGAAAACTGTTAGAAATTTCTGGTGGGGTGAGGACGAGAATCAGCGCAAAGTTCATTGGTCTTCTTGGGAGACCCTAACAATGCCTAAAAACCAAGGTGGTATGGGGTTCAGGGACACTAGGTTGTTCAATCAGGCTCTCCTAGCCCGACAAGCTTGGCGACTCTTGCAGAATCCTGATAGCCTGGCTGCAAAACTCATGAAATCAATCTATTATCCTAGGGGAAATCTTATGGACACAGTTTTTAGGAAACAAGCGTCTCCAGTGTGGCAAGGTATTGAGCATGGCATCGAGTTGTTAAAACAAGGAGTCATTTGGAGAGTGGGGAATGGTAAAAACATTAGAATATGGAGGGATAATTGGCTGCCTAGGAATTTTTCTTTGAAGCCAACCGATGGAAAAACAAAATCTAGGTTCAGGAGGGTAAACCAGCTGGTTAGAGAAGACTTGAATTCCTGGAATGAGGCTTTAATACAGAAGATCTTTCACCCTCATGACGCTGATTATATCCTAAATCTCAATGTCCCTAGAAATAACAAAGAAGATTTCCTAGCTTGGCATTATGAGAACAATGGCGTGTTCTCAGTTCGGAGTGCCTACAAACTGGCCTATAATCTCGAAAATGGATGCCAGCAGATGGCGAATACTAGCACGGCAAATGAGTTTGAAAGAAGAATGTGGAGGAATATTTGGAATGCACCAATTCCAAATAAAGTGAGAATTTTTGGATGGAGAGTTGCAAAGGGCAATCTTGCTACGAAGAGGAATAAATATAGGAGGAAGTTGGAGATTGATAGTACGTGCCCAGCATGTGGAAATGATACAGAGACGGGCTTCCATGCTACTGTTGCTTGTACAAAATCTAGGGCCCTTAGAAATAAGATAAGGAAAAAATGGGACCTTCCTGAGGAGGAGATGTTCAGTTATACCGGACCGGACTGGCTACATATTCTGCTTGCGAATATTAGTAATGATAGAAGAGGTCTGGTGTTGATGGTTCTGTGGAGGTCCTGGCATATGAGGAATGATATTGTTCATGCGAAGGGCGAGTGCAGTGTTGAAAACTCTGTCAACTTTGTTGATAGATATCTACAAGAGTTAAATGTAAATTGCAGAGTTTTAGAGAACAGTAAAGGAAAGGGTCCTATTCTAAACTCTGGGAACACAACCGTGGAGTGCCATCGGGTGGACATGATGCATTCTAAAAGGAATACGAAACCTGGTTGGTCTGCTCCTATGAAGGACTGGATTAAAATAAATGTTGATGCCTCCTTTTTGCAGGAAATTGAGGAGTGCTATGTTGGATGCGTTGCTCGTAACTCTGAAGGTAAAGTGCTATGGGCAAGCAACCATGCTAAAATCAAATGTAAAGATGTCTTTGAAGCTGAATCTAGAGCGTGTCTCCTCGGCCTTCAAGGTAACCATGACCTAAGGGCTTGCTCTGTGGTGTTGGAATCGGACAATGCAGGAGTGGTTGAAGCAATAGCAAGACAAAACCAAGATTTCTCAAGACTATGGAGTTTGTATGACGATATTAATATTCTTAGATTAAGCAGTCACCGTTTCGTTGTTCAGAAAATTGGAAGAGAGAGTAATATGGCGGCTCACTTACTTGCTCAAGTTGCTAGGAACTCAAGTCAAAGTAATTTTTGGCTGGGGACTGCCCCGCCAGGAATTGATGAAATTGTCGGTCTCGAGTCTGTAAGTACTATCTGTGTTGATCAATGATATCTCTTTTCCTCGCAAAAAAAAAGATTAACAACCATTAAATGTGCAAAGAAAATAAATTCAAATCTCTCAGATGCTCTAAGCACACAATATATTGTTTTCCAATCATCTTATATGAAGTATCATCTCCAAGTTCAATGACTATGTCCATGTATTGTGGAAAATATAACAATGATGTTATATATAGTATTCATATGAGAGCCTGTAACTAGGCCTAGGAAAACCCATCTCTTCCTTTAATCCACTCCTCATTTCAAGTTCACCACAATCAAGTGCTTTCTTCATACTCTCAAGTCTCAATCTTGGCGACATGTTGCTTACAAGAAACTCCAACGATATTCAACAAGAGAGATACTTGATTAAAAAAAGTCACACGGTCAATATTTCCCTTTGCAACGGCAATAAGAACAAGTTAGAGTTGATGTGCAAAACAATGAATATAATAAGCAGAAAGTGACGCTTGCATGATTAATGTTTGCAATCTTTTACTATATCCATTCATGTTATTAGCTCCATCTTAACCTTGACCCCATATTCCCCTCATAGTCATGCCCAGACTAGCATGTAAAGATTCAATCGCATCCTTAAGTGTCTATATGAAAAAAAAATCTAATGAATTGCTTTCATGGCCTTCCTGATTCATCAATATAACGCAAGGAAAGCGCTAGTTGTTCTTTATGTGGTATATCCCTAGATTCATCGGCTAAAATTGCATATTCATCGCCAAGTTGTTCAATTATTTTATCTATGGTTTCTATGGCATAACGTTGAATAATCTCCTTTTGTATCTTTGGTCTAATTAAGATGCAATTAACCTAGAGTATTATTCAAAACATACTTATGCACCTCTTCACTATTCCCTGCAAGAAACTTGGGAGTTTCAAGAAAGTTCCCTCTGGCGCGGCAATGTTGGGTTATATGGTGGAGATGGGGTCACATCAAGGAGGGGGAGGCTGCAGATGTGTAGGGGAGGCATAGTGGCGCTAGAATGTATGGCAGCGATGGAGGCAAAATCCCAGGAGAGAGACGCTGCCACTATGATTTGCTCACCAGGGGATCCTATCGCCAGGGATAGGTGGTTGCGGATGAGGGGAGTCGTCCGCCTATTGGAGTATTGATGGAGAATTCGTCATGGTCCTCCGTTGTTGATCAAAGCGGTGCGAGGTAAGTGGTGGACGATGGATCCCACCACTAAATATTCTTGGATCAAGGGCACACCGAGCGGCCCATACAAGAAGACCAGCCTCCCCGGCCCAGAGGCATCAACAACGAGTGCCAACCAGCGAGAACATGCAACACCATGAGCGGTGTCGTCAGCCAAGATGAAAACTACAGAGACATACTCAGTGATGTATGAGAAGTTGCCGTATTATTGCTATTCATGTGGCTTGCTGGGACACTCATCTGTGGTGTGTCCGACTCCGGGAGATCGTGATGAGAATGGAGACCTGCCGTATTCAGCTAAAAAGTTATCAGTTATGGATGATCATCCGAAGAAATCTGGGAACTCCAAGTCGGGCAATGGTTCGTCTTCTTCGAACTTTGACAGGTTCTCGGCTGACTCAAAGGCTCCACCAAAGGGTTCGAAGTCGACCAGTAGGCATTGTTCAAAAAATGTGGCCTCGGACACACGGGTTGAAGGTGAGGAGGAGGTCTCTTCTCCTCTCAAGGGTGGCCCTCCTGGTGGTCGTGGCCGCTCTTCACGTGGTCGTGGCAGAGGGCGTTCTAATGTTGCTAGAAAGGAACTGTTTGTCCCGAAACCGCAGAAGAATGGTGTTGCTGGCCAGAAAAGGAAGTCAACTAAAAGTGATCCTACTTGCCTGTCTATCCAAGAGCAACCACCCGCACCAGCTAGTGACCTTGCTTTAGTACCGTTTGCTTCTAGTTATGAGCCTAACTCTAATGTGGTGCTGGAGGGCGATACTAACAAGAAGCAGCGGACTACCCCAACTCGATCGGCGGATCCGGCGGAGGCTGTGATGCAGCCCCGCCAGACGCAATGAGTATCCTCTGCTGGAACTGTCGAGGCCTAGGGTCGGACTCGACAGTTGGCGAGCTTCGCTGGCTTGTGAAGCTCTACCGACCCTCCCTTCTCTTTCTTTCCGAGACAAAGATGAAGGATTCCCGTGTTCGACAGTTTATGTGGTCCCTGGGTTACTCAGGATGTTATGCCGTGAGCAGTGTGGGCCAGAGTGGAGGCTTGGCTCTCTTTTGGACTTCGTCACTTGGAGTTTCAGTGAAGGCCTATAATGCAAGGTGCATTGATGTTCATGTTTGTCAGGAGGACACCCCAACTTGGCGTGCAACCTTTGTGTATGGAGAGCCAAAGCGGGAGGACAGGGCTCAGTTCTGGGACTTTTTACGGTTTATGCGAGCACAATGGACTGGGCCATGGATATGCTGTGGAGATTTCAATGAAGTGGTATCCCAAGACGAACATTGCGGTCCCAGGGACCGATCAGAAAACCAAATATCTGCCTTTCGTGAGTGTCTCATGGACTGTGAGCTCGTGGACTTGGGCTATTTTGGTCCGAGGTACACTTGGTGCAACCGCCAAGACCAACAATCTCATGTCAAGGTTCGCCTCGATAGAGCCGTCGCGAATGGCGATTTCACCCGTTCGCATGATGGCTGCAGTGTGGAAAACATCATCACCACTACGTCAGATCACTATGCCATATTGATCAACCTATCTCGGGAGGCTGTGGGTAAGCATCATCAACCTGTGCAGCATGGTTTCCGATTTGAGGCAATGTGGTTGCGTGCTTCTGATTACAAGGCCACTATGGAGGATGCGTGGATGGCTGGGAGAGATGACTCTTTGTCACTTCAGTCCACATGGGACAATCTGAACCGTGTGGCAGCTTCTTTACGCTCCTGGAGCAAGGACTCCTTTGGCTGCATCCAAAAGCAGATCGGCAAGTTGGAGCGCAGGCTCCGATCAATTCGTTCCTCTCCATCTTCGGGGGAGCTGCTAGCAGAGGAACGGACGATTGAGAACCAGTTGTGTGAACTCTTCGAGAGGGAGGAGATTATGGCCCGTCAACGCTCGCGTGTGGACTGGCTCAAGGAGGGGGACCGAAATACGGCATTCTTTCACGCCCGTGCATCTGCTAGAAGGCGTACCAACAAAATCTCTGCTCTGTTACGTGCTGACGGCACTTCTTGTGAATCCCAAGTTGGGATCAAAGGTATGGTCCAGGAGTTCTATGATAAATTATTTACCTCTGAGACCTGTGTATCTGTTGATGATGTTCTAGATGCTATTCCTCGGAAGGTTACGGAAGATATGAATAATGACTTATGCAAACCGTATTCCAATGAGGAGATAAAATCAGCCCTCTTCCAAATGGGTCCGACCAAGGCTCCGGGGCCGGATGGATTCCCGGCGCTCTTCTATCAGACCCACTGGAGCTTCCTCGAGGAGGACATATGCCATGCTGTACGGAAATTCTTGGAGGGACAACCGATACCAGAGGGCTTCTGTGATTCTGTGGTAGTGCTCATCCCCAAAATTGCTAGACCGAAAGAGTTGAAGAATTTCCGCCCCATCAGTCTTTGCAATGTCTTGTATAAAATCGCCTCAAAAGTATTGGCCAACCGTCTTAAGGTGCTCCTCCCACATGTGATCTCTGATTTTCAAAGTGCCTTTGTACCAGGGAGGCTGATCACCGATAATGCATTGATTGCTTTCGAATGCTTACACTCTATCCGACAACAGCATGCGAAGCAACCCTATTTTGCCATGAAGATAGATATGATGAAAGCCTATGACCGAGTCGAGTGGAATTATCTCCATGGATGCCTTTCTAAACTTGGCTTTGCAACACCTTGGATTGACACGGTTATGAGATGTGTTACACATGTTCGGTATGCTGTGAAGGTCAATGGTGAACTTACTGAACCCGTGGTGCCATCGCGGGGTATTCGTCAGGGTGATCCAATCAGCCCCTACTTGTTTCTCTTGTGCACTGAAGGATTGTCAAGTTTGTTACTCAAGAAGGAGGAATGTGGCGAGCTACATGGGATTCGTAACGGCCGCTCCGGTCCACCTATCTCACATCTCCTCTTTGCCGATGACAGCATCTTCTTTGCAAGAAGTGATCCTCGTAGTGTGGCTGCTCTTGAATCTACCCTCGACTTGTATTGCCAGGGCTCGGGTCAACTGATCAATAGAGATAAATCAACTCTTTTCTTTGGGAAACACTGCCCGGAAGGGGTTCGACAACGAGTTAAGGGGCAGTTGGGGATCTCCTCGGAGGAGCTCAACAATTCGTATCTTGGTATGCCAACAGAGGTGGGGCGCTCGCAAATCTCCACCTTCAACTTCTTGGTGGACAATGCTTGGCAAAGGCTAAACTGCTGGTCGGATCGGCCTATGTCTCGTGCAGCTAAGGAGACCTTGCTCAAATCAGTAATACAAGCAATACCAACTTATGTGATGAGTTGTTTTCAACTCCCGGTTGCTACCTGTGAGAAATTTCGTCAACTGATCGCTGATCACTGGTGGGGCAGGGAAGATGGACGTAAGAAATTGCATTGGCGATCCTGGGGGTGGCTCTCTGCTCCCAAAGCTCTGGGCGGTATGGGTTTCCGCGACATGGTCCTGTTCAATCAAGCGATGCTTGCTCGACAGGGCTGGAGACTGCTGACCTCGCCGGACTCGCTGTGTGCTCGTGTACTTAAGGGTCGCTACTTCCCACACACTGATTTTTGGAACGCACAACCACCCCGATCTGCATCATACACATGGCGCAGCATTCTGTTTGGTCGTGAGGTTCTGAAACAGGGTGTCATATGGGGTATTGGAGATGGACATCAGGTTCGCATCACCTCTGACCACTGGATCCCTTCAACACCTCCACAACGCCTTCACCCGATATCTGATATCCCAGCTGAGGCAACAGTGAAATGCTTATTGGATGAGGATATGGGATCATGGTGTGAGGAGAATGTCAGGGCTTTCTTCCGTGATGATCTAGCGTCCGAGATTCTACAGATTCCTATTAATCACCATGGTGGCGATGATTTCCCCAGGTGGCCATTCACCAAGTTCGGCGACTATACGGTACGGTCTGGATACAATCTGCTACGCTCTGCACGCTTTACTATCCATCAGAGTCGCAATGGCCATGGAGAATCGTCGGACAAGGCCGCTGGGGAAAAATTCTGGAAGTCACTATGGTCCATTACTGCTCCAGACAAGATGAAAGTTGTGTTATGGCGCCTCGCCCATGATTGTCTCCCGTCTGGTACGCAGCTGTGCCGGCGACAGGTCCCTACATCAAATCTTTGTGTCTTCTGTAGCCGCACTGAAGGGATCGAGCACACTATTCTTTTTTGTCCCTTTGCCCATGATGTCTGGAAGGAGGTGAAACATACTTATCAGGTGAGGTTGCTTCGATCTGAATTCTTATCTCCTAAGCAGTGGCTACTTGATTTCTTGTCGAGGGCGAACAAACTTGAGGCGACTGTCTTAGCGGTCACAGTTTGGCATATATGGGAGGCTCGCAATGCTGCGAGGAATTCTGAAGAACGCTCTGATCCTCGGCATGTTGCTATGAAAATCAAATCTTATACTGAGATGATTGTGCTGCACCTCTTTAAAACTGTTCCTGTTCACAGGTGTGAGACCCCTTCGTCAAGTGCTTCTTGGTCTCCGCCGCCGCGAGGTACAGTTCTTGTTATGTCTGATGCAGCTATTTTCTCTGAACTTGGAAAAGTTGGAGCTGGGGTGGTGGTACTGAACCATGAAGGCAAGTGCTTGGCTGCCTGTACCGAGGCCAGCACTAGTAACCTGCAACCTGAAATGGCAGAGGCGCTGGCCCTCCGTCGTGCTGTAGTTTTGGCGAAGGAAGAACAGTATGTTCAGGTGGTTTTTGCCTCTGACTGCCTTTCTCTAGTACAACGTGTTAATTCTTCAGTCAAAGATCGATCACCCATTGGCGTTGTTGTGGCTGATATCAAGTATGCGGCCAGGGCTTTCATATCGGTGCAGTTCAAGCATGTTCGTCGGCATCTCAATGTAGTGGCTCATGTCTTAGCCAAGTCTTGTAAAAACTCTAGTGGTCTTTCTGTTTTTCATTCTGCTCCGGTTTGTATCCGGAAAATTCTGTGTAACTATGTTGCCTAATTAATAAAGTTGCCGATGTTCTCAAAAAAAAACCAGGGGCGGAGACAGGGCCCAGGACACCTTGGCGATTGTTCGTGGCGTGAGGGTGAAATCCTTTGGGAAGGGTATTGTTTGGTACGGTAGAACTTTTACTACTATTAAGCACTGTTCACACATGTTTTGCCTGGGACTTCAGCAAATTCTGCCTCTGCTGCTTCTCAGAACTGCTTGCCGCGACTAACAAAGTCAAATTTAAGAATAGTGTGTGCTTGCATTTAGGCCGTAGGCCATTTTTCAAAAAAAAAAGATAGTTACAATATTTAGGCAGGAAGAGTGTATATACTCCATGTAAGTTCACGTGCGCACACATCATAATATTTTCTGCTCATGGCTACATCGATCAGTTTCGGGTAAAATAGGAAGAACGTAAATCTTCCACCTCTGGAAAACGTCTACGCCTAATGGCTTAAGGCGCTGGTCCCATTTCCTCCCTGACCCATCATGCGAAAGGTAAGCCGTTAGAGTAAGTGCGCCCGTCGATTTACTAGAAAAAGTAATCTTTCGGTTTCAAATGCTACTATTTCTTCATGGGCAGAAAGTCCCAAATCTCCTTACTCTTTTCTCCCGTCATGCTACTTTCACTTCTACAGACCTTCTATCCATAATGAGTTCCGGGATTGGTGAACCTGGCCAGATTTTTTATGTGCGATTTAAATGTAGATACATTTTCACAAATAAATTGTCCAATGTGAATTATTGCCGATGTCTCCTCCCAAGAATCATGATGGAGAAAGTGACAATTCAAAAGGAATGGATCCCATATTATTTTACTACCTAAATAGAAATCCTTTTATTTTCATCTATTAAAGTGTATTTAAATCCTTGAAGTACTTGAAAGGTTTGTTTCAAATTGTCAAGGAACAATTTTTTTTAACAGAATCTGATTATGCGTTAGTAAAAAGTAAGATGAAGAAAAATTCGATATACGGGGTACAATAGCGCCCAAGGGCTCAAAAATTTCTCGAATAGTAATTCTAGGATTGAAGTCTTTTATCGCTTTGGGATGTTTTGAATTATTGAATAAACTAATTCAAGAACAGTTGGATGTCGACAAAATCATCAAAGATTGGTATTCTTTATTTCGTCCAACAAAGTGCCAATAGCTTCTTGATGTTGGATAAATAAGTTAATCTTCGCCTTAGAATAAAAGGAATTTATATTGGAATTGGTCCCGCACTTGTCCTATCATACCTTTTTCGTGTATAAGAAATAGTGTACTTGACTAACTCAATTCTTAAGAAATCACGAATAAAATCATTTGCTCTTACGGCCTTCTCTTTTTCTTCTCGTTTCCAATTCACTACTAAGCAAGTTCTAACAAATTGACTATTTATGTGATAAATTCTTTGAGTTAACTTGCTATTTTCATGAGAAATATAATTGACAAGTCGAAGTTGTAGATTATCTTCTTGCAAGAGATCCCGCGGGAAAAGTGTTGC
Source organism: Alopecurus myosuroides (assembly GCA_028641055.1). NCBI lineage: Eukaryota > Viridiplantae > Streptophyta > Magnoliopsida > Poales > Poaceae > Alopecurus > Alopecurus myosuroides. Next base: position 269,419,941 of record CM054063.1, on the reverse strand, counting down.
TAAATTTCTCCCTTTGTCCATTTCATATGCGACTACAGGTCGAATGGAAACAAAATACTTTTCCTTTCTCTTGAGAGTTTTTTCCGTTCGAACACGAAAGACCCGCAATATAATTGGAAGACACATCGATCGAGGTACCTTGAACATTTCTACATTTACCTTTTGTATTTTCCAACTTCCACTTTCCACCGCCACTCGGGTCGGATGAACAAATTGTAAAAAACTAAAAATACGCACGAACTGGCTTAAGCTCTAATGTTTCAGGAGCTGCTGCTCGAGCCGTTCATCGTAAATGTATTTCGGATTTGTGTTTAACACACTGCCTTCCCGAAACAAGAGAGAGAGAGAAAAAAGTTTGACATGCTGCTGCCAAATTTACACATTGGGATTACTTGTGGTACGAGGCGCACAAGAGAGCGCGGGCTGCGCCGTGGGCTTATGAGCCGCGATTAGTCGGGCCAGGTAGTAACCGGGCCTTGCCTAGACAAGCCTCCACCTGGCTACTTGGCTAGCAGCAGGCAGCTTCCGGGCTTTGTGCTCTTCGTCACCGGGGGGAAAAAGGATTAAAATAATGAATGAAGAAAGAAACGCCCGCTGTGGCACGTGAGGACTGGGGAGCGGCAGGCAACGAGGAGGAAACCGCGAAGTCAATGCGGTAGTAGCGCCACGAGGAGCGGCCGTCACGCCATGGGGTACGACCATGAATGCCCGGGCCCGGCCCACGCACGCTTGAAGGCTGAGATCCGCAGTCGTGTTTGGTCGCATGCACGCCATGCACGCTGATTGCGACCGGTGCCGGGGCCGGGACTAGCTACTACGTGGAGGACCTGGAGGTGGATGGACTTGCTCACCATAGATCTGGTAGTGGTACCCGTGGATCACGAGCGGCTTGGTGTCCCCTGGCCCTGGTACCTACAATTAATATCTGGCCAAAGTTCAGGCCGAGGCTAAAAAAAATTGACACGCAAATTTCAGGCCCGAGCCCGGACCGATTGTCGGGCCGCAGAAATTGGGCCCGACCCGAGAAATCCCGGCCTGCCTGTGAACAGAAATGCGCTTCCATCAAACCCGAGCCTGGCCCGACCGTCGGGCTCAAATTTCAGGCCCGAACCCAGCCCGATGATGCCGTCGGGCTCAACTCGGCCCGGTATTTCCGGGCCGAGTCGGGTCGGCCGGACTGCCCATGGCCAGGTATACCTGCAATGCATGTCCCAAGCACCATGCTACATAAGTAGCGGATATAATCTCTTTAACCTTGTGTGGCCTACGTATTTCTGAAGGACATGAAATTGTGAATTATATCATCTTCATCCACTTTGAGCAAAATAACCCGCTCAATCTACGTGACTAGACAATCATCCATAAGACTATCACCCTTCTTATTTCCATTCTTTTCCTGAAGCCATTACACAACACACCATTTCAACACTTGCCGCCATCATTGGTAGAACCAATACCAATTTGAGAAGCAAGTAAACCATATCATACACTTTATGCCTCTTTATCTCAATAAGATTAACCGAGAATGAGTTTGAAGGACCGAAGGACGACATACAAGACAATAACTCCATAATGACCTTGTCAAACCGGTTACCAAACTCAAGACTAATTTGATCAATGGCGAGCGTGGATCTACACACAACACGCAAACTCTCTTTGCCCCAACGTTTCAGGAAGGTTGTCAAGCTTTCTGTCTTGCTGAAAACAAAGAGATTCAATATATGGTGTGAAAAATAGTGATAAAATTAAAACGGACCAACAAGCACGTACTTCCCCCGTCCACTTTTAATCTAGTAATAAATTACATCAAGCAAATGAGATTGTAAACAATGTAAAAGATAACAAGCTAACGTGTTGAATGGACGAATTATAACCAGAAAATTGGTAGAATTAGAACAACAAATAATTATGAAAAGCAAAGTTCATGGTGATATTCATGTAGCCACTACGTAAAGCATACATATACCGTTATTCAACTGCAACTAGGACTAATAATCCACCTTGGAAGTGCTGAACGGATAGTGAGGGCACCTAGAGGGGGGCGGGGGTGAATAGGTGTTACGACCAATTTTAATTTTTCTTCAAGATTAGACTTGACACAAAGGTAAATTCTCTAGATAATGCAACTACGGTGAATTTACCTATATTACAAAAACAAGCACAAACACAATAGAATCACGAGTAAAGGAGGAAGGGAACGAGGTAACCGATATGAAGCACACGGAGACATGATGTATTCCCGAGTTCCTCCTTGTTAAGAGAGTACGTCTCGTTGGAGGTGTGTGAGCTCGCCACAAAGGCCTGCTCAACGCCACAAAGGCCTCACCCTATTCTCCGATGAACCCCGCCACAAAGGCCTAGTCCACCTTCCACTATTGATCCCCTTTGAGGCGGGAATCGAGTCCTTTACAAACAAGCTTAGGGTACACACCCACAACCAAATTGGGGGCTCCCAACAATCACCAATCACCAACAAGTGTAGCAATGGAGTCTAGGTTCTCCACAAGGAAACCCTAGACTAGATCCCTCTAGAGAATAAGGGGGGAAATGAAGATCGTCTCGATGAAGATGTAGATCGGGGTCTTCTCCTTCAATCCTCCACGTATCAACGAGTTTGGGTGGATGGATTGGGAGAAATCTAGCTTTTGGAGGCTCAATAAATGCTTGTCTTCAATGCTGGTTCGAGCAACGCTTTGGAGAAGAAGGGGATGGGGTATTTATAGCCCCCTCCCCACAACTAGCCGTTTGACCCTTTTCGCACCTGGCGGTACTACCGCTGGGGTCAGCGGTACTACCGCGCGCTGTCAACCTGAGCGGTTCTAGAGAAGTCCCAGTTGAAGGGCGCGGGGAGTACTACCTAGGCCCACCGGTACTACCGCTGGCCACGAATTCGAAATAATTCGAAGTGGCTGGCAGTAGTACTAGGGCACTACCGCTCTAGTACCGTAAAGGCTTCTACGAGCATAACTCCCATGGCGGTATTTCAACCGGTACTGCCAGCGTACCGCTTCGTGGAAGGAGCGGTATTACCGCTGACGGTTGCGGTATTACCACCATGGAGAGTGTTGCTCCTCACACAATTAAGTCTCAGCGGTACTACTGGACCAGTACCGCTGAAGTACCGCTGGAAATAGAGGCCAAATTCATATTGGCGGTACTTCTGGCGGTACCACCGGCGGTACTACCGCTCACTGGAGCTGGCGGTACTACCGTTGGAGTGTGCGGTACTATCGCTGCACAGAGCTGAGTTTGGTGGCTTTGGCATTTTGCACTCTTCTTTTTTGCGCCAAGATGATATTTCCTTAAATAACTTCAACACACTGTTAGAACCTTAATCGTGTTGTTATCAACTCCAAAACAAATGAGAGATCAAATGCAAATGCACTTTCAATCTCCCCCTTTTTGGAGATTGATGACAACACCACTATGAGAGGTCGTTAAAATTTAGGTGGAGCACTTCTTGAGAGAAACACGTGATATGTCAAGAATGTTTGCTTGTTGAGATAAACTTTTGTTCCCTTTAGAATGTGTGCTCCCCCTATCTTTTAGAGACCTAGAAAGAGTAAAAGCTATAACAATAGAACCACTTGCCACATAATAGATAAAACCATAAAATCCATAAACCAACAAGATAAACGGTTCAACACAAATAACACAAGTACGAGACACACCACAAAGACATCAACACCAAAGTTTGACAACAACCACGCAAGCAAACGATAAGACGACCCTAAATAGAACTCTCTCACTCTTTGGCATCAAGACACCAAAAAGGGAAGAGGCGATGCTAACGTCCCTGGAGGCCACTCGTTGGGGCTAGAGGCGCTTGCTGGGCTTCCAAGACCACGCTCGTCCTCAGAGTTGACATTTTCCACTTCATCTTCAGTATCACCACGGGTCCAAGGATCATGAGAAGTGGTAGCATCATCAAGAAGGTCCGGATCCACCCAAGAGCCACCATGCTTTGACTTCCGCTCCTTGGAGGTAGTGATCCTATCCTCAGAGCCAGGACGAACAGGCACCCCAAGATGGGCAAATTTGTCAGGAGACAGCTGACGTTCCTTGTTGCTACACACATGAGCAAGATAAGACTTGTTCTCCATGTCAATCTGACGGAAGAACACCTTCTTCAGAGTCTCGGTCATCCACCTGCGAAACCCACTCTTCTGAGCCCTTCCCTCCATCTCAAAATCTGAATCACTAGAGCCATCAGTGTCAGGACCAAGATCATCAGGACCAAGCAGAGGAGATGCGTGATTCTTCACATGAAGCTCCTTGACGCGGTGAGTGGTGAGCTCTTCGTCATTGTCTAAGAGAGCATTAGGGAGCTGAGCACGGCGCCAAGTAGCAGCAATGAGCTTGAACACAAGAGCAGCAAAGACTGGAACCCTCCTCCTCATCACAGAGTTGTACATCCCATTCCAAATGATATCCATGATGTCGAGCCTCAGACCATCACCACGGCGCCCATGAGTATGGATCTTCAAGTCAATGAGAGAGCCATGGATCTGATCAAAGTTGCCAACCCTAGGAGCAAGAGTGTTCCTGAAGATCCGGTGCAAGATGTCATATACTAGCAGCAAATTCTTGGAGAGACCAACCATAGCACGGCCCGGGATATACATATCACACATTTCCGTAGGAGCCATAGTCTTCTCCGGGTAGGGAACCCGGAAGAAGGTAGAGGAGAAAGCAACATCAGGAACCTCACCAAAGTCCTGCAGACCCAACAAAGTAGCAAGCTCAACCCAAGAAGCAGAGAACTTCTGGTCCTTGATCATCCAGGTGATCCTCCTCTCATCAGTATGGAAGTAAAGAGTGGCATAGATTGGCCCACAATGTGCTCATCATAGTCTTCGTTGATCTCAATGAAATCCAGAAGACCAAACTCCTAACAAATATCTAAAGCCTCACCAAAGTAATCCATCTTGGACCTCATGTATGGAAAACATTGATGGAGAATTGAGTAACCACTTTGTTCCTGTTATGAGGGTACTCCTCATAAAATATACGCTCCTGGAAGCGAGTCCGGAAGCACTCATTAGCCCTTGGATCCCTTGGCTTGGTGTACGGGTTGGTTCTCCTCTCTCTACGAAACGGACCATCAGGCATGAGAGCAATAGACTTGTCCCTGGCAGCTTGAGATTTCATCAACACAGACCGCTGCCTCTGATGGTGCAGATCTTGCACTCGTTGGGATGCCCAAGAGGAGGGTGTGATGAGCACAGTTGTAGGAAGTTTTCCCCTTAGTTAAGAACCAAGGTTATCAATCCAGTAGGAGAAAGAGAATCTTCGGAAGGTAGATGCCACTGACGGTGGTGCTGGCGCTTCACCGGTGTCAGCAACAACGTGGAACCTTCACACAACACAACCAAAATACTTTGCCCCAACGGTACAGTGAGGTTGCCAATCTCACCGGTCTTGCTGAAAACAAAGATTAGACGTATAGTGTGGAAAAACAGTGTATGCTTGCAAAAAGTAAAGAAAGCAGGAAATTGTTGTGGTTTGTTTAACAGTGTGGAAAATGGACCGGGGTTCATAGTTTCACTAGTGGTGTCTCTCCATAAAAGATAGCATGATAGGTGAACAAATTATAGCTGGGCAATTGACAAATAAAGGTTGCATCGTAGTGCACAGTATGACATGAAGATTACTATGCTATTTAGTGCGGGCATTACAACAAGATACATAGACCGACATCCATCTGCATCTATGACTAATAATCCACCCTCATGTTATCATCTGAGCCCCCTCAGGTATTAAGTTGCAAGCAACAGATAATTGCATTAAACAAAGTGTGTAATGTAAGCAATGATTATGCACGCGAGCACTCTCACCGATGTTTTCTCCCTAATGGCAACAACACATCCTCCCCCTTTGACGTTTCTGTCACTCGAGCAAGGAAACAAGGAGGCATGAACCCACTATCGAGCATAAATACCCCCTCTTGGAGTCACTAGCAACTACTTGGCCGAAATAACCACTAGTAACAGAGAGGATGCAAGATCCCAAACAACATATGCAAATAAAGACTATAATCAACTTGGAATAAGGTTAATATTCATCGGATCCCAGCAAACACAGCACAGAAAATTACATAAGATCAATCTTGATCATGATAGGCAGCCCATGAGATCTAAACATGGAGGCGTATGAGGAGAAGACAACCATCTAGCTACAGCTACGAACCCGTAGTCCAAGGATGAACTACTCACGGTCACTCTGGAGGTAGGCATGGTGATGAAGAGGCCTCCGGTGATGATCTCCTCTCTGGCAGGGTGCCGGAAACAGCTTCAGAACCCCCCCTGATCTGGGGTTGACGGTGACAGCGGCTGCAGAACTTTTTCGGGGATTTTGATCAGGTGCCTAGGGTTTTCCATCCGGGGGGCTTAAATAGGTGAAAGGGCGAAGGCGGTGGAGGCCGGGGGGCGCGCCACCCTATGGTGTGGCCCCCTGCTGCCCCTCTTCGGCTCGTCTTCGGTCTTATGGATGCTTCCGGGGAAAATAGGACTTCCGGGCTTCGAATTTTCCAATTCCGAGAATATTTCCAGAACAACTTTTCTGAAACTAAAAAACAGAAGAAAACAGGGAACTGGCTCAATGGATCTTGTTAATAGGTTAGTCCAGAAATTCGATAAAAATGACATAAAGAAGGGGGGAAACATGTAGCAATTGGCATAATATGATCATGGAGCATCATAAATTAGGGATACGTTTATGACGTATCAGCCTCCTAGTCAGATTTCCATGTGGCATCACCTCAGGAGCCCCATCCTCGTCGGGATTCTTCCGAGTCCTTTTAGCCGCACGCTTGCAACCTCCACCCTTAGAACCTCTAGCTCCTGCACCTAAGATAGCATAGGGGGGTAGCAATGACGTAAGGTAAACTTCAATCAAATTATCTATGAGAAGATTCACAAAAGAATTACAAGTGCAAAAAGTTCCACGAAGCGGTAGTACCGCCGGGAGCCACGGTAATACCCCTGTCTCCAGCAATCCTAGCTATAGAGGTAGTACCGCTGTTGCTAGTGGTAGTACCGCTGCAGGCGGATCTGCCATGGCACCCAAAGGGACAACCGATTCCAACCGGGACAAATTTCACCAACAAGTCTTAAGGATTCTACTCATCTAGGCAGCAAATCAAACCACTTCTAAACTAGGAGATCTCTAGAACCCTAAACAAATTCATCTCACAATATTACTCGAGGGAGAGAGATTGAATGGGTTACCGGAGCATATCGTCGTGGAGAAGAGGTTGGAGGTGATCCCCGAGCTTCCTCCGGTGTGAGAGGAGCACTCGATCACCGAAGAGAGCCCTCCCCGGTGGATGGAAGGAGCGGCGGCGGAGAGATCCGATGTGGGGGATGAATGAGGGAAAGAGGAGGTAAAAAGGTAACTCCCTCTCCCAGATCCGTATTTAACCCCACGAATTTTGACCGCAGTGGTAGTACCGTTGTGCTCAGCGGTAGTACCGCCCACCTGGGCTACCGGTACCGCGAGGTAGTACCACTGCTGGAGTTTGTGCAGGGCACGATTTCCTTCAGCGGTAGTACCGTCAGTGATACAGGGTAGTACCCTAGTCTGGGTGCTACTGTCAGTTGCAGCGGTAGTACCGCTGCGACTGACAGTAGTACCGCTAGCCAGGTTCCTTCCTTGCGACAAGAGATCAAGAGATAAAAGTTTTGGAGCAGAAATTGTTTGAGGGTGGGAAACATGAGGCTTGGGATAAGAGATCAAACTGGAATGGTACTACAGACTCAAGGTTTTGCAAGGAAAACAAAACTCGAATAAGGAAAAGAGAGAGTGTGTTTCCCAAACGACAACAAGGACTCAAAAAGAGAGAAAGAAGTCAAATAAAATCCAAATAAGTACCAAACAACAACCAACTCTTCAAGAGAAGAGGTTGGTGGCCTAAGCCACCATGTAAGAGATTATGGTATGTCATCGTGAAGATATATCTTGGGTGCATGACCAACACTCGACATTGAAGCTCACAATTCAACATTAGAAAAAGAGAGATAACAATGAATTTTTTCTTTGGGCATAATGGGGGGAGGGAGAACCCAATGTGTTAGGATAACACTCCCCCTATGTCCATGCCTACACCTAAAACCAAACACATATCAACTATAGGGGTGTGTGCAAGATCTTCAAGTCAAACTCCTAGAATCAATGATATTTAGCTCATTCCTCAAGAACAAGAATCTTGCATCATCGAGAGGCTTCGTGAAGATGTCTGTGAGATTATCCTTGGTGGGGACATACGCTAGCTCAATATCACCTCTTGCCACATGATCCCAGATGAAATGATGACGAATCCTAATGTGCTTTGTCATTGTGTGTTGCACAGGGTTGTAGGTGATCTTGATGGCACTTTCATTGTAACACATGAGGGGTACCTTCTCCAAGTGAACATCATAATCTTTGAGGGTTTGCCTCATCATAGAAATTGGGTGCAAGCACTAGCGGCCGCCACATACTCGGCTTCAACACTGATGTTGGAAGACCAACTCACCAAGGACCTACCTAGTTGGCAAGCCCCGGAAGTAGACTTCCTACCATCTTGATCACCGTCCCAATCCGAGTCCGTGAAGCCCTTGAGAGAAAGGTGTGCCCCCTTTGGGTACCACAAACCAAACCTTGAGGTATCAACCAAATACCGAAAGATCCTATGGACCGCCACTAAGTGGCTTTCCTTAGGAGCCGCTTGATACCTTGCACACACACCTACACTCAAAATGATATCGGGCCTAGATGCACAAAGATAAAGCAAAGAACCAATCATAGAATGATACAACTTTTAGTCCACATCTTTACCATACGGATTGCGCTTGAGGTGGAATTTTACTTGCATAGGAGATGGCTTCATTATGGCACCTTGGAAATTAAACCTCTTGAGCATGTCTTGGGTGTACTTAGCTTTAGAAATGAAAGTCCCACGAGTCAATTTCTTGATCTCAAAGCCAAGCAAGAATTTAAGCTCTCCCATCAGGGACATCACAAACCTGTCAGTCAAAAGCTTTGAGAACTCATTACTAAAAGCTTGGTTAGTTGATACAAACATAATATCGTCCACATAGAGTTGGCATATGAAAATCTCTCCCTTTACCCTCTTTGTGAAGCGGGGGGGGGGGGTCGATCTTCCCAACTTCATAACCACGGTCTTCCAATAACTCTCTAAGGTGCTCATACCACGCACATGGTTCTTGTTGAAGTCCATAGGGCGCCTTATCAAGCTTGTAGACATGGTTAGGAAAGTTGAGGTTCTCGAACCCCGGAGGTTGCTTAACATATACCTCCTCTTTTAGTGGACCATTCAAGAAAGCACTTTTGACATCCATTTGTTTCAACTTGAAATTATGCGAAGATGCATATGCAAGAAGGATATAGATGGACTCAAGGCGAGCCACGGGAGAATAGGTCTCATCAAAGTCAATGCCTTCCACTTGAGTGTAGCGTTGAGCCACCAATCTTGCCTTGTTCCTTATGACAATACCGTGCTCATCTTGCTTGTTCTTGAATATCCACTTAGTGCCAATAACATTGTGACAATCTTTGGTCTTCTCAACTAGCTTCCAAAATTCATTTCGCTCAAAGTTATTGAGCTCATTATGCATAGCTTCAACCCAATCGGAGTCCTCAAGAGCTTCAAAGACTTTCTTTGGTTCCACCATAGATATGTAAGATTAATGCTCATTAAAATGAGCCAATTGCCTTCTTGTGGATCTTCTAGCTTGAACATCTTCCAACACCTTGTTGTCTTGAGCATCAATATTCTTTAAAGCTCTTCTAATCCTCCTAGCGCGACAGGCTTCGATCTCTTCATTACTGCAAGGAGGAATCACTTGATCATCTTGATCATTTGGTTCCCCGTGTTGACCAACTTGGCCTTCATCATCATCATCAACATCTTCAACACTAGCTTCAACTTGAGGAGAGGAGGATGAGGATGGTTGATCTTGGCCTTGACCTTGACTAGCATGAATGATAGGAGTGGTTTCATCTTGCGTAGTAACTTGGAAATGAGAGGAGGGTCTTCAATGTGTTCTTGGTTATATGCTTCACTTGGCTCCTTGGCTTGTTCCTCTATTGAAGAGGAGGGCTCCACTTGAGTAGATCATAGTCCTTCTCGAGTCGCCATAAGGTGTCCCTCAATGGGGCGGAAAAATCCCACACCCATCATTCCTATGGCTTCTTGAGGCATTTCAACATCTACATTAGAAACATGAAATTGCGCCACTTGGGAGCCATCATTTTCCTTGAAAACCACACTACAAGATTCTATGAAAATTCGTGAGGCTTCGTCAAAGATTCTAAGTGTGGGATTCGGCACCGTAACCAACAAATATACCCTCAGTAGTTTTAGATTGAAATTTAGACAACCTAACACCCTTGATCAAATAGAAGCACTTACAACCGAATACACGAAAGTAGGAGATGTTGGGTTTGTTGCCGGTGAGGATCTTATATGGAGTCTTGTCCAAGCCCTTGCGGATGTAGAGTCGGTTGGAGGAGTGGCACGAGGTGGAAATGGCCTCCGCCCATAGATATTGGGGAGAAGAATACTCCGCCAACATTGTCCTTGCCATGTCCAGTAGAGTTCTATTCTTTCGCTCGGCTACACCATTTTGTTGAGGGGTGTAGGTGGCGGAATATTGATGACGAATACCCTCATCACTAAGGAACTCATTCAAAGTGTAGTTCTTGAACTCGGAGCCATTATCACTACCAATTGCCATGATTTGGACACTATGTTGACGTTGCACTTGGTTGGTGAAGTCGATGATAGTTTGTTGGGTCTCACTCTTGCACTTGAAGAAATACACCCAAGTGTATCTTGAGTAGTCATCGGCAATCACCAAGAAATACTTCTTGTCTCCAAGACATGCCTCGGGGACGGCACCAAAGAGATCAACATGGAGGAGCTCCAAGATCCTCTTTGATGAGATAATAGTCTTGGCCTTGTGGGCGGCATCATGCATCTTTCCTTCAACAAACGACCTACAAACGCGATCTTTGGAAAAGGAAACATTTTCTTTTAGTCCGAGGATAAGGCCACCTTTGTGAATACTTTGCAAAGTATTCATGGTTACATGGGATAAGCGGCAATGCCACAACCACCCCACGTCCGCCTTTCCGAAAAGACACATTGATTGAGAGTTGGTAGACTTCAAAGAGTCCACCGCAAACAACTCATTTTCAACATGTCCCACGTATGCGACGTCAAGAGTCTTGCTCCTCAAAAGGACCACAATGTTAGGATCAAAGAAGACGGAGAAACCAATCTTCCCTAATGAACGAACTGAAAGTAAATTGTAACCAAAGGATTCAACAAGCATGACGTCCACGATAGTGATATCAGGAGCAATCACAACCTTGCCAATCCCCGATACCTTAGACTTGGACTTGTCTCCATAAGTGACAGTTGCATCAATATCATTTGGGCACAACTCTGTCACAAGTTCTTTGCTTTCGGTCATATGACTAGTGCATCCACTATCAATTATCCATTTAGACCCACCGGAAGCATAGTCCTGCAAGAGATCATTGACTAGAGTTAGGAACCGAGGAGGGTCCCTTCATGTTAGCAACAAGGGTCTTTGGAACCCAAATGGTATAGTCAATGTAACCCTCAATAGGACCAACATATTTAGCTTGCACAACACCATAATAATCAACATATAAGAAATTGTGTGGATTGTTAGTTCCCGTGGAAATGCTACGAGTAGTGTTGTCCCTCATGACACCACCACTCGAAGCAACATTGTTGGCTTGTGCGGGAGTGCTACGAGTAGTGTTGTCCCTAATGACAATACCACCCAAAGTACCATTGTTGGCCTTCTTCTTTTCTTCTTCTTGGAAACATAGCCAAGACCTTGCTTGCCCACTTGTAGCTTATGAGCACTCATTTGTGGTCTAGCAACAACCATTTGTGGGCTTGAGGTCACCACTTCCTCAACTTGAGGTCCCTTTCCCTTGAGCCTTGCAAGCTCATCCTTCAACCTAGCATTTTTCTCAATAATATTTGCATGATCACAAGAAGAAGTAGAGGTGCTAGAGTTGTTAAGTTGATTAAGTTGAGTTTTAAGTTGTTCATGTAACTCTTTAAGGGTAGAGTGTTGACTCTCCAAATCCTTGTGATCCTTGGTGAGCTTTTCAAACTCCTCGGTTAGTTTACCATGACCAACACCAAACTCGACCTTGTCCTTTTAGCCTTTTTATATTTAGCAATTGCAAGGTCACGTTCCTTAGTGATATTAGAAACAAGTTCATTATGTGAATCTTCAATAGATTCTAGTTCCTCTTAAAGAGAAACTCTACCATCACTCTCTTCCTCAAGAGTCATGGAAAGAGATGCTATCTCATCTGCATCCCTTCTTTCAATCTCACATTTCTTCTCAAGAGCTTCATGGGCCTCTCCCAATTGTCTCATGAGATGATTAAAGTACTTCTTGGTCTCCCCTTGCACGTTATTCATAAAACGTACCAAAGGGACAATTTCATCTTCTACTCTAAGACTAGCATGATTTTCCAAAACATTTGGGGTTTTAGAGTTTGCAGAAGGCAATACCTCTGAGGCCTTAGGCATGAAGCACTTGGCATTGAGGTGAGGATGATTCTCATTGGGGGATTCAAAGAGAGACGAGGATGCTAGATTTGAAGCAATAGCAAGAGCGGCCACTTCACTTGTGGTTTCTTATTCTTCATCACTTCCGGAATCATACTCCTCTTGAGTCACTAGAACAAACTTGGTGGGGGACTTCTTGTTGAATGGTTTCTTCTTGAAGTGAGGTTTCTTGTAAGCAACCTTGGACTTGTCCTTGCGAATGAGCTTTCTGATACATCATAAACGTATCCTTAATTTCTGATGTTCCATGTTGTTTTTTTATTGTTTCTCACATGTTTGATATACACTTTATGTCATTTTAATCGATTTTCTGGACTAACCTATTGACAAGATACCACAGAGTCAGTTTCATGTTTTCTGCTGTTTTTAGTTTCAGAAAAGTTGTTCTGGAAATATTCTCGGAATTGGAAAATTCGAAGCCCGGAAGTCTTAGAAATCTCGGAGGTTCCATGGAGTCCCGAAGAGACCCGGAGGGGGGCCTCAGGGGGACCACACCATAGGGTGGCGCATCCCCCCATCGCCGCGCGAGGGGGTGGTGTGGGGCCCCTAAGCCTCCACCGCCTCTTCCATTTCGCCTATTTATCCCCCCCGAGGCGTAAACCCTAAAACAATCCCACTTTTACCCGAGAAACACCCGAGGCCTCCGTCACCGTCATCCCGAGATCGAGAGGATTCTGGAGCTCTCTCCGGCACCCTGCCGGAGGGGGAAATCATCACCGGAGGGGTCTACACCACCATGCCCTCCTTCGAAGTGATGCGTGAGTAGTTCATCCCTGGACTACGGGTTCATAGCAGTAGCTAGATGTTCGTTCTCTCCACTTTGTGCCTCATTTTTAGATCTTGTGAGCTTCCTAACACGATCAAGATCATCTTTATGTAATGCTACATGTTGTGTTTGCTGGGATCTAATGAATGTTGAATGCTATGTCTTCTTATTATCAATGTATCATGTTATCTTCATGCACATGTTATTTATGATCTTGCATGCTCTCCATTGTTAGTAGATGCTCTGGCCAAGTAGATGCTAGTAACTCCAACAGGGAGTATTTATGCTCGATAGTGGGTTCATGCCTCCTTTTCATCTGTGCTCGAGCGACAGAAACGTGACGGATGGAGGATGTGCTGTTGCCATTAGGGAGAAAACAACAATGCTTTGTCTAAGGATGGTGTTATTATTTACATACACACTTTGCTTACTGCGATTATCTGTTGCTTGCAACTTAATACCCAACGTTTGTTCGGATGATATTCGAAGGGTGGATTTTTAGTCATAGATGCAGTTGGATAACGGTCTATGTATCTTGTTGTAATGCCCGCATGAATCACATAGTAATCTTTATGTCTTTCATATGCACTATGGTGCAGCCTTCGTTTCTGTCAATTGCCCAGATGTAATTTGTTCACCACACATGTTATTTATCTTTCTCGGAGAGACACCACTAGTGAACTGTGGATCCCGGTCCTTTTTCCTCATACTGATAAACACCTACTGCTCTCATGCTGTTCCTATTGTTTTCCACACCATATGTTTAACCTCTTTGTGTTCAGCAAAACCGGTAATATTGACAACCTCACTACTTCGTTGGGGCAAAGTGATTTGATTGTGTTGTGCACGTTCCACCTTGCTTCTGAATCGGTAGTGCGCCCTGCCATCTCAGCTACTTCACCTTCTGAAGTTACTCCTTCCTCCTACTGGTCGATTCAACCTTGGTTTCTTTTCTGAGGGAAACTTGTTGCTGCACTCTTCATACCTTCCTCTTGGGGTCTCCCAACGAACGTGTGTCTACACACATCACTTTCCACCATGGAGTTCTCTATTTTCATAGGGACACTCCACAATGAAATGGTGCTTATCTTGACAACTGAAGCAAAACCTCACTCTTTGAGTCCCTTCGTTGCCATAGCGAGACTTGGTCTTATCCTCAACATATGCCTTGGCCTTGGATGGATTCTTCCAAAACTTTTCCACGGTAAGGGAAATGACATCTTTGAGCACGGGGTCATATTCTTGATCATTCAAAGGAGCCAAGTCGTCAAAGCAATCTTCTTCATACTCAACCTCTCTTGACACAACTTTGGCCTTCAAAGCAACCGATGCCCCTTTGTGCATTCCTAGGCTCTAGCATGGTTTTCAAGATCATTCTTGGTTTGCACTTGATAGGAAGACACATCTTACATCACTTGAGTTGAGGTCAAAGAAGCAAAGGCATGTCTTCCTTGAATGCTCTTCAAGTCCGTGGGCTCGAAAGGCATGAGAGCAATCTTGTACTTCCTTTTGATCCAAGCATCATAAATATACTTGGCACCGACATTGTGGAATGCGGTGGCAAGAGTCTTGAGCCTTCGGTACATGTCTTGATGGCTTTCACCATCATGCATATAGAACCCTTCGGCCTCATTGCTTATGGCATTATACCTATTCCTTTGCATGCTCTCATTGCCCACAAACATGACGACAAGAGCGTCCCATGTTTCCTTGGCGGTGGAATATTGTTGAAGATGAGGCATGTGGTTAGGACCCATGGCTTGTTAAAGAATAGACAAGGTGGTGTAGTTTAGTTGACAATCTACGGCTTCTCTTCTTGTAAAGTTATTAGGGTCATGGCGCTTGTATCCATCTTGAGTGACCCTCCAAAGTTCTAGACAAGAATAGTTCAAGTGAGTTTCCATATAATATTGCCATTCACCAAAAAAGTGTGCATCAATTTTAGGTGGATCTCCCCTAGGAATTATATGAGGATGTGGGACGGGAGGGTCGGGAGAATAGTGTCCTTCGACGGATTGGTATTCTCCTTTTCCCTCCTTACCATTATCAGTGGAGTCTTTAGCGGAAGCATCTTTAGATGGATCACCATTATCCCCTTTCTCGGTGCCCTCCGGATCTTTGTCTAGAGGTGATGAAGTGGCGGTCTCCGATTCCTTGGCTTTCATAAATTACAACATGAGTGTTCGCAATTCATCGATTTTGCTCTCCATGGATGAGGTCAATGAGTTTTTCAAATCATTGAGATCATCCATAGAGACATGCACCGCGGAACTAGTGACCTCCGTATCATCGACCATCCTAAACTCTTAGGCGGTTAAGCCCGATAAAAGAGCTGAGGCTCTGATACCAATTGAGAGGATAGTGAGGGCACCTAGAGGGGGGTGAATAGGTGCTACGACCAATTTTAATTTTTCTTCAAGATTAGGCTTGTCACAAAGGTAAATTCTCTAGATAATGCAACTACGGTGAATTTACCTATATGACAAGAACAAGCACAAACACAATACAAGCACGAGTAAAGGAGGAAGGGAACGAGGTAACCGATATGAAGCACACGGAGACACGATGTATTCACGAGTTCCTCCTTGTTAAGGGAGTACGTCTCGTTGGAGGGGTGTGAGCTCGCCACGAAGGCCTACTCAACGCCACAAAGGCCTCACCCTATTCTCCGATGAACCCCGCCACAAAGGCCTAGTCCACCATCCACTATTGATCCCCTTTAAGGAGGGAATCGAGTCCTTTACAAACAAGATTGGGGCACACACCCACAACCATATTGGGGGCTCCCACCAATCACCAACAAGTGTAGCAATGGAGTCTAGGTTCTCCACAAGAAAACCCTAGACTAGATCCTCTACAGAATGAGGGCGAAATGAAGATTGGCTCGGTGAAGATGTAGATCGGGGTCTTCTCCTTCAATCGTCCAAGTATCAACGAGTTTGGGTGGAGGGATTAGGAGAAATCTAGCTTTTGGAGGCTCAATAAATGCTTGTCTTCAATGCTGGTTTGAGCAAGGCTTTGGAGAAGAAGGGGGTAGGGGTATTTATAGCCCCTCTCCCACAACTAGCCGTTTGACCCTTTTCGCACTTGGCGGTACTACTGCTGGGGCCAGCGGTACTACCGCGCGCTGTCAACCTGAGCGGTACTAGAGAAGTCCCAGCTGAAGGGTGCGGGCAGTACTACCGCGGAAGTACCGCAGTACTTCCAGCGGCGGTAGTACCGCTAGGCCCATTGGTACTACGGCCGGCCACGAATTCGAAATAACTTGAAGTGGCTGGCGGTAGTACTAGGGCACTGCCGCTCTAGTACCGTAAAGGCTTCTGCGAGCAAAACTCCCCTCGCAGTATTTCGACCGGTACTACCGCTTCCTAGAAGGAGCGGTACTACCGCTGGTGTTAGCGGTACTACCGCCGTGGAGAGTATTTCTCCTCACACAACTAAGTCCTAGCGGTACTACTGGACCCATACCGCTGAAGTACCGTTGGAAACAGAGGCCAAATTCATATTGGTGGTACTTCTGGCGGTACCACCAGCGGTACTACCGCTCGCTAGAGCTGGTGGTACTACCGCTGCACAGAGCTGAGTTTGGTGGCCTTGGCATTTTGCACTCTTCCTTTTTGTGTCGATATGATATTTCCTGAAATAACTTCAACGCGCTGTTAGAACCTTAATCGTGTTGTTATCAACTCCAAAACAAATTAGAGATCAAATGCAAATGCAATTTCAAGTGCTTCTATGCTTGCCTCCCGCTGGTATTAAGTTGCAAAGCAACTGATAATTGCATTAAGCACCTTACATATTGTAAGAAATATTAATAGTAAACAAATAGATATAAACACCAATATTTTATCCCTAGTGGCAACAGCACATCCTGGGTCTTAGTCGTTGCTGTGACTCGAGGCTAGACACGAAAGAGGCATGAACCCTCTATCTAGCACAAAACCATCGCTTGGAGATACAAGCAATCACTTGGATAAACTAACCACATGGATTGGTGAGCATGCAAGAATTTAAATAAAACATGGATATGATAATAGTAACAAGATCATATAAAACATCCCGGTACATTTCATGTCCTCCATTATCTCTCTTACAAAATTCTTCCTAACACCGACATTATTTCTCCCTTATAGTAACTTCCCCGAAACCTATCTGATTGACAACAGACTTGTTTCTATGACATCGTATCGACATCAAACCTTCATAAAATCAATAACAACCTCATTATTCTATCAATTAAAGGTTGGCACGGGTTAAGCGTGTGACTCGTAAAGACTCGATAATACACATACATGTTCGTAAACTTACCGAACAATAACCAACAGCGGGATCATGGACGCCCATGACGGCTCATTTGTGTTCACAAAGATCGAAGGAACCTTCCAAGTTACTCGTTGCACTTATTTCCGTAATTTCATGATACCAACGGTATCAGGAGGCGAGAATATGTGATCTAGTCTGATCAAACTCTTTAATCATAACACATACAAAACTCGTTACCAATATCGTCCTCTTTTCTCATCCATATCCCCGATGTCCTTGTGATAAATCACAGTGTGTTTGGCCAAAAGATTGGTTGACATTGGTGGTACTAAGAGGGCCTAGAGCATGTATCTCTCTATTATTTAGAGTTAAGTACTAGGCCTGAACGATCTCAGTTCCATTACACTTTCTAGATTATACGCAGACATCACCGTTATGATCCTCAGTTACGGCAAGACGGTTGATGACATCCAAAGTATAACATTCGATCGTGCAGTCACTAGATATTCTCATAGTATAGGAATTATAGTAAATAACAACTTCATATGTACTTTACTAAATACATTACAATTTTTTAGTATCTTTTAGCAAGATCATATAATTGGGTCAATTCAGCACTATTGTTACCATAAACATTAACTCTTATGTTCTGCTAGAATTTGAACCAAGTCCACGCTCAGAAAAACGTGATCATCTCACAAACCTTAAGCTAATCTTAGAGACAAGATTAGGAGTTTTTGTTTGTTTATGCCTTCACACCCACCCACCCACCCACCCCCCCCCCCCACACACACAAAGATTTTCCTTTGAAAACTCACTTTTCAAGTGCTATAGAGGTTGTAGCATGATGGCATAAACTTAATTATGAACTTAGAGATAGAATAATACCTGAATATTATTATCTCTGGGACATATCTACAACAATAACCTACGTATTTCGAGTTATGTTTATTCTCATTGCTAGATTAACATTGCGGGACAATAGAAACACGCACATTACGAAAACGTCTAGAGCCTCAATCTAAATTTATTCATGTTATTCATAAGCATGGCCCCCGTGTGGATCCAATCCACATGCCCTATCTACCATGCCATTATATGAGACCAACTATGGTGCGACCCAAAGATATTCAAGCACTTCTTGATATCAAGCGAGATATGCGAGGGGCAACTCGAGCGACGTAAGATTGGTAGAAGTTTGTAAAATTCAATACCATGCCATCGGTAACAAAACAAACACAACTTATTGGGAAGCAACAAAGATAAACTGGATATTAGAAAAGTTTCTAATATACTTGCACAAACTTATCAAATACCCGCACAAAAATTGTGATCTAGATCAAATCGTATCTACGCATAGCATGCTCTGATACCAATTTTGTTGCACGTTGCAGAATTTAAATTTTTTGCCCTACGTAACCGCCAAGATCACAATGCAGATAACGATGCATGCCCACACATGCATTGATCAGAATCATGACTCACTGGGCAGCGAAATCGATGTAGTCATAGAAGAGTTCTGGGCAATCATAGATCATCACAACTAGGCCTAGTTGCAAGGATTCCCGCTAAGCTTCCCTCGTCAGGGATCACACGTGTAATCCCTCTTATGGTGTGCACGCGTACGCTCGTGTCAACCCGCCAACACTCCGCCATGGAGGACTCAGCATCGACAAAGAGAGACAACCTTTCGTTGTTGCTAATTGGTAGCTCTAATCAACTGTGATTAAAGTTATATGATTCTGAAAGTTTCTCAACATATGATATAATAGCAATTAGATCTAGGTATAATCGGGAGAGGACATCTAAAAACCCAATTATAAGAAGCTCTGGTCTAATTAGATGGGCTCGCTCTAATTAGATCCTCTAATTTTACTAGAGAGAGAGAGAGAGAGAGAGAGATAGACTTAAGAGCCAATTGTTCTCTCTTTGATGTGTTTTGTCTCAAGGGTTTGGGGTCCTTTATATAGTGGGAGAATGGGGGCTTGCCTTGGGGAGAGGCAGTCCTACTCCCACTAGGAGGAGGGCTTGGCCACACTCCCTCTCCTAGCTCAATTCGTACTAGACTCCTTAGGGAGTCCAACTCCACCTCTTCCTTCCCTTTTCCTTTTTTGGGATTTTCCTTTTTCTCTCTCAACCAAAATAAGGAAATGGCAGAAGTGGATGTCAATGTGCATTGTAGTGCCCTGGGGCCCACCTGCCAGCCACCACTTAGTGGGTGCGGCCATGGGGGAAATTCTGCCCCCTCTGGCATTTCCTCCCTTCTTGGTTTTTGCCCAAAACTCTTCCTGAACCCTGTGACCCAAATAGATAAAATCATAGACCTTATCTATAGATGTTAGAAACATATTTATAACATATCGGGATATCTCATGTCATTTGTTTTCTCTCATATAAAATTCTTCCTAACACCGGCATTATGTCTCTCTTATAGTAACTTCCCCGAAACCTCTTTGACTGACACTAGACTTATTTTTTGTTACATCGTATCTATGTATAACATTCATAAAATCAATAGCAACAACTTTATTATCTCAATTAAATATGGGCACGGCTTAAGCGTGTGACCCGTAAAGGCTTGATAACACACAGTCATATTTGTGTACTTACTGAACAATAACCAACAACGGAGCCGTGGACGCCCATGATGGCTCCTGTGTGTTCATGAAGATCGAGGGAACCTTACAAGTTACCCATTTCACTTATTCGCTTAACTTCACGATACCAACGATGTCATGAGGTGATACTACGTGCTCTAATTTGATCAAAATCTTTGATCATAACACATAAAACCTCGTTACTGATATCGTCTTCTTTTGTCATTCATATCCCCGATGTCCTTGGAATAAATCACACCGTGTCTAGCCAGACGATTGGTTGACATCAGTGATAATGAGAGGGTCCATAGCATGTATCTCTCTATCGTCTGGAGGAGTTCAGTACTATTCTTGAACGATCTCAGTTCCTTTACACGCTCGAGATTATACCCAGATGTTAACGTTATGATCCCCTACTACGGTGGATGATTGAAGACATCTAAAGCATATCTTTCAATTGTGCGGTCACTCGATACTCTCAAAATTATGAATTATAGTCAATGGCAACTACATATATATGTACTTTGCTAAATACATCACAATGGTTTAGTATTTTTTTCGCAAGATCATATACTTGGGTCGGCTCAGTACTGTTGTTACCCTAACAATATACTCTTATGTTTTCCTAGAATTTAACTAAGTCTATGTTCAGAAAACATGATTATTTCATAAACTGTAAGCTAATCTTAGAGACAAGATTAGAAACTCTTGTTTGTTTATATCTTCACACCCGAACAAAGATTTCCCTTTGAAAACTCACTTTTCAAGTGTTATAGCGGTTGCAGCATGATGATATAAACTTAATTATGAACATAGAGAGAAAATAATAACTAATATTGTCTCTAGGGCATATCTCTAACATATACTTCCCCTATGTTTTACCTTATTTATATTATTTTTGAAAAATTAGAAGATTTTAGTTGAACTCCTTTTCCAAATAATATTTTCATGGTATCTCTTGATCACTAGTGACGACACTCGTTTTTCTCTCACAAAAGGAAGGCAACAAGATGAGCCCAAATGAAAAAAAATAACGTGAATGAAAGTTGTGCATCTCGTTGAAACAAACAAGTTTGGTTTTTGGTTCATCTCGATCCGATGTCGTATGCAAATTTTAGAGCCAAAATACTATATATCATCTCATTATGCGAGCAAATACTCCAAACCATAGACATACTCTGCACTTTGGCGGGAGCATTGGTGAAACAAGTTGAAAACCTTCAGATTGCGTTGAACTTCTTCCACCTGATTTTGAAGCATCAAGATGAGGTAAAATTGAAAAACTCATTAAATGAAAGTTTTTCGGGTTTTTGTGATGAACAATTTTATCTTCTAGGAGATTTCGATCTGAGGTAGTTTACTACCTCGAATCTGGATAATACGGACGGGTCAGAACTGACAGATTCGGATTTGATTCAAACACGTTTTAGTGCAGATACAATTAAGCCTTCAAGATGATGTTGGATGAAAAATCATAAAGTATTAAAGTTCTTCGTCTTTTCGAGGCGAACAAGTTTGTCTTCTATGTCATTTTTATTTAAGGTTGTTTAATTCCTAAAAATCGACCCGTAATGTGCAGCTGGTTCTTCGACCGAACAATTTTGAACAATTTGGGTCAAACCATCCGAATTAGACCCAAATTAGGGTTTTGGACGTGAATCCAAACCTTTTCCTTGCACGTGAAGTCCAACCGTCTCTTATATACATAAGGGGTGACGGCCGGTTGAACCAACACCAATCGTATAAGCACAAACCCTACTTTATCGTGTTCATCTATCTCTCTCCCTTGTACCTTGCTTCTTGTTCTTCGTTATTCTTCAGGTTTGGAGGCTACGATCCACGAGGTTTCAGGGGCGTTCAAGAAGACTTGGAGCAGCCAATCGTCGCCGGGTCCTCGGACGGGGTCCCACCCGAGGAACCGGGGCGTCTGGCCCCAAAAAGTGCCTGTCGGACTGTCTTGTGTACCGCGCTTCCGGCAGGCGTCCCGCGGTGCGTGTTGCGGAGCATCTCCCTCGGAGCCGCGGGTACACGAGGACGTGTTCGTGTGACGCGTTCGAGCGTCAACCCGCTTTCTTGGCGACTGCGCTGGGGACGAAGCATTGAATGGTCTCCACCCCATTCTTGCTACGAAGAGAGCGTCATCAAGAGCTGCAATCTACAACGGTATCATGAATCCTCAATCTCCATATATAGATGCAAATTGTTGTCATGTTAATGTTGCTAAATCTTTTGATATAAGTACGGCATCGGCCAGCCCTGGTTCTTACTATGTGCAAGAGCCGATGCAAAACAATCTTTATGCTTCAAATCGTTATAATTTTAGCAACGTGCAATATGTATACTCGAATTCTCATGCATCGGCAACCCCAGAAGTACATATGCCGATGAGCAACATGGTGAGTTCGGTAAATCAATACGAAACCCCCAATGTTAGACATTTTAATTACGTGCAAGAGAGTGTTTCTCCTTTATATGCATCGTCAAGTGACATGCAATATATTAGTTCATCTTTAAATATGCTGATGGATAGGGGAATTGGACATGCAACTACTAGCTATTTGGCCAATTGCCCCCAACAATCATATGTTACACCTTATGTTACTAATGTTTCATCTTCATGTGCAACTGGTGAGATTCATAATTCGGCTCCGCACTTTTACAGTGGCCATGGCCAAATAAGTGAAAAATTAATAGGAACACATGTATCTTCATCTACTTCCGTCGCATGTGGATTGGAGAGTTTCAAGGAACTGAATTCAAGAAGATCAATGCTATTCATTTATGAGCAGCAGAAAATCCCCATGGTCCCACTGCAATACAAGATTTAGAGGCGCTTAAAAAGAGATGTGAAGAAGAGCGTAAACAATTTGAGCTCAAATTTTATCCTTCACAGCCACGAAGTTTCGGCAACACATTGCCGAACAGAACTAAAAGTATCGGGGGGCAATCTCACCATGAAGAACATAGCACTGACGAATTCATCAAGCCAACTTGGGAGGAATTATCGAAAGAACAATGTCAAGGCTATGAGATAATCATGCGGAAGCGCCTTGAGGAATCTGAAGCGCTTAAGAAGAAATTCATGGAGAAGTTTGAAGAGGAATGTAGGCAGGAGTTTCTTTCATATCTCGAGAAGAACCGTAAAAAAATATTACTTCGGTTGGAGAAATCAAGTCTACTCCTCCATGCACCAAACAAGTTGAGCCCTCTAATAAGACTAGACAAGAATAAGATGCTTTGCAAATTGATATGATCCTTGAGGAAAGTAAGAATGTTTCAGAAAGTATAGTTACTTCGGTTGAAAAAGCTGAATCAAACATTACATATGCCGAATCTATTGAATCAAAAGAAGCAAGCTTCATAGATGAAGAGCATGGCAAGCTTAGTAAAACAACTGTTCTTGATTTTTCTGGAAGTAAGCAAGCTTACATGTTGCCCTACGAATTTCGTACCAAAGAGGTATATATACTTCAAGTGCAAGAAAGCATAGCCAAACCAAGTTGGGTTGATGTTGAGCATCAAAGTGAGGAGGTACAAGATCTAGAAAATGGAGAAGGCACGACGTTGGAAAATCATCTAGAGGCGGGGAAAGATATTGCTTAGGTCATGCAACCATCATGCTCTCCCAATGTCTTCGAGGAGGTATATCCAACAAATAATTTACTTATTTTCCGATTTGGTCAAAACTATATTATTGATGCATCTATTAGCAAGATTTTCATAAGAAACATTGAAAAACCAATCGTGAAAGGTAATTTATTTGTTAGTGATAAAATTGTAACAAAAAATATTGGTCAAAATATTACAAAACATAGAGAGACCAATAGTAAAAAATTATTACAAAAAAATCCTTCCCCGTTGTTTCATTTAAAAATTGTATTTACATGGGTGGCTTTGCTTATCTCATACTTGGCTAACATTTGGTTTCAAGTGAGACATGTTTATTCTAACTAATTTGATTTCAGAAATATAAAGCCAAGCGTAGAATCTCCTCAGAAAGCTGATGCTAGTATGATCATTTATTCAAAAGCATCGAAGAACCATTACAAAAGTCAAAAGATAGCTGAATGGGGTGGTGTCGAACTTAAACCATTAGGATACTTAAATCAAAAGCCGTTCTCAGAACATAATCGGATAGTTAGCAAAAAGTGTACCATTAGTTTGAGCATGTGTGATCGCATCATAGATATCTTACTTGAAAATGATTATATCATGATTCTTGATCACCATGTCGAGCCATCAATACAAGGACGAACG
Organism: Alopecurus myosuroides; assembly: GCA_028641055.1. Classification (NCBI taxonomy): domain Eukaryota; kingdom Viridiplantae; phylum Streptophyta; class Magnoliopsida; order Poales; family Poaceae; genus Alopecurus; species Alopecurus myosuroides. The sequence goes on along the minus strand of CM054063.1, from coordinate 269,395,430 downwards.
TATTGCAAGTTGCATGATTTGTTTGAGCATAGTATTGAGAATTGTGACATGTTTTAGCAAATAGTGAAATCGGACATTGATAAAGGACGATTAAATTATGGTGCGTCACATATAGATGACTAGTCTATTTTAATTGGTCTTGATGGAAAAACTACTTTACATCGGCTACGTCAAGCCGATTTTGTTCAAAGATGAGTGATACATCATAAAGGTATCCTTAATTTCTAATTTTCCATGTTGTTTTCATGTTATTTCGTACATGTTTGCTACACACTTCATGTAATTTTTATCGATTTCCGGGACTAACCTATTGACAGGATGCCACAGAGCCAGTTCTCTGTTTTCTCCTGTTTTTAGTTTCAGAAAAGTTGTTCTGTAAATATTCTCGAAATTGGAAAATTCGAAGCCCGGAAGTTTTAGAAATCCCGAAGGTTCCACGGAGTCCCGAAGAGGCCCGGAGGGGGCCACAGGGGGCCACACCATAGGGTGGCACGCCCCCCCGGCCGCACCTGGAGGTGGTGTGGGCCCCTCGGGCGTCCACCACCATTGCCCTTTCGCCTATATAATCCCCCCGATACATCAACCCTAAAAATATACCACTTCGTCCTGAGAAACACCCGAGGCCGCCGTCATCGTCATCCCGAGATTGGGAGAGTTCTGGAGCTCTCCCCGGCACCCTGCCGGGAGGGGAATTCATAACCCGAGGGGTCTACACCACCATGACCTCCTCCGAAGTGATGCGTGAGTAGTTCATCCCGGGACTACGGGTCCATAGCAGTAGCTAGATGGTTGTCTTCTCCACTGTGTACCTCATGTTTAGATCTCGTGAGCTGCCCTACATGATCGATATCATCTTTATGTAATGCTACATGTTGTGTTTGCCTGGATCCGATGAATGTTGAATGCTATGTCTTCTGATTATCAATCTATCATGTTATCTTCATGCATATGTTATTTATGGCCTTGCATGCTCTCCGTTATTACTAGATGCTCTAGCCAAGTAGATGCTAGTAACTCGAAGAGGGAGTATTTATGCTCGATAGTGGGTTCATGCCTCCTTTGCATCTGTGCTCAAGTGACAGAAACATGATGGATGGAGGATCTGTTGTTGCCATTAGGGAGAAAACAACGGTTTTTACTTAGTTTACATTGTTTACATTACAAACTTTGCTTACTGCGATTATCTATTGCTTGCAACTTAATACCCAACGTTTGTTCGGATGATATTCGGAGGGTGGATTATTAGTCACACATGCAGTTGGATGATGGTCTATGTATCTTGTTGTAATGCCCGCATGAATCACATCGTAATCTTTATGTCTTGCATATGCACTACGGTGCAACCTTCATTTATGTCAATTGCCCAGATGTAATTTGTTCACCACGCATGTTATTTATCTTCTATGGAGAGACACCTCTAGTGAACTGTGGACCCCGGTCCATTTTCTCATACTGATAATACACACACTGCTTCCACTATTTTCACATTGCTTCCACTGTTTTCACACTACTGCTACTACTTTCATACTGTTCTCATATACGTTTAACCACTTTGTGTTCGGCAAAACCGGTGAGATTGACAACCTCACTGCTTCGTTGGGGAAAAGTGATTTTATTGTGTTGTGTAGGTTCCACGTTGCTGCTGAACCGGTAGTGCGCCCTGCCATCTCAGCTGCATCAACCTTCAGACATTGCTTGTCCACCTACTTGTCGATTCAACCTTGTTTTCTTTTCTAAGGGAAAACTTGCCGCTGCACTCTTCACAAGCTTTCTCTTGGGGTTTACCAACGTCAGCCATCAACAAGTTTTCTGGCGCCATTGCCGAGGAACGAAGTTTTCGAGAGCAAGCAGCCTCCCGTCAAGGCATCCAACAAGTTTTCTGGCGCCGTTGCCGGGGAGGAAGAGAATTTCTGCAAGGGTGGTCTCTTACTTGCAATCTCTTTACTTTTTTTGTTTTTCTTAGTTTATTTTATTTTAACTTGTTTGCTTCTCTTTATCAAAATCACAAAAAATTAGTTCTTATTCTAGTTGTAGTTTTATTCCTGTTTTTGGTCTTGCTAAAATGAGTGTTCCTAAAGTTGAAGTTCGTTCTTTTAAGAAACAAGGTGGAGAAAGTTTGAAATATGCTTGGTATAGGATAAGTGATGCTCATCATAGATGCACTAAGAAATATTACACTTTAATCCATCTTAGGAATTTTTATGTTGGTATTACTAGCTGGTATTGGTATGTTCTAGACACTCTTACATGCGGTAATTTTCTAGGAACACCTGCTTTGGAAGCCTGTAATTTAATTGAAAGTTTAGTTGGAACACCACCTTCTAAGATTGTTATAACTGAGATCACTTTAGATGATGTTATTAAAAAGCTAAACTCTATGGAGAAAAAATTGCCAAATTTCCTTGATAATGCTAGCAAAGTTAATGAATCAATAGTTAGTATCAACAAGAAAATCTCTGTTTTAGAAGCTAGCAATACCCATGATAGTCAAAATATGAGGATTGGTAAATTAGAGGAGGCTATGGAAACTTTACGCTCAACTTTTTCTTCTCTTAAGTTTAAGAGGGAGAAGCCTTCTACGGGAAAAGATAAAAAGAATATGTATGTCCCTAAGGTGCCTAAACCAAAATCCCCTAATGTGCTTAAAATAAATAATTTTTTTGTGAAACTAAAACTGATTTGCATGTTGAATCATCTTCAAGGGTGTCTAAGGTACCCATTTCTATAATTGGGGTTTTGGAGGAAATTATTGATTTGGATGCTTCTTCACTTGAAAACACTTGATTCCACTTTTCTGGGCCTAGCTAAAAGGCGTTAAAGAAAAGCACTTCTTGGGAGATAACCCATGGTTTTATTTTTCTTTATTTTTATCTATTTTATTTGAGTCAAGGAGTTGTATAATTCTGTAGAAACTACTTTTATATTCTTTTTCATGTTTTAGTTGTGCCAAGTAAAGTTTCTGACGAGAGTTGGAGTTGGTTTTGGATTTCTGCGCAGAAAACAGATTTCTGTTGTCCACCGTAAAAAAATGCATAACTCACAGAAAGATCAAAATGACCTAAATTTTTTTTTGCTTATTCCTCAGCTAATTCCTAAACTTTTTTGTTCCTTAAGTTTTTTTATCTGAGCAACGTAAGTGCCCCAAAAAAATCTGTCTTTACAGACTGTTTTGGTTTTGGCAGATTCTGCCATTTTTCTTGCATTTGCTCTTTTACGATGTCAAGTGGATTTCTTTGCTTTACAAAACATTAGTGGATGTATCTAATGTTTAAAAGTATCAATAGCACTTGTTCCCATGTAGAACCCATGAAATTTTTATTGTTGCACTAACCCTCTAATGCGAATTACTCTTTGAGTGTGGTCTGAAGGAAGTTTTCAAGGGTCAAGAGAAGAGGGTGATATAATGTGATCAAGAAGAGTGCAAAGGAAAATCTTGGGGATGTCCCGTGGTTCATCCCAAAAACTTCTAAGAAGACTCAAGCATCTAATCTTGGGGATGCCCAAGGCATCCCCTTCTTCATCAACAATTTATCAGGTCACTTCTAGTGAAACTATATTTTTATTCGGTCACATCATATGAAGTTTACTTGGAGCGTCTGTTTGTTTTTATTTTGTTTTCCTTTGTTTTATTTTGTTTCCTTGATCCTAAAATATAGTTGGACCCTAGTATTCCTTGTTTGGGAGAGAGACACGCTCCGCTTTTTTGTTTGAATACTAGCTATGCTCGTGTTCTTACTTTTTCTTCTAGCTGCTGCAAAATTCCTGTTTAGCTCTTGTTTTCATTGCATCTCTTATTCAGAGCTGTTAGTTTTAGTAGAGTGGTGTGAGTACTCTCTTTTTTGCTTGCTGTATCATTTATAGAGTTTTATGTTAAAACATATTTTGTTTGGTGCTTGTTGGGAAAAGAAACTGCTGCATGTAGTAGAATTTATAACGATGCAAATAGAAGCTTGTATAGACTGTGGCTAGACTTTTTCATATCATGCTAGATGTTATTTTAATTCTAAAGCCTAGTGGTTATTTAGTAGCATGATTTGTATCAAATAGCTGAGAGTGTTTAATGTGCCTTAGAAAGACTCATGAGTTGTTCTTGTCATTTTGAAGCATAAATTTGTGGTGTTCTCCTTTGAATGTTTTATTTGGTTGACTTGGCGCATACTTACACCATGTTTATGACTATGAACCAGTCACTTATAGCCTCTATGATAATTTAGTTTTTGAACTTGTGGTACCACTTATTCTTTGATTAATGATGTTTATGTCGCTATGCATGATTATGGCCATTATGCTCTCTTGATTTGTCGCTCCAGTCTTTTGCTAGCCTCCACCTGTACTGAGTATGAGCTCTACTCGTGCATCCAACTCCCAAAAACCAATTTTTTCCAAACGTGTGCACCACACCTACCAACATGTGGTATTTAACCGCCACTCCAAAGTAAATTTCTCATGTGTTACCTTTAAAAATTTCAAAATTACTCCTGTTTTAGCTCATGAGGACGTAAATAGAGAATCTTTATCTCACTTGTTGATTGGAATTTCACACCCTGGACTAGTGGCTTCATCCTCTTATCCAATTGATAGAAGAGCTGGCAGCGGGGTGCCCAACCCCAAATTAATAACAACAAATTCTCTTCACTATTTTTGCCCCTAATTTATCAGTCAAAGCATAATTGTGTAAACAAAACAGAAAGAGGGATGACCTTCTACCAACATGCGTCCTTCTATGGAAGCCTCTTTATTGAAGTCTAGTTGGTTTGTGACGCACTGTATTTGATGTTTACTATTTGTTAAAATAAGCATACACCTCTCTAAAAAATATACACTCCTCCACGGTATGTGATTGTTGGCAGGCACCTGAGGATTCAGTTAGCCATGGTTTGTCTAAGATGGTTGGGAGGAGTGTCAAACATTTTATACCTCTGTTTAATAAAATAAAAAGCTCTATCCCATGAGTTAATCCCTGCTTCCCTCAGCGAAGGGCCTTTCTTTTACTTTTATGTTGAGTCTCCATCTTCTAACTTTATGCACAGTTGAGAGAGCATAGTTTCCATTCAGAGTTTAATGTGCATTTGTCCGAGAAACATTATTAATTGATTCATGATGTTTTATTGTTTGTTCTCTAATTAATTGTTCTAGTCTTCCTCATGAACTTTAAAGGTGTCCTGGCATTTATGTTTTGCCCCACTCTTAAGGACAGGCGAAATATCACTTTGCCATGTTATCTCTATGCTTGAAACAAACGTATATCTTTCGAGTGCATTATTATTCATGATCTTTTATTTGTGTTACTTCTCATGATGCAAGGTGATTGCTATGCTTTATTGTTAAAATTGTATCTATCATGCTTGTGTTTAAAGTACTTTGATCTCAGCTTACATATGCTTTTACATTATTGGTGATCAAGATTATGTTGGTAGCATGTCACCTCAGAAATTATGTGTTTTTATCGTTTACCTACTCGAGGACGAGTAGGAACTAAGCTTGGGGATGTTGATACGTCATAAACATATCCTTAATTTCTGATGTTCCATGTTGTTTTCATGTTATTTCCTACATGTTTGCTTTATACTTTATGTAATTTTTATCGATTTCCGGTACTAACCTATTGACGAGATGCCACAGAGCCAGTTCCATGTTTTCTGCTGTTTTTAGTTACAGAAAAGTTGTTCTGGAAATATTCTCGGAATTGGAAAATTCGAAGCCCGGAAGTCTTAGAATTCCCGAATGTTCCATAGAGTCCCGAAGAGGCCCGGGGGGTACAGGGGGGCCACACCATAAGGCAGCGCCTCCCTGGCCACGCCTGGGAGTGGTGTGGGCCCCTCGGGCGTCCACCGCCATCGCCCTTTCTCCTATATAATCCCCTCGATACATCAACCCTAAAAATATACCGCTTCGTACCGAGAAACACCCGAGGCCGCCGTCATCGTCATCCCGAGATCGGGAGGGTTCTAGAGCTCTCCCCGGCACCCTGTCGGGAGGGGAATTTATCACCGGAGGGGTCAACACCACCATGCCCTCCTCCGAAGTGATGCGTGAGTAGTTCATCCCTCGAATGTGGGTCCATAGTGGTAGCTAGATGGTTGTCTTCTCCACTTTGTACCTCATGTTTAGATCTTGTGAGCTGCCCTATATGATCGATATCATCTTTATGTAATGCTCATGTTGTGTTTGCTGGGATCCGATGAATGTTGAATGCTATGTCTTCTGATTATCAATCTATCATGTTTAATGCATATGTTATTTATGATCTTGCATGCTCTCCGTTATTAGTAGATGCTCTGGCAAAGTAGATGCTAGTAACTCCAAGAGGGAGTATTTATGCTCGATAGTGGGTTCATGCCTCCTTTGCATCTATGCTCGAGTGACAGAAACGTGACAGATGAAGATGTGTTGTTGCCATTAGGGAGAAAACAAGGTGTTTACTTAGTTTAGATTGTTTACATTACACACTTTGCTTACTGCGATTATCTGTTGCTTGCAACTTAATACCCAATGTTTGTTCGGATGATATTCGGAGGGTGGATTATTAGTCATAGATGCAGTTGGATGACGGTCTATGTATCTTGTTGTAATGCCCGCATGAATCACATAGTATTCTTTATGTCTTGCATATGCACTACGATGCAGCCTTCATTTCTGTCAATTGCCTAGTTGTAATTTGTTCACCACACATGTTATTTATCTTCTACGGAGAGACACCTCTAGTGAACTGTGGACCCCGGTCCATTTTCTCATACTGATAATACACACATTGCTTCCACTGTTTTCACACTGCTGCTACTGCTTTCATACTGTTCTCATATTGTTTTCCACACCATACGTTTGACCTCTTTGTGTTCAGCAAAATCGGTGAGATTGACAACCTCACTGCTTCGTTGGGGCAAAGTGATTTGATTGTGTTGTTTAGGTTCCACGTTGCTGCTGAACCGGTAGTGCGCCCTGCCATCTCAGTTGCATCAACCTTCTAAGATTGCTTGTCCTCCTACTAGTCGATGCAACCTTGGTTTCTTTTCTGAGGGAAAACTGGACGCTGCACTCTTCACAACCTTTCTCTTGGGGTTTACCAACATCAGCCATCAACAAGTTTTCTGGCACCGTTGCCGGGGAACGCAGTTTTCGAGAGCAAGCAGCCTCCCGTCAAGGCACCCAACAATGAGCAGGTACACGGTGAAGATGGTGAAATCAAATCTTCAAGAAAAGAAAATATTCAGGAGCATACAAAGAATATTATTGAAGATGGGAATTCCATTGATGTGATACCGATGACATCAAACACTAGGGGGCAACAAGAAAATTTGAAGATCGATGCATGCAAAGTCAAGAACAAAGGCCGCTATAAGCACAAGGGTAAGAAATAAAACGTTACTTTCGAAGAGCTATTGAAAAAATATCAAAATGAGGGTAAAGAAAAAAGTGCTTATCGACCGAGTAATACAAAAGCATCAAGATCACCCCCAAGGCGCAAGTATAACAATCGGTATTGGCGAAAAGAGATGTTCAATGAAGCAGATTCATATGCTCCTTTTAGGTCGCCAATGCAAAGGTCATGGACACCTTCCTATGCTAATTCCTATCCATATTCATCATGGGGCATGTATGATTCATGGGCACATTATCCATACTATTCTAGATCGTCTAACCCAAATTAGGCAGCTCTAAATAGATCATCAATGGATCAACAATCGCATGCCAAAGATCGTTTCAATAAAAAAGAATCGGTCCGGATCTCAAGGAAAAAGAAGGAGGTGGTCAAGCAGGTTTATCAAGTGAAAAAGGATGGTCGCAAATGTACTACTTCACATTCAGTTTCAAATAACAAAAAGCCGGTCCAATTGATCTTGGCTATTAAAGGCAAAGAGACGAAACAACAAATTGTTAAAGATCAAAGTGCCAAATATGAATGTGCAAAGTTGACAGTGTCCAAAATCAACGAAGAGTTGCCAAGGCAGAAACAAAAGGTACAGCCGTGAGATGCCCACTCGTTTTATCAAGTTGACAAGAAAGAAAATTACGAAGGCTTAGTGCTGAGGAGTTAAAAAAGAAAAACATGGCATAGATTCCTAAGGAGAGCCGCGAGGATAGGAATGATGTGCAATATTATGTTGCGAGCAAATTCATAGAAGTAAAGAAAGAGAAGACTGAAACTAACCAGCAATTAAGCCGAAGGTCTATATCAGCTAAGAAAAATCTTCGGCTGGCACATCATCTATATTCTTCAACCGTGCCACCATTGCCTTCGTCATGGAGTTCACCACCAGGTTTGATTGGCTACTCCCCATGGACTTATTTTGATCCATGGGTGCATCATAATTATTTGTACCATTGAAGAGTAATACCCAGTCATTATGCATTTGATTAATTTCTATATTTTTGCTAATACAAAGAGCCGAAATATTTGAGTTCGTTGTCATTTTTTGTTGTTTTTACTTTATTTCGGCTATACATACTTTGTTGGACGGTGTATGCATGCTTCGAGGCAAAGATATGTGGACAATAGTCTTTTATCGTCCTGAAAAGTTATTGAGACATGGCCGATGTGGTGTGATAACATCGTCCTTAGTAATGCTACAGAAGGAGACAATGTATGCATCAATTGACAATTATGCTCTTACTCATGCTTTGATGATATTTGGCTTGTGAGTCTTTAAAATTTGTGAATGGACAAATTTTGTTAGCTATGTTGTTGAGCAACAAATCGATCATGAGCAATGTTTGATATTGATTTTGTCTCTCTAGTGCCATGGAGATTGCATTTGTTGATTTAGCTTTAAGACAATGGCATATGCATTGGTATTGTTTATTTACCTCCTTATGGTGTTATTTTTGAAGTCTCGTACAAATTTAATATGTCTTGCATAAATAATTAGGCCGAATATGAAATTTCTCTATTCGCGTTAGAGGTTTTATTCGCTATTGTGCCACATACTGAGACTTCCTGTGATTCGTTGTGAGTCGCGCAACATTTTTAAATTAATCATGTTTCGACGAATCACATGTTGTTTATCTCCATGCATGTCTAGGTATAATATTTATCTTGAAAACCTTTACTAACTCTCTTTTGCCTAGGCATGAAAAATGTTATGATTTGGTGCGCAAACATCGGGCTACTGTCTTAATCATGGTGTACTACATATTCCTCACGAGCCGATGCTTTTATTTCACAAATGAAAGTAGGGCCGGATCGAGGCAAGCCGCTTCGTCCATGCACTAATGGAAAATCTAATGCACATAACAAGAAGAAGCTCATTGTCAATTATATGCAAAATCCTGCAAGAGGGTTTCTTTTAAATATGCATTGATGAGTGATGACCTTTATCGCTGATTGGTTGGTGTTATTCTTTCGGAATATTTGGGTGAAAGATTATTAAGGTATTTTCCCTCTTGCACATATGATCCATAATCTAGTATCCTCCTGAGAACACATGGCCGATGGGGTGTTGACTTCGTTCCTAGAACAAGAATGACGCAAGTTATTTTTTGGCACGCAAGCTTTGCCAAAAAATAAGAGGGCATGTGTTGACACTCGTTTTTGGCTCACAAAAGGAAGGCAACAAGATGAGACCAAATGAAAAAATAATGTGAATAAAGTTGTGCGTCTCATCGAAACAAACAACTTTGATTTTTACAATCCGATGTCGTATACAACTTCTAGATCCAAAATACTATATATCATCTTATTATGCGAACAAATCCGCCAAAGCATAGACATACTCTGCACTTTGGCGGGAGCATTGGTGAAACGAGTTGAAAACCTTCAGATTGCGTCGAACTTCTTCCACCTGGTTTTGAAGCATCAAGGTGAGGTCAAATTGAAAAACTCATTAAATGATAGTTTTTTGTTTTTTTTGATACGAACAACTATGTTTTCTATGAGATTTTTATCTGAGGTTGTTTACTACCTCGAATCTGGAAAATACGGATGGATCAGAACTGCCAGATTCGGATTCGATTCAAACACGTTTTAGTGCAGATACAACTAAGCAAATAAGCTGACGTTGGATGAAAAATCATAAAACATCAAAGTTCTTCGTCTTTTTGAGACGGACAACTTTGTCTTCTACGTTATTTTTATTTAAGATTGTTTAATTCCTCAAAATCGACCTGTAAGATGTAGCTGGTTTTTAGACCAGACAGTTTTGGAAAATTTGGGTCAAACCATCCGAATTAGACCCAAATTAGGGTTTTGGACGTGAATCCAAGCCTTATCCTTGCATGAGAAGTCCAGTCGCCTCTTATATACATGAGGGGTGACGGCCGATTGAACCAACACCAATCGAACAAACACAAAACCTACTTTATCGTGTTCATCTATCTCTCTCCCTTGTACCTTGCTTCTCGTTCTTCGTGGTTCTTGAGGTTTGGAGGCTACGATCCACGAGCCTACAGGGGCGTTCAAGACGACTTGGAGAAGCCAATCGTCACCGGGTTCTCCGACGGGGTCCCTCCCGAGGAACCGGGGCGTCTGGCCCCAAAAAGCGACTGCCGGACTGTCTTGCGTACCACGCTTCCGGCAGGCCTCCCACGGTGCGAGTTGCGGAGAATCTCCATCGGCGCCGCGGATACACCAGGACGTGTTCGTGTGACGCGTTCGTGCGTCACAACTACGTTTCCACAACACTTGGTAAAACACTATGAAAATTTGTGCCAAAACAGAAACTGCTTGGGTGGACTTGTTTTGTCTTACTAGAACGATACCCGGCGCGTTGCGGCGGGGATCCCTTAAAGTAAATGGCACGTGTTTTTTTTATGCAGAGGCCAAGGGTCTCAACCTTTTTTTCGAAAAAAATAAACAACATGATACATTATATAGTCTTAAGAAATATGATAATTTTGGTTGATCATACTCGAAATACTAAATTTTATAGACATGTGATATAAACCATTAGTTTGTAAAATGGATGTTTAAGGAATGTATGATATGTAGCTTGCATAAATCATAAAACCAAAAAGTGGATGGTTTTTAAAAAATATGATACGAGCTTGCATGTAATAATTAATAAATATTAGTGGAGATGACATGAACAATTGATTGGCTAAGAGGATGGATGATGTGGATAGCTTGCATGTTGAGATAGAAAAATCATTAATACATGTTAGTGAGGTTTTGCTTTATAAGAAGTATAGATATGTGACTTGGTAGCGCATGATCATTTTCTTATGCTTGTTTGGTGTGAATGTGTGTGTGTACAGTGACAGACCTATGAATTTTTGTTTGCTGGGGAGAACATTCACAGGAAAAATAAATTAACACATCGAATGCATATACTAGATGAAAATCATTGAATGGATGCTCCTCACAAAATTAAGTTGTCATGATGAACAAAATATAACTACTAATTGTTTGGATGGATAATCCCCAAGTCCAAACAAGACCTACAAAATAAGAATAAACAAAAATCTGAATTTAAATCATAGCACAATAGTTAATATGGTAGAAAAGATTGCATGATCATACCATTAAGTTGTATTAGTAGAAGGAGCACAAAATTGACGAGGTAAATGGCCTCGAGGATCCTTAAAGGCATGACAACTAACTGTGCAGCAACCAAGCTGAAACCTCCGTGCAGAGCACACAGCAGGAGGAGGCGTGAAAGGCACGGGACCTGAGCTACGCAGGGGAGGGGGAGGTGTCTGCACTCTGCAGTACTGGGCATCTGCAGCCGTGGACGCTAGAGGCCGAACGGAAGGACGGGCACGGCGGGGCGCGTTTGGAGGCTTGGAGCCATCTAGGTCGGTCGTCCAGCAAGAGCAGGGACGGTGTGCCGCGCGGGGAGGGGAGGGGAGGCGGCTTGGTGGCCGGCCGGCAGGGCGGGCGTGGCGTGGCGCATTTGGAGGCTTGGAGCCATCTGGGTCGGCCAGCTGGCAGGGGCAGGGGCGGTGTGCTGCGCTGGATGGGGAGGGGTGGCGTCTGGGTGGCCGGCCAGCAGGGCGGGTGCGGTGAAGGCGCAAGTCGAGCCTTGGAGGTTGAGCAGTCAGGGATTTAGAGAGGAATGGGGAAGGGGAATTGGGGATTTCATTGGAACGATAGAGGAAGAAAGGAGAACGACCGAGCGCCTCGACGGAGCATGTGATACGTCTCAAACGTATCAATAATTTCTGATGTTCCATGTTGTTTTCATGTCAATTGCTACATGTTTTCTATACACTTTACATCATTTTTATGGATTTTCTGGGACTAACCTATTAACAAGATGCCACAGTGCCAGTTCTTGTTTTCTGCTGTTTTTCGTTTTAGAGAAGTTTTTCTGGAAATATTCTCGGAACTGGACGAAACAAAATCTCAGGGTCTTATTTTTCTGTCACGTACACGGCATCCGGAGGAGACCCGGAGCGGGCGCAAAGGCAGCCACACCATAGGGTGGCGCGACCCCCTTGGCCGCTCCACCAGGTGGTGTGGGCCCCCTGGCCACCCACCGACATTGCTCTTTCACCTATTTATACTCCTCCTAGGGAAAACCCTAAATAACCGAACCTCCACCCACGAAAATTTCCGCAGCCGCCGTCATCGTCAACTCTAGATCGGGAGGGTTCTGAAGATCTCCCTAGCACACTGCTGGGAGGGGAAATCATCACCGGAGGGCTCTACATCACCATGCCTGCCTCCGGAGTGATGTGTGAGTAGTTCATCATTGGAATACGGGTCCATAGCAGTAGCTAGATGGTTGTCTTCTCCTCTTTATGCCACCATGTTTAGATCTTGTGAGCTGCCTAACATGGTCAAGATCATCTATCTGTAATGTTACATGTTGTGTTTGCTGAGATCCGATGAATATTGAATGCTATGTCAAGTTGATTATCAATCTATCATGTTTATGTTATTTATGATCTTGCATGTTCTCCGTTACTAGATGCTTGTAACTCTAAGAGGGAGTATTTATGCTCGATATTGGGTTCATGCCTCCTTTTTATCTGTGCTCGAGTGACAGAAACGTGATGGATGGGGGATGTGTTGTTGTCATTAGGGAGAAAACAACAATTCTATTGTTTACATTACGCACTTTACTTAATGCAATAATCTGTTGCTTGCAACTTAATACCCGAAGTTTGCTTGGATTACGTTCTGAGTGTAGATTATTAGTCATAGATGCAGTTGGATTACAGTCTATGAATTATGTTGTAATGCCCGCATGAATCTCATATTAATAATCATGTCTTGCATATGCACTACGGTGTAACCTTTATATCTGTCAATGTCCAGCTGTAATTTGATTACCCAACATGGTATCTATCTGTTTTGGAGAGACATCACTAGTGAACTGTGGACCCTGGTCCACTCTTTTGCACTGATAATACAAGCACTGCAAGCATTGTTATTTTTACCGCAAACATTGTTCTATTTTCATTCGCTGCAATCACTACTCTTTTCATTCACTGCAAACAAGCATCATTTTCCATATTATACATCTAATTCTTTATGTTAGCAAAACCGGTGAGATTGAAAACTTCACTGTTTTGTTTGGCAAAGTATCTTGGTTGTGTTGTGTGCAAATTCCACGTTGCTACTGGGCTGTCAACAACCTTCAGAATTGATTTCTTTCTCCTACTAGTCGATTCAACCTTAGTTTCTTTCTGAGAAAATAACTTGTTGTTGCACTCTTTATACCTTCCTCTTGGGGTCTCCCAACGAACGTGTGGCCACACGCAACAATCAACATGGTACTGCGCTAGCGGGCCTAATTGGTGACAAACGTGTCACATACACCCCCTTCCTTCTACCTCTACAACTCACAAAAGAACAATAATGGAGACGGTAGTTTTTTGGCCTCGCGCTGCCAAACAGCCGTGCTTTTCTCACCGTGTTTCTCTCACCCATGAATCTGGATACAATGGCGCTTAAAAAGACCGAGAGCAACAAACTCGAGTCGGGTCTCATGCGCACGTACGCACGATCCGCACAAGCCGGCCTCCACTCGTAGACGAGCCACACACTCAAACGCACGAAGCGGCCGTCCTCCGAGGTGATCGCAAGCCACCGACTAATCCGCTACATATGCACACAACTAACAACCTGGAGATTCACTCCAATAATGCATGCAACACACACACCCACACATGACCATGACCGAGGCCCGCGGACCCGACCTGGTGAGCTCACGTCGGTCTGCACCGCCATGGACCCAACCTTAGTGCACCGACGCCGGTCGCCACCGTGCTCTGTCAGGACTTATTCCCAACGTGAGGCCCTTTTATCTCTCCTTCCCTCTTTTTTCCTGTTAATTAATGCTACTTGTTAATTCAAACATTTAGATATGGGACATGATGATGTATAGTCGAACTGTGGCAGGTGACCTGGGGCGACCGTCCTAGCTTGGCCCAGCGGTCGGTCCGGCACACTGTGTGTGTCGATCTTGCAAATTTGGGACCATGCCAATGTGGAATATTTGATCTTTTTACCAATGCACCATCTAGGATCTCATTTTATATATATATATCTGTAATTCCTATCCAACCTTGTAAACTAGATTTTTGAAACACTATACTTCACGTGTGCACGTATCATAATATTTTCGTGTCGGTTCCTGAATAACAACATTTTTAAGTCAATCGACGCAACTTCATTGATCTGCCACAAGATAGTACTTGTACATCACAAAATAAAGAAGAACACCAAAGATCCGTAAGAAAATTGGAACATGCATCGACCTGCTTTGAACATTTCTACATTCACACCTTTTGCATTTCCACTTTCCACCACCAGCCCGGTCGGGTGAACAGATTGTACAAAAATAAAATACACAGAGCTGGATTAACATCGAAAGTTTCAAGAGTTGCTGCTTGCTGGAGCTGTAAGCCGTTCATCCTAATTGTATTTCGTATTTTGAGTTTGGCAGACTGCCTTCCGACCCCGGAATATTTCTACATTCATCTTACCCGTAGTCGCGAGATATTGAGCCGACATTGAGTGCGTACCCGAATCCATGGAGTCGAATAAACACTCGATGGGCTACTGACGTAGGGATATTTCCCAAGTCCTCCTGAAGGGCGTACCTGGTCCAATTGTATACAGAAGCCCATCGTGAGCAGCCATCTTGATCATCTAGAAGGCCAAATTACGGCCCACTCGCAAGACTTGCGATCCAAGGATTAGAGGTGCAACTGACATAATTAGGTTTCTGTAACCTACCCGGGTCCGGATCCGAGACTCGGCCTCCTATATAAGGGCTGGGAGAATCCCCGGGTAGGGCATCGAATCTTTAGTCCACCATAATCTTTGGCTCGCTCGAGATCCAATCTATGTCTCGTGACCAGGGCACCCACCATTGTAAGGGTTTCACCTCTTCGAGGGCCCCAAAACTGGGTAAATCGTGCCCCATGTTAACCGTCGAGTCCACCAGCGCTCATCCGTCTCTTATTCTCAAACCCTCAATATATCATCCAGGGGATATGTCAATACGGGGAATCGATACCGGCCTCCACACGTACACGAGCCACACACTCAAATGCACGAAGCGGCCATCCTCCGAGCAGATCGCAAGCCACTGGCTGATCCGCTACCTATGCACGCAACTAACAACTTGGAGACTCACTCCAACAATGCATGCAACACACGCACACACGCACGCATGACCGTTACCGAGCCCCACGGACCCGACCTGGCGCGCTCACGTCGGTCTGCACCGCCACGGACCCAACCTTAGCACACCGACGCCCGGTCGCCACCGTGCTCTGTCACGGCTTATTCCCAACAATTGGCACGTGAGGCCCTTTTTTTCTCTCCTTCCCTCTTTCTCTTTCCTGTTGATTAATGCTGCTTGTTAATTCAGACATTTAGGTATGGGACATGACGATGTATACTCAAACTGTGACAAATGACCTGGGGCGACCATCCCAACTTGCCCAGTGGTCGGTCCGGCACTGTGTGTAGATCTTGCAACTTTGGGACCATGCTAATGTGGGACATTTGATCTTTTTACCAATGCACCATCTTGAATCTCATTTTATACATCTGTAATTCCAATCCAAGCTTCGAAACTAGATCTTTGAAACACTATACTTCACGTGTGCATGTATCATAATATTTTCGTGTCAGTTCTCCGGGAACTACGACATTTTTAAGTCAATCGACGCAACTTCATTGGTCTGCCACAACATAGTAGGTACATCACAAAATAATGACGACCACCAAAGATCCGCAAGAAAATTGGAAGATGCATCGACCTAATTTGAACATTTCTACATTCGCCTTTTGCATTTCCACTTTCCACCACCAGTCCGGTCGGGTGAACTGATTGTACAAAACCAAAATACGCACGAGTTGGATTAACATCGAAGGTTTCAAGAGCTGCTGCTTTCTGGAGCCGTAAGCCGACATCCTAATTGTATTTCGGATTTTGAGTTTGGCACAGTGCCTTCTGACCCCGGAACATTTCTACATTCATCTTTTTCTTGAAAGATGGAGCAACGTTGGTGTTTCATTTTTTTTTTTTTTTGAAACAAGGCAAAAGTTTTGCTTTTTATATTGATATAGGAGAAGCAAACCTGACACGGCCGAGGCCAAAGAAAAGGATCAGAGTTAGAAATCTAGCGTCCGCGAGGGTCCGATTCAACCTACGCCATCCAACCCGCTGGCGTTTCATTGGTTAGCACTAAAAAGCAGTCTAAACAGGTAGCCCTTATTAGGCTAAGGATTAAGTGAAAAGAAATTCATCAGAGAACGAAAAAGTAGTCTAAACTGCAGATCGGGGGCACTCGAGGGGGATCCCAATTTAAAAGCTTCCCTAGCTTGTTGGCTCCGACGAAGGCCCATGGATGTGCACGCGCTTCCTCTTTGATCGGTCGAGTTACTTGTTGGATGGACCGTCTCTTGCTCTAGAAAATCCTGCTGCAGCGCTCCTTTCCACCACCAGTCGGGTGAATAAACTTTAGAAGACTGAAACACGCAGGAGCTGGATAAATTAACCTCGAAGGTTTCAAAATCTGCTGCTGGAGCCGCGATTAGTCGGGGCCGGGCCAGGTAGTGACGGGGCTTGCCTAGACAAGTCTAGGCCGAACTCCACCTGGCTTAACATCGAAGGTTTCAAGAGCTGCTGCTTGCTGGAGCCGTAAGCCGTTCATCCTAATTGTATTTCGGATTTTGAGTTTGGCACACTGCCTTCCGACTCCGGAACATTTCTACATTCATCTTTTTTTTCGAAAGATCGAGCAACGCGGGCGTTTCATATTTTTTTTGAAACAAGGCAAAAGTTTTGTATTTTATATTGATATAGGAAAAGCAAACATGACACTGCCGAGGCCAAAGAAAAATATCAGAGTTAGAAATCTAGCGTCCACGAGGGTCCGATTCAACCTACGCCATCCAACCCGTTGGCGTTTCATTGGTTAGCACTAAAAAGCAGTCTACACAGGTAGCCCTTAGGCTAAGGATTAAGTGAAAAGAAATTCATCAGAGAACTGTAAAAGGCAGTCTAAACTGCAGATCGGGGGGGGGCACTCGAGGGGGATCCCAGTTTAAAAGCTTCCCTAGCTTGTTGGCTCCGACGAAGGCCCATGCATGTGCACTCGCTTCCTCTTTGATCGATGGAGTTACTTGGTGGATGGACCGTCTCTTGCTCTAGAAAATCCTGCTGCAGCGCTCCTTCCACTCGTCGGGTGAATAAACTGTAGAAGACTGAAACACGCAGGAGCAGGATTAATTAACCTCGAAGGTTTCAAAATGTGCTGCTGGAGCCGCGATTAGTCGGGGCCGGGCCAGGTAGTGACGGGGCTTGCCTAGACAAGTCTAGGCCGAACTCTCCACCTGGCTTACTCAGCTAGCAGCAGGCTGCTTCCGGCCTTTGTGCTCTTCCTCCCCCGGGGAAAAGAATGAAGGCAGAAACGTTGAGAGGCCGGCCACGAGGAAGAAACAGCGAGGTCAATGCGGTGGTAGCGCCACGAGGCGCGACGATGAGTGCCCGGCCCACGCACGCTTCAAGACTGAATCTGGTTGTCGTGTGTTTAGTCGCATGCATGCATGGCATGCACGTTGATCGGGACCTGAGGTGGACGGAGCTAGCCAAGATCTGTGGCACTCGTGGATCACGAGCGGCGGGGTCGCGCGGGCAACTACTCGCAATGCTGATCATCATAAATGTAACATATTTTAGTGTTTTTTTAAAATATATCTAGATATATTTTATCTAGAAAACGCTAAAACATCTTACATTTGATACGGAAAGAGTAGTACATTGCCCGTGTCGGTCCTGTGGCCTTGTATCCTGCTACCTGCACGCAGATCGTGTATCCTGTTCGCCCCTGCACGCTGCCCGGCCGGCTGCATGTGCGACATGATCATCACGGCCATGTACGTCCATAGGCTAGTCACAATGGAGAGTAACATAGGCTAGTAACATACACGTTTTTCAAGACTATGTTACTACCTCCATAGTGGAGAGTAATATAGAAGTGGTGTCATGCAAAACTACATTTATTAGCTTGTAGACTCATATTGCATTGTAATGTGTGATGTTACGGTAACATAGCTAGTTACCACACCCATCTCTCTCCTCATTTAATACGTGACACATCATCTTTTTTGCCTACGTGGCGTTGATGTTACTACTGATGTTACTCCCACTGGGGCTAGCCATATAGAATGGATCCAGCAGCATGGGAGCGGTCACAAATTGTCTTAATTGTGGGTAACCTGTCGGATCTCGGACGGGACCAAAAAGTACCGCCAAAAATAACTACCTGCTCGCAGCACCACACAGATGTTCTTGAGGCTCAAAACCATCGGTCTCTATGTGCTGCTCATCATTTCTAGTTCCCGCGTCGGAACTTCATGAGCTGGGACTTCTGCACTGCTGCCTATGTTCAAAGATATTGGCAGATATTCCGATAAATCGGTTGAATTATCGCTTATCGATGTATGCCCGATAAGATAAATTGGCTGATATTTCGGCCGATATTCTGATTTTTCATCCGAAATTCTGATAAATCGGCCGATTTACCACTTATCAGTGGTTGACCGATAAGTTCTCGATAAGCGATATTTTGAAGATGGAAAACGTTGGTAATCCCCCGGAGGATCATCCTCCGGGTCGTCCGCGCGAGTCATACACTCCCGCACACCACGTGGGCGGGACCCACCGCTCACTCTCTCCCCAGCTTCTCCCCTCGTCTCCTCCTCCCCGATTCAGATCCAACCGCCTCCTCTCCGCATCTCGCTGGTAGGGCTCCCGTGCGGTCGTCCCCCTCATTCCCAGCCCCGGGAGCTTCTCCGTTCGGCCATGCGCTCCTCTACTCCACCCCAGCTCCCTCCGTCCTCGAGGCTGCAGGCAAGGTGCCGCTCGATCGCCGGCGCCTTCCTCGCCGACCCCCCGGACGTCTACCCCTGGGACATGCTGGGGAGAGGCGGGGCCGCAGCGGTTGGGCCTTCCTCGCCGACCCCATCTCCTTGAAGATCTCGTCGGGGGCTCCTCGGGTTGAAGCGAAAACTGGGGCCGCCGCAGCCGCCGCCGTGCGCGTGGGAGTGAGCGTGCGCGGCGGAGGGGGAGGGAGGGGCCACGCCCGCCTTGAGACCCTCCTCGCCGTACTGGTCGTAGACGGTGCGCTTGTCCGGGTCGCTGAGCACCTGCGAGGGATGAGAACAGAGGGAGAACGTGAGGGGACAGATTCAGTCCCTGCACGCATGCCTCCTGGAGCGCGGCGCCAGCCCCTGCACGCATCCATTCACTTTTTCAATCCACGCTGATGCTGATGAGATGCTGTTGGGATGCTGATGGGAGCCGAAGAAGAGGCGGGATGCTGATGCCAAGAGGTTGAGGAGGAGGCACGCGGCCTCGAGCAGTGGCGAGGTCTCGCTGATTCGCGGGGTTCCCGCTGCTCCGACAGCACTCAAGTGATGCTCACGAAGGGCGATTTCGTTGCTCCCGAAGACTGGCAGTGTGAGATTGTACACCCGGGGCGAATTTTTTTTTGTACAAATGGTTGCTACAATAGGGTTTTTCTTTTGCTTTTTTTGTACAATATTTTTGCTACTGTAACTCCGGCGACGTCCGATGTTTTTGCTCTAATAGCATATTTTTTTGCTACAATAAGGTTTTTTTTTTGCTTGTTTAGTATAATTTTTTTGCTCTGCTATTCCTTCGGCGAGCAAAAGTCTCCGGCGACGGCTCCGGCGAAATCGACTTTTTGCTACTGTAGCAAAAAAATTGCTACAGTAACTCCGGCGAGGTCTGGCCTTTTTCCTGTTCTGTTTGGGGTGAAACTTTTTTTTTGCTACGGGAGCAAAAGCGGGACTTTTTTTGCTACGGGGAGCAAAAGCGGGATTTGGGCAAAAAATGGGACACGTGTCAAGCAGGGGACCCGGGGGATGAAAATTTTCTATCCCCCGGGGGACGTCCAGTGCTGTCCTTTGAACATTGTGCTGCTGCTCTTCTTCTTCTTCTTCTTCTTCTTCTTCTTCTTCTTTCAAGAGAAAGCCTCGTATCTGACAAAGGAACGGCCGTCACGCCATGTGGTGCGACGATCGACGAGTACGTACCCAACGCACGCACGCTTGAGGACCGAAACCGGATGTCGTGTTTGGTCGCATGCACGGTGATTGCACGACCCGTTCCGCGGTAGGCTAAATTGGTTCGCCTGCGGTAGCCTTTTCCCTACTAGTGACTAGCTAGTACGTGGAGGGCCTGGAAATGAATGCATGGACCTAGCTTGCTCACCATAGATCTGTGGCACCACCCGTGGATCACGAGCGGCGGGGTGTTCCTTGGCCCCCAACAGCAAGCGGGTCCGCGCGCCCTAGCTAGCCTTAACTACTCGCGCTCGTCATGCTGAGATCGATGATGATTATGGTATAAATGATAGCAATAAAAGCAACGAAAACAAAGAAATCGACATACAGGGACACGAAATTTTAAATGTGAAAAAATCGTTTCAATGAGAAAGAGAAAAAACCACGGGCTCCAGCCCACCAGAGTTCGAACCCTCGTTTGACACCTGTGTGTCGCATTTAGGCGAAATATTCTTTGCAACGTTCTCATCGACAGCGAGGTGTCTGTGGCGACTTCGTCAATCTCAAGACCCGCCGGCTCGATCTCTCGGAGGTGATTATAGGGGTAGGGTGTGCGTGTGTGCGTTCATAGGGACGAATGTATGCGCGCGTATATAAGCGCTTGCATTTGTACTGTGTTTCTCAAAAAAAAAAACACGGGCTCAAGCCAGCAGAACTTCACTATATTAGCCCTCAAAAGCAAGCGGGGCCGTGTGCCCTAGCTAGCCTTAGACTAGTCACAATGGAGAGTATCATATGCTAGTACCATGTATATGATACTAATCTATGTTACCACCTCCACAATGCATAGTAACATATTTGTGGTATTATATACTAGTAAATTAATTAGGCTATAGACTCATCTTGTCTTGAAATATGTTATGTTACGGTATCTACCTATGATACCACTAGCATCTCTCTCCTTATTAAATGAGTGTCATATCATATTTTTTACCTATGTGTCACTTATGATACCACCTATGCTACTCCCATTGTGACTAGTCTTAACTACTCGCGTTTACCATGCTAAGATCCATGATGATTATGGTATAAATGATAGCAATAAAAGCGACGAAAACAAAGAGATCGACATACGGGAACACGAGATTTGTAATGTGGAAAAATCCTTTCATTGCGGAAGAGAAAAACCACGGGCTCCAGCCAATAGAACTTCACTATATTGGCCCCCAACAGCAAGCGGGCCTGCGCGCCCTAGCTAGCCTTAACTACTCATGTTTGCCATGCTGAGATCGATGATGATTATGGTATAAATGATAGCAATAAAAGCGATAAAAACAAAGAGACCGACATACGGGGACACGAGATTTGTAATGTGAAAAAATCCTTTCAATAAGCAAGAGAAAAAAACCACGGGCTCCAGCTAGCAGAACTTCACTATATTGGCCCCCAACAGCAAGCGGGACCGCGCGCCCTAGCTAGCCTTAACTTCTCGTGTTTGGCATGCTGAGATCGATGATGATTATGGTATGAATGATAGCAATAAAAGCGACGAAAACAAAGAGATCGACATACGGGGACACAAGATTTTTAATGTGAATAAGTCCTTTCAGCGAGAAAAAGAAAAAAACCACGGGCTCCAGCTAGCAAAACTTCACTATATTGGGTGCGGTTACAAACGTCGATGATTTACAACTTGCGATTTTTTCTAAACCGACGGTTTACATGAGGTATATAAAGGGGGTAAACCCTAGACATGGTAGAACTCGTATCCAACTCGGCAACTAGTCCGTTTCGCTACGCTCCACTCGTCTAAAGTTCGGCCTTTTACCAGTATAAATAAATTTGAATCACAGAAAAATATCGGATTAGGAGCACTGCACACACACACACACAAACTAGATAAGTACTACTACCTCCGTGTCAAAATTAAACACGTTTTAGCGTTCTCTAGCCAAAACGTATCTACACATTTTTTTTAGTGCGTAGGTTCATGTGTATCTTGCACTAAAACATGTATAGATACGTGTTGTCTAGTAAACGGTAAAATATTTCGTTGGGAGTAGTAGCGGTTAAGCTGTTTAAAATTGAATACTCACGGGTCGGTCCCGGGGCGTTGTACCCCGCTGCAGATGGTGCATTGCGTTCGCCCCTGCACGTTGCCGGCTGCATTTGCGACCTGATCATCAAGGCCATGTACGGGCATATAGGATGGATCCAGCAGCATGCCGGATCGGACGGGACCAAAATAACTACATGCTCGCAGCACCACAGATGCTTCTGAGGCTGAAAACCATCGGTAGATCCAGCTCTTGAAACAATGTGCTGCTCAGCATCTCTAATTCGTCATGAGCTGTTACTTTGCTCTGCTGTTGCTCTTCCTTTTTTGCAAGGGAAAGCTTCGGATCTGATGCGCTACGCCTGCAGTCCTACCGTGGCAGCCCCCAAATCTGCTCCTGCTCCGGTGATAAACACACGTCAGTCCTGTCGTGTCGACTGGAAGGTGCTAGCCGTAGGTGACATGCCTGTAATTCCTTATTATTGTCAGAGCTTAGGCATCAGTGCCAAATTTCTTACTCGTCGGCCTCGGATCTGATGCACTGGAACAAGCATGGCCAAGGGGTGCTCACTGCTCAGACAGCAACAAGAGTCATGATCAGGCAAACAATTCTATTAAGTAATCACAAATCAACAAGATCCAGGGGCGGCAACACAAGTAGTAGTATAAAATTAGACTTGCGGGCAGGGCAGACACAGATGACAGACCACAAGTATTTTTCACAAGCAAGTCAGTGACTTCATCAGGTTAAGCACGATTAAAAAAGAATATCAACAGATGACACCGAGTTATTAGTTTACAATGTTACTACAGGCATCCTGGGGCAGTAACAACAGGCAGCGGCAAGACACAAGCAAAAGCAGAGACGGGTGTAAATTGAAACTGTAGTAAGCTTTGGACAAAAAACAAAGGGGTCAGACTCCCAGCAGGAATCTGAGCATGAAGAACAACAACAACAACATTATGCGGAAAAATAAATAGGCCACACTCGAGGACGCATGCACAGGGAGGTAAATACAACAGGGCTCTCTCCCTCCTCCGGGTAAAACCATGACCACTACTTTACAGACAGACCGTTTCACCTGACGGGGTGTTCTCCCTTTTTCACCTCCTGAGCACGCCTCGTCACTTCTTTGTCCACTCCCACGAAGGCCAAGGGAATTAATTTATAACCGTGCTGGCCAACATTTTTGGTTTCGTTTCTTTCTAATTTGCTCCGGCAGGCGACGCGCTGCGCTCAGCAGGCGACCTTGGACATGTCCTTGCTGGATCTGTTGTATTTCATGTGGCTCTGAACCAGATGGCCGGCAGCCTGAGCGGAGATGAGGGACAGCTCCCCAGCCAGGACCGCACCAGCCACCACCGTGGCAAGGAGCCTGGCGTTCGAACCCGGAGATTCCCTGTTGGCGCCTTTCACGCCCAGCAGGTCCAAGCAGGCCGACTGTGAGGCCAGCTGCGTGCCTCCACCAACTGTGCCCACCTGCGTTTCGATCATCACAACACACTCGTCAGTTTTATGTATACATATCTAGTAGTTGGTGAACGGTAGGTACTATATGATATTGGTCCAATTATGTCCAAGTGGCCAAGTACAGGCGATGGATGCCTTCCTCATGACAATAACAGACGCTACGTAACAAGATTAAGCCACTAATAAGACATATAACGGCTGAATCAGCTATGGCTGGAGGATTGAAAAAACAAGAGCAAGTGAACAGCGTCCAATAAACTCGTTTAGAAAAATCAGGTGGTTTAGCTATAACAAATAGTGGCCCACATAAGGATAAACTGGCATTGGCATATAAGCAGAGTTTTATTGTACACGACATGTAAGCATCGACTTGGTCTTGTCGATTTCGGTACTCCAACCGCTAAGTTTTTTATGCTTAATGAGTAGTACAAACCAAGCCCTATGCCAGACAGCATTATGCTTGAATTGCCAGGTTCCTTATACATAGCTAAATGAGAATGACTATGATGAGATCAATAAACGTACAGTGGATGTGCATGATTTGATCATCAAAGATAATGTTGTTACATACCTCGATAGATGGCATAGTAACGGAGATGTGAAGGTCTTGGCCGTCATTTATAGCTTCCAACATGGTGATACACTGTGAGCTCTCCACATTCTGTGCAGGATCCTGGCCAGTCGCAATGAAGATAGCAGTCACGATGTTGCTTGCGTGGGCATTGAAACCCCCAAGAGCTCCAGCAACAGCTGAGCCAGCAAGGTTCTTGATCACATTCAGCTCGACGAGGGACTGAACATTTGTCTTGAGAACATTCTCGACAACTTCTTTCCTGATCACGGCCTCGCAAACCACCGACTTTCCACGTCCTTCAATCCAGTTTACAGCAGCTGATTTCTTGTCGGAACAAAAGTTGCCTGTTTTTTATGGCAACTTAGTTAGTAAATTGTGTAGCACCATAAATATTTGAAAAACTTTGAAAAGTATATAATTCAGTTGTAACAGATACATATACTCCTATACCAAAAGTACATAAATATATTGCTATGACTAGGCATGTATGCTGTTAACTGCCAGCACATCGCTAACATGCTAAACTAAGTTCAAGTATTAATCCACATGATAATTCCATATGGAAACTGGAAGAGTACGTAGATCAATAGATATTCAAAGATTGGTACGTGGCTCCATGCCAGTAGTCGTGTTATGTCAAAGCATGGGTGTATATAAAATTCTGAGAGGGGTGAGGTGGCTTTGCCCAAATTTCCTTTTATGTGCATTGTCTTTGTCCAAATTCGCTTTTGTGTGCATTCTCGTTCTCTCTTGAACGTACCACGAAACCATCGGTGGCAGCAAGGTGGCGGAATTGGACAAAAAAGTAACCCCAACTACCACGAATGAGAACAACTGGCGTCAACATCAGTTTGAATCGACTAATGACATCAAGGGAATATCCAATTAAAATAAAACTTTGTGGGCTCATTTGTCGTATCGGAATCTAAATTTACAACTTAAACAAATATCATGCTGAGTTGGTTCATCAACTATCTGGACATCAAAAATTGCATAATTGGATTGATTTAGGAGAATCAGTTGTGCTCATATTCTTTGACGTCCCCCAAATCAGCCGTCTTCTAACTAGCGGTCAACTATTAAAGTTATCAGAAGGCCCTCATAAGTCAGAACTAGCCATCCTATATCAAACTCAATGGTATAATAATTTACTAATTCACAATCGAAAGGAGAACAACAAGGTGACAAGTGAGCGAACCAAATATAGCAGAGTAAACTTTCAGTGTATGAATTAATGCCGTGTGAATAATACCTGAGATGCTGACAACGTCCATGTCAGGGAAGTCATCCTGCAGGTAGTCCAGCACGTTTTGGACGCCCTTGGAGACCATGTTCATCCCCATGGCATCCCCAGTGCTGCAGGTGAACCTCATGTACAGGTTCCTCCCAGCCATGGCGCACTTGACCCCCTGCAGCTTTGCAAACCTGCTTGATCTGCATCCAAAAGAACCTCATGGTCAGTATTTACATCATCACAAACTATGGGACCGTGCAAACCATTTTTTGGGGGGGTTAATAACAAACATTAATTCGGGGTCATCAAACTGCTCAATTTTGGGTAAAAAAACATTTGCTTGTTTGATTGATGTGGACTGATTGCACGGAGACGTATCGTCAAACACAAGTCAGGCAGTAGCGTAATGCCATTTGGTGGGCTAGTGGAGCATGGGAGTGTTGACAAGGCCGGAGGATGGAGGCATAAAATTGGAATTTGGTGTATTACCTGTTGAAGACGACGGAGAGGGTATCGAAGTTGTTCGGGTTCTCCAAGAAGCACTTGAGCTCGGCGGCTTGGACGGCGGAGGGGAAGCGGGCGACGGGGGCGCGGGTCATCCCGTCGCGGTAGACGACGCTGGAAGCGCCGCCGGAGACGGCAATGGCCTTGCATCCGCGGTTGGTGCTGGCGATGAGGCAGCCCTCAGTGGTGGCCATGGGGACGTAGATGCGTTGGCCGTCGAGGACGAGGGGCCCGGCGACGCCGACGGGCAGCTGCACGTACCCGACGGGCATCTCGCAGCACTGACCGAGGATGGAGTCGTAGTCGAAGCCGTCGAGCGGGAGGCCGTTGATCTCCCTGCCGGTGATCCGGCGCAGCGCCTCGCGGCGGATCCCGGCGGCCCTGCGGCAGTCGCCGAGCCTGGTCTCGAGCACGTAGGAGGGGATCTTCCCCGCGACGACCCCGGCGACGATCTCCTCGTCCTCCTCCGGCATTTTCTCCGGCGCGGCGCCGCCGGCGCTGGCGAGCAGGGCGCACTGCTGCGGGGGCGCGGGCTTGGCCTTGGGCTTGGGCTGCGGGGCGGGGGCGGCGATGAGGAAGTCCTCGTCCTCGTCGTCGCTGTTGGAGATGGCGGACTGGACGAAGGCGATGCCGAAGAAGCTGAGGAGGTAGATGAGGGAGGCGACGAGGCCGCAGATGGCGAAGATCTCGGTGAGCCCCACGACGTGGAGCGGCGTGGAGGTGCGGATCTTCTCCCGCCAGCGGCGCATGAGGTAGGCGAGCGAGGCCGCGAAGAGCGCCGAGAAGATGAGGTTGGTGTGGCGGATCGGCAGCGGCAGCGCGTCCCCGGCCTGCACGCGGCCCTTCTCCCCCGTGCCCCGGCCGCGAGGCGCGGCGTGGTGGGGCGCGGGAACCCGGCGGCGGACCTCGACAGCCATATGATTGGGGCGGCGGGGAGTCGCGGGCGCTGGGCTCGTCGGCGGTTGGGGTCGGCGAGTCGTGTGTTGCCGGGGGTTTGGGTTGGGGATTGAGGTAAGGATCCAGCGGGCCGTGGCGGTTTTAATAGCCTCCGCCCCGTAGTGGTGCGCAGGAGTGCCGGTTCAATGACAGCCTGGCCCCACCAGCGGTCGCTGTTGGACCCGCAGTCCCGCCTGGCTCGCGGTGTCTATGTTTTGTCCTTTTTCGTTTTGTTTGTTCGTCCTCGTCTCTGCGGCGTGGGACGTTGGGTTTCCCAGTGGGTTCGGGTGCTTCCGTTTCCTTTTTCGAGTTCCTTCGATACACATCCAGTGCTTCTTCCTGCTTTGTGTGTGTTGTGTTAAGCCGCCGATGGCTGTCACGTACGCACGATACGTGGGCCGCGGCGCCACTAATCCGCGGGCTGCGTCGCACACGTCGTGCCGGGGTGGGTCGGGTGCCTACCCAATGCCACAATGTGTTCTATCCAAGGAAAAAAAAATAACGTGCTATAAAAAAATAGCGCCGGACTTAAACTACGCTATTAGCATGTTATATATCGCAATATAGCGTGTGTAGCGCGCTATTTGTTTTTCATGGTTCTATCCGTGAAACTCTTTTTTTTTTCCTAACAAAAATTAAGGTTTTCCATATATTAATCAGCCTATAAAAAAAGGAAAAATGCTGATCAGATACATGGTAGTACTATTACATTTGTTCTTGAGATTTAATCTTTGGCTCTCGAGCACAAGCTTTCGCCATTGAAAAATATTCAAAATTTATATTTATGAGTTTTAGAAAAATCTACTTCCTCCGTTCCTAAATATAAGATGTTGTAGCTATTGGTCATGCTGTCTAGATACATGCTAATATGAGTGAACATGTGTATTAAAAAAATTCTAGATATATATAGACATGTGTGTATATGGAAAAAATCTAAAACATATTATATTTAGGAACGGAGGGAGTAGCAAAAAGAATCCGGATTTAGTTAATGGTGTATCCCACCCACATGCAAAAATATCAACTTAAAACGAAAATGAAATATTGTAGCTACATAAAAATGAGAAAATCTGATTAAATTTAGAGATTGAAAATAACCTTACTCGGGTTCATACTTTTTTTAATGTAGTTTAGAATACAAAGTATCCGAGATCGATTTTTTTACACGTTTATGGAATAAACCATTGGCTACATCCGTATTTTCGGATTTTTTAAAAAAACTCAGAAATATGATTTTCGATTTATTATTACTAATAACAGGATCACGGAGCGCAGGAACAAAAAAAAAATGGTCTCCACTTGGGACGGGATAGGCTTTCGTCGTACGTGCGGAGCACAATCCAAGCTAGCCTGAACCTGGCTTTCAAGTTCAACAACATGTGTTTCCTTTCTTCAAAGGAGTCACCAGCATACGCACGACTTCCTACGGTCACTAGACCAGTAGAGATGACCACGCTCCGACCTCCAGCCAGTCCGCAGCGCACGCGGTCCGCCCATGAGAAAAACCGAAGGTGCCGTACTGCTTCGTTACCGGCCGCCATTTCCCACGACTGACATCAGTGATTCTGAGCTAGTAATATTTTTTTCTTGTTACGTCATAGGCATGATAAAAATAACGCCTCGTATTTAATGTGTATACAGCTCACGTTCTCGTGTAATGGGTGCATTCCTATCGTTATGGATTATGGATTCTTACCACTCTCATCGACTGCATTTTTTTTTTGTACATCTCCAATTCTAGTGGATTTTTAGCAATTTCCATGTTTGGTTTTATCAGGGTAAGATTTCGGAAAATGCTACGCATCTCTAGCCAGATATTATTAGACTTTGACAAGTTTTACGTTATAGTGAAATTATTTTCGTCTAACGAAAGAATGTTTTCAGCATGAAATTTGTTAAGCGGTGTTGTACTTGTGTGCATGAAATTGGTACTAGCTGTATAGGATAACTGAACCTCCTTATGCACGTACCAATCACAATCCAAGTTTGAATCTTGCAAGGTCAACATGTTCTTCCTTTCTTCAAAAGGCATCATAAGCCTATGCATGATTTTCTACGGTATAGACTAGTTGAATGGCGACGTTTCGAACTCCAATCCAAAAGCTCTATTATGAATTCCAAGCATATAGTCTACCCGAGAGAAACCGAAGATGCGGTGTTGTTTGGTTACCCCTCACCCCACTATTGACTTTAGGTGCGTAAGGGGGTCTTAGCTATGAGTTTAGCTTAATTCGGTAAACCGACAATTTTGCCGAGTACCCCAGAAAAAATGTCGGTAAATAAGAAGCTCTCGGCATACTCGCGGTTTGTCCGGTGCTTCCACACGGCAAACGACACATGAACATTTTAACCTCCACTATCGGCAAACGAAAGGGAATCGGATTTGCCGAAAACACTAGACAAACAAGTAAAATAAGATAATATGCTCATATATATTGGAAATTTGAATATTTTTTGTATTTTTAATTTAAAATTATACTTGATAATGTGATTTTTTTCCATTTTCTAATTGGCAGATATTGGAGTTTTGTGAAGTAAGGACAAAATATAGAGTAAAATGGGACCCCTCCAATTTTTACAAAACGTAGACCATATTTGATGGCCAATACCAATTATTAAGATATTTCTCGATGTATAGTACTTCCCCCATCTAAATGAGTTCTGTATGATTTCTCAAAAATAATTCAAATTTAAATTACAAGTGTATGGTAATTTGCTAAAAAAATCAAATTTCATTTTTAGGTGACGGAATGTGATTCTATGCAGTAGCCACAAAGAAAGTTGAAACACTTAGGTCCTCACCATGAATAATTTTGCAGGTGATGTTGACCCTATTTTGGAAAAAATCAAAGAGAATGAAGAATAAAATTAAAACTGCAATATTTCATCATGGAGTTCTTTTATTTGCACTATTTGCTAGGATGATGTACAAAATAGTTCCTGGTTTTTATTTTTACTTCAGAAAACGGGCTATCATTTACGAAATCCAAATGACTAAGGTCATGGTCATATATGTGGTGTATTTTGTTATAATATGCCCAAATTGTGCACATAGGTGCATCTTACCAATGACAAACAATGTTTTCAAATAAAATCTCCAACTTTTTGTTATTTGTTTTCCATTTTCCAAGTGCCAGAATGGGTTTTTGTGAAGCGAGTACAAAAAATATGGTGAAAATGGCACCACTCCAATCTTCAGACAAAAGACCATATTTTACGGAATTCCGAAGTATTATGAATTTTCAAGCTTTATATCTCCGTTTTGCATAACTAAATGACTTTATGTCGATCTCCAGAACGTAATTCAAATTTGTTGTGCAAGTGTGTTATAGCTTGCTCCCAAAAATTCAAAAAAAAGTCACCTTTATGTTCATATAAATAGTATGGAAGAACCGCTAAGGGCTCCTTTGATTTATAGGATAGTAAAAATATAGGAATAGGAAACTTGTAGGGTTGGTATGGCATGGCTAAATGAATCCTGTGAGAGGAGCAATTTCTTTTGATTGTGTGAAGGAATTTTTTCATGAGGTTGGACCTCATGTTCATTTCCTATAGGATTTGTACTACAAGATTCCTAAGGAAACATTCCCTATAGGATATGATCCTATGAATCAAACAAGCAACATAGTAAAGTTTCCTATGGTATCCAATCCTACAAAAATCCTATGTCATTCCTATAAATCAAAGAGGCCCTAAGAATTTTGAAATGTCTAATCACTTTTTTATGAATACCCATGCTCGCCATTTTGACCATGTTTTTTTTTAAATTACTAATTGTGATGAATATGACCCTACTCGAGATATGATTTTTTTTTAAAAAAATCTTTTACAAAATGAGCAAACATGTATGAACATTCTTGATTTTCAAGCCAAATGACTAAGATCATTGTCATATCTACCAGTGGCGGAGACAAGGGGGGGCTAGCAGGGGCTAGACCCCCCCTAATGTTCGGCCCCCCTCAATAATTATTTAGTATGTTGTATTGTACCATACCAAGTAATTAGGATTAGTGCTAGGCCATTACGTATAGAAACATAAATGTATCTTCCTATGATAATCGAGACCAAGCCCAAGAGGCCAATACCAGCCCATTAAGATCAATCGGTAGCGAGACATAATAAAACTGAGCTATCGGCTATCTTCTAGGGGCCTTGGATGGACGTGATACAACTGAAGACTCTAACGTCCTGATCTACTTTGGTTGATTGCATCGTCCACTCAAGCTAGGGCATGGCAAGCAGGCTCCGCCTCTCTCCTCCCGAGGGGTCAGACCAGATGCATCCCGACCGTCGGTGATGGTCGTGGCCGGCGGCCGTAGCTACCGCCTGTCACGCGTGACTATTCCATTTTCATCTTCCGAACGGCGAACACAAGACAGCTCAGGTACATGATTCGTTTAGCTACTACTCCTACTCCATTGCAAATTATTACATATACTGCCTCGTTCTCCATATGTGAAATGACATTAGGCAAAATATTAATGGAAGATCAAATTACCTATTTTACGAAAAGAAATTTGGAGACGAATTTTTTGGTAGTACAAAATAGTTTACAATGAGAATAAACTGCTGCAAAAATTTCAGAATAAGTCTAGTGGATCTATGGCATGCCGGGTCCTTTAGATGCAAAGCCTATATTACCATAACTTAAGCAATGAATTGATGCTATATTTAAAAATCGATATATATTGTGTGACATTGCTTGACCGATTTTTTTTTATTCGCCCCCCTCATACTTAAATCCTGGCTCCGCCCCTGATATCTACGTTACAGGTTTTTAAAATATGACTAAATATGACTAATATCCTTCTGCAGGCTGCAGCTAGCTAGTGCTTCTTCATGCTGTGTGTGTGTTAGCCGATGACTGGAACGTACGCACGATAAGTGCACCGCGGCGGCGCTAATCCGTGGGCTGGGTCGCACACGTCGTGCCGGGGTGGGTACCTGCCCAATGCCACTACGTGTTCTATCCGGGGTGGAATATACTAATCGGCCTGTCAAAAAAAAAAGGAAGGTGTTGATCAGATACATGGTACTTCAGGCAGTGGATACGGTACCTTTGTTTTTGAAAAAAGAATTAGTAGCGCAGAAGAGAGGCTTTCCTCGTGCGTGCGGAGCACAATCCAAAGATTTCTTTGAACCTGGAAATTCAAGTTCAACAGCATGTGTTTCCTTTCGTCGAACGGGGTCTCCGGCACACGCACGACTTCCTACCGTTTGGACCAGTTGAAACGGCGACGTTCCGAACCTAGCTAACTCCAGTACAAAAGCTCGCCCAACCACGCGCCCAAGAATAAAAGCCGAAGGTGCCGCATTGCTTCGTACGTGTAGTATTTTTACCAGCGATGCTACATCTACGGACGAGGATTACGGACCAAGTTTATGGAATTAGGTGAATGAGTCAGGAGGTGGGTCTAGCAGTAAAATTCAGAGGGGCCGTTTTGGTGGAGAGACAAATCACGAGCCAGCACGTACGTCCGTAGGCGCAACCCGTACGCAATCTCTCCGTAGGTCTAGCATTTCCGTATTACTACCTACCATTTCCTACGTCTGACATCAGTTTTTTTTTAAATTTAATAATTACGCCATGCAAGATAAGAATAGCTCGTCATGCATATCTAACGTGCACATTTCACGTTCTCGTGTAATTAATGGTTCCTTATTATAATTCTACACGATGTCTACCCTTCTGATCTTTCTACCGAGGCCATTTGGATCAAAACTCTTGGTACTTATGAATTGCATTTCCACATCTTCAGTTCCAGTGGATTTTCAATTACCATGTTGGTTTTATTAGGATAAGTTCTTGGGAAATGCTACATATATAGCTAGCCAGATATTAGAATGGACAAGTTTTACAATGCACTCATGAAATTATTTTCATTGAACAAATAATAAATGTTTTCAGAATGATATTTGTTTAAGTGGGCTATTGTACTTTTGTGTGTGCTTGAAATTACTACTAGTGGGATAACTGAACCTCCTGATATATATACACGTGCAAAGCACAACCCTTTGAACCTTCCAAGTTCAACAACATGTGCTTCCTTTCTTCAACACAGGTCACCAGCATATGCATGACTTTCTAATATATGTACAAGTTAAAATAGCGACAATTAGGACTCCAAGCCAAAAGCTCTACTATGAAGTCTAAGCATGTGGTCTATCGAATGTAAACCGAAGATGCGGTGTTGTTTCGTTACAGCTTAGCATTTGTCACTGCCGACTTTAGGTGTGTCAACAAGTCTTGGCCATGTGTTTGTTTAATTACATCATGCATAATAATAGCTTGCCAGATTTATAATATCTATGTAGTTCGCGAGTAATTAATGGAATCCTTATAGTAACTTCAAAGGATTAGGGTCATGATAATTCTTTCCTATGGAGGCTATTTGGGTCAAGATTCTTATGAAGTATGTTTCTACATCTTCAATTCTAGTGGATTTTTCGTAATTGACCAGATCTCATGTAACGAGCTATGTATGCAGATTTCCATGTTAGTTTTATCGGTGTAAGTTTTCGACAAATTCTGCCAATATAGGGTCATACATTAGATTGGACAAGTTTTATAACGTCGGATGAGAATGTTTTATTTACCAAGCAAATGTTTTCGACATTGAATTTTTTATATGGTACTTTTGTTCTTGAAGTTTATATTACCATAGTATAATTGAACTTCCTTGTATACATTTGAAGCGCAATGCAATGAAACAACCCCCTCCCCTCCCCCCCTAAAGTTTTTCTTTTTGGAGAATGAACCTCCCAAGATCAACAACACATGTTCCCTTTCTTCAAAAGGGGTTATAGGATTTGGACCAATTAAATGGCGAAGTTTTGAACTACAATCCAAAAACTCGGTTATGAAGTCAGTGTGCGCGGTCCCACAAGATGAACCAAAAGTGCAGCACTTTTTTCATTACCGGTCACCATTTTTTCATGACTCACTTTAGGTGTATGAGTGATTCTTAGCCATGCATAATAATAGCTCATAATGGTTATATTATATGTATATAGTTCACATATAAGTAATGCATTTATTATAATAATTTAAAGGATTTCTGTCCTTATGATTCCTTCCTATGGAGACCATCTGGATAAAATTCTTATGAATTAAATTTTTACATCTTCAATTCCAATGGTCTCTGGTATGTGGTCCGACCTTGTGTGAAGAGCTATGTATGCAAATTCCTATGTTTTGTTTTGTCAGGATAATTTGTTAGGGAAATGCCACACGGTTATAGTGAGATGGTAGATTGGACAAGTTTTACAAATGCACAACATGACACATTTTCGGCTAACAAAAGAATGTGGTCATTTGTCAGCATGAAATTTGTTAAATGGAATATTTCCATAATACTCTCTCCACCTCGAATTATAAGATGTTTTAAATTTTATATAGACACGTTTTAGTATGTGGTTTCACTTATTCCGGTCTGTATTATCCCACGCTGAAATATCCAAATTATAATTCAGAACTGTGGGAGTACAAATTTTTTTTGTGGATGAAGAGTAAAAGAAATATTACGATAGTTTGATATTTATGCTTTCAAAGTATCTTCTGCATGTAGCTCGGTGCAAGGCTGAACGTTCTCCCAAAACTTCAACATCATCTGTTTTCTTCCTCCAAAATATGTCAATGGCATGCATGTGACTTTAATGCTTGGAACCAGCTAAGTATCCACCTATCAAAGCGCATTCCACAAGCACCGATTAACTGTAATAATTCATCATAACATAATTGTGTGTTGTCATAGGGTTTAGCTAGACCGAGTTTGTTGTTGTCTGTTGATGAATTGTTCAACAAAAGTAGGAAAAGAAAATGATCGGACCAAGTGTTCCCATATTTGCATGGCCTTACTTATACCTGGCCATAACTTGGGTCGGGCCGGGCCTAAAAAATCCCACAACAAAAACCTAGGTCTAGGCTTGGCCCGGCATTCGTGTCTAGTTTTTAGGCCCATGTCTCGAGTAGAAAAGCCCATCGGGCTTCGGGCCAGGGCACTTTCTTAAAACACCAAAATTTGAACCCAAGCCTGGCCCGGCTTTTGGGCTCAAAACTCAGGCCAAACCCGGCCAATGGGCAAGCACGAGAATTTTGGGCCGGTCGGGTTGGGTCGGTCCGGCCGGCTGGGCCAGGTTTTCCATGGCCAGGTATGCCCTTACTAAACATGAAAAGAATTTTGGGATTTCTCATTCCGTCACCAAATAGGATCAACTACTATTACCATCAATCCTAGCTGCCGTGCAATGATTCGCGATGCATGTTTGGCATTCTTTTCACGTTGTCCCTAGCTAGACTGGATGCATGGTCGACCGATATATAGTAAAGTAATGTACTCCATCCGTATCAAAATGTAACATGTTTTACCGTTTGCTAGATAACACGTATGTAGACAAATTTAGTGTGTAGATTCATATGTATCTTGCACTAAACATGTCTAGATAGATTTTATCTAGAAAATTCTAGAACATCTTATATTTTGATACAGAGTACGTACCAGTTCGTAGCTAAAACCATGTCTTTAGCAGCCGGCAGCTGATCGATCTATTGGTTTACTGGATGCCGGCCGGTTTGATGGTAGTCAATCATGAAAGCTCTCTTTGACGGTACTCCTAATTAATCCGTTCAACTATTTCTCGTCCCGTATATATCTGTGGCCTGACTTCAGTTTCAGTCCATGCATGCACTCTCCAAGTCATAAACACGAGTATAGCCGCCGGCCAGCAGGTGCCCCGACCGTGTCAGATCGATTGATCATAACACTGCCGGGACGTTAATTTGAACCGTCGGTCGATGTAAATCCTCGTTTATGCTTCCGTAAATACATTTGAAAATTAACATTTACGTGGTCCTTCATAGAAAGTGATACCCTTATACGTGGGTTTTGGGTGATGAAAACGACATGATTAAGTGACTAATATTTTCATCTAGTGTATACACCAACAACAGGTTTGGTTTAACCACTCGCACATTAATTTACTGATTTGAAGCGGAATCCATCTGAGTCAACTGAACACTAAAGCGAAGGATTTCAAGGATCTCTCACGATCAACAAACAATGTCGGCATACATAGTTCCATTATCAACTAACAAGTTCCGATGCATACACGGAACAAGAAGCGGTCCTGACCAAGACAAAGCCTTGATGACTATTTCAACAAATGGAATGCTTCACAGATAAACATTTTCATTTTCAACACCAGCTCTATGCGACTACAACGACATCGTAGACCCACCGATGAGAACTGCTTTGCGCAACCTTAAAGTAGATGCTCTCTGCAAGGAAGCGTGCTAACAAAATAAACCGCCTAGTTCGAGAAGATGGGTCCATTTGCTCTGATCCCGAGGAGATCAAGCACATGGTACAGGAATTCTATGGGCAGCTTTTCACATCCGAAACCTGTCCATCGAGTGCGGAGGTTTTAGCGGCTATTCCTCGGAAGGTCACACCTGACATGAATCATGATCTGTGTAAGGAAGTGTCGGAGGAGGAAATCAAGATGGCCTTATTTCAGATGGGACCTACTAAAGCACCGGGACCGGATGGTTTCCCGGCGCTATTTTATCAGAAACATTGGGAATTTCTTAAAGA
This sequence comes from Alopecurus myosuroides, assembly GCA_028641055.1. Classification (NCBI taxonomy): domain Eukaryota; kingdom Viridiplantae; phylum Streptophyta; class Magnoliopsida; order Poales; family Poaceae; genus Alopecurus; species Alopecurus myosuroides. The sequence goes on along the minus strand of CM054063.1, from coordinate 269,358,628 downwards.
GGAGATTTGTGGAGCTGTTCGGAGTTTCATTGCAGGTGATGACATCCCGGAGGGTTTTTGTGACTCGGTTATAGTTCTCATACCGAAGATTACGGACCCCCAACACCTTAAAAACTTTCGTCCGATCAGCCTTTGCAATGTCCTCTACAAGATCGCCTCTAAAGTACTAGCTAACCGACTGAAGCTGATTTTGCCCTCCATTGTGTCTGAAAATCAGAGTGCATTCGTGCCTGGGAGACTGATCACCGACAATGCTCTGATTGCTTTTGAGTGTCTCCATACCATCAGACAACAACGAGCCAAAAATCCTTTCTTTGCCTTGAAGATTGATATGATGAAAGCATATGATCGGGTTGAGTGGAATTACCTTTTTGGATGTCTAACCAAACTTGGTTTTGCATCTAGTTGGATTGATTCAGTGATGAGATGTGTTACCTCCACCAGATATGCAGTTCGAGTGAATGGTGATCTCACTGAGCCGGTGCTTCCCTCGAGGGGGATTCGTCAGGGGGACCCAATCAGCCCCTATTTGTTCCTTTTATGCACGGAGGGTTTATCTTGTCTTCTGCAAAAACAGGAGGCCCAAGGAGAGCTACAAGGTGTTAAAAATGGTAGACTTGGACCTTCTATATCCCATCTTCTTTTTGCAGATGACAGTATCTTCTTTGCTAGAAGTGACAAGAGGAGTGTTGATGCGTTACAACGAGTTCTCTCCACTTATTGTGAAGGCTCGGGTCAAAAGATCAACCTGGATAAATCCACCATTTTCTTTGGCAATGGATGCCCAGAGAATGTCAGTATGATGGTGAAGCAAACTATTGGAGTGCATAATGAGTCACTTCAGGACTCTTACTTGGGGATGCCTACTCAGATTGGTCGTTCTCCCATTGTCACCTTCCGTTATCTTTTTGATCGCATGTGGAGGAGACTCAATGGGCTTTCGGATAGGCCCCTCTCAAGAGCAGGTAATGAAATTATGCTCAAATCAGTGATCCAAGCTATTCCTACATATGTTATGAGTTGCTTCCAATTGCCTGTGGGCACGTGTGAGGAGATGCGGAAAATCATTGCCAATCATTGGTGGGGTGCCAAAGGAGGCCGTAGGAAACATCACTGGAAATCTTGGGAGTGGCTCACATCTCCCAAAAATGATGGTGGCATGGGCTTTAGGGACATGGAAACATTTAATCAGGCTATGCTTGGGAGACAAGGATGGAGGCTATTGACTGATCCATCCTCATTGTGTGCCCGTGTTCTTCAAGGAAGATATTTCCCTAATGGTGACTTCTGGACTGCTCCCTGCCCGAAGTCTGCATCTTACACATGGCGCAGTATCATCCATGGAAGGAAATTATTGGAGAAAGGAATTCTGTGGGGGATTGGCAATGGTGCTAACACACGAATCACCAAAGATCGCTGGATACCAGGGGTTGCTCCCTGTCTGATTCGGCCACGGTCTCCGTTGGCTGTTGGGCAGACAGTGGACACACTCATGCTGGCCTCTGGTGGATGGAATGAGGACTGTATCAAGTCCCTGTTCTCGGATGACATAGCCCAGAGCATTTTATCCATTCCTATCAGTCGCCTCGGAGGCAACGATTTTGCAACCTGGCCGCATAACAGACTGAGATGTTACACAGTTCGCTCAGCTTACCACTTTGCTAGAAAGGATGCCCTTTTGGTCTCAAGGTGCTCGAAAGGCAAAGGAATGTCATCATCTTCGGCTGACACGAAGAATTGGAAGCAGCTTTGGGCAGTGGTTGCTCCGGGGAAGATGAAGATCACCCTGTGGCGCTTCGCGCATGACTGTCTCCCTAGTGGCCAACAGCTACAGCACCGTAATATCACCGACTCGGCCCTCTGTATTCATTGCTCGAGCGAGGAACGAGTCGAGCACTCTCTGCTGTTTTGTCCATATGCCCGCGAAGTTTGGAATGAGGTGAAAAAAGAGTGGAATATTCAACTAGCCCGGAAGGAGTTTCACTGCCCGAAACAATGGCTGTTCGAGTTCTTGGCTAGGAGCTCCTCGCAGCAGTCTACTGTGCTCGCGGTTACATTCTGGCATCTCTGGGACTTGAGGAATAAAATCAGAGAGGAGGGAGGGAACTGTCATCCATCTTCCCTAGCTGCCCGGATTATTTCCTACGTGCACATGATCCAGACACACATGTCGAGGCCCAAGCACCAAGTTGGCCGTGATCTGGGTGCTCGCTCATGCTGGAGACCTCCAAGGGCAGGTTACCTGATGGCGAATGTTGATGCAGCGATCTTCTCTGCGTCTGATTCCATGGGAGCTGCGGTGGTCATTCGTAACCACAGGGGTGAGTGTGTTCTGTCCAGTGCCGAAGGTATTCCGAGGGTAACTGATCCGGAACTCGCTGAAGCCATTGCGGTGCGGGCTGCCCTCTCACTGATCCATGAAGGCAATCTGAGCAATGTGATTGTTGCCTCTGACTGTCTGACGGTTGTCAAGAAGGTCCTCTCTCCAAGCCGAGACCGGTCCCTGTGTGCTCCAATCATCGATGACATCAAAAGGCTTATGAGCTCTACTCTTTCTGTTTCTCTTGTTCATATCAGTAGGAGCTGTAATGTTGTTGCGCATGTGTTAGCGCGTGCTTCTGAACTTTTACCTAGAGCTGTGTGGTGTGGTGTGTCTCCGGATGTGATCCGGCAGGCGGTTTGTACTGAATTTGTTGTTGATTGATCAATAAAGCTCACCGTTTCGTTCAAAAAAAAAAAACCTTAAAGTAGATGCTCAATCGGATAAAAGTTAGCCAGAAGGTATCACGAGTATCAAATATTCGGATCTCCTGTTATGATTGGGGCTGCGGAGGTTGACACCGGCGATCTCGCATGCTGCTTTCGATACTCTCGCACGGTCACACCATGATCCGATGTAACTTTATGAGAAACCTCAGACCCCCTCGGGATCGAGCGAGGGCAGCGCCTCAGCGTCGCGGTCTTTCTTGAGGTATTATTTTTTGGATTTTACATCGAGACACAAGTGGCGGTGGAGCCGAGGTCGTGGTGGCATCTTTTATTGGGGCCGTCGGGCCTATGGACCGGGATCTAGAGTGGCTTGCGATAGTGAGGAGGTGGTTGCCAGCAGCCAATGCTGCATGCCAGCATGGTAGCCTGCAGACATCCTAGCAATGGAGTTTTAACCGCAATATGCTCCCTGCAACGATGTTTGATGTCGCCGAATAAGTCTGGCGGGGCGACGGCTCGGATTTTTCGACGATGACGGTCTTCGTGGTCTGCTGGATCTTTATTTTTGTCCTGGTATCCAGCTAACTGTGTCACAGTTAATGGCGGTATGAGACGTCCTGTAATACCCCGTAGTTATAGGATACGAGACGGTAGATATAGGATTATGCATCTTTGCAAAATCATTGTAAATTTTGCGCTTTTGTGAAAGAATGAGTGACGAGATCAATTTGAGTTGGAATCGATGATCTGGAAACAAGTCGTCGACATCTGGAGATAACACTTGAGTTACCCTCAACTCATATATTTTGGGTCAGGGTTTTCGACAAAACCATTTGGAGGGATTTGGAGAGAAAACAAGTTTTTGAAACAAAGATCATTCTGATGAATGAGTTAAGTCTCAGACATCTAAATCTTATCTTATTTTTGAACTCTGGATTTGAACTTACTTCGTACATTTGAATTCAATCATTTGAAAATCAAATGAGTCAACTAGGTATTTGAATTATTGAGTTGATCAATTTAAAACAAATGACTAGTACATTGTTATACAATGGAAGGTCATTCTGGATCATTTTCCAAACTTCAATATTCAAATATATTTACTAATAGATTGGCATTCAAATATTTCAAACATAATTCAAATTCATGCAAGTATTTGAATTGAACAATACGTAATGGAATTCAAATATCATTCATGTTCAAATACCCGAATACAAATCTGAATTACAAAGTACATTACAAAGGCAAAAATGTCAGAACTACAAGTTTGAGTTCAAACCATTACAAGAACCTATTTTAGCCTATTCTAAACGTATCTATCTTCTTTCTTGATGAAGATTCTTGAACCTATAAAATAGAAAACAAAATAAACCATATTTGTTCTGTTAAAATGTTTGCGCACACCAATGGTGGGGCAATTTCTTATGTTTTAGATGCAATGGAGCCCAGACTAAGATGAATTCTTAGCCAGGTACTCAATTCAGTGATAAATCAATACAAATATTAAGCAACAAGGGCAATTTCTCAACAATGACCCAAATAGACAGTCCAGCAAGCTCAACTCAATTGATCAGGTGCATATCAATTAGATACAACAAGCCAACAAGCACAAGTGTGCAATTCCAGCACACAAAAACCCACAAGAACAATTACAGAGTCCAACCACAAGCTCCAAGGAGACCACCATCTGATGTATGAGCATAATTCACAAGTACAGCCAACAGATAACAAGCAAACTAGACCTCTACACTCCATTGCATCCATATATAAGGAAAAACCCACAAATTGAAGTCTCTACTAGTATAAAGAACCAGCAGGACTAATAATCCTAAGGGAAACTTAGAACTATATGAAAATACCATGATCAAGGCGTCAAATAAGGCCAAGTGAAGCACATACCAGAAGCAACAAGCACCCCAAGAGAAATTGGACCGATGCTACCATCTAGCCCATGCATACATGGACTAGGGGAGTAATCTCAAGCCCAACCGAGTTACTTCCACGCTAAGCAACAAAAATATCTCATAGCAGCAGATATTTCACAAGCACAGCCGCATAGGGTTGAAAATTTAACCCTTGACCCCACTGGTAAGGAGCACAATCACCAAATGCATGTTCCGAGGTGTCAACAACCCAAACAAGTCCAAAGCAGTATAAATTTACCAACTAGCCGCATCAGCAAGCACACACACGTTGTTCTTGAAGGGGCTACGTAGTAGAATAAAAAAAATCTACTCACGATAACCAGAAAAAAACAAGAATTTATTTCTATGCAGATATGAAGTAACAGAGAAGATCGTACCCTTAAAGAGCGATAGCGGGGATTACACTCCCGCACAAGCGTATGAAGGTGACCTCAAGGTCGTGTAGTCGATGAAGATGAGAATCTAGCACCAAAAGTACGGTGCCTCGTAGAGTTTACACACGTACGGTGTAACCGAAGCCTCTCGAAGCTCCGATCCAGCAAAGCAGCGGAGGTAGAGGGATGGACCGGAGAAAACAATACACTGTGGTGGGTGTAGGGTGGGGATAACCTTGAATCTCGCGCAGCTGCAAAATTTGGGAACCACGGGATGAGAGATGAGAGAGAAATTGTGTGCAAAAAAAGAGGGGGTGCCTCTCTTTATATAGGAGGAGGAGGGGGATTCCCCTTGGCTTAGACATGTGGGACTAATGCCCCCATGGTTCGGTCGGCCAAGGGGGAATCCGCACCCCTGATGCGCGTAGATGTACGCTCGGTGGGAGACCCCAAGAGGAAGGTATGAAGAGTACATCAACAAGTTTTCCCTCAGAAAGAAACCAAGGTTTAATCGACCAGTAGGAGAAAGAAATCAATTCTAAAGGTTGTTGGCAGCTGATATTGGCAGGGCGAACTACCAGGTTCAGCATCAACGTGGAATCTGCACAACACAATCAAGATACTTTGCCCCAACGAAATAGTGAGGTTGTCAATCTCACCGTTTTTGCTAACAAAAAGGATTAGATGTATAGTGTGGAAAACAATACTTGTTTGCAGTAAATGAAAAGGGAACAATGATGGCAGTAAATGAAAGGGAAACAGTGATTGCACTAAAGAAAACAGTGTTTGCAGTGGTTGTATTATCAGCATAAAAGAATGGACCGGGGTCCACAGTTCGCTAGTGGTGTATCACTGGTGGAGAACAGGGCATTAGCACCGGTCTGTAAGGCCCTTTGGACCCGGATACAAATCCGGTGCTACGTATCCGGGACTAAAGGCCCCCCCCCTTTAGAACCGGTCTGTCACCAACCGGTGCTAAAGGCCTCCACGTGGGCGCCGAAGAGCGCGCGCAGGCGGAGGACCTTTAGAACCTGTTGGTAACACCAACCGGTCCTAAAGCTTTTTTTTCTTTTTTTTTCATTTTCTTTTCAGGGTTTCCGATTCCGAATTTAGGGTTTAGGGTTTAGGGCGTGTTCCGTATTTTCAGGGTTTCCGTTTACGTGTTTCCGTTTACGTGTTTCCGTTTAGTATTTCTGATTCTGTGTGTCCGTGTTTCGTTTTTTACGAACACGGAATCGGAAAAACGTAATCGGAAATACGTATCCGGAAACACCGATTCCGTGTTTGCGGTTAAGTGTTTCCGATTCCGTGTTTGCGGTTAAATGTTGATGCACCAAATAAAAGTACATATATATATACATGTAACACGAAGTACTCGGCCGAGCATTACATAATCTGAAGTTCGTTTTCAATAGCTGTATACTTGCATAGAGAAGGGAGCTGGCTATTGGTTCATAGGATGAAAAAATTCTCCGCCTTCATCTATGACTTGCGTGAGGAAAAATCCTGCCAATTCCTCTGCAACTGCCTTGCAACGTTGGATTGGTTTGAGCATCGCCCGCTTTCGTTGCATCTTTAAAAGAAGTAGATGAAAACAATTAAGTTATGAACAAAACTAAACATAATTGATGGCAACATAAATAAAGTTGTGAAGATCCGGTTACGTACCTCTAGATTTCTGGAAGTACGGGATTTCTCATTGATAATCCTATGAATGAGCTCACAAACGTAGTATCCATAATAATCAGTTTCCTGTGGTTGTTGCGGGACTTTCTATATACGAGAACATAATTCAGTCAAATTAATAATAATCAAGAGAATGGTAATGGTATTGAAACCAGGGTACGTAGTACTACTTACTTTGTTTATCTGAAAGTGGATCTTGTCTGCCCATGTACCGGGTTCTTCCTTGATGAACATTTGCCAAACCCTGGCCGACAAAAGAAAAATGAATACAAGAGTTAATTATTACTTACTTGATATCAGGAAACGAACGAAAAATAGGCCGATGAACGAAAGAGGCCGATATATATACCTTTCAAGCATCTGACGCGCGCTCTTCCATGTGTCAGCGTCCCAGGTTAACGAGTCCAGACTTCAACTTGTCCTTGATCGATTCTAATGATGAACAATATGAAGTGAGACCTGCGCACGTGTACACACGCAGTCATGCATACTCATCAATTACACTTAACATCAGGTAAGGAAAATGGAATGTCTACAAGACAGTAACACTCACTTGAATCCGTAGGGCCAAAATATTTATTTTTTGGTACTTTGCCGCTTCAAAAACCTTAGCAAATCATCCGGTGTATCCTTGTTGAACTTTTCTATTGTGTCTTGATGATACGAATACGGGTCAATGAACCCAAAGTCCCAGATTCCTGCCAGCCTGCATTCACGAATCTTCATTCTGCATAGTACAAAAAGAATGTCGTGAGTGATAATTATACGGGCAATGAACGCGAGCTTAACTAAATAATTAAATTACACAAATAAATCACTTACAAACAGTAGCAGCTGAGGATAGACTTGTCGAGGGCACGTTGATTGTACATTTGGAAAAATTCATCGAACCCAAGCTCCACACCGTACTCTCCGAAGTAGTGTTGATCCTGAACTTGAGCCATGATACAGTCTCTCTTTTGCCTTGCGGCCTCCAAGTACCAATCATGTAAATTCCGTAGTTGGGTTGTTACAGCAGTAGGATTTTCGACCAGAGGGTGCTCGGGCTTGTATTTATATACCACATCGGCAATAGCGTAACCCACGTCGCCCATGCGTGGACCGGACACTGAAGCCTGGTCAGATAACACCTTGAGCGGGGGAATTGACCGTGCTTCTTGTTGTCCGAGCTGGGGAACTTGTTTCCCGCATTTCGTCTGCTCCGCCTGCTTCATCTGCTCCGCCTGCTTCATCTGTGCGGTGTGCATCTTTTCAATGTACCGTTCATAGTCTGAAAGGGGCGGCGGTGGCGGCGGTGCAGGATAATATAAGTTGTCGACGGTGCGCTCAATTTGCCACTTTGGGATGTTCTTCAGAGTTTCCTTCCAAACGTCTGGAGGGGGCTTCAGGGGAAACCGTGCGAACCATGCTTTGTTTTTGGCTTTCACGGCCTCGTCTAGTTCCTCCGGAGTCATCAGGCCGGGTAACTTCGGGGGAGTCTCGACTTTCTTGTGTTTCCTTGGTCTCTTCTTGGGAGGAGTCCCGTTTCTTTTGAACTGCAGCTTCCGCTTTGCCGTACCCGTAGTGGGCGCATCCGTCGGCTCACGGGAGTGCACGGGCGATGGACCCTCGGCCTCGGGCTCCCAATCTTCGTTGTGGGGTGGACTTGGAGGTGCGTTGGGGGGTGGACTTGGAGGTCGTGCATTCTCTGTAGGAAAGGGAAAAAACTATTAAAAATAGGCTTACATGTGGTGCAACATTCAGTAATTGATGGAGGTGGTGCATTTGTACCTGGAGGAGTCGGTGGTCTTGGCGCCGCGTTAGGAAACACGATGTGTTTCTTATTCCACAAGATGATACCAAGCTCCATTTCTCCTAGTGTCATCTCGCCTTCACCTCCAGGAATATGGAGCTCAATTGAATGGCATCCCGGCGTAATTGTTGACAACCCGACACGAGCATGGGATGCTGGAATCTGACCACCATGGTAGGTTGCTCCAGGTTGATTCGGTAAAGCATAGCCTGACGCCACCCTGAACGATATGTTCCCCATTGGCATATGTATCTCACAGTTTGTCTTCTCCGTGATATCATCCACAGGGTAGTGAGGCGCCGACGGTTCGACTGCACGATCGTCTTCTAGCTGCAGCTGCGTGGAACCCACGCTGCTTCTATGCTGAGATGGGACGGCATCTGCTACAGGATCGTCTTCTATTTGCAGCTGATCAGGTGCAGGACGATGTTCTACCTCCTCTTCAGTGTCAGGTACAGGGTGTTCCCCTTTCTCCAAGAGAAACGCCACCTTCTCTTCTAATGTCGATATCCGTTCCAGCGCCTTCTTCTTGCTTCTACCACGGCTTCTGTAAGTGCCAATGTCCGCTGGAAACCCTTGACTCCACGGGGTAGTGGCTCCAAAGCCTCGTGTTCGTCCCCACTTTTCGGGGTTCCCGAGTGCCTTCGTCAGCTCGTCGTTCTCTCTATCGGGAACAAAAGTTCCTTTTCGAACAGCTTCTATTGCCTTCTCTAGTTCTGCTACGACTTTTGTTATTTTTTCCGACCATGGTCCCTGCGCAACAATCATCCCAGTCTTAGCGTCAAACGTTGCCCCATGCGCGAACAACCAAAACTTGGACCTATTGGGCCAGTCATGTGTCTGTGGAATGATACCTCTTTTCAGAAGCGCATCTTCATAGCGTCGCCACCTAGGCAGGGCAGTCATGTAGCCACCTGACCCCAAAATATGGTGATATTTCTTCTTGTTCGCATTCTCCTTATTTGTGGCTGATTGGGATGCAAAGACACCCGATTTCTTGTACGCCTTAAAATCATCCCAAGCGTCTCTTATCTTCACTATGTGCCCAGTGAAAACTGGATCTTCATCCTTATATTTCTTCCACAGGTCTTTCTTCCACCTCTGGAATTGTGTGCCCATCTTCTTCAAAGCCCACTCCTCGACTTTCTTCTTCTTATCTTTCGCTACGCTGAAATTTAGCCATACCGTGTCGCAAAGAATTTTTTTCAATCTTTCATCGACATAAGTAGCTCCAACGTTGGCTCCGGTCTTCGGCTTATTCCATTCTATTAAGTTGATCGGGACCAGGTCTCTTACAACAACTCCGTACTGATTTACGAATTTGTGATAAGTTTCTGGGGGCTCCGGTGGTTTTCCATCAGCAGCAACTATATCGATCGGGAACTTTGCGGTATCTTTCAACCTTGCGGCCGGGCCTCGTTTCGACTTTGTCTCAGTACTTGCGCTAGCTGTTCCGGAGGGCGCCTAAACGGGAAAATAATGATTCGTTAGTAAGTGCAATACAAATTAATTGTTGCGTCAACAGTGACTTGAGATATACATTGGCAGAGTTTGTTCTGGAGGGCACTTCTTCATCCTCGACGTTGTCGTCGTCATCATCTACTACATCTTCTATATTCTCAGCTCCGTCACCGGAGTCGTTCAAAAATTGATTGCTAAACGCCTGTCCACCGTCGTGATCATGATATATGGCCGTTGCATCATCAAAAATCATCTGGCACATGAATCTTTCCTTCTCCGCCTCACCCATTCCCGCGAGCTGATCGGCGTGCGGATCATGTGCAGGTTCTTGGGGATCCATAGCTCAACACCTACTAGTAAAATTTATAAAATGAAGAACACTTAGCGAAATTATTTCATCGGACACTTAGCGAAATTATTTATTCGGACATATTAATGAAATATTTAAACGTATGATAATACACACCAAGAGTTACATAGCTCGGGTTAATTTTTTTAACCCTAATACATCACGATCGAATAATATCACTTATACATAGTTTCGTGACATCTCTCAAAATAATTAACTCCGACCGGGTTCTAAGCCGCGGGGTGCTGAGTCACGGGTGCTACGCATCCATAGATAAGGAACCCTCATAGGGTCATAGCTCACGTGGTAAGGAACCCTCTGAATAATCGACCAACTGCTGCTATACTGCCTATCGAGCAAGTACATGTAGCGACGGACGTGCTCGTCCTCCTCCCTGATATGCTGTTGTACCACCTCCTCAGGGGCCGGCTCTCTCCGCACCAAGCATGGCCCACGCGATGACCACCAAAGAATATCCGGATCGACCACGTCACCCGAATTTCTCACCAAGCCGCGTGCCCCGGTACTAATGAGCTCCCAGTGCCAGCCTGGCGGGGCCCAGTCCCGGACATTGCCCGGCGGGTCCAACATAGACATGAACTAAAAACAAGCCAGGACTAAGTAAATATTCCGTAATTAAGTAAAATACCTTAGTGTTTCTAACTTAGTAAAAAATAGTAAATTGAGAAATATGACAGAAATAAGATGAAAGTTAAACATGAACAAGATGGTAACTTAGTGAAATTTTTTAACTTAGTGAAATTATTCTAACTTTCTGAAATTTTCTAACACTAACTTAGTGAGATTTTCTAAGACACTAACTTAGTGAAATTTTCTAACTTAGTGAAATTTTCTAACACTAACTTAGTGAAATTTGTGTAACTTAGTGAACTTTTCTAACACTAACTTAGTGAAATTTTCTAAAAATTCTTTAGTGAAATTCCTAAGTTCATATTACTAAGTAAAATTCTTAAGTAAAAATTCCTAAGTAGAAATTCCTAACACTAAAAATTCCTAAGTAGAAATTCCTAACACTATTTTTTTTCTAAAAATTCCTAACTTCTAACATTAAATTCTAACACTAAAAAAAATTTTACACTAAATTATAACTCTTAAAATTTCTAACCCTAAATTCTAACACAAAAATTCTAACACAAAATTCTAACACTAAATTTCTAAAACTGAACTAAATTGTAAAAACAAATTAAAGCACTAAAAAAAAGCATTCTCTGTTTTCCTTACCTACGGAGGGCGACGGGGCGACGGCGAGGGTCCACAGGGGCGACGGCGCGGCGCGCGGTGGAGAGGCAAAGGCCGCGGCGACGTCAGGGCCGCGTGTGGGCGGCGACGGGGCGGAGGCGGGGCAGCGGAGGCGGACGGCGACGGCGACGGAGGCGGGGCCGCGGTGGGGAGGCGCGCGCGACGTCGGGGCGCGCCCGGGGCGGCGAGGCGGACGGCGACGAGCAGATGACGGCGAGGCGGACGACGACGCGCAGTCGGAGCAGGGCTTCGCCGTAGAAGAAGAGAGGACGCGCGCGAATGAAAATGAAGTGAAAATTTCGCGAAGTGTTTGATAACTTCCCCTGTACAGACCTTTAGCACCGGTTTGTGTTAACAACCGGTGCTAAAGCCCCTTTCGCACCGGTTTTTTAACACAAACCGGTGCTAAAGGGTCTGTACAGGGGCCACTTTCCTGTACAGACCCTTTAGCACCGGTTTGTGTTAACAACCGGTGCGAAAGGGGCTTTAGCACCGGTTGTTAACACAAACCGGTGCTAAAGGTCTGTACAGGGGTCACTTTTTCTTTTTTTCTTTTTTCTGTTTTCCGTTTCTGTTTCTTCTTTTATTTTTCTTCTTTTATTTCCCTTTTCTGTTTTCTTTTACACTTATTTCCTGTTTCTTCTTTTATTTTCTTTTTTGATTTCTTTTACATTTATTTATAAAATCAAAGTAGACTCAAAAAATTGTAAAATCAAATATTTATAAAAAAATATTTATATTTTCTCATATTTTATGTAAAAATTGTCTAAATGTCTTTTAAAACAATAAAAAAATAAACAATAAGGTATTTATCAAATTAATTTGAAAATATAAAGAAATTTTTTTGTTTCATTTTTCTTTTTCCTGTTTCTTCTTTTATTTTTCTTTTTTGTTTCCCTTTTCTATTTTCTTTTACATTGATTTATAAAATCAAAGTAGACTCAAAAAATTGTAAAATCAAATATTTGAGAAAACGAGTGGAAAACATGGAAAACAGAAGGTTACTTAAATGTCTCAAAACCTTGTGAGATAAAATATCTAATTTCATAATTTTTATTAAAAACAGAAAACAGACGCGCTAGCGCGCCGCAGTGTCGCCGGAATACAAATTCTTTTATTAAAAAAGAGAAAACAGACGAACACTACTCCTCGTCGTCGTCGTCGGGGAACTCGTCGGTGACCTCCTCCGGGTCATCGTCGTCGTCGAACTCGTCGGTGACCTCCTCGTCGTCGTCGGAGGTGCATGATGGTATGTCCGAGATAGGCCCCCACCTCGGATCGTCGGAGGCCCAGACTTCGCTGGCGTGGTCGGCACGACGAAGCTCTTGCAGCGCATTCGTCCTCGCCTCCCGAGCGGTATCTAATGCGAGGTGGCGTTCGAGGTGGCGCTCCGCCCGCTCAGCCGCGCGGGTCTGCCAGAGCTCCTCGTCGGCGCTCTCCTCCCCCGGGTTGTTCCGGTAATACTCGCGGACGACGCGGTCTTCCATGGCGTCGACTAGGCCCTGAAATGCGCGGTGGCGGAGGTGGAGGTGGTCGGCGGCAGTGACGATCTGCGGCTTTGACGCCCTGGCCTCCGCTTCCCAGACGGTGTGGCAGTCGTTGAAGTTCATCAGCGACCGCGGGCGGTTGAGGCGCCAGGCCGCCGCGTCCCAGGCGCGGGCGGCCTCCGCCGCCGTCGCAATGGAGCCGAGGGGGATGCGGTCGTCCCCCCAGCGGATATCTACGCTGAACATTCTGTTCTGCCGTGCTCGGACGCCGCGGAAGCCGGTGGTGCTGTTCCTCCTCGGAGGCATGGTGGAAGCGCGACGGTGCGTGGAGAGGAGTGGGCGCGTGGAGAGGAGAAGACGCGCTCGAGGCGCGACAGTTTATACCGCGCCCTCCTGGCCACGCGTCACAACTCCCGCGCCACGCGTCAACTCTCGCGCCACGCTCCACCCTAACACAACAATCGGTATCGCCATCATACAGCCCCACCGTGGCTACTGGGTGCAATATGCATACCAAATGCACGGCAGGACGTATGATGGCGAATCCAGATGTTTTGTATTTGCTCGATGAACTGAATATATGATGTATCAAACCTTAAAGGTGGGTGTAGAACAAAACAAACGGTATTGCCAGCATACAGCCCAACCGTGGATACTGGGTGCATATATGCATACCAAATACACGGCTGGACGTACGATGGCGAATCCGGATGTTTTGTATTTGCTCTATGAACTGAATATATGAACATGGCATAATATTGTATCATAGGAATTTGGAAGGTAGAACAAAGAACATTTTAGTCAACAAACAATATAGGAATACATCCTATAACTTGGTAGTTGATTTCTAAAATCATAAACAAAGATATAAAATGTGGTGGAAAATGGGAAAAATCTGATCACTTACCCCAGACGCACATTACACCATATGCGCCTGCGGTACTGCTCTTATCCGAGGCGCATTTTTTCACTGTGCGCCTGCGGTAAAGTTACCTCAGGCGCATTTTGGAGTTTATGCGCCTGTGGTAAGTTTCTGTGTTTGTTAGGGTGGGTAATGAGTAAGGCAACGAGAAGTGAGAGCGCAAGTGATACATCGAGCATATATATCGTGGATAAATATATATAGATTGATTTAGCGAGATACCATACATGTAGATTGATTTAGCGATTGGTATACTAGCCCGCTGCTACTTTGTTTCTCACTTTTAAAAAGTACATACATATATCGCGAGTATTTCCCTCTGTCAACCTTTCGTCACAATCTTACGCTTGCCTTTCTTGGTCGATGTTGAATATGTGACTGCCATACCGTGACTTCTTCTGTCTGCCTCTGTGACAACCGGTCGTCACAATCTTACTCTTGCCTTTCTTGGTACCGGTTGCTGTTAACAACCGGTGCTAAAGGGTCTTTAGCACCGGTTGTTAACAGCAACCGGTACTAAAGGCCTGTACAGGGGGCACACATTTCTTTTTTTCTTCTTTCTGTTTGCAAAGGGGGGTGTAGAAGAAAACAAACGGTATCATCATCATACAGCCCAACAGTGGCTACTGGGTGCATATATGCATACCAATTGCACGGCAGGACGTATGATGGCGAATTCGGATGTTTTGTATTTGCTCGATGAACTGAATATATGATGCATCAAACCTTAAAAGGGGGTGTAGAACAAAACAAACGGTATCGCCATCATACAGCCCAACCGTGGCTACTGGGTGCATATATGCATACCAATTGCACGGCAGGACGTATGATGGCGAATCCGGATGTTTTGTATTTGCTCGATGAACTGAATATATGCTGTATCAAACCTTAAAGGGGGTGTAGAACAAAACAAACGGTATCGCCATCATACAGCCCAACCGTGGCTACTGGTGCATATATGCATACCAATTGCACGGCAGGACGTATGATGGCGAATCCGGATGTTTTGTATTTGCTCGATGAACTGAATATATGATGTATCAAACCTTAAAGGGGGGGTGTAGAACAAAACAAACGGTATCGCCATCATACAGCCCAACCGTGGCTACTGGGTGCATATATGCATACCAAATGCACGGCAGGACGTATGATGGCGAATCCGGATGTTTTGTATTTGCTCGATGAACTGAATATATGATGTATCAAACCTTAAAGGTGGATGTAGAACAAAACAAACAGTATCGCCAGCATACAGCCCAACCGTGGCTACTGGGTGCATATATGCATACCAAATGCACGGCTGGACGTATGCTGGCGAATCCGGATGTTTTGTATTTGCTCGATGAACTGAATATGATGTATCAAACCTTAAAGGTGGGTGTAGAACAAAACAAACGGTATCGGCATCATACAGTCCCACCGTGTCTACTAGGTGCATATATGCATACCAAATGTATGGCAGGACGTATGATGGCGAATCCGGATGTTTTGTATTTGCTCGATGAACTGACCGGTGTATGAAGGTGGGCTATATATAGGGTCCTCTGGCTCACAAAGTGTTGAGCTAGGGTTTTGATCCAACGGTTAAGAAACACCCTCATCCACCGGCTCACAACAGCTCGAAAGAAACACACCATAGCCCTGATCGAACGGCTCACAACAGCTCGAAAGAAACACACCCCGGATCCAACGACTCACAAGCGCTTGAAAGAAACACACGATCCGTGTGATTCTATCTGATTGGTCCAAACGAAACCCTAACCCATTTAGTCCCGGTTGGTGTCCCCAACCGGGACTAAAGGGATGATCCGTTTCTATTTTTCTTCTTGCCTTTCTTCTGATTGCGCCGTAATAACCATGGAACATCTTCATCATTTAACTGAATGCTTGGATCATCTTTGACTTTGAAGGGAGGAATTTCATCAAATTTATTGTAATCTTCTGACATGTCTGTCTTGTCCTCGACTCCCATGATGTTTCTTTTCCCTGAAAGAACTATGTGGCGCCTTGGCTCATCGTCTGATGTATTCGCTTCCTTATCTTTTCTTTTTCTCGGTCTGCTAGACATGTCCTTCACATAGAAAACCTGAGCCACATCATTGGCTAGGACGAATTGATCATTGTCGTACCCAAGATTCTTCTGATACACTGTTGTCATTCCGTACTTCGGGTCTACCTTCACGCCTGACAGGTTGAACCATTTGCACAAGAACAAAGGGACCTTAAAGGAAGGTCCGTAGTCAAGTTCCCATATCTGCTCTATGTAACCATAGTATGTGACCCTTTGCCCGTTGTCGTCTTTTGCATCAAACTGGACGCCACTGTTTTGGTTGGTGCTCTTTTTTATCTTGGTCTGCCGTGTAAAATATGTTACCATTTATCTCGTACCCTTTAAAGGTCAATACAGTCGAAGATGGTTGCTTGGCCAACAAGTATAGCTCATCTTCAACAATGTTGTCATTAATGAGACGTCTTTGCAACCAACCGCCGAAAGTCTTCGTGTGTTCTTTATCAATGAAATCTTCAGGTTGCTCCGGATATTCCGAGCGTAAAATATCCTTGTGTTCCTGGATATATGGAGCCGCCAAGCCGGAATTAACTAGAACTGTGTAGTGTGCTTGAGTGAAAGATTGCTCGTCCATACATGTTGTTGATTTCTTTCCTAGCGTGCCTTTTCCACGCAGTCTCCCCTCATGGCGCGACTGAGGAACACCGACCGGATTCAGGTCAGGAATAAAGTCAACACAAAACTCAATGACCTCCTCTGTTCCATAGCCCTTGACCATGCTTCCTTCTGGCCTAGCTCGGTTTTTAACATAATTCTTCAAGACTCCCATGAACCTCTCAAAGGGGAACATATTGTGTAAGAATACAGGACCGAGAACAGAAATCTCTTGGACTAGGTGAACTATGAGGTGCGTCATAATATTTAAGAAGGTTGGTGGGAACACCAACTCAAAGCTGACAAGACATTGGACCACGTCCTTCTGTAAACTTGGTAGAGTTGCTGGATCGATTGCCTTCTGAGAAATTGCGTTGAGGAATGCACATAGCTTCACAATGGGTACTCGCACGTTTTCTGGCAGAAGCCCCCTCAATGCAATCGGAAGTAACTGGGTCATGATCACGTGGCAGTCATGAGACTTTAGGTTTTGGAAATTTTTCTCTTCCAGGTTTAGTATTCCTTTTATGTTCGACGAGTAGCCAGACGGGACCATATACTGCTCAGGACTTGGAAAAAGATCTCCTTCTCTTCCTTGGTAAGAGCGTAGCTGCAGGACCTTTGAAATTCTCTGGATTCATCAGGTCGTCTCGTTCGTGCATACGTTGGTGGTGCAGCCGTGCTTTTGGTGTATCTCTCGACTTCTTCCCATGCACCCCCAATAAGTTTAGCAGGTTCACGCAAATATTTTTCATCACATGCATCACGTCGATCGCAGAGCGAACCTCTAGGAATTTCCAATAGGGTAGTTCCCAGAATATAGATTTCTTCTTCCACATGGCTACGTGGTTGTCGGCGTCATTCGGAACAGATTGTGCGCCAGGACCCTTACCAAAGATTACTTTTATATCTTTGACCATGTCATATATATCAGTACCTTTAGGGAGGGTTGGCTTCCTCCGTGTATCTGCCTCGCCTTTGAAATGCTTTCCTTTCTTTCTTACGGGATGCCTGTCTGGAAGAAATCGACGATGCCCCGGGTACACATTCTTGCCTATATGTATACTTTCAGTCTCGCCTAAACAGTGTGTGCATGCGCTGTATCCCTTGTTTGACCGTCCTGAGATGTTACTAAGAGCGGGCCAATCATTGATGGTTACAAACAGCAACCCTCGTAGGTCAAATTCCTCTTGTTTGTACTCGTCCCACAAACGTACACCTTCGTCAGCCCACAACTCTAAAAGTTCATCAACCAGTGGCCTCAGGTACACATCAATGTTGTTGCCAGGTTGCGACGGGCCTAGGATAAGCACTGGCATCATAATGAACTTACGCTTCATGCATAACCAAGGAGGAAGGTTATAGATACATAGAGTCACGGGCCAGGTTCTATGACTGCTACTCTGCTCCCCAAACGGATTCAGGCCATCTGTACTCAGACCAAACCTTAAGTTTTTTGCGTCACGTGCAAAGTCCTCGTACTTATCGTCGATGTTTCTCCACTGCGACCCATCAGCGGGGTGTCTCAGCATATCGTCTTCCTTACGGTCTTCTTTGTGCCATCGCAGCAACTTGGCATGCTCTTTGTTTCGGAACAAACGTTTCAACCGTGGTATTATAGGAGCATGCCACATCACCTTGGCAGGAACCCTCTTCCTGGGGCGATCGTCGCCCTCAACATCACCAGGGTCATCTCGCCTGATCTTATACCGAAATGCACCGCATACCGGGCAGGAAGTTAAATTCTCGTGCTGACCGCGGTAGATGATGCAGTCATTGATGCATGCATGTATCTTATGCACTTCCAATCCTAGAGGACAGACAACCTTCTTTGCTTCGTATGTACTGCAGGGCAACACGTTATCTCTTGGAAGCATCTTCTTCATTATTTTCAGCAGATTTTCAAATCCCTTGTCAGATAATCCATTCTCTGCCTTCCATTGCAGCAATTCCAGGGTGGTGCCCAGCTTTTTCTGGCCATCTTTGCAATTTGGGTACAACAATTTTTTGTGGTCTTCTAACATGCGCTCCAACTTCAACCTCTCGTTTTCACTTGCGCAGTTTATCTGTTCTTCACGAATGACCTGACGAAGATCATCATCAGACTCATCAACAATGTCCTCAAGTTCAGGCTCGTCTTCCCCCATTTCAGTATCACCGTGTTCACCGAACATAGGATAATTATCATTATCCTCTTCTTCTTCATTGTCTTCCATTACAAACCCTCTTTCTCCGTGCTTGGTCCAACAAAAATAACTGGGCATGAAGCCTTCTTGCAACAGGTGGGTGTGTATGGTTCTTGAGCTAGGGAAATTCCTCTTATTCTGGCATTTTTTACATGGACAAAAAATAAATCCATTCTGCCTGTTTTTCTCAGCCACATTGAGAAAACTATGCATGCCATTAAGGAATTCGGGACGACGTCGATCACTGTATATCCATTGCCGGTTCATCTGCATTATATAAATTTATCAACAACCATTATGCTAAATCATCATGACTAAATTAATTAATTAATACAAAAAGTTCATCACATGTTAAAACCAAAGTAGCGTAGTGACCATACATAAAAAATCTCTCTAATTAATGCATTTAAAAACAACAACAAATGCGATCAAAATCGCAACAAAGATAACAATTGACCCGACGGCATAATGATACCAAGCCTCTTTACTAATTGCATATTTTCTAATCTTTCTAATCTTCAGGCGCATTGCGTCCATCTCGCTCTTGTGACCATCGACGACACCGGAAAGAACCTTTTCCAAGGTCATCTTCTCTCTTTCAGTTTTTTCCGACCTTTCTTCAGTTTTTTTCAATCTTTCTTTCAAGCCAACATTTTCTTGTTCAACTAAGTGTAACTTCTCAACAATAGGGTCGATTGGCATTTCCGGTTCCACTACCTCCTAGATAAAAATATCTATGTCAAGTTGGTCGGCGTAATTAATTGTCATATAATCAGGAAATGAAAATATGTAGTTATAAAAGATAATATACCACATCCGAATCATAGACTGGACGAGGGCCAACGGGGACGGATATCAAAACCATGGCGCTATATATATATATATAAAATTATATACAAGTAAATATATATGTAAATCATACAAATCAAAATTTGTTTTGGTAAATAAAAACAATAGGCTCACCAAGGTTGTGTCGGTGACGGGGCGATCGACGGCGGTGAGGAAGGGGACAAGGCGCGCGACACTAAAAAAAAACCACAAATCATAATTAAATTTGAGCTCAAATTGCATATGTATACATAACAAATGATGAACTCTCTCTAGCTTAGGCATTTCATCAAACACCTAGCTAGCACAAAAAAAATGAAATGAGAAAGAAAACGAGCAAAACTTGCAATGCCGGAAGAGGGAATGTTAATGCTAACCGTAGAACCGATGGGTACCAACAATCTTGACAAATGGTGGAGAAAAATGGGGATGGATTAGAGCTCACAAGAGGAAGGAGAGAGCAAAAATGGAGTTGAGCTCGAGCTGGAAAAAATGGAGCTGAGCTAGGGGTGGAATATAGGGTTTAGGGGAGGGATTTAGGACCGGTTTGTGTTATAAACCGGTGCTAAAGGGTCTGACAGCGGGCCCCGCAGTTGCTGCAAAAAACGAAAAAACATTTAGAACCGGTTTGTGATACAAACCGGTTCTAAAGGGTCTGACCCCTGGGCCCCCCTCCCTGCTGCAAATGGCCGCAAGGCCTTTAGGACCGGTTTGTAACACAAACCGGTCCTAAAGGCCTTGCGGCCATTTGCTGCAGGGAGGGGGCCCAGCGGACAGACCCTTTAGAACCGGTTTATATCCAATCCGGTTCCAATGTGCTTGGCTCAATGTCCTGTTTTCTACTAGTGTATCTACATAAAAGATAGATAGCATGCTGGGTAAACAAATTATAGCTGGGCAATTGACAGATATAAAGGCTGCACCGTAGTGCATATGCATGACATGATGATTACTATGTGCCTCATGCGGGCATTACAACATAATTCATAGACCGTTATCCAACTGCATCTATGACTAATAATCCACCCTCAGAGCGACATCCAATCAAACTTCGGGTATTAAGTTGCAAGCGAAAGATTATTGCCTTAAGTAAAGTGTGTAATGTAAATAATGAAAACATTATTGTTTTCTCCCTAATGGCAACAACACACCCCCCATCTTTCATGTTTCTATCACTCGAGCACAGATGAAAGGGAGGCATGAACCCACTATCGAGCATAAATACTCCATCTTGGAGTTACAAGCATCAACTTGGCCCGAGCATCTACTAGTAACAAAGAGCATGCAAGATCACAAATAACATAAACATGATAGATTGATAATCACTTGACATATCATTCAATATTCATCGGATCCCAGCAAACACAACATGTAGAATTACAGATAGATGATCTTGATCATGTTAGGCAGCTCACAAGATCTAAACATGGTGGCATAAAGAGGAGAAGACAACCATCTAGCTACTGCTATGGACCCGTAGTCCAAGGATGAACTACTCACACATCATTTTGGAGGTAGGCATGGTGATGAAGAGCCTTCCGGTTATGAATTCCCCTCCCGGCAGGGTGCCGGGGAGAGCTTCAGAACCCCCCCGAACTAGGGTTGACGATGACAGAGGCTACAGAACTTTTCGTGGATGGAGGCTCGGGTATTTAGGGTTAAACTAAGAAGGAGCTTAAATAGGCGAAATGGCAATGTCGGTGGGTGGCCAGGAGGGCCACACCACCTGGTGGAGCGGCCAGGGGGCGCGTCACCCTATGGTGCGGTGGCTCCAGGGCCCCCCTCTAGGTCCCCTCCGGACCCTGTGTACGTGACAGATTTCTAAGACCCTGGGATTCTGTTTCGTCCAATTCCGAGAATATTTCCGGAACAACTTTTCTGAAACCAAAAACAGCAGAAAACAGGAACTGGCTTTATGGCATCTTGTTAATAGATTAGTCCAAGAAAATCCATAAAAATGACATAAAGTGTATAGAAAACATATAGCATATGGCATGAAAACAACATGGAACATCAGAAATTATAGATATGTTTGAGACGTATCAAGCATCCCCAAGCTTAGTTCTACTCGTCCTCGAGTAGGTAAAACGATAAAAACAAAATAATTTCTAAGGTCACAAGCTACCAACATAATCTTGATCATCATATTTGTAAAAGTAAATGTAAGCTGAGATTATAGTACTTTAAACATAGACATGATAGATATAATTCTAACAATGAAACTTAGAAATCATGTTGCATCAGGAAAATTAACACAAATAAAAGATCATGAATAATAATGCACTTGAAAGTTATACGTTTGTTTCAAGCATAAAGAAAACATAGAAAAGTGGTATTCCGCTTGTCCTTAAAAGTGGAGCAAAACATAAATGTCAAGACACCTTCAAAGTTCAAGTGGTGACTATAAATAAATATTTTGAGAACAAGTAATAACATATCATGAATCAATCAATAATAATCTTTGGGACTGATGCACATTATACTCGGAATGACAACTATGCTCTCTTAATTGTGCATAAAGTTAGAAGATGAAGAGTCAACATAAAAGTAAAATAAAGGCCCTTCGCTGAGGGAAGCAGGGATTAACTCATCTGCTAGAGCTGTTTATTTTATTAAAACAGAGGTATGGAAAACAATTTTTTAGAGAGGTGTATGCTCATGTCAACGAAAGGTAAACAGATAATACAGTACGTCACAAGCCAACTAGACTTTACAAGAGCGGCTCCCATTGAAGGACGCAACTGGGTTCAGTAGATCGTCCCTCTTCTCATTTGTATACGAAATTATGCTTTGACTGATAAATCAGGGGCAAAAAGAGTGAAGAGAATTTATAGTAACCAAGTTTGGGGCTGAGCACCCCGCTGCCAGCTCTTCTATCAGTTTGGATAAGCGGATGTGCCACTCGTCCAGGTGTGTAAAATCCAATCAACAAGTGAGATAAAGATTCTCTATTTACGCCCTCATGAGCTAAAACAAGAACACAAAACATGTATAATTTTGAAGGTTTTAAAGGTAGCACATGAGAAATTTACTTTAGAGTTGCGGTTAAATACCACATGTAGGTAGGTATGGTGGACACATTTGGCAAACTTTGGTTTTTGGGAGTTGGATGGACGAGTAGAGCTCATACTCAGTACAGGTGGAGGCTAGCAAAAGGCCGGGAGAGACAAATTAAGAGAGCAATAACAACCATAATCATGCAAAGCGACAATAACATTATTACTCAAAGCATAAATGGTATTACAAGTCAAAAACTAAATGATCATAGAGGCTAGAGGTGACTGATTTGTAGTCATAACATGGTGTAAGCATGCGCCAAGTTAACCAAAT
Organism: Alopecurus myosuroides; assembly: GCA_028641055.1. NCBI lineage: Eukaryota > Viridiplantae > Streptophyta > Magnoliopsida > Poales > Poaceae > Alopecurus > Alopecurus myosuroides. The sequence goes on along the minus strand of CM054063.1, from coordinate 269,335,657 downwards.
AAAGCATTCGAAGGAGAATACCATAATATTATGCTTCGATGTGATAAAAACAACTCATGATTCTTTCAATGGCACATTAAGCACTCTCGGATATTTGAGACAAGTCATGCTACAATAATAACTACTAAGCATAGAATTAAAATAACATCTAACATGACAGATCAAGTCTAGTCACAGTCTAAACAAGTTTCTTTTTGCACCGTTATAAGCATGAAATATTGTATTGCTTTCCAACACAAATCATTTTATTTAAACAAAAACTCTCCAAAAGATATATCGATGAAACAATAGAGTACTACTAGTACTCTACTATAACTAACAACTCTGAATAAGAGATGCATGAAAAACAGGAGCTAAAAGGATTTGCAGCAGTTAGAAGAAAAATGAAGAATACGAGTATGATAAATGAGGAATACGAGTATTCATATGAAAAGCGGAGCGTGTCTCTTTCCCACACAAGAATGTTGGGTTCCAACTAAGTTTATTGCAGCAAGGAAAATAAAAGAAAAGAAAATAAAATAAAACAAACAAACTCTCCAGCTAAAGTGCATATGATGTGACCGAATAAAAATATAGTTTCACCAGAAGTGACCTGATAAGTTGCTGATGAAGAAGGGGATGCCTTGGGCATCCCTAAGCTTAGATGCTTGAGTATTCTTGGAATTTGCTGGGATGAACCACGGGGGCATCCCCAAGCTTTGTCTTTTCACTCTTCTTGATCACATTATACCATCATCTTCTCTTGACCCTTGAAAACTTCCTTCACACCAAACTCAAAGTGATTCGCATTAGAGTGTTAGTGCACAATCAAAAACTCACATGTTCTCCATGGACACAAGCATTATTAATAATTTTCAAACATTAGCTACAACCACTGATGTTTTTATGGAGCAAAGAAATCCACTCAACACGGTAAAACAGAGAATGCAAAGTAAAAAAGGCAGAATCTGTCAAAACCAGAACGGTATGTAAAGAAGAATTTTTTTGAGGTACTTACGTTGCTTAGATCGAAAAACTCAGAACTAGAAAAAGTTTTCGGAAATAGATCAGGATCATGCAAAAAAAACTTTGTAGGTGGTTTTGACTTTTACGTGAATTTATACGAATTTAACAGTGGACAGAAAAATCTGTTCCGGCGCAGAAATCCAAATCTAACTTCAGCTTTTCACTAGAGACTTTACTTGGCACAAAAAATACGAGAAAGTAAAGATACAAAGGAGTTGCTGCAGAATTAAACAACACCTTAACTCAAAGAAAACATAAGAAAACATTGCAAAAATAAAAACATGGGTTATCTCCCAAGAAGTGTTTTTCTTTAACGCCTTTTGTCTAGGCCCAGAAAAAAAGAATCAAGTATTTTCAAGTGAAGAAGCATCCAAATCAATAATTTCCTCTAAAACACAACTTGTAGCAATTGGTACTTTAGGTACCCCTGAAGATGATTCAACATGTAAATCACTCTTAGTTCCAGTAAAAGTTTTATCAATTTTTAGCACATTAGGGGGTTTTGGTCTAGACATCTTGGGGATATACATGAATTTTTGCTCCTTTCCCATAATTACTTTATCCCTCTTAAACTTAAGATAAGAAAACGTTGAACTTAAAGTTTCCACAGCCTCCTCTAGTTCACCAATCTGATGTTTTGATTATCATGGGTATTGCTAGCTTCTAAAATATTGATTCTTTTATTGATACTTACTATTGATTCATTAACTTGCTAGCATTATCAAGGAAATTTGGCAAAATTTTCTCCATATAGTTCATCTTTTTATAACATAATCTAAAGTGATCTCAGCTTTAACAACTTTAGTAGGCGGTGTTCCTACTAAAATTTCAATTAAATTACAGGCTTCCAAAGCAGGAGTTCCTAGAAAATTAACACATGTAAGAGTGTCTAGAACATACCTATACCAACTAGTAATACCAACATAAAAATTCCTAAGAAGGATCAAGGTAGAATATTTTTTAGTACATCTATTATGAGCATCACTTATTCTATATCAAGCATCTTTCAAACTTCCCCCCCCCCCTTGTTGCTTAAAATAATGAACCTCAACTTCAGGAATACTCATTTTAGCAAGATTAAAATAACAGGATAAAAATAACAACTAGAATAAGAACTAATTTTTTTGTGTTTTTAATATAGAGAAGCAAAAAAGACAAAATAAAATGAACTAAGAAATACAAAAACAAAGTAAAGAGATCGGAGGCGAGAGACTCCCCTTGCAGAAATCCTCTTCCTCCATGACAACGACGCCAGAAAAAGTGCTTGATGCGCATAGATGTATGTTCGTTGGGAGACCCCAAGAGGAAGGTATGAAGAGCACATCAGCAAGTTTTTCCTCAGAAAGAAACCAATGTTTAATTGACCAGTAGGAGAAAGAAATCACGTCTGAAGGTTGTTGGCAGCTGATGTTCGCAGGGCCAACTACCAGACTCAGCAGCAACGTGGAATCTGCACAACACAATCAAGATACTTTTCCCTAACGAAACAGTGAGGTTGTCAATCTCACCGGCTTTTCTAACACAAAGGATTATATGTATAGTGTGGAAAATAGTACTTGTCTGCAGTAAATGAAAAGAGAACAATGATGGCAGTAAATGAAAGGGAAACACTGATTGAAGTAAAGAAAACAATATTTACAGTGGTTATATTATCAGCGTAAAAGAATGGACCGAGGTCCACAATTCGCTAGTGGTGTATCTCCATAAAATATAGATAACATGCTGGGTAAAAACATTACAGCAGGGCAATTGACAGATATAAAGGCCGCACCGTAGTGCATATGCATGACATGATGATTACTATGTGATTCATGCACGCATTACAACATAATTCATAGACCGTTATCCAACTGCATCTATGACTAATAATCTTGCCTCAAAGCTTCATCAAATCAAACTTTGGGTATTAAGTTGCAAGCAAAAGATTATTTCTTTAAGTAAAGTGTGTAATGTAAACAATGAAAACATTGTCCCCCATCCGTCACGTTTCTTTCACTCGAGCATAGATGAAAGGGAGGCATGAACCCACTATCGAGTATAAATACTCCCTCTTGGAGTTACAAGCATCAACTTGGCCAGAGCATCTACTAGTAAAGGAGATCATGCAAGATCATAAATAACATACACATGATAGATTTATAATCACTTGACAAAACATTCAATATTCATCGGATCCCAGCAAACACAATATGTAGCATTACAGACAGATGATCTTTATCATGTTAGGCAGCTCACAAGATCTAAACATGGTGGCATAAAGAGGAGAAGACAACCATCTAGCAACTGCTATGGACCCGTAGTCCAAGGATGAACTACTCACGCACCACTCTGAATGCAGGCATGGTGATAAAGAGCCCTCCGATGATGAACTCCCCTCCCGTCAGGGTGTTGAGGAGAGCTTCAGAACCCTCCCGAACTAGGGCTTACGATGACGGCGGCTATGGAACTTTTCGTGGATGGAGGCTCGGGTATTTAGGGTTAACCCGAGAAGGAGTATAAATAGGAGAAATGGCAACATCGGTGGGTGGCCAGGGGGGCCACACCACCTGGTGCCGCGGCCAAGGGGGCGCCACCCTATGGTGTGGTGGCTCCAGGGGCCCCCCTGCTAGGCCCCTCCGGACTCCGTGTACGTGATAGATTTCTAAGACCCTTGGGTTTTGTTTCGTCCAATTACTAGAAAATATTTCCAGAACAACTTTTCTGAAACCAAAAACAGCAGAAAACTGGAACTGGCTCTGTGGCATCTTGTTAATAGGTTAGTCCCAGTAAATCCATAAAAGGGACATAAAGTGTATAGAAAACATGTAGCATATGGCATGAAAATAACATGGAACATCAGAAATTATAGATACGTTTGAGACGTATCCACCCCCCCAAGGACCCTAAGTGGCCCATTGATGGTGAAGATCTTGCACTCATTGGAAGACCCCAAGAGGAAGGTGTGATAAGCACATCAACAAGTTTTTCCTCAAAAAGAAACCAAGATTGAATCGACTAGTAGGAGAAAGAAGCAACCGCTGAAGGTTGATGCAACTGAGGTGGCAGGGCGCACTACCGGTTTAGAAGCAACGTGGAACCTACACAACACAATCAATTCACTTTGCACCAACGAAGCAGTGAGGTTATCAGTCTCACCGGTTTGCCGAACACAAAGAGGTTAAACGTACAGTGTGGAAAATAATATTTGTTTTCAATAAATGAAAAAGAACAGTGATGGCAGTAGTAAAACAGTAGCAACAATATGAAAATAGAGATTGCAGTAATTGTATCATCAGTATGAGGAAAATGGACCGGGGTCCACAGTTCAATAGAGCTGTCTCTCCCAAGACAGATAGATAGCATGCGTGGCAAACAAAGTACAGCTGGAAAATTGACAGATATAAAGGCAGCACTGTAGTGCATATGCATGACATGATGATTACTATGTGATTCATGCGGGCATTATAACAAGACTCATAGACCGTTATCCAACTGCATCTATTACTAAAAATCCACCCTCAGAATGTCATCCAAGCAATCCTTGGATATTAAGTTGCAAGCAACCGATAATCGCATTAATAAAAGTGTGTAATGTAAACATCGTTATTTTCTCCCTAATGGCAACAACACATCCTCCATCCGTCACGTTTCTGTCACTCGAGCACAGATGCAAAGGAGGCATGAACCCACTATCGAGCATAAATACTCCCTCTTGGATTCACTAGCATCTACTTGGCCAGAGCATCTAGTAACAACGGAGAGCATGCAAGATCATAAATAACATACACATGAAGATAACATGATAGATTGATAATCAAGAGACATAGCATTCAATATTCATCAGATCCCAGCAACCACAACATGTAGCATTATAATAAGATGATCTTGATCATGTAGGGCAGCTCATAAGATCTAAACATGAGGCATAACAAGGATAGAACAACCATCTAGCTACTGCTATGGACCCGTAGTCCAAGGATGAACTACTCATGCATCATTTCGGAGGCGGACATGGTGGCGTAGAGCCCTCCGGTGATGGTTTCCCCTCCCAGCAGGGTGTCGGGGAGAACTCTAGAACCCTCCTGAACTCGGGTTGACGATGACGGAGGCCTCGGGTGTTTTTCGTGGAAAAGGTGGATTGTTTTAGGGTTTACCTTCCGAGGGGAATAAATAGGCAAAAGGGCAACGTCGGTGGGCGGCGAGGGGGCCCACACCACCCCATGGCATGGCCAGGGACGCGCCTCCCTATGCTGTGGGGCTCCTGTGGCCCCCCTCCGTGTCTCCTCCGGACTCCATGGATCCTCCGGGATTCTAAGACTTATGGGCTTCTAATCATCCAATTCCGAGAATATTTCTAGAACAACTTTTCTGAAATAAAAAACAGGAGAAAACAGGAACTGGCTTTGTGGCATCTTGTCAATAGTTTAGTCCAAGAAAATCGATAAAAATGACATAAAGTTTAAAGGAAACATGTAGCAAATAACATGAAAACAACATGGAACATCCGAAATTATGGATACGTTTATGACGTATCAACATCCCCAAGCTTAGTTCCTCCTCGTCCTCGAGTAGGTAAACGACAAAACAAATAATTTCTAAGGTGACATGCTACCATCATAAACTTAATCATCTAAATTGTAAAACCAAAAGTATAGCTGAGATCATAGTACTTTAAACACAAGCATGATATATATAATTTTAACAATGAAATATAGCAATCACCTTGCATCATGAAAAGTAACACAAACAAAACATCATGAATAATAATGTACTTGAAAGTTATACATTTGTTTCAAGCATAGAGAAAACACGCCAAAGTGATATTTCGCTTGTCCTTAAGAGTGGGGAAAACATAAATGCTAGGACACCTTCAAAGTTTAAGAGGATGACTAGAACAAATAATTTGAGTGCAATAATAACACATCATGAATCAATTAATAATGTTTCTGGGACAAATGCACATTAAACTCAGAATGGAAATTATGCTCTCTCAATTGTGCATAAAGTTAGAAGATGGAGACTCAACATAAAAGTAAAATAAAGGCCCTTTGCAGAGGGAAGCATAGATTAAATCATGTGCTAGAGATTTTTATTTTATTAAACAGAGGTATTGAAAACATTTTTCTAGAGAGGTGCATGCTTATGTCAACGAATGGTAAACAGAAAATACAGTACGTCACAAGCCAACTAGACTTCACAAGAGCGGCTCCCATAGAAGGACGCATCTGGGTAGAAGGTCATACCTCTTTCTCTTTTGTTTACACAGTTATGCTTTGACTGATAAATCAGGGGCAAAAATAGTGAAGAGAATTTGTTGTATTAAGTTTGGGACTGGGCACCCCGCTGCCAGCTTTTCTAGCAATTGGATAAGTGGATGAAGCCACTAGTCCATGCTGTGAAATCTAGTCAACAAGTGAGATAAAGATTCTCTATTCACGTCCTCGTGAGCTAAAACAGGAGCACAAAACAGGAATAATTTTGATGGTTTTAAAGGTAACACATGAGCAATTTACTTTGGAATGGAAGTTAAATACCACATGTAGGTAGGTATGGTGGACACATTTGGGATACTTTGGTTTTTGGGAGTTGGATGCACGAGTAGAGCTCATACTCAGTACAGGTGGAGGCTAGCAAAGACTGGGAGCGACAAATTAAGAGAGAAATAATGACCATAATCATGCATAGCGACAAAAACATTATTAATCAAAGCATAAGTGGTATTACAAGTCAAAAACTAAATAATCATAGAGGCTATAAGTGACTGTTTTTAGTCATAAACATGGTGCAAGCATGCGCCAAGTCAACCAAATAAAACATTCAAAGGAGAACACCACAAACTTATGCTTCAATATGACAACAACAACTCATGATTGTTTCAATGGCACATTAAACACTCTAGAATTAAAATAACATATAACATGACATGAAAAATTCTAGCATGAAAATAACATCTAACCTGACAGCTCTGAATGAGAGATGCATGAAAAACAAGAGCTAAAAGGGAATTTTGCAGCAGCTAGAAAAAACTAAGAATACGAGCATAACGAGTATTCATACGAAAAAGCGGAGCGTGTCTGTCTCCCAAACAAGAATGCTAGGTTCCAACAATATTATTGCAGCAAGGAAAACAAAAGAAAACAAAACCAAAAATAAAATACGATCCAAGTAAAAATTCATATGATGTTACCGAATAAAAATATAGTTTTACTAGAAGTGACCTGATAAATTGTTGATGAAGAAGGGGATGCCTTGGGCATCCCCAAGCTTAGACGCCTGAGTCTTCTTAGGATTTTCTGGGATGAACCACGGGGGCACCCCCAAGATTTGGCTTTGCACTCTTCTTGATCACATTATATCACCCTCTTCTCTTGACCCTTGAAAACTTCCTTCACACCACACTCAAAGTAATTCGCATTAGAGGGTTATTGCATGATGCGAATGTAACACACGTTTGTTGGGAGACCCCAAGAGGAAGGTATGAAGAGCACAGTAGCAAGTTTCCCTCGGAAAGAAACCAAGGTTAAATCGACCGGTAGGAGGAAGGAGTAACTTTAGAAGGTTGATGCAGCTGAGATGGCAGGGCGCACTACCGGTTTAGCAGCAACGTTGAACCTACACAACACAATCAAATCACTTTGCCCCCAACGAAGCAGTGAGGCTATCAATCTTGCCGATTTTGCTGAACACAAAGAGTTTAAACGTATGGTGTGGAAAACAGTATGAAAACAGTAGCAGAAGTGTGAAAACAGTGTGTGTATTCTCAATATGAGAAAATGGACCAGGGTCCACAATTCACTAGTGGTGTCTCTCCATAGAAGATAAATAACATGTGTGGTGTACAAATTACAGTTGGGCAATTGACAGAAATGAAGGCTGCACCGTAGTGCATATGCAAGACATAAAGAGTACTATGTAATTCATGCAGGCATTACAACAAGATACATAGATCGTCATCCAACTGCATCTATGACTAATAATCCACCCTCCAAATATCATCCGAACAATGTTGTGTATGAAGTTGCAAGCAACAGATAATCGCAGTAAGGAAAGTGTGTAATGTAAACAATGTAAACTAAGTAAACACCGTTGTTTTCTCCCTAATGACAACAGCACATCCTCCATCTGTCATGTTTCTGTCACTCGAGCACAGATGCAAAGGAGGCATGAACTCACTATCGAGAATAAATACTCCCTCTTGGAGTTACTAGAATCTACTTGGCCAGAGCATATACTAATAACGGAGAGCATACAAGATCATAAATAACATATGCATGAAGATAACATGACATATCGATAATCAGAAGACATAGCATTTAACATTCATCGGATCCCAGCGAAGACAACCTGCAGCATTACATAAAGATGATCTCGATCATGTAGGGCAGCTCACGAGATCTAAACATGAGTCATAAAGTGGAGAATACAAGCATCTATCTATTGCTATGGACCCGTAGTCCAGGGATGAACTACTCACGCATCACTTCGGAGGAGGGCATGGTGTTGTAGACCCCTCCGGTGATGAATTTCCCTCCCGGCAGGGTGCCGGGGAGAGCTCCAGAACCCTCCCGATCTCGGGATGACGATGACGGCGGCCTCGGGTGTTTCTCGGGAAAAGTGGTCTATTTTTAAAGTTCACTTATCGGGGGGATTATATAGGCGAAAGGGCGATGGCGGTGGACGCCCGAGGGACCCACACCACCCCTAGGCGGGGGGGCTCCCTATGGTATAGCCTCCCTGTGGCCCCTCTCCGGGCCTCTTCGGGACTCCGTGGAACCTTCAGGAATTCTAAGACTTTTGAATTTTCCAATTTCTGCGAATATTTCCAGAAAAACTTTTCTGAAACTAAAAACAGCAGAAAACAGGGAACTGGATCTGTGGCATCTTGTCAATAAGTTAGTCTTGGAAATCGGTAAAAATGACATAAATTTTATAGCAAACATGTAGGAAATAACATGAAAAAAACATGGAACATCAGAAATTAAGGATACGTTTATGACGTATCAACATCCCCAAGCTTAGTTCCTACTCATCCTCGAGTAGGTAAACGATAAAAACACATAATTTCTGAGGTGATATGCTACCAACAAAAACTTGATCATCAATATTGTAAAAGCATATGTAAGCTGAGATCATAGTACTTTAAACCAAGCATGATATATAAAATTCTAGCAATAAAACATAGCAATCACTTTGCATCATGAGAAGTAACACAAATAAAAGATCGTGAATAATAATGCACTAAAAGTTATACGTTTGTTTCAAGCATAAAGATAACATAACAAAGTGATATTTCGCTTGTCCTTAAGAGTGGGGCAAAACATAAATGCCAGGACACCTTCAAAGTTTAAGAGGAAGACTAGAACAAATAATTTGAGAACAAACAATAACACATCATGAATCAAATAATGTTTCTAGGACAAATGCACATTAAACTTAGAATGGAAACTATGCTCTCTCAACTGTGCATAAAGTTAGAAGATGGAGACTTGACATAAAAGTAAAAGAAAGGCCCTTTGTAGAGGGAAGCAGTGATTAACTCATGTGCTAGAGCTTTTTATTTTATTAAACAGAGGTATTCAAAACATTTTTAAGAGAGGTGTATGCTTATGTCAACAAATAGTAAACAGAAAATACAGTACATCACAAGACAACTAGACTACACAAGAGCGGCTCCCATAGAAGGATGCATCTGGGTAGAAGGTCATCCCTCTTTCTCTTTTGTTTACACAATTATGCTTTAACTGATAAATCAGGGGCAAAAATAGTGAAGATAATTTGTTTGTATTAATTTGGGATGTTGATGCATGTAAGATGCATACATGAACTTTGCATGTTATTACTTGTTTTTCCTACATATTAGCAACTTATATTCATGTTTTATAATGATTTGGGGGGATTTTCTAAACAATCCCCCTTCTTTTGGTTCTAACCCTGTTTTTCCAGAAAACGTACTTTTTAGTGTTTCAGACTTTCCGGGAGCTTCGGGACTCCAAAAAGGTCAAGGCCAAAGAGCACGGTTCAGAATTTTTGATACGAAGACCATGGGCCAAAGTAGAGGGCCAAAAGGCCAACCAGGTGGCAAAGAGGACCCTCCATGCTGCCAGATTCCTTGGCCGCGTGAGAGGCCCCCTTTTTGCCCCCGTGGCTCCGATGTCGTCGATATTTCTTCTCCCGAGTGTCTCGTGACCTAAAAATGACTATATAAAGGGTCCCCTAGCCTTTTCGAGGAGGGGGCAGCGCTGAGAGACGAAACCACAAAACAGAGAGACAGAAGGCTGCCGCCGGAGGAGATCGGAGGGGGAAAACGCCGCCGGGATCACCCCGGAGGGCTCCACCCCCCTCCGGCGTGTTCATCATCAACATCTACAGCAAGATCAGCTCCATCTCTCCACTGTAATCTCTTTGCAAACACGATGTATGATGCAATACTATATTCCCTTGATGTATTGTGTCTCCCCGTCTATGTTTGAGTAGTGAATTGTTCTTGGCAATGGTGAAATAGTTCGTTGATTGGTTGCATACAAGTTTGTTATCTTCTATGATTGTCTTTATGTACAATATATGAGTGCACGCATATGTTGGGGAATGCATGTAAGGTGATCACCGGTAGCATAATGGAGTGGTGGTGACTTGGGAGTAACAGTAACCTGAGACCGAGCCACAAAGTTAAGTTATTGGGGAATATATATAGGGGACCTTAGAACGTAAGGCTATGGTGAGACTTTATGTCTTAATCAATCTTGTGCAGTCATTTACTTGGCCACATGATCCATCATAAGGGGTCGTAGATCATTTACTTGACTATACCTATTCATGGCTCCTTCCTAGAAGAAACAACTAAGACTAAAACATGTGCTTCACTAATTGTGACAACCACACGAACGAAACACCTATTGCTAGAACACTTGCTCCCTTGAGATACTTGAGATATTTTCTGCTTGCTACTTGTGAAACTTGCTTAGAAACTTGCTTTAGAAACTTGCTCTAGGATTACTTGCATTTTAAACTTGCTTCACTAGTTACTAGACAAACCACACTCCACGTCACTTGCTTTTAAAGACTGTCAACTTTTGAAGCAAGAACATCTATTTTGCCAAACTTTTCCTCAACAGATTTATTAAAAGCAGTTTGTGTACTAATAAAATTCTTCAGGATGCTTTCAAGATCAGAGGGTACACTTTTATTGTTTTTGTAGGAATTACCATAAGCATTACTATTATTGGGAGGATATGGCCTATAATTGTTGCTACCAAAATTATTCCTATAATCATTGGTGTTGAAATTATTATTTTTAATGAAGTTGACATCAACATGCTCTTATTGAGCAACCAAATAGGCTAAAGGAAAATTGTTTGGATCAATAGGAGCATGGTCATTAACAAGCATAGACATAATAGCATGAAGTCTATCACTCAAAGAGGAGGTTTCTTCAACAGAATTTACCTTCTTACCTCTCAATGTGTCATTTAGAATAATTTACCATCATATTATCAAGAAGCTTTGTTGCTGCCCCCAAAGTAACGGACATAAAGGTTCCTCCAGCGGCTGAATCCAGAAGGTTTCTTGACGAAAAATTCAGACCTGCATAAAAGGTTTGGATGATCATCCAAGTAGTTAGTCCATGAGTGGGACAATTCTTTATTAAAAATCTCATTCTTTCCCAATCTTTAGCGACATGATCATTATCAAGTTGCTTAAAATTCATAATGCTACTTCTTAAAGATATAATCTTAGAAGGAGGACAATATTTTCCAATGAAAGCATATTTACACTTAGTCCAAGAATCAATACTATTTCTAGGCAAAGATAGCAACCATTCTTTAGCTCTTCCTCTCAAAGAGAAAGGAAAAAATTTCAGTTTAATAATATCTCCATCTACATATTTATATTTTTGTATCTCACATAGTTCAACAAAATTATTAAGATGGGCAGCAACATCATTGGTACTAACACCAGAAAATTGCTCTCTCATAACAGGATTTAACAGGGCAGGCTTTATCTCATAAAAATCAGCAGTAGGAGCAGGTGGAGAAATAGGTGTGCTAATGAAATAATTGTTGTTGGTGCTAGTAAAGTCACACAACTTAGTGTTCCCAGAAGTACTCATTTTAGCATGATAAAAAACATGATAAAAAACAACTAGAATAAGAACTAATTTTTTTTGTGTGTTTGATAAAGAGAAGCAAACAAGACAGAATAAAATAAACTAAGCAGAACAAAAACAAAGTAAAGACACTGGAAGTGAGAGACTCCCTTACAGAAATTCTCTTCCTCCCCGGCAACGGCGCCAGAAATTAGCTTGATGCGAGTGTAACACACGTTCGTTGGGAGACCCCAAGAAGAAGGTATGAAGAGCAGAGTAGCAAGTTTCACTCAGAAAGAAACCAAGGTTGAATAGACCAGTAGGAGGAAGGAGTAACTTCAGAAGGTTGATGCAGGTGAAATGGCAGGGTGCACTACCGGTTCAGCAGCAACATGGAACCTACACAACACAATCAAATCACTTTGCCCCAACGAAGCAGTGAGGTTGTCAATCTCACCGGTTTTGCTGAACACAAAGAGGTTAAACGTATGGTGTGGAAAACAATATGAGAACGGTATGAAAACAGTAGCAACAGTGTGAAAATAGTGGAAACAGTGTGTGTATTATCAGTATGACAAAATTGACCGGGGTCTACAGTTCACTAGCGGTGTCTCTCCATAGAAGAAAAATAACATGTGTGGTGAACAAATTACAGCTGGCCAATTGACAGAAATGAAGGTTGCATCGCACTGCATATGCAAGACATAAAGATTACTATGTGTTTCATGCGGGCATTACAACAAGATACATAGACCGTCATACAACTGCATCTATGACTAATAATCCACCCTCCGAATATCATCCGAACAAACGTTGGGTATTAAGTTGCAAGCAACAGATAATCGCAGTAAGCAAAGTGTGTAACGTAAACAATGTAAACTAAATAAGCACCGTTGTTTTCTCCCTACTGGCAACAACACATCCTCCATCCATCACGTTTCTATCACCCGAGCACAGATGCAAAGGAGGCATGAACCCACTATCGAGTATAAATACTCCCTATTGGAGTTACTAGCATCTACTAATAACGGAGAGCAAGCAAGATCATAAATAACATTTGCATGAAGATAACATGATAGATTGATAATCAGAAGACATAGCATTCAACATTCATAGGATCCCAGCAAACACAACATGTAGCATTACGTAAAGATGATCTCGATCATGTAGGGCAGCTCACGAGATCTAAACATGAGGCATAAAGCGGAGAAGACAACCATATAGCTACTGCTATGGACCCGTAGTCGAGGGATGAACTACTTACGCATCACTTCGGACGAGGGCATGGTGGTGTAGACCCCTCCGGTGATGAATTTCCCTCCCGGCAGGGTGCCAGGGAGTGCTCCAGAACCCTCTCTATCTCGGGATGACGATGACGGCGGCCTCGGGTGTTTCTCGGGGAAAAAGTGGTATATTTTAGGGTTCACATATCGGGGGGATTATATAGGCGAAATGGCGGTGGATGACCGAGGGGCCCAGACCACCCGTAGGCGCGGCCAGGGGGCACGCCGCCCTATGGTGTGGCCCCCCTGTTGCCCCTCTTCAGGACTCGGTGGAACCTTCGGGAATTCTCAAACTTTTGGGCTTCGGATTTTCCAGTTCCGCGAATATTTTTAGAACAACTTTTTTGAAACTAAAAACAACAGAGAACATGGAACTGGCTCTGTGGCATCTTGTCAATAGGTTAGTCCCGGAAATTAATAAAAATTACATAAAGTGTATAGCAAACATGTAGGAAATAACATGAAAACAACATGGAACATCAGAAATTAAGAATACGTTTATGACGTATCAGTGCACAATAAAAAATTCATCGTTTCCGCATGGGCACAAGTAATATTGATATTTTTAAACATTAGCTACAACCACCTATGTTTTGTGAAGAAAAGAAATTCACTCGACATAATAAAAGAGCAAATGCAAGAAAAATGGCAGAATCTGCCAAAACCAGAACAGTCTGCAAAGACGAATTTTTTCGGAGCACTTAAGTTGCTCAGATCGAAAAACATAAAGAACGAAAAATTTCGGAATTAGATGAGGAAAAATCACAAAAAGTTTTAGGTCATTTAGATCTTTCTGGAATTATATGATTTTTACGGTGGACAACACAAATCTGTTTTCTGCGCAGAAATCCAAAACCAACTCCAACTTTCGCTAGAAACTTTACATAAGCAACTAATACATGAAAAATAAAGATAAAAGGGAGTTTCTACAGAAGTATACAACACCTTGAATCAAAGAAAATAGAGAAAAAGAAAGCAAAAATAAAATCATGGGTTATCTCCCATGAAGTGCTTTTTGTTAACGCCTTTTAGGTAGGCATAGGAAGAGAAAATCAAGCATTTTCAAGTGAAGAAGCATCCAAATTGTAATTTGTTCGAATAATAGAATAAAAAGGCAACTTCATTCTCTTTCTAGGAAGTGTTCCATACCTTTCTTGACTTGGAATTGATATTTAATATTCCCTTCTTTCATATCAATAACGGCACCAACAGTTCTAAGAAAAGGTCTTCCCAAAACAATTGGACAAGAAACATTGCATTCAATATTCATAACAACAAAATCAACGGGGAAAAAAATAACAACTAGAATTAGAACTAATTTTTTTGTGTTTTTGATAAAGAGAAGCAAACAAGACAAAATAAAATAAACTAAGCCAAATGAAAACAAAGTAAAGAGGTTGGAAGTGAGAGACTCCCCTTTCAGAAATACTCTTCCTCCCCAGCAACGGCGCCAGAAAATAGTCTTGATGGTGCAAATCTTGCACTCCTTGGGAGACCCCAAGAGGAGGGTTTGATGAGCACATCAGCAAGTTTTCCCTTAGAGAAAAACCAAGGTTGAATCGACCAGTAGGAGTAAGAAGCAACTTCTGAAGGTTGATGCAGCTGAGGTGGCAGGGCGCACCACCGGTTCAGAAGCAACATGGAACCTACACAACAAAATCAATTCACTTTGCCCCAACGAAGGAGTCAGGTTGTCAATCTCACCGGTTTTGCTGAACACAAAGCGGTTAAATATACCGTGTGGAAAATAATATTTGTTTGCAATAGATGAAAGAGAACAGTGATGGCAGTAGTAAAACAGTAGCAGTAGTATGAGAATAGAGATTGAAGTGATTGTATTACCAGTATGAGGAAAATGGACCGGGGTCCACAGTTCACTAGAGGTGTCTCTCCCAAGACGGATAGATAGCATGTGTGGTAAACAAATTACAGCTGGGCAACTGACATATATAAAGGCTGCACCGTAGTGCATATGCATGACATGATGATTACTATGTGATTCATGCGGGCATTACAACAAGACTCATAGACCATTATCCAACTGCATCTATGACTAATAATCCACTCTCAGACTGTCATCCGAGCAATCCTTGGGTATTAAGTGTCAAGCAACAGATAATCGCATTAAGCAAAGTGTGTAATGTAAACAATCTAAACATCGTTGTTTTCTCCCTAATGACAACAACACATCCTCCATCGGTCACGTTTCTGTCACTGGAGCACATATGCAAAGGAGGCATGAACCCACTATCGAGGATAAATACTCCCTCTTGGAGTCACTAGCATCTACTTGGCCAGAGCATCTACTAACAACGGCGAGCATGCAAGATCATAAAGAACATACACATGAAGATAACATGACATATCGATAATCAAGAGATATAGCATTCAATATTCATCGGATCGCAGCAAACACAACATGTAGCATTACAATAAGATGATCTTGATCATGTAGGGCAACTCACAAGATCTAAACATGATGCATAAGGAGGAGAAAACAACCATCTAGCTACTGTTATGGACCCGTAGTCCAAGGATGAACTACTCACGTATCATTCCGGAGGTGGGCATGGTGGTGTAGTGCCCTCCGGTGATGATTTCCCCTCCCGACAGGGTGCCGGGGAGAACTCCAGAACCCTCCCGAACTCGGGTTGACGATGATGGCGGCCTCGGGTGTTTTTCGTGGAAAAGGTGGATTGTTTTAGGGTTGACCTTCCGAGGGGAATAAATAGGCGAAAGGGAAATGTTGGTGGGCGGCCAGTGGGCCCAGACCACCCCATGGCGTGAGGCCCTATGGCCCCCCCCCTCTGGGTCTCCTCCGGACTACGTGGATCCTTCGCGAATTCTAAGGCTTCTGGGCTTTGAATCGTCCAATTCCGAGAATATTTCTAGAAGAACTTTTCTGAGACTAAAAACAGTAGAAAATATGAACGGGCTCTGTGGCATCTTATCAATAGGTTAGTCCCAAAAAATCGATAAAAATGACATAACGTGTAAAGGAAACATGTAGCAAATAACATAAAAACAACATGGAACATCAGAAATTATGGATATGTTTATGACGTATCACCCATGCGACTCTTTTACCTATTAAGGCCCATTCATGGTAGGATGGATTTATTAATTAAATAAAAATGGTTCTAATTATTAATTACACTCATTAATAAAAAATACATTATTTAATTTATTCCTACACCGAAACACCTTTCGTTGCCCTCCGATATCCATCGATAAATCCCGGAACTATTCTGGCTATGTTCTCCCTTATTTTCTCCGGTAATAAATCACTCTGTCATCGGTCACCCTTAAGTGTGACACCCTAACGGTTTGAGCTCACTACAGACATGATCGAGATCCCTCTCTCACCAATGGCCAAAGTGGGACCTGGAATCCCTCCTTCGGTCCTTGTGGAATCTACGAATATCTTCGTCGCTAAACCTTAAACAGAATTGGCTTGTTCAAGACTCGTTCCCCGGTATCTCCATACCTAGTACGATCTTGTTACCGACAAACCTATCTACTCATTACCACGATATTTCATCCTCGTGACTTATTCACATGCTTGCAAGCTTTACTTGATGAAAACACCTCCGAGTGGGCCTAGAGTATTTGTCCATTATCTGGATTGAAAAATCCCGCTCTTGATGCATATGCCTCAACATCTACCTCCATTTATTCAATGTACACCCTTGTTGCCACCCTTTTAAGTTTATGACGTAGGGTGTAAATTCACAACCTCGGGGATAGCAATTAAAATATCATCTCATGGTTAGTAGTTTGGGTACTATGTTTTCTGGATATTTAATAAGTCGGGTGTGTGTCCATCACATCATTCAACCAATGATGTGACTCCATTGTCAATGACGTAATTTCCCATGATCAGGAAACCTTGATCATATGTTGCCCAATGGACTAGTTAAATAGAGGCTCTCTAGGGACCTGTTTTGTTTGGTATCACATGTGCATTAATGTTTCTTCTTAATACAATGTTAGCGTGGCGTAAAACATATATTACGAACAAATTGAGATACGATAAATAAAGTTTTTCTTATTTTCCTCTAGGACATATCTCCTTCAGTCTCCCACTTGCACTAGAGTACAACTATATCTAGTTTACATCTGGAAAAATTCTAACACCTATTACATCTTGGTGTTTACCAAACCTTTTGTGTGGGATGATTTTTGTCAATGTATCTGCAATGTCCAGGTCTGTATGTATTTTGCAAATTTTCATGTATCCATCCAGGATAACCTGCCTTATCACATGGAACCGTCAAAGTGTGTGTTTGGCGTTAGAGTGGGACCTAGGATCTGATGCTGACGTGATGACACGCTCGATGGGAGACTGATGACCCACAAGTATAGGGGGTGTATCGTAGTACTTTCGACAAATAAGAGTGTCGAACCCAACGAGGAGCAAAAGGTGTTGACAAGCAGGTTGGAGAGAGGATTCACTGTAAACACTAGCAAACAGGTTTTTGGTGGTTTTTGATATAGCAGATAAATAAAGTGTGAGTAAATAAAAGACAGTAAATATAATTGCAGCGAGTGGCCCAATCCTTTTTAGAGAAAAGGACAAGTTGGTTGTTGTACTTATGATTACCAAACGTTCTCGAGGACACGTGGGAACTTCGTCAAACGCTTTCGTTTCATATAGTTGATTAATAGTTATTATTTTGATAGGTGTTGTGTGGGTGACCCTATGCTAATGCACCGCCCAACTAGGACTAATACATACTTGTGATTAAACCCCTTGCAAGCATCCACAAATAAAAAAAAGTAATTAAGATAAATCTAACCACAGCCTTAAACTCTAGGATCCTACACTCCCTCGTGCATCGGTTTCCTAACGGGGGTTTAGGTTTCTGTTACTACGGCAACCCCACAATTAGTATCCAAATACACAATGCATCCTCCTAGGCCCATAAAGGTGAAGTATCATGTAGTCGAAGTTCACATGACACCACTAGAAGAATAACAACACAACTTAAATATCAAACGACTAGATACTACTTCAACATAATTCCACTACTAAAATATTGAATTCTCCCATGTCCTCAAGAACTAAACAAAATACTCACAAGACATCATATGTATCATGATCAGAGGTGATATAATGATGAATAAAAATCTGGTCATAAAGTGCAAACACCGATAAATCTCACAAGCATCAACTACTAACAACTAATCCACACCAGTAGAGAGATCTAGTGAAGAACAACAATATAGAACCCTAATTGTTACAGCGGGATGGAGATGGATGGTGAGGGTGATGGTGCTGGTGACAGTGACAATGACGATGACGATCTTGATGATGTCCGGAGCGATGACGGTGACGATGGCGATGATTTCCCCTCTCCGAGGAGGAATTTCCCCGGCAGATTTCTCCCTATCAGAGAGCTTTTCTCCCTTTGTTGTTTACTGCCCCAGGGAGGCAGCAGAATATTTCCTCGATGGTTATGTGAGGCATAGGGTTCCCGGGGGGTCAAGTACGCGAAAGGAGGCGGCCATAGGTGGACAAGGGTGGCCACACTACCCCTAGGTGCGGCCAAGGGGGGTGCCCAGGCATGGTGTGGGCCCCTGGTGGCCCCCCGGGTCTCCTCGTGGCTAGCTCCCTCTTCTGGAATTCTAAGAATTTCCCGATGCCCCCTTCTTCTTGTGATCTTCTGAAATAGGGTATCTTGACGGTGCTTTTTCCATCAGATTTATGGTCCGAGTGTTTATTCTCCAATAATTAGGAAACATGCAAAATAAGATGAAATAACATAAGTAATGCATCATAATATGAAATATATTGATGAATAACAGAAAATTAGAATATAAAATAGTGATGCAAAATGGACGTATCAACCCCCCCAAGCTTAGACCTCGCTTGTCCCCAAGCGAAACTGAACTCAGTAAACATGACCGCATGTTTATGGAGTGAGGTGTCGATAAATAAAATACGAACAAGAAGCATCACATCTATCAATACACAAGTCATTCTAGACAGCAACTTCATCTCATATAATATAACTTGAAACAAGTAGAGGGAATCACAATAAAGGTGCAAAAAGGAAATCATTAATGGTGAAGGCAAACTTTGTTCTTGGTCAAAGAACAATTAACAAATTGTACTTATCTTTCGATCAGAGTCTTTATGTTATAGCTTGTATTGCAGAGTTTATCATGCTCAATCATAACAGTCTCTTTGCAGCCATTGATAACAAAGTGATATTCAATCAGATAAAAGCATTTGTACTGAACATGGAAGAATAAAGGACATGATTGAGTAAATCAACATATAGATGGATGGATCAAAACAACTCAAATGTTTGCTTAAGACAGAAAGGAGTAAGTTTACTGACTCAACATAAAGTTAAAAGATAGGCCCTTCGCAGACGGAAGCCAGGATTTACTCACGTGCTAAAGCTTTTCATTTGATAAACAGAGGTTTTGAAAACAATTTTGATAGTAGTGTATGTTTATGTCAACGAATGGCAAACAGAAAAATACAGTACGTCACAAGAAAACTAGACCTCACAAGAGCGGCTCCCATTGAAGGACGCAACTGGTATAGAAGGTCATGCCTCTTTCTCTTTTGTTTACACAATTATGCTTTGACTGATAAATCAGGGGCAAAAATAGTAAAGAAAATTTGTAGTATTAAGTTTAGGGCTGGGCACCCCGCTGCCAGCTCTTCTATCATTTGGAAAAGCGGATGAAGCCACTAGTAAAGGTGCGTAAAGTCCAATCAACAAGTGAGATAAAGATTCTTTATTTGCGTCCTCGTGAGCTAAAACAGGGGCACAAAATAGGTGTAATTTTGAAGGTTTTAAAAGTAGCACACAAGCAATTTACTTGGAGTGGAAGTGAAATACCACATATAGGTAGGTATGATGGACACAATTGGCATGGTTTGGATGCACGAAAAGCATTCCCTCTCAGTATAGTTTTTTGGCTAGCAAGGCTGGGTAGCAAGCATATGAGTTGAGGGAAAACAAACAAATATACATATGAAAGAACCAATCATGCAATCTTGCTTGGAGGTACAAACAATCTTACCTGAGAATACTAATATTATGAGCCAACAAGAAAGAAAGATCATGGAATAATATATATACATGCAACTCCCTCTTTTCTACTTAAGCCTCGAAGTATTGTTGCTATTGACCAATGCTAAGTTTGCCAAAACCAAGTAGATTAACTTGATGCTCCAATATTGATACCAATACTAATAACAAGATCAACCATATAAAAAAAAATGCAAACTAAAATAAAGTGTAGAGAGTAAATGATGAAACTTCTCATTAATATTCCATTACGGTAGCTCAAACCAAGGGATACATCGATAACCAACTAAAGGAGAGATGCTTCCATACTGCAAACCATCCTATATGATAACTTCTCTACTCATGATATGACTCTACTAAAAGGTAAAAAGGTGAAAGATCAATACCAATGACGAATTATTTCTTCGGTGGTGGTGGTGAAATCTTCTCAATCAAGGCATGGAAACGCTCCAGCATCTCATGAAATCTGTCGTTCTCCCCTTGAAGTATCTCTACCTCCATCCTTAGAGCTTGATATCGACCGCAGAACTCATCTGCGACTCGAAGAGCTTACTCAACTCCAAGGATGGGGCTGAGACCTGGAACTGATGGTCTTGGTCCCTGCATATTACAAGAAGAAACACTTCCAGCGTTACTCTATGACGTCCTCTTTGCTTCCCTCTTGACGCCCTGGTCCATGTTCTTGCGCTTGGGACCTTGGAGATCATCTTCCATAGGCTCCTTCCCCTTGTTGTTGTTGGCGTACGCCATGGTTCTTCTAAAACTAAAAACAGATCCTGGCAGAAACAGGTCAAAACAAAAACACGACAAGAAAATGATATATGGACCTCGGGGGATCCGGGGGATTATATAGCAATAATATGCGTAATGAAAGTAAGGTGCAATGCGAAAACGGGTCGAAGAGGGGCTCCGGGTTGCCCACACCATGGGAAGGCGCGGCCAGGGGTGGGCCCGCGCCCAGGTGATGGTGTAGGACTTGCACCCGTTGGGGGAACACAAGAGAAAGGTTATGAAGAGTGCAGCGGCAAGTTTTCCCTCAGAAAAGAAACCAAGGTTGAATCGACCAGGAGGAGGACAAGAAATTTCTGAAGGTTGATGCAGCTGATATGGCAGGGCACAATACCGGTTCAGCAGCAACGTGGAACCTACACAACACAATCAATTCACTTTTCCCCAACAAAGTAGCGAGGTGTCAATCTCACCGGTTTTGCTGAACACAAAGAGGTTAAACGTATGGTGTGGTAAACAGTATGGGAACAATAAGAAAACAACAGTAGCGGTGTGAAAATAGTGGAAGCAGTGTGAAAACAGTGGAAGCCATGTGTATTATCAATATGAGAAAATGGACCGGGGCCCACAGTTCACTAGAGGTGTCTCTCCATAAAAGATAGCTAACATGCATGGTGAACAAATTACAGCTGGGCAATTGATAGATAATGAAACATGCATGACATAATGATTACTATGAGATTCATGCGGGCATTACAACAAAATACATAGATCGTCATCCAACTGCATCTATGACTAATAATCCACCCTCAGAATATCATCCGAACAAACGTTGAGTATTAAGTTGCAAGCAACAGATTATTGCAGTAAGCAAGCTTTGTAATGTAAACAATGTAAAGAAAGTAAACATCGTTGTTTTCTCCCTAATGACAACATCACATCCTCCATCCGTCACATTTCTATCACTCGAGCACAGATGCAAAGGAGGCATCAACCCACTATCGAGCATAAATACTCCCTCTTGGAGTCACTAGCATCTACTTGGCCAGAGCATCTACTAACAACGGAGGGTATGCAAGATCATAAATAACATACACATGAAGACAACATGATAGATTGATAATCAAGAGACATAGCATTCAATAATCATCGGATCCCAGCAAACACAACATGTAGCATTACAATAAGATGATCTCGATCATGTGAGGCAGCTCACGAGATCTAAAGATGAGGCATAATGAGGATAGGACAACCATCTAGCTACTGCTATGGACCCGTAGTCCAAGGATGACCTACTCACGCATCACACCGGAGGCGGGCATGGTGGTGTAGACCCCTCCGGTGATGATTTTTCCTCCCGGCAGGGTGCCTGGGAGAACTCCAGAACCCTCCTGATATCGGGTTGAGGATGACAGCGGCCTCGGGTGTTTTTCGTGGAAAAGTGGTATATATTTAGGGTTTGCGCATCGGAGGGAATATATAGGCGAAAGGGCGATGGAGCTGGGTGCCCGAGGGGCCCACACCACCCCCAGACGTGGCTAGGGGGGCACCACCCTATGGTGTGGCCCCCCCTCTGGGCCTCTTCGGGACTCCGTGGAACCTTCGGTAATTCTAAGACTTTCGGGCTTCAAATTTTCCAATTCCGAGAATATTTTCAGAACAACTTTTCTAAAACTAAAAACATCAGAAAACGGGAACTGGCTCTGTGGCATCTTGTCAATAGGTTAGTTTCGGGAAATCGATAAAAATGACATAAAGTGTAAGGAAAACATGTAGCATATGGCATGAAAACCACATGGAACGTCAGAAATTAAGGATACATTTATGACGTATCACCAGGCATGGTGTGGTGCCCTCGGGCGCCATCACCTACCCCTCTTCGGCACAATATTTTTTAAATTTTCCATATATGATGAAAATAAAAGTTGGAAATCGATACGTGAACTTTTTCTTAACAGAACTGTTACCTATTCGAAAACGGCCTCTGCAGATTCCGGAATCTTCGCTCTAATAAACTTCGCCGGAGTCATCACTTGAATAATATCAACATCTTCATCATAAGAATCCTCGGAAATATAATGTTTGAGTCTTTGCCCATTCACCACTTGTGTAGTGTTATCTTTGAGGGAAGCAATTTTGATTGCACCCGAACGATACACCTCTTCAATAAAAATCTGAGAGTAATTTTAAGAATCTGAGACGAGACCTATACAATAGAACATTCTCACCAACATGAAACTCTCTTTTAAAAATTCTCCTATCATGCCATTGTTTAACTTTCTCTTTAAAGAGTCTAGCATTTTCATAAGCTTCACATCTCCATTCATCTAAAAAACTCAAGTCAAGCATTCTTTTCTTACCAGCAAGTTTAAAATCTTTATTAAGTTCTTTCACTGCCCAATAAGCTTTGTGTTCTAATTCTAAAGGCAAGTGACAAGATTTTCCATAAACCATTTTATAAGGGGACATACCCATAGGATTTTTATACGCAGTTCTATAAGCCCATAAAGCATCATTCAACTTATCAGACAATTTCTTCCTAGATTTATTAACACTCTTTTGCAAGATAGATATAATTTCTCTATTTGATAATTCTACTTGCCCACTGGTTTGAGGATGATAAGCTGAGGCAATTCTATGATTAACATCATATTTAGCAAGGTGTTTTTCTAAAATCACCATGAATAAAGCGAGAACCTCCACCAGTCATAAGATATCTAGGCACACCAAACCTGGGGAAAATAACATCTTTAAGCATTTTTAAAGAGGTTTCACCATCAGCACTTTTGTAGGTATAGCTTCTACCCATTTAGTAACATAATCAACAGCAACAAGATTATGAGTGTAACCATTCGAAGGAGGAAACGGACCCATAAAGTCAAATCCCCAACAATCAAAAGGTTCAATAACAATAGAATAACTCATAGGCATTTCATTACGCCTAGAAATACTAGTCACAAACCCGTGCGACTGCACGGGCTACCGATTAAAAAAATAACTAATGAGTTAAAGGTTTGGCTAATTGTTGTATGTGAATTTTGTGTGTGGTTATAATTGTACCATTTTTATAAAAAACATGCCGCACATTTTGTTTTATTGTTGCCCGAAGCATAACAAATATTGTATGCACAAAGTATGCCCTACTTAATTGGGTACATATGCGGCTTCCGATTATGATTTGTACCATTTTTATAAAAAACATGCCGCACATTTTGTTTCATGGTTGCCCAAAGCATAACAAATATTATATGCACAAAGTATGCCCTACTTAATTGGTTACATATGCGGCTTCCGATTATGATACATTTTGACGACTTTATATAATTGTACACAATTTTTTATTTGATGTATGGGATGACTACATAGATTTATATTAATATATGTAGAATTTAAGTGAGCCAGACATATGTGGATATGTCCTATAATTTGCATGGATCTTTTTGGTATAAAAAATTAATTTATTGTTTCAAACATATTTTAATTTGTCTGCTAAATTCTTATGGAACTAAAAAACAAATAATATTTTATTTGAGATTTTTAAATCAATAAATGTAGAAATATTGATTGAAGATGGCTTGCATATATACCGACTAATGTAAGAGTATCTTTATATTTTCATTTTTGGTTGCTGGGAATTATATATATTTTCAGTTAAGAATACAATCCTAATAAGGACGTAGCTTATGAATACACGGTAGAATAGAAATATTAACCACGAGTGGTTAATCTGTAGACAATGCATATAAGTCATTGATGTAATTATGGTCTGGACAAAAATTATTTCTTATGAGTTTGGAAGAGACATAGTGAGATTCGATGAAGCGAAACTTAATTTTTGTTCGCTGGATGCATTGCAGCTTAGTCAGGTTTATATGGATAGAGGCTTGACCTGATCAATTAAGACACTGGGTTGAATATACTTTCACGTTAGATGTCTTTCTTTTAGAGAAAACTTGGTATGTATTTGGCTCCTCTCTCTTGTCTGTATGTCATGATGATCGTGTACGTGCTTCTCAGATTCCAATCGTCATAGTTCGAGTCGATTTTACACCTGCTCATTATCCAGTGATACTTTTTCTCTTCTCACAACATTGCATGTCTAAGTTTTACTCCTGGATGGCCTCCACGGACCACATCAATACCGTTCGTAATATCATGTGGTATTTCTTAGTGAGGCCTAACCATTCCTTGTCGCCATGGCCGGCACGTGGCCGACCGCTTGACATGCAGTCTCAGCACTTACAGCTTGTTTGTGTTGGAATTTTACATGGGCTCCATCATATGGGCTCACTTGGCTAGCCCATTAAGCACACTAAAAATCTGAAATTGCCATGGCCCATTCATGAATAATAAGTGGAGTGAGTGGGACTAAAGTTTAGTCCCACATTGCTAGTTTGAAGAGAGTGGAAGCACCTTATAAGGTGAGCCATTCTAGCTCATGTATGAGTAGGCAAGGCAAGAGGAGAGGTGTGCCACACGCGCGCTCCTCCTCCTCCGCCGCCCGCCGCGCCGCGCCGCGCCGCGGGTTGCGGGAATGAGCCGAGCCGAGAGCGTTTATTTTGTCGATTGGGAAAATTTAATGAGTCATTTAATTTGGTAATTGACGGACGCGTTAATTCCAAAACCGTTTTCGTTTCCTTTCTGGATCGTGGATCCGAACCGACTCAGACGTCGCCCACGTCTCTCCCAGCCCGCATATAAATACGCGCATACGGTAAACCCTAGCCGCCACTTCGATATACCGTTCCAAAACACTGCGCCGCCAATCAAGCCTTCTCCATCCCTCCTTCCGGCGTGCACCGCGAGAAGGGACAGCAGGCCTCCGGAACCCCGCCTCTTGTGATCCTGTACGGGAGAGGGGCGATCAGGTTTTTGGGGAGCGCATGAGCGCGACTGCTGACGGCGACCACTTCCGCAACGACGATTTCTTCCCCGACATCGGCAACCTCTTCATCGACGACAACGACATGGCCGACGTGGACAACAACAACGGCGGTGCCGCTACCGCTCCATCGTACGTAATTCTATTCCATCTGTATGAGATACTCCTGGAATTCTTATGTCTAGTTCTAGCTATAGATTGGATCAGTTTTTCTACTGTACTAGATCTAGATATTTGCATGATTACTGTATTTGCTACTGTCGCAATTCATCTGCTGCTATTTCGCATTAAATCATGTGCTAAATTGCTAATATATTCAACAATCCAAAAACCTGATTATAGGCAATTTCTTGCACCTGCGCCGTCTGTCATTGCGGCGACAAGGCCAATCCCTTTCAAGGGTGTGGACTATAAGAGGTGGCGCACGAGAGCAGTGCTATGGTTTCAAACCTTGCGCTGCTATGCGGCCACCAAGGGCAAGCCTGAGGGCGATCTCAATCCAGCACAGCTGGAGGCCTTTGAGAATATGGACACTATGTTTAAAAGTGCCCTCCTCGGTATTATCGATGAATCCATCGTCGATCCGTATATGTCGTTTCATAACGGCAAGGATATGTGGGCTGCACTCGAGGCCAAATTTGGGGCCTCGGATGCTGGCAGCGAGCTGTATGTCATGGAGCAATTCTATGACTACAGGATGACTGATGAGCGCTCTGTTGTTCAACAGGCTCATGAGATACAGTCACTCGCTAAAGAACTTGAGCACTTCAAGTGTATGTTACCGGACAAGTTTGTGGCCGGAGGCATTATTGCCAAGCTTCCATCTTCATGGAGCACATTTGCTACTTCTCTAAAACACAAGAGACAGGAGTTTTCCGTAATGGACCTCATCGGATCTCTTGATGTGGAAGAGAAGGCGAGAGCAAAGGATACACGTGCTCGGGTTGCTGAGGTAGGTTCTTCTGCTCATGTGGTACAGAAGAAACATTACCCGCCCAACAAGCCTAAATATAACAAGAAGAAATCCGAGGGTAAAGGCAAGCCCGATGGCAAGTTTAAGCCGTCGCACTCTACCAACTTCAAGAAGAGAAAGGGGTCATGTCACGTTTGCGGTGAACTGACCCATTGGGCTCCAAAGTGCCCTAAGCGTTATGAGCTGCAGCAGCAGGAGAACAGCGGCAAGACCGCTAATGTTGTCATGGCTGACACTGAGATGAAGGATTCTGGGTACGGTATAGTTCCCACTATTCTTTCAGTTTGTCATTCACCTGAATGGTTAGTTCACACAGGTGCCGATGTACATGTTTGTGTTGATGCTTCCATGTTCTCTTCTTATCAGGTCACAGGGACTTCCCCCGTGCTGATGGGGAACGGGTCACATGCTACTGTTCGTGGTGTTGGTACGATCGATCTGAAGTTTACTTCGGGGAAGATCGTGCGGCTGAAGAACGTTCATCATGTGCCCTCCATCAATAAAAATCTCGTCAGCGGCTCACGTTTATGTCGAGATGGTTTTAAGTTGGTTTTCGAGTCTAATAAAGTTGTAATTTCCAAGTATGGACAATTTATTGGTAAAGGCTATGAGTGCGGAGGCTTGTTCCGCTTATCCTTGTCAGATATTTGCACCAAAGTTATTAATAATGTTTGCCACGATAATGATTGTGATGTTTGGCATTCACGACTATGTCATATTAATTTTGGTTGCATGACGCGGTTAGCAAATATGAGTTTAATTCCGAAATTCAGTACTGTTAAAGGTTCCAAATGTCAAGTGTGTGTTCAAGCTAAGCAACCTCGCAAATCTCATAAGACTGCGGAGGCGAGAGACTTGGCACCACTAGAACTTATACATTCTGATCTTTGTGAGATGAATGGCGTATTGACAAAAGGTGGAAAGAAATATTTTATGACACTTATTGATGACTCCACTAGATATTGTTATGTGTATCTTCTGAAATCTAAAGATGAAGCTTTAACTTATTTCAAGAACTATAAGGCCGAAGCTGAGAACCAACTTGATCGTAAAATTAAACGGCTTAGGTCTGATCGTGGTGGAGAGTATTTTTCCAACGAGTTTAATTCTTTTTGTGCTGAACACGGTATTATTCATGAGAGGACGCCTCCCTACTCACCCCAGTCAAATGGGGTGGCTGAAAGAAAGAACCGAACGTTGTCTGATTTGGTTAACGCCATGTTAGACACTTCGGGTCTCTCCAAGGCATGGTGGGGGGAGGCACTAATGACTGCATGTCATGTCCTAAACCGAGTTCCCACAAAGAATAAAACCATTACTCCGTTTGAGGAATGGGAAAGGAAAAGATTGAAACTCTCCTACCTACGTACTTGGGGTTGTTTGGCGAAAGTCAATATACCAATTCCCAAGAAGCGCAAGCTTGGACCTAAAACCGTAGATTGTGTTCTTCTGGGCTATGCTTTTAATAGCACTGGTTATAGATTCTTGGTAGTAAAATCTGAGGTATCCGACATGCATGTTGGTACGATTATGGAGTCGAATGATGCGACTTTCTTTGAGAACATATTTCCTATGAAGGATATGTCTAGCTCATCAAATCAGAAGAAACCTGTTTCATCTAGTCAGGAATTAGCTGAGATTCCTGAATCCACCATTCCGATAGAACACGTTGAGAATCCCGAGGAGGATGACAATGAAGTTCCTTTAAGGAGCAAGAGACAGAGGACTGCAAAGTCCTTTGGTAATGATTTCATTGTGTACCTCGTGGATGACACACCCAAGACTATTTCAGAAGCCTATGCGTCTCTTGATGCTGACTACTGGAAGGAGGCTGTCCGTTGCGAGATGGATTCCATCTTGGCTAACGGAACCTGGGAAATCACTGGTCGTCCTTATGGGTGTAAACCTGTAGGATGTAAGTGGGTGTTCAAGAAAAAGCTTAGGCCTGATGGTACAATTGAAAAGTACAAGGCAAGGCTTGTGGCCAAGGGTTATACCCAGAAAGAAGGTGAAGACTTCTTTGATACTTACTCACCTGTTGCTAGACTGACCACTATTCGTGTGCTACTATCACTGGCTGCCTCACACGGTCTTCTCGTTCATCAAATGGACGTTAAGACGGCTTTCCTTAATGGAGAGTTGGACGAGGAAATTTACATGGATCAGCCAGATGGTTTCGTAGTACCCGGTCAGGAAGGCAAGGTGTGCAAGTTATTGAAGTCATTATACGGCCTCAAGCAAGCACCTAAGCAATGGCATGAAAAGTTCGAAAGGACTTTGACTGCTGAAGGCTTTGTTGTAAACGAAGCTGACAAGTGTGTGTACTATCGCCATGGTGGGGGCGAGGGAGTTATTCTATGTCTATACGTTGATGACATATTGATCTTTGGGACCAATCTTGATTTAATCAAGGAAGTTAAGGATTTCTTATCTCGCTGCTTTGAGATGAAGGATCTAGGAGTAGCTGATGTTATCTTGAACATCAAGCTGTTGAGAGATGATAATGGTGGGATCACACTGCTTCAATCTCACTATGTGGAAAAGGTCTTGAGTCGCTTTGGGTATAGTGACTGCAAGCCTTCTTCAACTCCATATGATGCTAGTTTGTTGCTTCGAAAGAATCAACGGATTACTAGAGATCAACTGAGATATTCTCAGATTATAGGCTCGCTTATGTATTTGGCGAGTGCCACGAGACCTGACATCTCTTTTGCTGTGAGCAAATTGAGCCGGTTTGTTTCCAATCCGAGAGATGATCATTGGCGTGCGCTTGAGAGAGTTATGCGCTATTTAAAAGGCACTGCGAGCTATGGAATTCACTATACCGGAAACCCGAGGGTTCTGGAAGGATATAGTGATTCTAATTGGATATCTGATGCTGATGAGCTTAAGGCCACTAGTGGTTATGTTTTTACACTTGGTGGTGGCGCTGTTTCCTGGAAGTCTTGCAAGCAGACCATCTTAACGAGGTCAACTATGGAAGCAGAACTCGCAGCATTAGACACAGCCACTGTTGAGGCAGAGTGGCTTCGTGAGCTCTTGATGGACTTGCCTATGGTTGAAAAACCAATACCCGCAATCCTAATGAACTGTGATAATCAAACTGTGATCGTCAAAGTGAACAGTTCTAAGGATAATGCAAAGTCATCAAGACATGTGAAGAGGAGATTAAAATCTGTCAGGAAATTGAAGAACTCCGGAGTTATTGCGTTGGATTATATCCAAACGTCCATGAACTTGGCAGATCCCTTCACAAAGGGTTTATCACGGAATGTGATAGATAATGCATCAAGGGAGATGGGTTTGAGACCCACGTTATGAGTTGCCCACAGTGGTAACCCACTCTATGTGATCGGAGATCCCGTGAATTAGAAGTGGGAGACAAGCTGTTGGTCAGCTGAGAGGAGAGTATCCTTATATTTTATTCCACTCCATAAAAGATGCAATACTCTCCTGATCTGTACGGTAGGTTGACATTTGTCTTAATGTGTTCCAAGTGGCTTATTTATATAAGCAGAGATGTGTCCTACAGAACATCTCCTGAGGAACTCACCTATATGAGTCTGACTGTTAAACGTCGCAGTCTATGAGAATCGGGTGCTCTCTAATAAACTCATGAAAGGCCTTCGGAGTATGACGCATACGCTCCAAACCGCGGGGAAGCCTTGCGGCAGCCTAGTATCGGTTCAGACGTTGTGTGAAACGGGTATCACATCAAACTTGTAGTTCAAGGCGTAGTCCACTATTCAAGTTGTGAACTAGTGTAGCATGATGTTCTAAGTGGAAGTTCAACTTAACAGTCTCCACTAACACCGGTATATAAACAATGTTTTGGAACAGAGTTTATGAAATGTGCTAATGACACTTTGTGGGGGATTGTTGGAATTTTACATGGGCTCCATCATATGGGCTCACTTGGCTAGCCCATTAAGCCCACTAAAAATCCTGAAATTGTCATGGCCCATTCATGAATAATAAGTGGAGTGAGTGGGACTAAAGTTTAGTCCCACATTGCTAGTTTGAAGAGAGTGGAAGCACCTTATAAGGTGAGCCATTCTAGCTCATGTATGAGTAGGCAAGGCAAGAGGAGAGGTGTGCCACACGCGCGCTCCTCCTCCGCCGCCGCCCGCCGCGCCGCGCCGCGCCGCGGGTTGCGGGAATGAGCCGAGCCGAGAGCGTTTATTTTGTCGATTGGGAAAATTTAATGAGTCATTTAATTTGGTAATTGACGGACGCGTTAATTCCAAAACCGTTTCCGTTTCCTTTCTGGATCGTGGATCCGAACCAACTCAGACGTCGCCCACGTCTCTCCCAGCCCGCATATAAATACGCGCATACGGTAAACCCTAGCCGCCACTTCGATATACCGTTCCAAAACACTGCGCCGCCAATCAAGCCTTCTCCATCCCTCCTTCCGGCGTGCACCGCGAGAAGGGACAGCAGGCCTCCGGAACCCCGCCTCTTGTGATCCTGTACGGGAGAGGGGCGATCAGGTTTTTGGGGAGCGCATGAGCGCGACTGCTGACGGCGACCACTTCCCCAACGACGATTTCTTCCCCGACATCGGCAACCTCTTCATCGACGACAACGACATGGCCGACGTGGACAACAACAACGGCGGTGCCGCTACCGCTCCATCGTACATAATTCTATTCCATCTGTATGAGATACTCCTGGAATTCTTATGTCTAGTTCTAGCTATAGATTGGATCAGTTTGTCTACTGTACTAGATCTAGATATTTGCATGATTACTGTATTTGCTACTGTCGCAATTCATCTGCTGCTATTTCGCATTAAATCATATGCTAAATTGCTAATATATTCAACAGTTTGTTCGGCACAAAGCAATCAGGCGGCACACACAATATCTTTGCGTGTGAGGCTTAAACATTCCATGTCGTCATGGCCGGTGCGCGGCCGTCCACTTGGCAGCCTAAGTATTTGCAGATTATCAGTTTGCTGTAAAAGCATCTAGCGGCCGACACAATTTTTTCACGCGTGATTATCAATCATAAGAAAATAGCTAACCGTGATCTATTTTATTCACGTCTCCTAAATTGTATCCTTGATATTCTATATAGAAACACATACATGTGCACAACATGTACGGTTTATGCATATTTGTAAGAGTTCCACCAAAATTAAACTCCCGTTCACTTATTAAATAGTGACTGAATAATATATATATTGTTTTATCGTATATGCGCACAAACATGTACGGTTCGTGCATTAATATTCTGGTAAGACTCCCACCAAAATTAAATTCACGTTCAGTTATTAAATAATATACATGATCACAACATATACGGTTCATGCCTCCTGTAAGAGTCCCACCAAAATTAAACTCCCTTATAGTTATTAAATCGTGGCCGTATAATATAAATCGTGAGGTTATCTTTACATAACTTTCTAGGATTAACGTGGTAGCTCGTAGGGAGTCTCCAATTAGTAAATAGAAGATATAAGATTACCAACTCGTTGACATTCATCACAAGATAAAACAAATTTGCGTGCATCTTTAAAGAGAGTAGGCCAATAGAAACCTGATTGTAGAACCTTCTGTGCAGTTCTATCTCCAGCGTGATGTCCTCCATAAGCACTACTATGACACTTTCTCAATATCTCTCGTTGTTCATGATCTGGAACACATTTTCTCATAATACCATCTACTCCTTCTTTATGTAAGTGTGGGTCATCCCAAAAAAAATGCCTCAAATCATAAAAGAATTTTCTTCTTTGCTGAGCTATAAATGTTGGAGGCAAATACTTGGAAACAGTAAAGTTAGCATAATCTCCATACCATGGACTATCTCGTGAGCTTACTTTTATCGCAGCCACATATTCATTTGGGAAACTATCATTAGCAGGAATAGGGTCATAAACATTGTTTTCCAATCTAGACAAGTTATCAGCAACAAGATTTTCAGCACCCTTCCTATCCATAATATGCAAATCAAACTCTTGTAAACGCAGCACCCATCTAATAACCTAGGCTTAGCATCTTTCTTTTCCATAAGGTATCTAATAGCAGCATGATTAGTGTGAATAGTGACTTTTGAATCAACAATATAAGGTCTAAACTTATCACAAGCAAAAACTACAGCTAAGAACCCATTTTGAGTGGTAGCATAATTCTTTTGAGTAGCATCAAGAGTCTTACTAGGATAATGAATAACATTCAACTTCTTATCTACTCGCTGTCCAAGAATAGCACCTACAACAAAATAACTAGCATCACACATAATTTCAAAAGGTAAATTCCAGTTAGGTGGTTGAACAATAGGAGTTGTAGTTAAAGCCTTCTTCAAAGTTTCAAAAGCTTCCTTACAATCATCATCAAAAACAAAAGGTACGTCTTTTTGAAGAAGATTAGTAAGAGGATTTGATATTTTATAGAAATCTTTAATAAACCTCCTATAAAAACCAGCATGACCAAGAAAACTACAAATACCTTTAACATCCCTGGGACATGGCATTTTCTCTATTGCTTCCACTTTAGCTATGTCAACTTCAATACCTCTTTCAGAAATTTTATGTCCAAGAACAATTCCTTCATTCACCATAAAGTGGCATTTCTCCCAATTAAGAAAAAGATTAGTTTCCTCACATCTCTACAAAACTTTATCAAGATTGTGCAATCAGTTATCAAAAGAAGTTCCATAGACGAAGAAATCGTCCATGAATACTTCCACAATTTGTTCATAAAAACCATGAAAAATAGAAGAC
This sequence comes from Alopecurus myosuroides, assembly GCA_028641055.1. Classification (NCBI taxonomy): domain Eukaryota; kingdom Viridiplantae; phylum Streptophyta; class Magnoliopsida; order Poales; family Poaceae; genus Alopecurus; species Alopecurus myosuroides. The sequence goes on along the minus strand of CM054063.1, from coordinate 269,301,944 downwards.
ATGCATCTTTGAAACGTAGCAGGAGCATTGCACAAACCAAAAGGCATACGTCTATAATCATAAGTACCATAAGGACAAGTAAAGATTGCTTTCTCTTGATCAGTTTCCCTAACAAAAATTTGGGAAAACCCAGAATAACCATCAATAAAACAAAAATGAGTTTTCTTAGACAACCTCTCTAGCATAAATCAATAAAAGGCAAAGGATAATGATCTTTCTTAGTAACCTTGTTAACTTTCCTAAAATCAATGCACATTCTATAACCAACTACTACTCTTTGAGGAATAAGCTCATTATTTTCCTTAGGCACAATAGTCAGTCCTCCCTTCTTAGGAACACAATGCACATGGCTTACCCATCTACTATCAGCAATAGGAAAAATAATACCAGTATCAAGGAGTTTTAATACCTCATTTCTTACCACTTCCTTCATTTTAGGAATTAAACGGCGTTGATGTTCAACTACTGGCTTTGCATCAGGTTCAATATTAATAACATGCTGACATATAGTAGGAGAAACCCCTGTCAGATCATCAAGAGTATATGTGATAGCTCCACGGTGTTTCTTGAATATTCCTAATAACCTTTCCTCTTCCTCACCTAAAAGTTTACAATTAATAATAACAGGATATGTTTTCTTATCATCAATATAAGCATGTTTAAGAGCATCAGGAAAAGGTTTTAAATCAAAAACATGAACTTCCTTGGGTGGTAATGTGGTACCCAAGTCTTCCACAGGTAAATTATGTTTCAGTATCACCGGTTGGCGAAGAAGAATATTGTCAATCTCATTTCTCTCTTCCATAAAGACCTCACTTTCATTGTCCTCCATATATTGCTGCAAAGCATTGTTAGGATCAAGGGCAATAGAGGCAAGCTGTTCAACTCTAAAGTTTTCATGAGGCAGTTCAGATTCATAAGAGCTCTAGCAAATTTGGAAAAATTAAACTCATAAGATTTTTCATCAAATTTAGTCAATATTTTCTCCTTCTTACAATCTATAACAACACCACAAGTGTTCAAGAATGGTCTACCAAAAATAATAGGACAAGTTTTACAAGCAGCCGTACCCAGTACTAGAAACTCAACAGGATATTTATGTTTCCCACATAAAACTTCCAGATCTCTCACAATACCAATCGGAAAGATAGTTTCTCTATTAGCAAGCTGGATAGCCACGTCAATATCTTCAAGTTCACAAGAACCAATTTCATGCATGATTTCTTTATAAAGCTCATAAGGAATAGCACTAGAACTTGCAACAATATCATAGGAACCGTACTAGCAATGATCACCAATCCTAACAGAAAGCACAAGAACACTAGTTTTCTTAGGTCTATTGGGATGTGAGACAATATTAGAAGCATCCTCATAGAATACAATGTGTTCACCCTCTACATTTCTAGAGACAATGTCTTTAACTATAGCTACTGTAGGTTCAACAGTTATTTGTTCATTAGGTTCAATAGATGTCTTTATACTTTTGTTAACTACACTAGCTACAATGGAATGTTCTTTTACCTTAGCAGGGAAAGGCATTTTCTCAATATAAGGCTCAGGGACAACATGATTAATAACACACACTTCTATATTTCTAGCAGGAACAATATCTTTATAAGGTGCATGATACTTGCTCAACAACTTTTTACGAATATCAAGATAAGAGGAAAAGGCTTTAAGAAAATTTGCAGAGATTTGAGAATCAAGACCACAAACAGCACTAAGATTGTAGAAATCATCAGTTCCCATAAAAGCTTTAATGCATTCATAATCATAATTTATACCTGACTTTCTACCTTTCTCATTGATGGCTAGGTTGAGACTCCAAGTGCAGAGTGTGTAGCTAGTGGCAAGCCTTCTTCCCCACGAGGGTGACTCGAGGGTTTATATCGAACTCTTGGGGAGCCAGTATTTCAGCAGTTGTCTTCCAAGCTTCCTCCAGGATCCTGCAAACAAGTAGAGAATTTTGTGCCCTCAACCTCACCAAGTGGTTGTCAAGCAAAAGGTGTGAGACTTCTAAATTTCAATGCAAAACTGAAAGTAAATGTGCAATAATTAAATCTACTACTAAATGGAAATGAGAAAATAAATATGCAATGGATTGTTTTTGTATTTTTGTGATGCAAGTGGTGATGGAGATAATGTAAATTCGAATTGGAGATGCAAGTAAAGTAAAGTGCAAGTAAAGTAAATTGCAGCAAAATAACTAGAGTGTTTTCTTATATTTAAAATAGGACCGGGGTTCATGGTTTCACACTTGCATTCTCTCAAATAAAGTGGTAGACGTTGGACATAAAGAATTACATGTGAGATTACAATAACATGTTTAACATTGAGTACTTTCGTATGGGCATCACGTCCTAGCATAGAGATCTCTACGGTCATATTGATCCCTCTTATACTCCAGCAAGATGCGAAATAAATCATAACACCTCGATAATTAAGGAAAAACCAGAGTATAGCTTTAAGCAATGTGACATGAAGTTGAAGTAAGAACTTGCTGGATCTAGTCATGGAGATTGATTAGTGTCACTTCAAATCCCCGGTAACAAGGTACTCCTTTTTATCCCTAGTGAGGTAACTAAGAAAGGTTTAACAAAACCTAAGTGGATCGCTGAACTTCTGTCACTTTCACAGCATTAGCCACCCCCCGTTACTCCAACTAATGCACCCATCACCCCACACACGCTCTCAAGAACTAGATTGATCAAAGCTAGCAAATAAGAACGGGGTACATAAGATACATCTACTCAAATAACTCAAGAGAAACAATTGCAATCTCAGATTCAATAACTCATAGAAAAGATCCACCACATAGGAATTACAACGGTGCCCGTAATCATGTGAGGCATCTCATACGGATCTAATTAGTGAAGCACATAGAGAGAGAGAGAGAGATACAAGTGCTACTTCCACAAACCCATAGCCCTGGGGTGGACTACTCCCTCTTCATGGAGATGTCGATGGAGATGACGTTGGAGGGGTAGGAGATCACACCGGCGGCGCCCCGCCGGAGTTTTCCCCCTCCAATCTGGAACTTCTGGTCTCTGTTTCGGTGTTTCGGCGGCGCTCCTCTCCATAAGGGTACGGGGGACCCTTTTTATAGTCGGTTTTAGGTCAAGACGGAGTTGGTAAGTCGAAGATGGAAGGAATTGGGGCCAAAAGGGGGCCTCTCACGCGGCCAAGGAATCTGGCCGTGTGGAGGGTCCTCTTTTGGGCCTCCTTGCCCAATTCTCGTGGATCCTTCGCCCGCAAGTCTTCTCCTTAAAAAAAATGACCCCCGCAAATTTTCAGGTGATTTCGCGGAAGTTTGACCCCTGAAACGTCAAAAATATAGAAAACGGGGTTTCTGACAGGCAGGGTTAATTCCATAAAAGTTGGGGGATTTTGTAATTTAACCCCAAAATACTATAAAACATTGAATTATACCCTTATATGATGCAATATGTAATAGAAAACCATGTGAAAATATGCAAAATTCATCTATGCATTTTACATGCATCAACATCCCCAAGCTTAACCCATGCTCGTCCTCGAGTATGAAGGTGATAAAACTAAGATGAGTTTTGCATATTGAAACAATCATGGGATATCAAGGAGGATTATTCATGCTACATATAATCAAATGATTAATACTAGAAATGAGTAGCAATATACAATTCATGTTGTAAGAAATATCAAATATGCAAGCAAAGATGCTTCATGAAAGTTCACAAAGTGTATAATGAAATAAAAGCACTATGGACCAAATGCATACACAAAATGAAAAATAAAATTCTATATTGGTCAAAGAATAGCATAATGGAGAATAGAAAATATGGTGGACACTTTGGAGAAAATTGAGTAGAGGTAAAACATGATCAAGTCTTATTTAGCCTCTAAATTATTCAACTAAAATTTCTAATTGAAATGTGGTATCCATGGATCTAGGACTCTCATTTCCCCTTTATCACTAGCATCTTAAAATTGTGAGTATTGAAGTAATGAGAATGACAAGGTGGTTGAAAGCCTCATGCCCCGTGAGTGTGAAAACCTACTCCATGATTACTCAACTTAAGATTCCTAATAAGCTTTGTACAATCATAATAAGTATTAATGACATCATAGAGAACCGCAAAGAGGTACCTCTTGCCCCATGACATGGAAACAAGCCCATGTTACAATGACAAGATGAACAAACTGAGTAGACTCATCATCCTTTTTATTTTCATTCACTATTATGCATAGCTTCTTATTTTATTATAGGATGTGTTGTAGAGTCACTCAAGCTGTAAGTAAATTTCCACCATGATAAAGCATGGCTTGGGTTAGCGTCCCAATGCGTTTCTCTAGTCATATAGATACTTACTCATCAAAACTTACTATTCCTCTATTTCATTTCGGCATGGCAGGAGTCCAAAAACAAAAGTACATGATATCAACTAAATGTAAATTTTTTGTGCAATGTTGAAAGCTTTCCGGTGATACACGTTTATAGCTAGCTCCCAACCACACACTTGTCAAACGAAAAACTTGTGGCTCCCATTATTGGGTCATGTTTATTAGATGCATAAAAAGTAAAGTGTGCCTTCAAAAGTTCGTGAGAGTCCTATCCCAAGTTCAACCCATGACAATTAATAAAGTGAATATCTTAATTTCGAACATATAACATGGTGAACATACTCGGAATAGCAATGAAACTAATGTGAAGATATGGTGGACTCACTGGAAATACTTGGCTAAGGAGTGTTGGAAACAAGTTTTTACTTGTTGGAATTTTTAAATTTTTGGGCTAGCAAGAGGGAGATAGTTGACCAGCTACTATGCATGTATATGTCCGTAGAACTACTCATTTCATGACAAACTAAATAAACCAGCAATTAACATCAAGGACATGAATAAGAGATAGCTCAAGACAACATTATTGCAAATTTATACACATAAAAAGCCTATAAATCATGCAAACATATGTAGCTCTTCAAATCAACCATGGAATCCCTATTCCAAGTCATAATACTAGCATCCAATACATTACAACCCCAAACTCCAGTAGCTCAATCTCATATAAAATGATGGTGGTCTTATCAAAACAAAAATAAAAATAAAAACTAGACGCTTCAAGTCTCTACGATAAATGCTTTGCTTAGAAAAACAGAAAGTAGACGTGTGCTAACCAAAAGAGTGTAGCTCCAGTGGGGTGTTCATTACATCCCAAGCTTATGGCTTTCACCATTCTTGGATGTCTTGAGGCGCAGCTCCTCTATTCCCTGTGAAAAAACTTCACAAAACATGTTTCTCCCATTCTTTTTCTGTGGGGTGAGATTAGCAAGGACAAACAAATCACATGCTTGCTGTGCAAAATTCCAAATCAAATGCTCCAGTAGATAGACAATAAGGTTCATTATGTTGTATGTTCACTCTCTTGCTTGAAAGAATCATGGAAATTCGATTCCCAAGCCCAAAGAGTGCATATAACAAAAGAAGGCAGAATCTGTCCAGAAAAGCAGCAGCAGAAAAACGAACGTTTTTCCCTACGCTAGACTCGTCAAAAAATTAAGCCAATTTTTTTGATTACATAGGACGAAACGATGCAGAACATACTAAAAAATTAGCTCAATCCGACATACCAATAAAAAACGTAAAATCATACAGTGAGCATACTCGTGCTGAAACAGAAATTTCATGCAGTAGGATAGCAACTTATAAGTCCAAATGGGTTTGACTTGACCCTTTATTGAAAACTACAGAATTAAAACAAAAAAAACTAATCTCTTGAGACAGCAAGAGTACACTAGGAAAATCCAAACAAAAACAACCGGGTTGCCTCCCGTAAAGCGCTTTCTTTATAGCCATATAGCTAGGCTTTACTTACTTGATAATCAAGAGGGATAAAGCTCATGAGGGAGCTTGTTCTTCAGCGTGCCCCTCTTCATTGGGAAGTGCTCCATGCTTTTCTTCTGAGGGAACTGAAACTTGACATTCCCTTCCTTGGAGTCTATGATTGCACCTGTAGTACGAAGAAAAGGTCTACCCAAAATAATAGGACTAGGGGATTTATCCCCCATATCCATAATAATGAAAGCAACGGGTACGAAAGTCATGTGTAATTCAATCATAACATCTTTTACTTGTCCTACAGCATGTTTAGTATAGTTATCAGCAAGGACAAATTCACTTGAGCACTTCTCTAAATTTTCTAGTTCTAGCCATTCATATAATTCTTTAGAGAGTACCGATACACTAGAACATAGATCTAACATAGCATGGTGAATTTCTTTTCCAATTGAAACTAGCACCTTGGGGATCCATGCATCCCCAAGCTTAGGAGGTATCATGGTCTCATTCTTGTACCTAGCAATTTTTTCTTGCAAGAAATGATTAGCAATATAAGATCCAAAGCCAGGTTGATTAACATTTATAGTGGGATCACTAGCAAATTTTTGTAGAGTAGCAATAAGTTCTTGCAAGCTACTTTTTTCTAAATCAAGCAATGGATCCTTAATTTCAGTAAGCATCATAATTACCTCGACTTTACTCTCTAATTTAGCTAGCATGCTTGATTCATGAGGACTAATTTCATCTTTGCTAGCAAGATAAGACATATATGGAAGTAAATATTCAGGGTACTTCACTATTTCATTCAAAGTTTATTCTAAGCTAGTAGGGACATGCTCACTTGTATTCTCAGCAATATGATCAATATTTTCAATAATAGGAGCAGCAATAGTAATATAATTCATTCCTACACTAGGTTGTGCTTGTGGCTTTCCTGCTGACATGCTTAATAGAGTTGCTTGATTATCAGCTAATTTTGACAATGCTTTATCTAAATTCGAAGATTGAAGTTGCAATCCTTTAATATCACTACTAATGGATGCAATATACTTATTTAACTCATGTATCATAGCATTGTTACTAGCAACTTGTTCCATAAGCAATTTATTAGATTCAGAAATTTCACTAGAAGGCTTCCACTTATTTTCATTAGCATTAGGACATGGAACAAAAGGTTTATTTGGCACATAAGGAGGTTTACTATATGAATTTTAAGCATTACCAAAACCATTGCTACCATAATTCCTAACAAAATTAACATCTACACTTTCAGAATTACTACCAACTAGCTCCTGCAAAGGCACATTCTCCATATTTTGTTTATTAATAAAAGTAAGAATAGTGTCCATTTTGGAAGACAAATAATTGGTTTCTTCAATTGAGTTTATTTTCTTAGTGGGATTGGGTGCTCTTTCAGTATTCCATTGACTATAATTTTGCAATATGCTTTCTAATATGCTCTTAGCCTCTCCTACAGTTTTACTCATAAAGGCACCTCCAGCAGCAGAATCAAGTATATTTCTAGACATGTAGTTTAGACCATTATAAAAAGAGTGTAGTATGGTCCATTCATTTACTCCAAGTGATGAGCATGTTCTAAGCATTAATTTAATTCTATCCGATGCCATGGCTACATGTTCATTATCATTTTGCCTAAATGAGAGGATATTATTCCTATTTTGCAAAATTTTAACGGGAGGATAATATTTCTTAATGAAAGCTTCTTTTAAATCATCCCAAGACTTTATACTAGCTGTAGGTAGTGAAAGTAACCATTCTTTAGCCTTTCCTCTAAGTGAAAAAGGAAATAATTTTAGTTTTAAAACACTACTTTCCACATTTTTAAAATTTTGCATATCACATATTTCCATGAAATCATGAAGATGCATAGAGGCATCCTCCATAGCACTACCACAAAATTGCTCTCTAGTAATTAAATTCAATAAACTAAGACTTACTTCATAGCTTTCAGCTTGTATTTCAGGTGTAGTAATTGGCCTAGCAATGAATTGGTCATTGGGTGTATTTGTGTAGTCACTTAATTTAGTTCTATCACCCATTTTAACAGTTTTTATGTAGTTTTTAATATTTTATGCAAAACTGAAAAGTAAAGTAACTAGGCAAATTTGAAATACTAAAATAAACTAGATAACTAAATGCAAAACTAAAATGCAAACTAAAATAAAATATGCAAGACAAAACAAAAACAAGAACAAAAACAAAACAAAAACAAAAACAAGACAAGAAACAAAACAATCTACTTGAAAGAAGGTGGAGATAGAAAGGACGGTACTCACGTAGGTGGAACCTCCCCAAGCTTAGGTGTTTGCACACCTTGTTGGTGATGAAGACTTCTTGTGAGCTCCCTTGGACAACTCCTTCACCTATGGCTCCCCGGCAACGGCGCCAGAAAAACGCTTGATGGCTAGGTTGAGACTCCAAGCGTAGAGTGTGTAGCTAGTGGCAAGCCTTCTTCCCCACGAGGGTGACTTGAGGGTTTTTATCGAACTCTTGGGGAGCCAGTATTTCAGCAGTTGTCTTCCAAGTTCCTCCAGGATCCTGCAAATAAGTAGAGAATTTTGTGCCCTCAACCTCACCAAGTGGTTGTCAAGCACAAGGTGTGAGACTTCTAAATTGCAATGCAAAACTGAAAGTAAATGTGCAATAATTAAATCTACTACTAAATGCAAATGATAAAATAAATATGCAATGGATTGTTTTTGTATTTTTGTGATGCAAGTGGTGATGGAGATAATGTAAATTCGAATTGGAGATGCAAGTAAAGTAAAGTGCAAGTAAAGTAAATTGCAGCAAAGTAACTAGAGTGTTTTCTTATATTTAAAATAGGGTCGGGGTTCATGGTTTCACACTTGTATTCTCTCAAATAAAGTGGTAGACGGTGGACATAAAGAATTACATGTGAGATTACAATAACATGTTTAACATTGAGTACTTTTATATGGGCATCACGTCCTAGCATAGAGATCTCTACGGTCATATTGATCCCTCTTATACTCCACCAAGATGCGAACTAAATCATAACACCTCGATAATTAAGGAAAAACCAGAGTATAGCTTTAAGCAATGTGACATGAAGTTGAAGTAAGAACTTGCTAGATCTAGTCATGGAGATTGATTAGTGTCACTTCAAATCCCCGGTAACAAGGTACTCCTTTTTATCCCTAGTGAGGTAACTAAGAAAGGTTTAACAAAACCTAAGTTGATCGCTGAACTTCTGTCACTTTCACAGCACTAGCCACCCCCCGTTACTCCAACTAATGCACCCATCACCCCACACACGCTCTCAAGAACTAGATTGATCAAAGCTAGCAAATAAGAACGGGGTACATAAGATACATCTACTCAAATAACTCAAGAGAAACAATTGTAATTTCAGATTCAATAACTCATAGAAAAGATCCACCACATAGGAATTACAATGGTGCCCGTAATCATGTGAGGCAGCTCATACGGATCTAATTAGTGAAGCACATAGAGAGAGAGATACAAGTGCTACTTCCACAAACCCATAGCCCTGGGGTGGACTACTCCCTCTTCATGGAGATGTCGATGGAGATGACGTTGGAGGGGTAGGAGATCACACCGGCGGCGCCCCGCCGGAGTTTTCCCCCTCCAATCTGGAACTTCTGGTCTCTGTTTTGGTATTTTGGTGTTTCGGCGGCGCTCCTCTCCGTAAGGGTACGGGGGACCCTTTTTATAGTCGGTTTTAGGTCAAGACGGAGTCGGTAAGTCGAAGATGGAAGGAATTGGGGCCACAGGGGCCAAAAGGGGGCCTCTCACGCGGCCAAGGAATCTGGCCGCGTGGAGGGTCCTCTTTTGGGCCTCCTTGCCCAATTCTCGTGGATCCTTCGCTCGCAAGTCTTCTCCTTCCAAAAAAATAACCCCCGCAGATTTTCAGGTGATTTCGCGGAAGTTTGCCCCCTGAAACGTCAAAAATATAGAAAACGGGGTTTCTGACAGGCAGGGTTAATTCCATAAAAGTTGGGGGATTTTGTAATTTAACCCCAAAATACTATCAAACATTGAATTATACCCTTATATGATGCAATATGTAATAGAAAACCATGTGAAAATATGCAAAATTCATCTATGCATTTTACATGCTTCACTCATTCTCCCATCCTTCAGTGTTTTCTTGAATACGGTCAAGAAGATCCCATTTAGCTTCTTCCTTCATACGTGTGGATGATCCAGAACAAGAAGCATCCAATAAATCCTTATCATGAATAGAAAGCCTTGCATAAACATTATTGTTAACAATATTACTCGAGAGCTCATGATGGGACATTTAAGCATTAATAACTTCATTCTCCCCCAAGCTTGGGCAATATTCTCTCCATCATGAGGCCAGAAATTATATATTTGATTCCGGTCTTTGTGAATCTCACTGGGAGGATAGAATTTAGAATAAAAGAGAGGATTGGTCCACTCGCTGCAACTTTATTTACTGGGCAATAATAGATTCACCATTCTTCAGAATTTTAAACCATTCAGCAGCTCTGCCTTTCAGCGCTAAAGAGAATAATTTCCTTTTAACTTGATCCATTGTAATACCCGCACACCTGAATAACTCGCATAATTCATGTATAAAGAGCAAATGATCACCGGGTGGACTGTTCCATCTCCAAAATAGCAAAGGATCCAATTCAGCAGATAACGCGTCACCTACTACCCTAGCAGTAACAGTAGTAGTACCCCTAAACAGAGAACCAAAAGGATTCTCCATAATGAAATAAAGCAGCAGACAAAAATAAAAACAACACTCACAGTAAAAGTTTCTCTTACCAATAGCGCTTCACTCCCCGGCAACAGCGCCAGAAAATAGTCTTGATGACCCACAATTATAGGGGGTGTATCGTAGTACTTTCGATAAATAAGAGTGTCGAACCCAACGAGGAGCAGAAGGTGTTGACAAGAAGGTTGGATAGAGAATTCACTATAAACACTAGCAAACAGGTTTTTGGTGGTTTTTGATATAGCAGATAAATAAAGTGTGGGTAAATAAAAGACAGTAAATAAAATTGCAGCGAGTGGACCAATCCTTTTTAGAGAAAAGGATAAGCCGGTTATTCTACTTATGATTACCAAACGTTCTCGAGGACACATGGGAACTTCGTCAAGAGCTTTCGTTTCATACAGTTGATTAATATTTATTGTTTTGATAGGTGTTGTGTGGGTGAACCTATGCTAATGCACCGCCCAACTAGGACTAATACATACTTGTGATTAAACCCCTTGCAAGCATCCGCAAATACGAGAAAGTAATTAAGATAAATCTAACCACAACCTTAAACTTTGGGATCGTAGCTCCCTCGTGCATCGGTTTCCTAACGGGGGTTTAGGTTTGTGTCACTCCGACAACCCCACAATTAGTAGCCAAATACACAATGCATCCTCCTAGGCCCATAAAGGTGAAGTATCATGTATTCAACATTCACATGACACCACTAGAACAATAACACCACAACTTAAATATCAAACCACTAGATATTACTTCAACATAATTCCACTACTAAAATATTGACTTCTTCCATGTCCTCAAGAACTAAAAAAACTACTCACAAGACATCATATGGATCATGATCATAGGTGACATAATAACTAATAACAATCTGGTCATAAAGTGCAAACACCGATAAATCTCAGAAGCATCAACTACTAACAAGTAATCCACACCGGGAGAGAGATCTAGTGAAAAACAACGATATAGAAACCTAATTGTTACAGCGGGATGGAGATGGATGGTGAGGGTGATGGTGCTGGTGATGATCATGACGACGATGACGATCTTGATGATGCTCGGAGCGATGATGGTGATGACGACGATGATTTCCCCTCTTCGGGGAGGAATTTCCCTGGCAGATTTCTCCCTGCCGGAGAGCATTTCTCTCTCTGTTGTTTTCCGCCCTAGGGAGGCTGCGGAATATTTCCTCGATGGTTCTATGAGGCTTAGGGTTCCCGAGGGGGGGGGGCAAGTATGCGAAAGGAGGCGGACAGAGGTGGGGCAGGGTGGCTACACCACCCCCGGGCGCGACCAAGGGGGGCGCCCAGGCATGGTGTGCGCCCCTGGTGGCCCCCTCCGGGTCTCCTCGTGGCTAGCTCCCTCTTCTAGATTTCTAAGACTTCCCTGATGCCCCCCTTCTTCTTCTGATCTTCTAAAATAGGGTATCTTGACGGTGCTTTTGTCCATTAGATTTCTGGTCCCGGTGTTTATTCTCCAATAATTATGAAACATGCAAAATAAGATGAAATAACATAAGTAATGCATCATAATATGAAATATATCGATGAATAATAGAAAATTACAATATAAAATATTGATGCAAAATGGACGTATTAGAGACCCCAAGCGGAAGTTATGATGTAGTCCAGCGGAAATTGCCCCCCAATTAAGGAACCAGGGTTTATCGACCTAGTAGGACTTTGTAGTCTTGGAGAAGGTTGCTTGTTGTCTGGCGCGCCAACAAGCGTGGAAACTGCACACAAACACAAACTCTCTCTTGTCCCAACTTTCCGGAAGGTTGTCAATATTCCGGTCTTGATGAAAACTAGAGAATTAAACAAATAGAGTTGTGAAAAGTAATAAAAGTAAAAACGGAACAACAAGGAAAGAGTTATGAAAGTGATTTAAAGAAGGTTGGAAATTGTTAATTTGTGGTGATTCAAATTCATATAAAGATAAACAAAAGTTCGGACGGAGCAAAGCGAGGCCCGTTGCTGGAGGATTAGGCCCGAACGAAGGGGGTGCGGTGGGCGGCAATGATACGTCTCAAACGTATCTATAATTTTTGATGCTCCATGCTTTTTTTCTATCCAATACCTTTACGTTTTCCTTCATTTTCGAAATGTTTTCTGGACTAACCTATTGACAAGATGCCACAAAGCCTATTCTTGTTTTCTTCTGTTTTTGGTTTCAGAAAATTTGTTCTGGAAATATTCTCGGAATTGGACGAAACAAAATCCTAGGACCTTAGAATTCCCGGCACGTCAACGAAGTCCAAAGGAGACTCGGAGGGGGGCAATTAGGTGGCCACACCACTTGGTGGCGCGCCACCTCATGGTGTGGGCCCCTTGGGCACCCACCGACATCGCCCTTTCGCCTATTTATTATCCCCCGAGGCATAAACCCTAAAACATCAAGCCTTCATACATGAAAAGTTCCGTAGCTCCGCCGCTAATACGTCCAAAACGTATCTATAATTTTTGATGGTTTCATGCTACTTTTATGCTTTTGATAATTGTCTTTATAGTAAGTTTAGGATTTATTTATACTAACCTACTAATAGTTGCAAAAGTGCACACTGTTCTTGTTTTACACTTTGATGTGTTGGGATTATCAAAAATAGAGGAGGAAAGCTTGTTGGAGTCGAATTGGGACTTTCCTAAAATCTGTCTGAAAACTCTTTTTAAAGATTGCTACGTTATGGGTCGAAGACGACGTCAAACGGAAATCTCACAGAAGACAAAATTTTGGGGAATTTTGCCACGAAGGTTCTGGACTTAAAATTCTGAGTCCGTATGGCTGAGATACGCCCGATTTACTGCAGCCCTAGATGGGATGACGAAAATCCATGAGACTATATAAAGGGAGGAAACCTAGATCGTGGGAGACACCCTATACCACGAATTTCCAGCCACCAAAGCCACGTTTTAGCCTCCCCCATGGATCCCATCTCCATGGTGGAGGGAGCCCAAGACCATGAAGGAACAGGGCTAAGGGGCGGCGCTCCCCCATGATGTCAGTGGCGCAGGGAAGGAGTCACTGCGCCACCGCTGGTGCCGCCCTGTGATGGGAGCTGCTTGCTCCCGTTGGTAAACCCTGAGAGAAGGTTGTGAAGAGTGCAACGTCAAGTTTCCCTCAGTAAGAAACCAAGGTTTAATCCACGAGTAGGAGGAAGGAGTAACTTCACAAGGTTAAAGTGACTGAGATGGCATGGCGCACTACCGGTTCAGAAGCAACATGGAACCTACACAACACAATCAAATCACTCCGCCCCAACAAAGCAGTGAGGTTGTCAATCTCACCGCTTTTGCAGAACACAAAGAGGTTAAACGTATGGTGTGGAAAACAGTATGAAAGCAATAGTAACATTACGAAAGCAATATGAAAGTAGTATGAAACCAGTAGGTGTTTTATCAGTATGAGGAAAAAGGACCGAGGTCCACAGTTCACTAGTGGTGTCTCTCCATGAAAGATAAATAACATGTGTGGTGAACAAATTACAGCTAGGCAATTGACAAAAATGAAGGCTACACCGTAGTGCATATGCAAGACATAAAGATTACTATGTGATTCATGCGGGTATTACAACAAAATACATAGACCGTCATTCAACTGCAACTATGTCTAATAATCCACCCTCCAAATATCATCCGAACAAACGTTCGGTATTAAGTTGTTAGCAACAGATTACTGCCATAAGAAAAGTGTGTAATGTATACAATGTAAACTAGGTAAACACCGTTGTTTTCCCCCTAATGGAAACAACACATCCTCCATTCGTCACGTTTCTATCACTCGGGCACAGATGCAAAGGAGGCATGAACCCACTATCGAGCATAAATACACCCTCTTGGAGTTACTAGCATCTACTTGGCCAGAGCATCTACTAATAACGGAGAGCGTGCAAGATCATAAATAACATATGCATGAAGATAACATGCTAGATTGATAATCAGAAGACGTAGTATTCAACATTCATCAGATCCCAGCAAACACAACATGTAGCATTACATAAAGATGATCTCGATCATGTGAGGCAGCTCACGAGATCTAAACATGAGGTACAAAGTGGAGAGAAAAACCATCTAGCTACTTCTATGGACCCGTAGTTCAGGGATGAACTACTCACGCATCACTTTGGAGGAGGGCATGGTGGTGTAGACCGCTTGATACGTCTCCAACTTATCTATAATTTCTGATGCTCCATGATCATATTTTGCCAATTGCTACTTGTTTTCTCCCTTATTTATAGCATTTTTATACGTTTTCTGGGACTAACCTATTAACAAGATGCCAAGTGCCAGTTCCCTGTTTTCTGCTGTTTTTGGTTTCAGAAAAGTTGTTCTGGAAACATTCTCGGAATTGGACCCCACAAAGCCCGAAGTTCCTATTTTCCCCAGAAGCATCCAGAACACCGAAGAGGAGTCGAAGACGGGCATCAGGGGGCCACATCATAGGGTGGCACGGGTCCCCCTGCTCGCACCACCTACAGGTGTCGGGCCCCTGGAGCTCCACCGCCTTTGCCCTTTCGCCTATTTAATCCCCCCGGATGGAAAACCCTAAGCACCCAATCAAAAATCCCCAAAAAGTTCCGCAGCCACCGTCACCGTCAACCCTAGACCAGGGGGTTCTGAAGTTGTTTCTGGCACCCTGCCGGAGAGGAGATCATCACCGGAGGCCTCTCCATCACCATGCTTGCCTCCAGAGTGATGCGTGATTAGTTCATCCTTGGACTACGGGTTCGTAGCTGTAGCTAGATGGTTGTCTTCTCCTCATATGCCTCCATGTTTAGATCTCGTGAGCTACCTATCATGATCGAGATTGATCTTATGTAATTCTATATGCTGTGTTTGCTGGGATCCGATGAATATTGAACTTATGCCAAGTTGATTATAGTCTTTATTTGCATATGCTATTGTGATCTTGCATGCTTCCGTTGCTAGTGGTTGCTCTGGACAAGTAGTTGCTAGTGACTCCAAGAGGGAGTATTTATGCTCGATAGTAGGTTCATGCCTCCTCACCACCTTGCTCAAGTGACAAAACGTGAAGGGGGGATGTGTTGTTGCCATTAGGAAAAAAAACGGTGAGAGTGCCTGATGCTCGTGATACACACGTTTGTTGGGAGATCCCAAGAGGAGGGTGTGATGAGCATAGTTGATGCAGAGTGGTTAGCTCCTAGGTGGCCCGATCTTGACGAATCGACCAAGAACACGAAGAACGTGATGAACACGATGAACACGAGAGGGGGAAGCGAGGGGGAATCGTGGGAAAACGCAGGGAAACACAAGGGAGATTAATAGAGAGAGCCGGCGGACCCCAAATCTCCCGTCAACTAAACCCCGAGGGCCGCCTATGGGACGACCGATCCAACTAAGCTCACCTTGATTGAAACCGCTTCACACCCGTAGCCGGTCCACTATGCCAATAGAACCTCGAGGGTTAGTTGAGGAAGATTAGAAAGCCCCTAACTAAATCCCAAGGGGAGAGGGTAGGTAACCCGGTGAATCTTGATAGGTTCCTAGATGGATATCGTAGGAGTAGCCTTGATACGGTCATAGGTACAAACCATAGGAGTAGACTCACAAGAGGGATACAAGAGCAATTCTCAAAGTTCTAATTTCATCTCTAAACCCTAGATCTAGCAAACGGGGTACTTATATAGCCAAGGGGGTAGGTAGGCGTGTAATGGGGTCAAAAATCCCAATTTCCGCAGTCTTCAGGGGGCCGGCCCTCGAGGCCGGGGTGGGAGGAGGGGCAGCCGCCCAGGGAGAAGCCGGCATGGGGACCCGGCCTGAGGCCGGGGTGGGAGAAGGGGAGTCGACCCCTTCTGCCGGGGGTCCGACCTGGAGGTGGAGGGGAGCCGGCCTGGCCGGGGGTTGAGGCCGGCCGCCCTGGTTTCCCTCCTTGTTCTTCCTTGCGACTCCTTTTTCGATGCCGTCTTCTCCTCCATCCTTGCTAGCTCCTTGTGCATCTTCTTGGACATGTTCTTGGGCATCTTGAGCACCACCTTGAGGGTCCATGGTGGGTTCCAACCTAAGCATACAAAGGGCATTTCCATGAGGTAGCACACCATTCACCAAGTCACCGAAAGCATGAAGAGAGAGGAGCGAGTTCATCTTGTCATGAATTTCTTTAGCTCGTGATCTTGTCATTGGTCCACTTGGTGATGGGCTTGGTGGAATGGGGTGTGCTGCATCATCTCCCCCCCCCTTGAAAAAGAGTCGACCTCGACTCGCGGTCATCTTCATCACTTGGGTATCCATGGAAGGGGGAGAGGTCCTTGACGTTGAAGGAGTTGTGGACGAGGTACTTGGATTGCGGTAAGTCGAGCTTGTAAGCGTTGTTGTTGATGCGCTTGATGATCTTGAAAGGGTCGTCGCCTCTTGGCTTGAGCTTGGAGTTGAGCTCTTGTGGGAAACGGTCCTTGCGCAAGTGTAGCCACACAAGGTCACCTTCTTGGAACACCATGGGCTTCTTGTTATTGTTCTTGTTCATGATGGAGGCTCGATGCTCGGAATGCTTCACAAGCATAGCTCTTGTGGAGTCATGTAACTTCTTGATGTAGTCGGTGCGCTTGTCAATGTCCATGTTGACTTGCTTGCGTAGAGGCAATGGTAGTATGTCGAGGGCGATGTTGCGGTTGAAGCCGTAGACGATCTCAAAGGGGATCTTCTTGGTAGCTTGGTGTACGGCGCGGTTGTAGGCGAACTCGGCATGTGGGATGCATTCCACCCAATTCTTGAGGTTGGGCTTGATCAATGCTCGAAGGAGTGAAGATAGCGTGCGGTTCACCACTTCGGTTTGGCCATCCGTTTGTGGGTGGTAGGTGGTGGAGAATAGTAGCTTGATGCCGAGCTTGGCCATCAATGTCTTCCAAAAGTAGGAGGTGAACTTGACGTCGCGATCCGACACAATTGAAGTGGTCACACCATGTAGACGCACAATTTCCCTGAAAAACAAGGTGGCAAATGTGAAGCATCGTCCGTTCTATTGCATGGAATGAAATGTGTCATCTTAGAGAAACGATCAACAACGACAAAGATTGAGTCCATGTTGGTTTTAGTGCGTGGGAGTCCTAACACAAAGTCCATGCTAATATCATTCCAAGGTGCATGTTGAATAGCTAATGCCAAGTAAAGACCATGAGGTTTGGAAGTGGACTTTTTTTTTTGAAACATTTTCTACTGCAGGGGAGCCCCACACAGCCCTTTATTACCAACCAAGAGTGTTACAGTTACATATATATACAAAATTACAAAGAATTAGACTAAGGCAGTCTATCCCAGACTAATTTAGTGAATTAATCCATACATTTAAATCAGCAGCCACAGAAGCACTCAACCTATGCTTAAGCATAAGGAGATCTAACAAGAAGCCCACTTTCCATCCCATAAAGGAATGTCTTTCCGATTTAAAAATGACTCCATTCCTCTGCTTCCAAATATTCCAGCATGCAATAATCACAATCTCTGTGAAACAAGGTCCTTTGAAAGAATTTTTTGCCAGCTTAATATTTTGCACAAGTGTGTTATCACTCCAGCTGAATTGTAAATAATTCCAAATCCGGGAGCTAAAAACACATTGAAAAAACAGATGGATCCAGTCCTCATGGCAATGTGTGCAACAAAGAACACAATGATCAGTGCCTTCAATCTTCCAGCTCCTTCGTTTGATCATGTCCTTTGTATCAATTCTATCCTTGAGAATCAGCCACGCAAAGAATTTATGTTTTGACATGCATTTGGATTTCCAGATCCATTTTGCAGGTCCATCAGTAGGTAAATGAGCAAATTGAAGTTGGAAGTGGACTTGGCTTTGAGGCATGTAGGACATCGCTTGACGAGGCGTTCAACTTGGTGCCTCATCTTGGGCCAATAGTGGTTGTTGGAGAGCATGGCATAGGTCTTCTCACGTCCAAAGTGTCCCATGAGACCTCCTTCATGTGATTCTTTCAATAACAACAAAGGATG
Source organism: Alopecurus myosuroides (assembly GCA_028641055.1). Lineage (NCBI taxonomy): Eukaryota > Viridiplantae > Streptophyta > Magnoliopsida > Poales > Poaceae > Alopecurus > Alopecurus myosuroides. The sequence goes on along the minus strand of CM054063.1, from coordinate 269,283,416 downwards.
AGAGGACTCGGGAATACACAATTTGTTAGCTTTAAACAAGAAACCTTTGTGGAGATAGTAGTCATCAAAACCTCTATTGGGCAAGCATTTCTCAAAAATGGGACCAAAGAAAACATTCGAAGAGTATAAGTCTTCGATATCATCCAAACCAATCACATTGATGTCAAGGCGTGTAAGAAGACATTCTTTTCGAGACAAGGCATCCTCTACAACATTTTCTTTACCTTTCTTGTATTTAATGACATAAGGAAAAGATTCTATGAAGTCTACCCATTTATCATGCCTTTTGTTCAAATTAGCTTGACTTTTCAAATATTTCAAGGATTCATGATCGGAATGGATGAAAATTTCTTTAAGCCAAAGATAGTGTTGCCAAACTTATATGACTCTAACCAAAGAAAATAGTTCCTTATCATATATTGGATAATTGAGTCTAGCACCATCTAATTTTTCACTATGATAAGCAATGGGACGTCCATTTTGCATGAGAACGCATGCCTATGCCACTAGCATCACATTCAATCTCAAAAGTTTTCTCAAAATCTGGCAAGACAAGTAAAGGAGCTTCGGTTAAGCATTTCTTGAGGTTGTCAAAAGCTTTTTGTTGACCGTCGCCCCAAACAAAAGGTACATCTTTCTTTGTGAGTTCATTCAAAGGGCAAGCAATTGTTGAAAAATCTTTCACAAAGCGGCGATAGAAACCGGCAAGGCCATGAAAGCGCCTTATCTCACCTACGGAAGTAGGGGGAGGCCAATTCCTAATTTCCTCGAATTTCTTGTTGTCGACTTCAATTCCATTGGAAGAGATCACAAAACCCAAGAAAACAAGCTTGTTGGTGCAAAAATTGCATTTGGAAAGATTGGCAAAAAAATTTGCTTTGCGAAGAGCCAACAATACTTGAGAAACATGATCAAGGTGATCTTCCAAATACTTTCTATAAATGAGGATGTCGTCAAAGTAAACCACAACAAATTTTCCAATGAAAGGACACAAAACTTCATTCATGAGGCGCATAAAGGTAGATGGGGCATTCGAAATACCAAAGGGCATGACAAGCCATTTATACAAACCAAGTTTTTTTTTGAAAGCCGTTTTCCATTCATCACCTATACTCATCCGAATTTGATGGTATCCAATTTTAAGATCAATTTTTGAAAAGATAGTAGCACCACTCAATTCATCAAGCATGTCATCGAGCCTAGGAATAGGATGTCTACATCTAACAGTGATAGCATTGATAGGGCGACAATCCATGCACATGCGTGAAGTAGCATCTTGCTTTGGAACAAGTATAACCGGCATGGCACAAGGTCTAAGGGATTCGCGGATAAAACCTTTGTCGAGTAGTTCTTGGATTTGGTGCTCAATCTCCTTAGTCTCCTCGGGGTTGGTGCGGTAAGGAGCGCGGTTTGGAAGTGGAGCACCCAGAATGAGGTCGATGCGGTGCTCGATTCCATGTAGGGGAGGTAGACCCGGAGGGAGTTCATCGGGAAACACGTCTTGAAATTCCTGCAACAAGGGCAACAAAGATGGATGGAAACTTGTCATGTCGTTAGTGTCAAGTGCTTCCCCTTTACACACGAGGACAAAGTGGAGGATGGATGGGTCATCTTGTAACTCTTGCATCTCCCTTTTGGTGGCAAGTAAGGCAAGGCATTTGGGAACACTCGGACTTTTTCCACTCATATTTGGCTTGTGGGTCTCACTCTCTTTGAGGTGGATCACTCTCTCGCCACTCATCTCATGAGATTTGAGCTCTTCTTGTTTACGTGCAAGAGTCTTGGCATTGTTGGTGATCACTTGGCTAGGAGACATGGGACATAGCACAAACGTATTGTTATTCCACTTGAAGCTATAGTGGTTGGTACGCCCATCATGAATATCACTCTTGTCATATTGCCAAGGTCGTCCAAGAAGAAGATAACACACAGTCATAGGCACAACGTCACACTCAACCGTGTCCTCATAAGGGCCAATCTTGAATTGCACGGAAACCATATGTTGAATCTTGAAGGTTCCGGAGTCACTAAGACATTGGACATGGTATGGATGAGGATGTTGCTTGTAAGTCAATTGGAATTTGTTGGAAAGCTCTTTGCTAGCTAAGTTGTGGAAACTACCGCCATCGATGATAACCTTGATTGGTTTGGCCATTGATGCCGGCTCTAGTTTGAAAGAGATTGCAACGCTGGTCATTCTCATCTTGAGGAGAAGTAGTAAGGACTCTTGTCACCACTAGTGATGGATTCTTGTCCTCGTCGCAATATACACTTTCTTCATCATCATTGGGCACGTACAAGGAGTTGAGAGAAACTTGATGCAAGGCATAGTATTCACCTTCACTCATGGAGTCACGTTCACCGTCTTGGTTAACAATCATGATCATATTGTTGGAACACTCGAAGGACTTGTGGCCACTTCCACCACATTTGAAGCAAGTTATAGTGCTTGACTTGACTTGAGGAGAACTCGAAGAGGTGGTGGGAGGCACTTGTTTCTTGAACGGTTGTGGAGACTTGTTGGGAGCACTAGATGCTTTAGGGGTGCTCTTGTTGTTGGTTGGAGTAGTGACTTGTGTCATTGGAGACGAAGAGGAGGGTCTTGAGGCAAAGAAAGCCTTTTGCTTGTTGTACTTGAGATCTTCTACAATTTGACGTTCGGCCTTGAGAGCTTGATGGACAAGGGCCACAATGTTGTCATACGGTTGATACTCGACGATCTTCCTTATAGGATAGTTGAGGACATTGAGGAAGAGGGCCATTGTTTGTTCTTGAGATTCCATCACATGAGCTTGTATCAAAGATGTTTCCATTTCCTTGTAGTACTCATCAACGAACTTCAAACCTTGACGAAGTTCTTGAAGCTTCTTGAAGAGGTCACGCTTGTAGTGTGGAGGAACAAACTGAGCATGCATGAATTGCTTCATCTCATTCCAAGTGGCAAGAGGGGAAATGCGGTTGCGGACTCTTTCGGCTTGGAGACGGTCCCACCATAAGAGTGCATGTCACATCCCAATTTTGCAATACCTAATAACACAGTTGTTTTGCTAATTGCTTGACAATTAAACTTTGATTGTGACAATTAAACTTTGGTTGTATTTGTTTGAGTGCAACTAAACAAACTAATTATATAATCTTACATGGCTAAGGAATTGAAAACAAAATATTCAACATATTGTTCCAATGACTTTGGCAATATTTTCTAAAGTAAATATTGATCAAAGAGTTTTTTCCAAAAACTATCTTATGAACCTACTACTTGTTGAATATTATTCCAAGACCCAAATTAAGAAAGATGAAACACTTAATAAATTTCCATAGATGATTATCAGAAAAAGAGGCATTCTTAAATGCTTCACCAAAATCTTATCAAATGTTTTTCCAACCTTGCAAGCTTAAAAACAAAGGTATTGGAGAGCATTGACTTGCTATCTCTAGTCACATAAATATTTTGGCAAAGCATTGTTAAAGAAAAGCCAAGTGCTTTATTAAATAGAAATTCCAATATTTCCAGAAACAGAAAACTCAAACAAGTTACTTCTGGAAACTTTCATCAAATGATCTGAAATTCATACCATTGCTTCCTTATATCAAATAAGGAACACACACAAGAGGACACCAAAAATTGAATCCATTAAAGTCCTGAAAACATGGTTTTTCTCCACAGCAACAATTGGGATTTTGAACAAGTTTGTTCTACAAATTTTTTCCAAATGCCATGAAATAAATACCACATGCTCTATATCATAAATAAGGATGAAAACCAAAAGGAAACAAGTTTTTGAATTGTTTAAGTTTCCAAAAACCCCTGTTTTCTTCACAGCACCTTTTTGAAATTTGAACAAGTTTGTTCTAGTAAGTAACTCAAAATGACTTGAATTTTCTACCACATAAGGAACACATCAATTAAGGAATGTGTGCCAAAAATTATCATTTTTGGAAGCTCCTAAGTAGGTTAATAAATTCAATGTCCATTTGTGCAAGAAATCAAATTTGAACAACTTTGAATTATCAAGTTTATCTAATTGAGCCAATTTTCACATATGTTGTGTATCTAAACTAATTAGAATTTTGGGCAAAAGGATTTCAATTTTTAATTTTGTTTGCCTAGTGAAAACAACCATTTTTCAGAGAGCAAAGGACCTACTTGTAAATACCCAGGGACCAAATTGAAATCCTAGTCACACATGGTCTTCTTCTTCCTGTAGATGACGCAGCAGAGGGCATGGCTGCCCATGCTTCCTTAGCTTCGAGTGGAAGTCTTGCTAGATGGATAAAAGCACCATGTGCACCTCTGTGCCTCTTACCTGCCCCCTCTCTCTCCCTAGAGTCTCTCTCCCCCTCTCTTAGATATTTCTTTGAACCCAAACCCTAGCCCGTGGATGGCCGCCGTCGATTCGGCCGCTGTGGAGCTCGCCGCCGGCAGCCGAGTGGCCCATAGTCTCCGCCTCGTCGAGTGTGACTTCTCTGCAGAAGGAATTGAGCCGGAGCGACGCGTGGAGGCCGCGCCAACCTCGAGTCTTCTCCGAGCCCGACGGACTCCGGCGAGGGATTCCGGCCGCCTCGAGCTCCCTCCTCCTCATCCGAGCATCCCAGCACGTTCACGGTGAGCAGGGGAACCTCCCCGTCGTTTTTCCCCCTCCCTAACCCCCTGGAACGCCGCCGAGTCATGGCCGTGGTCCGGCCGCCGCCGCGCGCCGTTGCCGCCGCTCTCCGGAGCCGTCCCAGGAAACGAAACCGGCCCTATATGATTCCCCGTGTCATTAGCCTATATGATTCCCCGTGTCATTAGCAACGTGTAGCTACTTTTGATTTGTGAAACGGTGAGTGTTTCCGCCGGATTCGAGCTCGCCGGAGCGTTCTCGCCGGCGAGTGACGCATCGATGACGTCGCGCTGATGCCAGCCGCCCTTAACCCGCGCTTAGGAGTTAAACCTGCTGGTGGGGCTGCGCATCGCCTGCGTGGCAGCCCCGTGGCAGCCTGGCCCGCTCGTCAGCCTCAGCGGGTAGATCCGGTCGCGGTAGCAGCAGATCTGGGCAGCCCGTCAGCAGATCTGGCCCAACAACACTTTTTTTTTCCAATTTCTTTTTTTACAGAATGTAGCATGGTTACTTTTGGACTCAAAAGGAAACTTAAAATATGAATTTGACCAAACTAAAATTCACAGTGGTAGCTCAACTAATTCTAAACCATCTCCAAGTTGTAGATCTACATTTGGATGGATAGATTTGAAATGAAAAATGATTTGGCAACAGGTACCAGAAACACCAAAATGAGCACCATTTTTATTTTACAACTCAGAATGAAGTGAGGCCAATTGCATTGGAAAGCCCTTGAAATTTCCTAACAGGAGCATTTAACCTCGTTTCCAAATTCATTGTATTTTTGAAATGGCATGCAATTTGGTAAAACACCAGAGAGCACTTTGGTGATTTTTATAAAATTATTACACATGATTTTTGATGCAAACTCAACTGGATGGTCTTGTATATGTTTAGGGCTATCCAAACCTAGAAGGGTTTAATTTTTAGAGCATCCTAGAAAATTTGGTGGACAGATCTTTGTTTTGCATGTTTCTGCCATTTTGGCATTTTAGCTAATTAATTGGTGTGATGATATTTTTGTGTTGCAATAACCCGGTGAATCTTGATACGTTCCTAGATGGATATTGTTGGAGTAGCCTTGATACAATCCTAGGTACAAACCATAGGAGTAGCCTCACAAGAGGGATACAAGAGCAATGCTCAAAGTTCTAATTTCATCTCTAAACCCTAGATCTAGTCAACGAGGTCCTTATATAGCCAAGGGGGAAGGTAGGGGTGAAACGGGGGCGAAAATCCCCAGTTTTCGCAGTCTTCAGGGGGCGGCCTGGGAGGCCGGCCTGGACGGCCCTCGAGGCCAGGGTGGGAGGAGGGGCAACCGCCCAGGGAGCAGCCGGCCTGAGGCCGGGGTGGGGGCTGGGGCCTTCTGAAGAGGGGGGCGGCCTGGCGCTAGGGTTGGCCGGACTGAGGCCGGTCCCTTCTGCCTGGGGTCCGGCCTGGAGGTGGAGGGAGCCGGCCTGGCCGGGGGCTGAGACCGGCCTCCCTGTTTTCCCTCCTTCTTCTTCCACACGACTCCTTTTTCGATGTCGTCTTCTCCTCCATCCTTGCTAGCTCCTTGTGCATCTTCTTGGGCATGTTCTTGGGCATCTTGAGCACCATCTTGAGGGTCCATGGTGGGTTCCAACCTAAGCACACAAAGGGCATTTCCATGAGGTAGCGCACCATTCACCAAGTCACCGAAAGCATGAAGAGAGAGGAGTGAGTTCACCTTGTCATGAATTGTGTTAGCTCGTGATCTTTTCATTGGTCCACTTGGTGATGCGCTTGGTGGAATGGGTTGTGCTGCATCAACAGTGGTAGGTATTTCCCCTTAGTTAAGAACCAAGGTTATCAATCCAGTAGGAGAAAGAGGACCTTCGGAAGGTTGATGCCACTGACAGTGGTGCTGGCGCTTCACCGGTGTCAGCAACAAGGTGGAACCTGCACACAAGACAACCAAAATAATTTGCCCCAACGGTAAAGTGAGGTTGTCAATCTCATCGGTCTTGCTGAAAACAAAGATTAGACGTATAGTGTGGAAAATAGTGTATGGTTGCGGAAGGTAAAAAGAAAGCAGGAAATTGTTGTGGTTGGTTTAACAGTGTGGAAAAATGGACCGGGGTTCATAATTTCACTAGTGGTGTCTCTCCATAAAACATAGCATGCTGGGTGAACAAATTACAGCTGGGCAATTAACAAATAAATGTTGCATCGTAGTGCATAATATGACATGAAGATTACTATGCTATTTAGTGCGGTCATTACAAGAAGATACATAGACCAACATCCATATGCATCTATGGCTAATAATCCACCCTCAGGTTATCATCCGAACCCCCTCAGGTATTAAGTTGTAAGCAACAGATAATTGCATTAAACAAAGTGTGTAATGTAAGTAATGATTATGCACGCGGGCACTCTCACCACTGTTTTCTCCCTAATGGAAACACCACATCCTCCCCCTTCACATTTCTGTCACTCGAGCAAGGCAACAAGGAGGCATGAACCCACTATCGAGCATAAATACTCCCTCTTGGAGTCACTAGCAACTACTTGGCCAGAATAACCACTAGCAACGGAGAGCATGCAAGATCACAAACAACATATGCAAATAAAGACTATAATCAACTTGGCATAAGGTCAATATTCATCGGATCCCAGCAAACACAGCACATAGAATTACATAAGATCAATCTCGATCATGATAGGCAGCTCACGAGATCTAAACATGGAGGCATATGAGGAGAAGACAACCATCTAGCTACAGCTACGAACCCGTAGTCCAAGGATGAACTACTCACGCATCACTCCGGAGGCAGGCATGGTGATGTAGAGGCCTCCGGTGATGATCTCCTCTCCGGCAAGGTGCCGGAAACAGATTCAGAACCCCCCTGATCTGGGGTTGATGGTGACGGCGGCTGCAGAACTTTTTCGGGGATTTTGATCAGGTGTTTAGGGTTTTCCATCCGGGGGGATTAAATAGGCGAAAGGGCAAAGGCGGTGGAGGCTGGGGGGCCCCACACCCATAGCTGGCGCGGCCAGGGGCTGCGCCACCCTATGGTGTCGCCCCCTGCTGCCCCTCTCTGGCTCCTCTTCGGTCTTCTGGATGCTTGCGGGGAAAACAGGACTTCCGGGCTTCAAATTTTCCAATTCCGAGAATATTTCTAGAACAACTTTTCTGAAAGTAAAAAACAACAGAAAACAGGGAACTGGCTCTGTGGCATCTTGTTAATAGGTTAGTCCGGAAAATCGATAAAAATGACATAAATAAGGGATAAAACATGTAGCAATTGGCATAATATGATCATGGAGCATTAGAAATTAGGGATACTTTTATGACATATCAAGCATCCCCAAGCTTAGTTCCTACTCATCGTCGAGTAGGTAAACGATAAAACAATAATTTCTGAGGTGACATGCTACTAAAACAAACTTGATCAATCTAATGTAAAAGCATATGCACGCTGAGATCATAAAACTTTAAATACATGCATGATAAATAAAACTTTAATAATAAAGCATAGAAATTACTTTGCATCATGAAAAGTAACTCAAATAAAGGATCATGAATAATAATGCAAAGAAAGGTAAACGTTTGTTTCAGGTATAGAGAAAGCATGGCAAAGTGATATTTCGATAGTCCTTAAGAGTGGGGCAAAACATAAATGCCAGGACACCTTCAAAGTTCAAGAGGAAGACTAGAACAAATAATTTAAGAACAAATGATATCACATCATGAAGGAATTATTGATGCTTATGGGATAAATGCACATAGAACTCAAAATGGCAAAAATGCAATCTCAACTGTGCATAAAGTTAGAAGATGGAGACTCAACATGAAAGTAAAAGAAAGGCAGTTCTCAGTGGGAGGCAGGGATCACTCATGCGCTAGAGCTTTTATTTTATTAAACAGAGGTATTAAAGGTTTGACAATTGTGGAGGAATGTCAATATTTTGGGAGATGTATGCTAATGTCAACGAATGGTAAACAGAAAATACAGTACGTCACAAGTCAACTGGATTCACAAGAGCGGCTGGCATGGTGAAGGACGCAACTCGTGTATAAGGTCATCCCTGTTTCTCTTTTGTTTACACAATTATGCTTTGACTGATAATCAAGGGCAAAAATAGTGAAGAGAATTTGTTTGCATTAATTTGGGGCTGGGCACCCCGCTGCCAGATCTTCTATCATTTGGATAAGCGGATGAACCACTAGTCCAGCGTGTGAAATCCAATAAACAAGTGAGATAAAGATTTTCTATTTACGTCCTCATGAGCAAAAAAAGGAACATAAAGCAGGAGTAATTTTGAAGGTTTTAAAGGCAACATATGAGCAATTTACTTTGGAATGGAAGTTAAATACCACATGTAGGTAGGTATGGTGGACACAATGGGAAAAACTTTGGTTTAAGGGAGTTTGGATGCTTGAGTAGAGCTCATACTCAGTACATGTGGAGGCTAGCAAAAGACTGGGAGCGACAAATCAAGAGAGCATAAGAGCCATAATCATGCATAGCGAGATAAGCATCATTAATTAAAACATAAGCAGTATCACAAGTTCAAAAACTAAGTGGTCATAGAGGCTATTCGTGACTTGTTTGTAGTCATAAACATGGTGTGAGCATGCGCCAAGTCAACCAAATAAAACATTCAAAAGAGAATACCATATATTGGTGCTTTACTATGACAAGAACAACTCATGAATCTTTCAACACATATTAAACACTCTCAGCTATTTGAGGCTAATCATGCTAATCAATAACCACAAGTCTTTAGAACTAAAATAACATTTAGCATGGCATGAAAAAGTCCTAGCCATAGTCTATAAAAGCTTCTACTAGTACTGCTATAGATTCTACTTCAAGCAGCAGTTTTCGTTTCTCCCAACAAGCACCATACAAAACATGCTTTAACAAAAATACTCTTTATGATACAGAAAGCAAACATGAGATTAATCGCATAACACTACTAAAAATAACAACTCTAATAAGAGATGCATGCAAAATAGGAGCTAAAAAATGCAGCAGCTAGACAGAGATTAAGAATACAACGCATTCTCATGAAAAAGCGGAGCGTGTCACTCTCCAATAAAAGAATGCTGGGGTCCAACCAAGCCTACTATGAAAGTAAAAACAAACTGAAAGAAAAAGCAAAAGCAAACTTAAAACAAAAATAAAAGACGCTCCAAGTAAAGCACATAAGATGCGATCGAATAAAAATATAGTTTCACTAGAAGTGACCTGATAATTTGTTGATGAAGAAGGGGATGCCTTGGGCAACCCCAAGCTTAGACGCTTGAATCTTCTTGGAATTTTCTTGGATGTACCACGGGGGCATCCCCAACCTTAGTATTTTCACTCTTCTTGATCACATCATATCATCCTCTTCTCTTGACCCTTGAAAACTTCCTTCACATCAAAATTCTCACAATCTTCATTAGCAACGTTAGTGCAATTGAAATAATAAATCCACATGGTTCAGTTTAAACACAAGTATAAAAATAAAAAAACATTGTATACTGTCACAACTTCTTTCAAAACTCTTTTTTGTCAAAAGAACAGCAAAAGAAAGAGATTAAGATGCAAATGCGATAAATGGCAGAAATCTGTCAAAAACAGAACAGCAGGTAAAGATCGATTTTCTCAAAAATATTCTGTTGCTAAAATCAAAAAGTAGTAATCTAAGTAAAGTTGCTTATATAACTCAGGATTAAGCACAAAAAAACTCAGGTCATTTTGAATTTTTTGTGATTCTTAACGGAATTTACAGTGGACAGCAGAAATCTGTTTCCTGCGCAGAAATCCGAAATATAGGCTCAACTTTCCACTAGTGGCTTTACTTGGCTCAATAAAAACACAAAATAAAAGATAAAGAGGGGTTGATAAGGAAATAGACAACACCCAGGTTCAAGCACACCAAAGAAAACAAAATAAAAATGAACGAAAACAGTGAAATAAAACGGGTTGTCTCCCGGTAGTGCTTTTCTTTAAAGCCTTTCAGCTAGGCATAGAAAAATCAACTCAAGTATTTTCAAGTGAGGAATTCAAATAAAGATTTGGCAATTATTTAACAATGCATTGTATTTTATCTAAGTGAGTTTCAGAAGATCCTCTCTTAGTACTTTTAGGCTTACTATCTTCATCAAATAAATTCTCAGGAACAATCCAATCAAAATTCTTTTCTTGGGCTTCGTGCAGAGCTACTAATTTAAAATGGATTGGTATTTTATACTCATTTTCATTATTAGATTGAGTTTTTTCTAGAGCACCAACAATGTCTACACATGAGCCAAGCATATTAAAACGATCAAAAACTTTTCTAGTTTCTATAGCAACATCCCCAAATTCTTTAAGCATAGTTTCTAAGATGAAGTTTCTTTTCTCAACATCTTCAATGTTATTCAAGTTGAGGAACATATGTTGCATTATGGGATGGAGGTTAACAAACTTAGCTTCTAGCATGTGAACTAAAGAAGTTGCAGCAGTCTCGTAATTGGGAGAAAGTTCTACTATGGATTTTCCTCAAAGTTATCATGCTTACTAACATGATCAAAGAATTCTTTAACAGTGTGCTTTCCAAGTATAGAACCACTTCATATCGACAAATCTTTCATGCTAAACTTAGGGAACAACATGATGAGAACTAACAACATACAGACAAAAATAAAAACTATGAAGAAAACTAATTTTTTTGTGTTTTAGAAATAGAGAAATAAAAACAAGACAAAAAATAAAAACAAGACAAGAAAAAAGAAGAGAGATTGAGAGTGAGATACTCCCCTTGCCAGAAGACTTCCTTCTCCCCGGCAATGGCACCAGAAAATATCCTTGATGCTCGTGATACACACGTTTGTTGGGAGACCCCAAGAGGAGGGTGTGATGAGCACAGTGGTAGGTATTTCCCCTTAGTTATGAACCAAGGTTATCAATCCAGTAGGAGAAAGAGGACATTCGGAAGGTTGATTCCATTGATGGTGGTGCTGGCGCTTCACCGGTGTCAGGAACAACGTGGAACCTGCACACAACACAACCAAAATACTTTGCTCCAACGGTACTGTGAGGTTGTCAATCTCACCGGTCTTGCTGAAAACAAAGATTAGACGTATAGTGTGGAAAACAGTGTATGCTTGCGGAAAGTAAAAGAAAGCAGGAAATTGTTGTGGTTTGTTCAACAGTGTGGAAAAATGGATCGGGGTTCATAGTTTCACTAGTGGTGTCTCTCCATAAAAGATAGCATGCTGGGTGAACAAATTAGAGTTGGGCAATTGACAAATAGAGGTTGCACCGTAGTGCACAATATGACATGAAGATTACTATGCTATTAAGTGTGGGCATTACAACAAGATACATAGACCGACATCCATCTGCATCTATGACTAATAATCCACCCTCAGGTTATCATCCGAACCCCTAAGGTATTAAGTTGCAAGCAACAGATAATTGCATTAAACAAGGTGTGTAATGTAAGCAATGATTATGCACGCGGGCACTCTCACCGCTGTGTTCTCCCTAATGGCAACAGCACATCCTCCCCCTTCACGATTCTGTCACTCGAGCAAGGCAACAAGGAGGCATGAACCCACTATCGAGCATAAATACTCCCTCTTGGAGTCACTAGCAACTACTTGGCCAGAATAACCACTAGCAACAGAGAGCATGCAAAATCACAAATAGCATATGCAAATAAAGACTATAATCAACTTGGCATAAGGTCAATATTCATCGGATCCCAGCAAACACAGCACAGAGAATTACATAAGATCAATCTCGATCATGATAGGCAGCTCACGAGATCTAAACATGGAGGCATATTGTCGAATCTGCATCTCAACAAGTCCCTCGGGTGAACCCATAGGGTTTCGAATAGGAGAACCTATGGACGCTGGTGGCGATCGTTGGCTAGACAGGAGACACGATTTACCCAGGTTCGTGGCCCTCGTAAAGGTAAAACCCTTACTCCTGCCTCTGTCGATCTGTATTATCGAATAGATCGGTTACAATGGGGGATTCCTCAAGTCGAGAGTATGATCTCGAGCTCAAGGCTTGATGGTGCGGTATTGCTTGACCCTCTCCCGGTGGCTCTCCTGGCCTTATATAGGTGGTCAGGTCCCAAACCGTACCCGGGGAGGACTCGAACTCTAAACCTATGTCGGTTACAAGTTTCCTATCTTATCCCGCAAGGCATTGCGGGTGGGCTTCAACTGGGATTTCTAGAGTAGTCCAAACCTTCCCGTATTGGGCCTCAATCTTGGGCCTAGGACCAGCTATCCTTATTCGTCGGGTCCAGGGTTCATCCCTTCGTCAGTAGCCCCCGAGCGTTTGCTCGATTGGGACTTTTCAAGTCGGGTAGACGCTCAGATCTTTCTTTCCTTCGGATGACTATTGTAGTCGTTTTCCATTCGGAGGGTGTATACACTGTGTGATGAGTTTAATACTCGAGTATCGAGTGGTGAAAGTGCCCGTGTTTTTTTGGCTATTTTTTGCAGAAGGATGTGGCGCAGTAGCTTGGCTCTCCCGAAAGATCAGGGCCAATTAATTGCAACTAGGGCAAAAATAGTTCTGGCCTACACAGATTCGAGACCTTCGACTCGAACCCGATGAGGTGACCATTGCGACTGGGCCGTAGAGGTCTTACCGAGTCGAACTTAACCTATAGGGGTACCCGGCGCGTCCGCTAGGATTTTTCTTCGTGCGATTCCAGGCCCTCAAGAAAGATCTTTTGGGTCTTACCTTCATATTCGAGAAAATATCGCATCCGGATGTGCCTAGTCGGCTGAACAATCCGGGTTTGTGATGTGTAGACATCGTGTGATGGAGTGGCAGGATCTGCGCACCCGCGACGTTTTAGGTCTGTGATTTCTCGAGTGAGAAAACAAAGCTATTTTGCCCATACGAAAGGATTTTCGTGTCTGGAATCTTCACGCCCATACGAAAGAGTTTTCGTGTCTAGGGTCTTGTTTTACGTGAAAGAATTTTCACGCCATAATTTGTCCATACGAAAATATTTTGTGTTTGGAACTTTTGCGAATGAGTTTCCGCGTCCTGATCTGCCCATACGAAGTTTATTTCGCGTGTTGGGTCTTTTATTCGAATAAATTTCCAGTTTGATGATGTGCGCCATGACGTCACGGCGCACTTTATCCTCCCGATGGGACGTGACAGAACAATAGCAGAGGCGCTGGCCCACCTTGTCGGCTTTTTGACCGGAAACGAGACGTCGTTTCCGGTTTTTACGCGAACTGCGCGCAGTAATTGCGCACGATCCACTGTTGAGATCGTGGCATGAAACAGCTTCCCCCGCCCTTTCGTTTCATCTCCACACGCATCAACTGCGATGGATGCCACGTGGCTCCACGAACGGCTAGGATCGGGCGGTGCCGTGTATAAAGGTGGCCCTTGAGTAAACGGTGAAAATCTCCCGTCATCCTCTCCAGCCTTCGTCTTCCTCGTCCTCAGCCTTTCTCTGCGAGCTCGCACCAGCTTCCATGGCAGGAGGCAAGAAACGCAGTGCCGCCGTTTCTTCGTCGAGGGCGACGGAGGAAGTTCCCATGCCGCCTGCTCCGCGTTCAGGCGACTGGCGCTCGCCCAACACCACGGTCAAGAGCATCAAGGGGATGCATCGAGAAGGGTTGCTGCCTCCCGAAGCTGAGAAGCGGGTGCGCCTCGGCAAGAAAGAGGAGGTACCCAATCGCCGCGCGAACGAACGTGTGATCTTCGCGGATCACGTTTCGCGCGGGCTCTCCTTCCCCCTCCATCCTTTCCTCATGGCTCTGTTGTATGTCTATGGCATACAGCTCCACGATTTGCCTCCAAACGCAGTGCAACACATCTCGTGCTTCATTGTCCTTTGCGAGTGCTTCCTGGGCATTCTCCCTCATTGGGTCCTTTGGAAAGCCCTCTTCAAGGTGCGCGTATTCCGCGAGAGATCGCGGGTAGAGACTGAGCTCGGGGAGCCGTTGCGCACCGGCGGCTTCGGGATCCAAGGGAAGTCGGACAGCGGCTACTTCATGATGCACTTCATCGACTCCGCCCAAGGATGGAGGAAGAAATGGTTCTACGTCATCGACAACAGCACGGGTGGAGTCCACGAATTCCACCCGTTTGCTGTCCTGAAGAGGCGGAAATCCTGGGCGCACAAACTTTCGGTTGAAGAAAACCGGATTGTCACCCCGCTACTCGCCAAGGTGGCCGCTCTTCGCGATCAAGCCGCAGGAGTTGCGCTGAATGGCCTGCACTTGGCGAGCGTATTCCTCAAACACAGGATTCAGCCCCTACAGGAGAGGCCCTCCGCGATGTGGGAGTACCAGGGCGCCGAAGATCCCAGCCGCGTGAGCCGAGAAGAACTCTCGAATGATGAAATCAAGAAGAAGATTGCGGCTATCACCAGCTTGAAAGAGGGCGATACCTTCCCCGACTACCCAGTAGCAGCTTTCGAGGCATCAAGGCCTCCACCACCTGAAGTAAGTTCGAGTTTTTCTTTGTCTTCTGTCTCTTTCTAGCTTGAAAGTTTTTTGTTGACTGAAATTCTTCTTTCCTTTCTTCTTCTGTCTTCCCTTTTTTTGTAGAGTTTAGCGGTAGCCAATTGCTACCCGCCAATCTCCGGAGAGGAGGTCTCGGACTTGTTGGCGAGCAATCTGGACGCCCCAGCCGACACCAGCGTTGCCGAAGCCGATTCGAGCTCCGAGCACGATTCCTCGGATGACGCGGAGGAATCGGGTAGTGACCTCCGCATCCGCAAATGCCGCCGATCGGAGAATGATGAAGCCACCTCCAAGGATAACTCCTTGGGTAAGCAGTCGCCTGAAAAGGAGCCCATCATCGTGACTCCGCTAAGTGCGCGCGCCCCTTCTCCTTCCTTGCCAAAGATCCATACCGCCTAGAACGCGGATATGTTGGATGACGATGACGACAAGTAAGTTTCTGCTTTCTTGTTCTAGTAGAATGTTTCCTTTTGCTTCTTCTGACAAATTGTTGTTCTTCATGACAGCCTCCAATCCATCAGCCCCAGGAGGTTCGTCTCTTCCCTTCCTCTTGAAAAGAGGAAGAGAGCTGCTGCTGCGGGTGAGACCGCGACTACTGGCACCGTGCAGAATTCTCCGAGTGCAGCTCCCGCAACGGTGGCTACGGAATATAGGATCCCTAGCTTTGTTGTTGGAGCTTTGACTCCGAAAGAAGTGTCGGGTAGCTCGGCGGACCCTCTTTCCATAGCTCAGGGCCAGGTAAATATTGTTGTTTTCTTCTTCATATTGCACTTTGTCTGTTTGGATTTTTTATCGGGTGCACGGCAGTGCTCCCGATGGGAGTAGCCCCCCGAGGCTGTAGTTAATCATGTATGATTGGCTACAGGCTCAAAGACCTGCTCTCTCTTTTCTTTGTTTTATCGGGTGCACGGCAGTGCTCCCGATGGGAGTAGCCCCCGAGGCTATACTCGAATGTTTACAATCGTGTATAGGCTCAATCTTCTCCTCTTTGACTTTTTTATCTCCATGTTTCTGTAGTTCCTTCTTGATTCCCTTGCGGCCATTGGCCGCCGCGTTATCTCGGCCGAGACAGAATGCGTGACCCTTCGGGTGGATCGCGATCGACTTGTTTCGGACAATGAGCTTCTCCGAGGTAAATTTATTGACTTCTTTATCTCATCTTTCCGTTCACATAAATTCCTTTGGGTTTCAAACTTGTTGCTGTGCAGCTCAAATCGATGCGCTGAAGGCTGAGAAGGTGGCTGCTGTCACTCGGGTAGGCACCCTGGAGGCTCAGTTGGAAACTGCTCGAGAGGAGCTCGAATCCTCTCGTAAGCAGTCGATTGACTTTGAGGGAAAGCTTGCGGATGCCCAGGACGCCCTGAAGAAACTGGAAGAGACTGGCATGAAGCAAGATAACGATCTTGTCGACTTCCTTCGTCCTTTGGCCCAGCGCTTTGCAGGTGAGTTGTACTTATTCTTTATTTCTCGACTGGTTGGTCAGTTCTTTGGATTTTGACTTATCTTTCTACAGGTCTTCTTGGTGTCGCTGTTGAGCTTCCCGGGGTTCAACGAGTGGACGCCTTGACAGGTTCCTGCGCTCAACTTCGACATCATTCTAACGGGGTTTGCACCCTGATTAGCGATGCTACTCGAGTGTTGACGTCAGAGTCCGGGGCGAAGAATGCTATCCAGTTTGCACTGGCGGACGGAGTCGCAGGCTTGGAGGAGGCGTACTCGTACCTTCCTGTCGACACTGCTACAAGCAAAAAGGTAGCACTTCATCCTTTCGGCGATCCAGCTGGAGTGCTTGCCCGGAAGTTGTCCGATTTGCTTGCCCGTGCTAGTTGTAGGGGGCACACTGCTGCGAGTGGCAGCACATCTGCAGCTCCTTAGGATAGTTTCTCCGTAGTTTGTGATTTTGATGTAATGAACCTTGGGATGTATTCCCGTATTCTGCTTTTAATTCAAATGTTGTTTTGATATCTTGAGATGCTTCCTGTGATTGAGTTGTCATGAGTTCTCCCGATGGGAGTAGCCCCTGAGCACCTGTCGAATAGGTGGTGTTATTTCTCGAATGGAGCGTCTTATTCCTTAACTTTCCTTTATCTTTCCAGGTAACTAGAGTTCTCGCGGAGTCCTCGAGTGGGTCCGCTACCCGAGTGGATCCTCTTGTTGCTGCTGTTGGCACCTTTGCCGGCCTTCGTGACCGCGTTGCGGATGGTGAGCGCAAACTAAAGATTTTGCGCGGGGTGGCGGATGTGGCGATTGAACGTGAGCAGTTTGTGATGGATGAGTTGGCGGTTGTTGCTAGGGATTTGCTCTGTAAGTATCTCAGCCCCCTGGCTTTCTGTATTTGCTATCATCTTTTGATCCTGTGCCTTTCTTTGCAGTTGTTCAGCCAGATGACAGGAGTGAGAAACAGTGGGTGGAGAAACATATTCTTCACGAAGCCGGTAGTTCAAAGCCCCATGCAAATAATTTTTGGTCCGATCGTAGTCGAGGCTTTGTGCTCGCTACCTTGAAGTATCAAGTAATCCAGGCCAAGATGCTCGTGAGTTCTTTCCATGAGATTTTGATTGCTGTGAACTCAGCTTTTTATCCATTGGAGAGGGGTCCAGAAGATTGGAGCTATCTCCTCAGAACTTTCGGGCGAGAAGGAGAAATCCGCGAGTGTGTCCGTAATCAGATGATCTGTGGTGCGGTAGTGGTGCTCTCCTTCGTCCGATTGTGGCATCCAGAGGTGAATTTCAACTCTGTGTCTAGGCTTCCTGATGGTCGATTCGATATGTCCCCTCATTATAGTGTTGTTCGGCCTGCCGCAGAGGAGATTATTCAGTTGACCTCGGAAGAAGTGGATCGGGTGTTAGCCGAGGAAAACACTCGTCGCCATATGTAATCATAGGATGTATGTATCCTATATAGTTGCTCAAAACTTTGTAAGGCGTCTACCTTGTATGTAACTTTGTGTATATGAAATTATTCCTGTTGTGCTAAGTTTTAGGCGTAGCCCCCGTGTATTTTTGGGGGTGTGTACCTTTTTTTTAGCACTTAAAGATGGAGATTACGAGTAGCTATGGTTGAAGAACCATGTATTTTTATTGAAATGACTGAGAAGCCATGTGTTTCGGGCTACAAGATGGCTAATATAGCCTTATTTGTATGAGTAAGGTAAATCTAGGGATAGAATTTGCGGAGGTGTGCAACATTCCATGGGTTGGAGTAGACGCCTCCAGTCGTCGGGTTCTTCAGTCGATAGGCGCCACCTAGGATAACTTCGTGTATTATGAAGGGTCCTTCCCATGGTGTTTCGAGCTTGTGTCCTTCTTTCTGCTTGAGCTGTAGCACCAAATCTCCCACCGCGATGGCTCTGTGGCGTATTCGGCGACTGTGATAGTTTCGCAACGACTGCTGGTATACTGCTGATCTTGCGAGTGCAATGTCGCTTATTTCATCGAGTGCGTCCATATCGTCTGCGAGTGCCCTGTTAGAGGTTTCTTCGCTGTAAGCAACGACCCGTGGGGCGCTGAATCGGACGTCCTCGGGAAGGACGGCTTCAGCCCCGTATACCATGAAGAATGGTGTGTAATTTGTGGATCGATTTGGAGTTGTGCAAAGGCTCCATAGCACGGAGGATAGCTCTTCTTCCCAGTGTCCCGCTGCTAGATGTAGGCGATCGAGTAGTCGTTTCTTGATGCCAGCCGAAACTAATCCGTTGGATCGTTCGACTTGGCCGTTTGTTTGCGGATGAGCCACTGAAGCGAACTTGAGGATGATTCCTTTTTCTTCGCAAAATTGTTGTGTTTCCTTTGCCGTGAAGTTCCTTCCATTGTCGGTGATGATGTTGTGTGGTACACCAAATCTACAGACGATGGAATCGAGGAATTTGACAGCGCAATGGGCGCTAGCCGAGGTCACTGGCATTGCTTCGATCCACTTCGTAAATTTGTCAACTGCCACTAGCAAGTGTGTGTATCCACCGGGTGTAGACTTGCGTAATGGCCCTACCATGTCCAGCCCCCATTGTGCAAAGGGCCAGGCGATAGGTATCATATGCAACTCTGTAGCGGGAACGTGAGGTTTGGGTGCGAATCGCTGGCAAGCGTTGCACCTGTCGACCAATTGCTTTGCGTCTCGGGCTGTTGTAAGCCAGTAAAATCCTACTCGAAAAGCTTTGCCCACGATTGTTTTCCAACTGGCATGATGTCCGCAATCTCCTTGGTGTATGTCTCGTAGTAACTCATTGCCATCTTCGGGTGCTATGCATCTTTGCAGTATGCCTGAGATGCTCTGCTTGTATAACTCGTCGTTGAGTACCCGAAAAGATTTGATGCGTCTGACTATTTTTCGAGCCTCGCGAGGGTCTGCTGGGAGCTGTTTGGCAGACAAGTAGTCGAGATATTTATGCGTCCAGACTGGCTCGACCAGAAAAATTTGTCGTGAGATGCCATGGCTGAGCTCGATGATAGCAATTTGCGGGCTGACCTCTGTCTCCAATTTTTTTTTTTGAAGATTGTACCGTAGGGGAAAATCCCTACGGTTAGATTTTCAAAATTTAAAGGGGAAAAAGCCACCAAAATTACATAGTTTTTACAATGAGCTAGATCAAGGGGGTAAAAAATTTATCCTACAATACATCTTATGTAACAAGATTCCTAACCCAAGTAATGAGAGATTCCCTAATGGTCTCCTTAACTCTGTACTTATGGATCATGACATCAGAACATAACCTAACATGCCAGTAAATATAAGTAGCCTCCTTAGACTGAAAAATGAGATCATTCCTAGCCTTCCATATGTTCCATGTAGCACATGCCAAGATCTCCATGAAGCAAGGCCCAACAAAAAGTGTCATAGCAGAAGTGATCCTATCCAGGATGGGTTTGGAAAGATCCCAGTGAATTCCAAGTGTCGTCCAGCAATCCCTTGCAAATTTGCAATCGAAGAAAAGATGATCAATAGACTCACATGAGTCACTGTCGCATAGGGCACAGGAATATCCCTCATCCAGTTGCCAATGCCGACGGCACATAAGATCTTTAGTGTTCAGGCGATCATTGAACATAAGCCATAAGAACACTTTCAGTTTAGGGAGGCATTTGGAGGCCCATATAGCCTTGATGAGGGGATGACACTGGACACGAGCAAAAAAACATTTATAAAATCGTGCAGAGCTGCAAAGTCCATTGCCCCAACAATAGTGAACTTGATCATGGCTAGATGAATCAATCGCGAGCTGATTAATTTCCTGTGATAAGATATGGTATTCCTCGAATGCTTGAACCGATAAAGGCAGTGCAAAGGACTCATGCAAGCTATGTGAGTCGCACATACGGGCAACCGCTGAATCCTCATTAAGGACGAAAGAGAATAGTCTAGGCCAACGGTCACATAGTGTTGTGTCACCCCTCCAGAAATCTTGTGGGTGCTTCAGCAGTTTTCTTGACCTTGACTGAACGCTTGGTCATCCTTTCAAAATATATACCAGGCGGTATGGGTGTGTTTGTGGACCCCATGTTTGCCAACCTGTATGCTTCTTCGTTACTGGATCTCGCAATGTGCTTCAGCTCGCATCCTTTGAAACTTCCTTCGAGTAGATTGTACATGTCCCGGTAGGCGACCATGTTTTCTGCGATAGCGTCGCACTCCTTCATTGTCTGTTGCACGATGAGATTAGAATCTCCATAGATCATCAACCGGGTGGCTCCATATGCGATTGCCATATTCATCCCATGTAACAAGGCCTCATATTCTGCGTCATTGTTTGATGATGGATCGTCGGGGGGGAAGTCCAATTGCAGGACGTACTGCAACTTGTCTCCTCTCGGTGATATTAGGACGATCCCAGCTCCAGCTCCTTCATTTCTTTTGACCCGTCAAAGTACATGATCCAGTTACTCGTATATTCTGGTGGTCCGGGTGTTTGTAATTCTGTCCATTCGCTCAGAAATTCTACGAGTACCTGTGACTTCACGGAATTGCGTCCTGCATAGATGATGTCCCAGGCGCCTAGCTCGATGCTCCACTTCGCTATTCTTCCTGATGCCATTGGATTGTTCATTATAGTACCGACTGATGCGTCGTTTAGCACCGTTACGGTATGCTCCTGGAAGTAGTGTTTAAGCTTTCGAGCTGTAAGGACGACTCCGTATGAAAGCTTCTGGTAGTGAGGATATCGCTGTTTGCATGGCGAAAGGACCTCACTGATGTAGTAAATTGGCCTTTGCACTCCATATTCCTTGCCTTCTTCTGGTCTTTCTACTATGATGGTTGTGCTTATCACCTGGTTTGTTGCGGCTAGGTATAGGTATAGCGGTTCCCTTTCGTGTGGTGTAGCCAGGATACGCCTGCTTTGTAGTGTTTGCTTCAGGTCTGCAAATGCTTGCTTTGCTTCCGGTGTCCACTCGAATTTATCCGTCTTCTTCAACAGTTTATTGAAGGGTAACGCATGTTCCCCCAATCGTGCGATGAATCTGCTCAAGGCGGCTAGTCGTCCGGCGAGCTGTTGGACTCCGCGTAGGTTGGTGGGCTCCTTCATGGTCAAGATTGCTTGTATCTTCTCCGGGTTGGCTTCAATTCCTCAAGCGGAGACCAGGTACCCGAGAAGTTGTCCTACGGGGACGCCAAAGACGCACTTGGTCGGGTTGAGTTTTATTCGGTATGCGTTCAACGCGTCAAATGTTTCTCTGATATCGTCGAGAAGCGTATCTTCCACTCGAGTCTTGATGACGATGTCGTCAACGTACACTTGTACGTTCTTACCAATGAGCTTGGCGAGGCATTTTTGCATGCAGCGCTGATATGTTGCGCCTGCGTTCTTGAGCCCGAAGGGCATTGTCGTGTAGCAGTATACACCGTGAGGTGTGATGAATGTTGTCTTTTCCTCATCTTCCTGTTTCATCCGGATCTCGTTGTATCCCGAGTAGGCGTCCAGGAAGGAGAGGCGTTGGCAGCCTGCAGTGGAGTCCACGATTTGGTCGATTCGCGGGAGGGGAAAGTTATCCTTGTGGCAGTGTTTATTCAGCGAAGTGTAGTCGATGCACACTCCAACAATGTTGGTGTTTTTCTTCGGGACCAGCACTAGGTTTGCTAACCAAGTGGATATTTTTATCTCTCTGATGAATTTTGCTGCAAGCAATCTGTTTATCTCTTCTCCGAGCGCTTTCTGCTTAGGTTCTGAAAACCGTCGGGTGGTCTGCTTGATGGGCTTTGCGTCCTTGTAGACTTCGAGTGAGTGCTCGGCGAACTCCCTGGGTATTCCTGGCATATCTGAAGGCTGCCAGGCAAAAATTTCCCAGTACTCACGGAGGAGTTTGACGAGCGTGCTTTCCTATGCTGGTGAAAGGGTGGTGGACACCATCGCCGTCTTCGCAGAATCCGCCGGGTGTATTTGATGCTTGCGGGTACCGCTATTTGTGTTGAATTCGAGCTCTGGAGCGTTCTTCTTGGTGAGGGGCATCATGGTGTGATCCGTGGTTTTTGCTATCTCCTCTAGTTCTTCCTGCATCCCGAAAGATTGAGCGATCTCGTTGAATTCGATGTCGCACTTGTTGGATTTCTGAAAATCGCCGTTGATGGTGATTGTGCCATATTCTCCGGGTAGCTTGAGCTTCAAATATGCGTAGTGCGGTACTGCCATGAATCTGGCGAACGATGTTCGACCAAGAATGGCGTGGTACTGTGAGGGCCAGTCGACAACTTCGAAGTCAAGGAATTCTCGTCTGTAATTGCTTCGGTTGCCTAGCACCACCTCTAGGTTGATCATTCCGAGTGGATGGATTGCCTTTCCTGCAACTATCCCGTGGAAAGATGTCTCTGATTCTGCGAGTCCGTCCAAATTCTTGTTCATACGCTGGAGCGTGTCGGCGTAGATGATGTTGATGCTGCTGCCTCCGTCCATGAACACGCGAGCCAGCTCGTAATTGCCAATTTGTGCTTGTATGACAAGTGCGGCGTGTCATGGTCGATAGACTCGCGGAGGGTGGTCTTCCTTGGAGAAAGTTATCGGGTGCTCCGCCATCTTCAGATACTCAGTTTTTGTAGCTGGAGTTTGCACAGCCATGCACAGTTGTCGCGTGTTTGTCTTCTGAGCTCTGCGTGATGGACAGACCTTTTGTATCATGCCTAAGAGGCCTGCTGGGTTCGGGTATCCGTTGGATCCTTGGTTTGGGGCGGGTGGCGCTAGCAGCGCGGCTAGCATTGCATTTTGGTTTCCTGCTGGGGGCAGGGCTTGCGGTTGTTGAAATCCTTGAGCTCCTCCTACGGGAAACTGCGGGTAACCCTTACTAGTGGCTGCTCTGTTTTTCTTCAGGAGGGCCTCGTGGATTTCGATGAACTTTCGGCAATCCTTGAGAAGGTGTGTTG
Organism: Alopecurus myosuroides; assembly: GCA_028641055.1. Taxonomy (NCBI): domain Eukaryota; kingdom Viridiplantae; phylum Streptophyta; class Magnoliopsida; order Poales; family Poaceae; genus Alopecurus; species Alopecurus myosuroides. The sequence continues at coordinate 269,260,013 of CM054063.1, read as the reverse complement.
CCTTAGTTTTTCCTGTGCGCTTATCTGTGAATAGATGTAGCGTGCAGTAACCGTCGAGGTCCTCCTCGGGTTTTTTTTCTTCTTGCTTAGGTTTCCACTCGCGCTTCCCAAGATATCCGTTGTCGCGGTTTTTGGTGAACTCCTCTGCCACGAATTCTTCTCGATCATCATGGTCGTAGTTCTTTCTTATTTTCTTTCGGCCATGGCGGTCGTCATCACGTGCTGGGGATGAATATTTCTCGTTGTGCACTACGTCTTCGCCGTTTGCCCATCTATCGGCTATGGCCATCAATTCTCCCATGGTTTTGGGTGCTAGTCGCCCCAGTTCTTCCCTGAGAGAGGTTCGCCGTGCTCCTTTGGCGAATGCTTCAACCGCGACTTCTTCTTATATATTTCCCGCCGTATTCCTTAGCGTGGTCCATCGCTGAATATATTCGCGAGTAGACTCGCCACTTTTCTGCTTGCAGGCTCGTAGCTCCTCGATGGTCGCAGGCCGTTTGTATGTTGCTTGGAAATTTTTGCAGAAATCCATGTTTAGGTCGTCCCAAGACCTGTAGCATGCTTTCGGCCTTCCTTCGAGCCAGCTGCGAGATGCACCGACCAGGTGTAGGTTGAGGTACTGCATAGCTGTGTTTTTGTTCCCACATTGGCATTTTACTACCGTGAGGTAATCTGACAACCAGGCAGAAGGCTTCTGCGAACCGTCGTATTTCTGTACTTCTGTGGATAGCTTAAACCTTTTGGGTAGCGGTGCTTCGCGGATGCTGCGGGTAAAGCATAGGGCTCCGCAGACTTCATCATCGGAGGATGTGGACGGGGAGCGCGCGCGATTTCTGGCCGCCCGACCTTTATCGACCTTGCGCTGGGCGATGTCCGATCGTGCATTGTATTCGGGCTCATCTCGATTGGTGTCTCCTCTCGGCTCTTTACTGCGATGCCGCGAGCGACTGGGGTCTCAATCTTTTCGCGGGCTGCGATCACGATTCCTCGCGGGCTGCAATCACGATTTCCTCGCGGGCTGCGATCTCGATTCTTCCGTGGGCTGCGATCTCGACCTCTTCTCGGGCTGCGGCTACGGTCTCGACCTCTTGGGCTGCTATCGCTGCCACTTGGCCTATCTCCTCGTCGCCGGGCTTCTTTTTCCCGTGCTCGGTGGGGTGATTTTTCCTTATCGGCTGAAGTGTCTCTGCGTCCGCGGGGTGCTTCTTTGTCCTTCGGTTCAGCCGCCTTCCTACGATCATAGGAGGCAAGTTTTGCGGCTGCCATGCCTAGTCCTTTTTGTACTTGCTTGTATTGTTCCGCGCGGGGATCGTTTTCCCCTGGTTGATTTATCTGCATGTAGGTAGCTGCGGCCAGCACCGCGGCTGCGGGAGTTTGCAGATGGATGTTTCCATCTTCGTCCGCACGCATAAGTGATTTGCTGATTCCGCTTAAGGACTCGTGGTCCATAGTCGCGGTTCTCGAGGCGCGTCCCTTCTTCTGGGGGCGTTTCCCGACGAAGGCGATAGGGATAGTTGCGCTCGGTGTTGGCTTGACTCGTCCGCCATTCTTTTTCGCACGACCAGATCTTCTCGAGCTTCTTTGATAGCAGTGGCCGCTCTTACTAGATGGTAGTGGTAGGCGACCATGTCTTCGTGTGGGACCCCGGCTGCAGGTGGTTTGCTTGTGCGGATGGCTTCCTTTGCTCGGAGCCAGGCGTCTCGTGAAACGTTGATCTCGGCACGTTCTTTCGCGCTTTGTTCAGTCTCCGCGGGTGGTTGTTCCGATCCTGCCATGCAGACTTGAGCCAGACGTGGCTTGTGAGTCCTAGGCGCAACTCGAAAGGCCTTCCTGACCCGAGAGGGTTCCTCTGTAGTGAGGGTATGGAAATTGCTGGTGTTGAGGCGGATTGACTCGCCACTTTTCGCCAAGTAGGGTCGTGAATCGACAGCTCCTGGGCTGGAAATTGACTCAGATCCCGATTCTTCAGGGAAGTGGAGGATCCCGTCTTTGTTGGTGTAGAACTTGAAGCTCCCGAACATCAAGGTGACGCTTTTCTCAAGATTGCTGAATTCCGGGCGTGATTTCGGCGAGTGAGGGGTGACTACGACAGACCCGATCCGAATCGGGTTGGTTGGGGTCGAAGTCGAAGGTTTCCAACGCGAGTTGGTTGTCGATGAAGCCGAAGACGCCGGAGATCCCGTGCCCGCCGTTCCCACAGACGGCGCCAATTTTCGAATCTGCATCTCAACAAGTCCCTCGGGTGAACCCATAGGGTTTCGAATAGGAGAACCTGTGGACGCTGGTGGCAATCATCGGCTAGACAGGAGACACGATTTACCCAGGTTCGGGGCCCTCGTAGAGGTAAAACCCTTACTCATGCCTCTGTCGATCTGTATTATCGAATAGATCGGTTACGATGGGGGATTTCTCAAGTCGAGAGTACGATCTTGAGCTCAAGGCTTGATGGTGCGGTATTTCTTGACCCTCTCCCGGTGGCTCTCCTGGCCTTATATAGGTGGCCATGTCCCAAACCGTACCCGGGGAGGACTCGAACTCTAAACCTATGTCGGTTACAAGTTTCCTATCTTATCCCGCAAGGCGTTGCGGGTGTGCTTCAACTGGGCTTTCTAGAGTAGTCCAAAGCTTCCCGTATTGGGCCTCAGTCTTGGGCCTAGGACCAGGTATCCTTATTCGTCGGGTCCAGGGTTCATCCCTTCGTCATGATAGGCAGCTCACGAGATCTAAACATGGAGGCATATGAGGAGAAGACAACCATCTAGCTACATCTACGAACCCGTAGTCCAAGGATAAACTACTCACGCATCACTCCGGAGGCAAGCATGGTGATGTAGAGGCCTCCGGTGATGATCTCCTCTCCGGCAGGGTGCCGGAAACAGCTTCAGAACCCCCCTGATCTAGGGTTGACGGTGACGGCGGCTGCGGAACTTTTTCGGGTATTTTGATCAGGTGTTTAGAGTTTTCCATTCGGGGGGATTAAATAGGCGAAAGGGCAAAGGCGATGGAGGTCGAGGGGCCCCAAAGCCATAGCTGGCGCGGCCAGGGGCCCGCGCCACCCTATGGTGTGGCCCCTGCTGCCCCTCTCTGGTTCCTCTTCGATCTTCTGGATTCTTCCGGGGAAAATAGGACTTCCGGGCTTCGAATTTTCCAATTCCAAGAATATTTCCAGAACAACTTTTCTGAAACTAAAAACAACAGAAATCAAGGAGCAGGCTCTGTGGCATCTTGATATAGGTTAGTCCGGAAAATCGATAAAAATGACATAAAGAAGGGAGAAAACATGTAGCATTTGGCATAATATGATCATGGAGCATCAAAAATTAGGGATACGTTTATGACGTATCAGTGCCCGCGTGCATAATCATTGCTTACATTACACACTTTTTTTAATGCAGTTATCTGTTGCTTGCAACTTAATACCTAAGGGGGTTCGGATGATAACCCGAGGGTAGATTATTAGTCATAGATGCAGATGGATGTCGGTCTATGTATATTGTTGGAATACCCGCACTAAATATCATAGTAATCTTCATGTCATATATGTGCACTACGATGCAACCTCTATTTGTCAATTGCCCAGCTGTAATTTGTTCACCCAGCATGCTATCTTTTATGGAGAGACACCACTAGTGAACCTATGAACCCCGATCCATTTTTCCACACTGTTAAACAAACCACAACTATTTCCTGCTTTCTTTACTTACTGCAAGCATACATCATTTTCCACACTATATGTCTAATCTTTGTTTTTAGCAAGACCGATGAGATTGATAACCTCACTGTATAGTTGGGACAAAGTATTTTGGATGTGGTGTGTATCGGTTCCATGTTGTTGCTGACACCGGTGAAGCGCTAGCACCACCGTCAGTGGCATCAACCTTCCTGAGATCCTCTTCCTCGTACTGGGTTGATAACCTTGGTTCTTAACTGAGGGAAATTCTTGCCGTTTGCTCATCACACCCTCCTCTTGGGGTTTGCAACAACTCTGCCAATCAACAAGAATTTCTGGCGCCGTTGCCGGGGAGGAAGAAGTCTTCTGGCAAGGGGAGTCTCTCACTCTCAACCTCTTTATTTTGTTTATTGTCTTGTTTTTATTTTTGTCTTGTTTTTCTTTTCTATATAGCTTTTATTTATTTGCGTGCTTTTATTCTGCTAAAATGAGTTCCTCTGAGAATACTAAGTTGTGTGACTTCACTAGCACAAACAACAATGATTTTATTTGTACACCTATTGCTCCACCTGCTCCTACTGCTGCTTTCTATGAGATTAAACCTGCTTTATTAAATCTTGTTATGAAAGAGCAATTTTCTGGTATTAGTACTGATGAAGCTGCTGCCCACCTTAATAATTTTTTTGAACTATGTGAGATGCAAAAATATAAAGATGTGGATGGAGATATTATTAAACTGAAATCATTTCCTTTCTCTTTGAGAGGAAGAGCTAAAGAATGGTTGCTATCTAATAGTATTGATTCATGGACTAAGTGTAAAGATGCTTTCATTGGAAAAATATTATCCTCCTGCTAAGATTATATCCCTGAGAAGTGACATAATGAATGTTAAACAATTTGATAATGAACATGTTTCTAAAGCTTGGGAAAGAATGAAAACTATGGTGAAGAATTGGCCCCCTCATGGACTGACTACTTGGATGATTATACAAACCTTTTATGCAGGACTAAATTTCTCCTCAAGGAACCTATTCGATTCAGCTGCTGGAGGTACCTTTATGTCCATCACTTTGGGAAATTCAACAAAGTTTCTTGATGATCTGATGATAAATTATTCAGAGTGGCACACTGAGAGAGATCCACAAGGTAAGAAGGTAAATTTTCTTGAGGAAGCCTCCTATTTGAGTGAAAGGCTTGATGCTATTATGTCTATGCTTGTTAATGGTAAAGCTCAAGTTGATCCTAATAATGTTCCTTTAGCCTCTTTGGTTGCTCAAGAAGAGCATGTTGATGTGAACTTCATTAGAAATAATTTTGGTGGAAACAATTATAAGCCCTATCCTCCTAATAATGGTTATGGTAATTCTTATGGCAATTCCTACAATAGTAATAAAAGCTCTACCTCTGATCTTGAAAACATGCTTAAAGAATTTATTAGCACACAAACTGCTTTTAATAAATATGTTGAGGAAAAGCTTAGTAAAATAGATGTTCTTGCCTCTAAAGTAGATAGCCTTAATATTTATGTTGATTTTCTAAAACTAAAGGTTTTGCCACAAGATGTTAAACAAAGTAAAACTCTGAATGCCATTGAAGTTCGAATTGATGATAATGTTAGGTTGATGGCTGAATTACGTGCTAGGTGGGAAAGAGAAGATGAATTGGCTAAAAAGAATAATATTGCTAGAGTTTGCACTATCACAACCACTAGTAAAACTGGAGCTCCTAGTGCTAGTAAACCTCCTACTATCAATGGTAAAGTAGTTGGTGCTAATAAAGTCCCTACTTCTTTGGTGAAACGTGCTAAATTGCCTCAAACTACTTAAATTGCTCCTGATAAAAGTGCTGAAATTTTTAGAGGTATGGGAGATAATGGTCCCATTACTTTTGATGATAATAATTTTGATTTTGATGATTGTAATATCTCTGAAGTTATTATGTTTCTAGAAAATCTTGCTAGAATTCCTAATGCTAGTGCCATGAATATGACCTTTACTAAACATATTACCAATGCTCTCATGAAAGTTAGGGAAGAAAAGTTGAAACTTGAGACATCAATCCCTAGGAAATTAGATGATGGTTGGTAGCCCATCATTAAGATAAAAGTAAATGATTTTGATTGCAATTCTTTGTGTGATCTTGGTGCTAGTATCTCTGTTATGCCTCAAAAGCTTTATAGTATGCTTGATTTACGACCATTGTAACACTGTTATTTGGATGTTCATCTTGCTGATAATGCTAAGAAGAAACCTCTTGGTAGAATTGATGATGTTATTATTATGGTTAATAATAACCTTTCCACTGTTGATTTTGTTGTTATGAACATTGAATGCAATGCTTATTTTCCTATTGTTTTGGGAAGACCTTTTCTTAGAACTGTCGGTGCTATTATTTATATGAAAGAGGGGAGTATTAAATATCAATTTCCCCTGAACAAAGGTTTGGAACACTTTCCTAGAAAAAAGATGAACCTAACTTTTGACTCTATTATTAGATCAAGATATGATGTTTATGCTTCTTCACTTGAAAATACTTGAGTTGCTCTTTTATGCATAGCTGAAAGGCATTAAAGAAAAGCGCTACCGGGAGACAACCCGTTTTATTTTGCTGTTTTCAACCCGTTTTCTTTCGTTTTATTTGGTGTTCTTTGCACTTGGGTGTTTTCTATTACCTTAGCAACCCTTCTGTATCTTTTCTTTTGTGTTTGTGTTGATCCATGTAAAGCCTCTAGTGGAAAGTTGAGCCTATATTTCGGATTTCTGCGCAGGAAACAGATTTCTCGTGTCCAGTGTTAATTCCGATAAAAATCACAGAAAATTCAAAATGACCTGAATGTTTTTGTGCTACATCCTGAGTTATATACGCAACTTTTCTTAGTTGACCACTTTTTTACTTGAGCAATAGAAGATTTTTGAAAAAATCGATCTTTACCTGTTGTTCTGTTTTGACAAATTTCTGTCATTTATCGCATTTGCATCTTAATCTCTTTCTTTTGGTGTTGTTTTGAGGAAAAGAGTTTTAAAACAAGTTGTGACATTAATGTTTTTTTGAGTGTCAGACTTGTGTTGAAACTAAACCATGTGAATTTATTATTTCAATTGCACTAACGTTGCTAATGAAGATTGTGTGAATTTTGGTGTGAAGGAAGTTTTCAAGTGTCAAGACAAGAGGAAGATATGATGTGACCAAGAAGAGTGAAAAGCCTAAGCTTGGGGATGCCCCGATGGTAATCCCAGCAAATTCCAATAATACTCAAGCGTCTAAGCTTGGGGATGCCCAAGGCATCCCCTTCTTCATCAACAAATTATCAGGTCACTTCTAGTGAAACTATATTTTTATTCGGTCGCATCTTATGTGCTTTACTTAGAGCGTATTTTATTTTTCTTTTAAGTTTGTTTTTTATTTTTCTTTCAGTTTGTTTTTAGTTTTCAATAAGATTGGTTGGACCCCAGCATTCTTTTATTGGAGAGTGACACGCTCCGCTTTTTCATGAGAATACTTTGTATTCTTAATCTCTGTCTAGCTGCTGCATTTATTTAGCTCCTGTTTTGCATGCATCTCTTATAAGAGTTGTTAGTTTTACTAGTGTTATGTGAGTAATCTCATGTTTGATTGCTGTATCATAAAGAGTATTTTTTGTTAAAGCATGTTTTGTATGGTGCTTGTTGGGAGAAAGAAAACTACTGCTAGAAGTAGAATTTATAACAGTACTAGTAGAAGCTTGTATAAACTGTGGCTAGGACTTTTTCATGCCATGCTAACTGTTATTTTAGTTTTAAAGCCTTGTGTATATTGAGTATCAAGATTAGCCTCAAATAGCTGAGAGTGTTTAATATGTCTTAAAAGATTCATGAGTTGTTCTTGTCATAGTAAAGCATCAATATATGGTATTCTCTTTCGAATGTTTTATTTGGTTGACTTGGCGCATGCTCACACCATGTTTATGACTACAAACCAGTCATGAATAGCCTCCTTGACCACTTAGTCTTTGAACTTGTGATACTGCTTATGTTGACTTACACTCTCTTGATTTGTCGCTTCCAGTCTTTTGCTAGCCTCCACCTGTACTGAGTATGAACTCTACTCGTGCATCCAAACTCCCTTAAACCAAAGTTTTTCCCATTGTGTCCACCATACCTACCTACATGTGGTATTTAACTGCCATTCCAAAGTAAATTGCTCATGTGTTACCTTTAAAACCTTTAAAATTACTCATGCTTTATGTTCCTGTTTTTGCTCACGAGGACGTAAATAGAGAATCTTTATCTCACTTGTTGATTGAATTTCATACCCTGGACTAGTGGCTTCATCCACTTATCCAAATGATAGAAGAGCTGGCAGCGGGGTGCCCAGCCCCAAGTTAATGCAAACAATTTCTCTTCACTATTTTTGCCCCTGATTTATCAGTCAAAGCATAATTGTGTAAACAAAAGAGAAAGAGGGACGACCTTCTACACCAGTTGCGTCCTTCACCATGGGAGCCGCTCTTGTGAATCCAGTTGTCTTCTGACGTACTGTATTTTCTGTTTACCATTCGTTGACATTAGCATACATCTCCCAAAATATAGACACTCCTCCATGGTATGTGATTGTTGGCAGGCACCCGAGGATTTGGTTAGCCATGGTTTGTGAAAGATGTATGGGAGGAGTGTCAAAATTTTAATACCTTTGTTTAATAAAATAAAATCTCTAGCACATGAGTGATCCCTGCTTTCCTCTACGAAGGGCCTTTCTTTTACTTTTATGTTGAGTCCCCATCTTCTAACTTTATGCACAGTTGAGAGAGCATTTTTGCCATTCTAAGTTCTATGTGCATTTGTCCCATAGACATCAATAATTCCTTCATAATGTGATATTATTTGTTCTTAGATTATTTTTTCTAGTCTTCCTCATGAACTTTGAAGGTGTCCTGGCATTTATGTTTTGCCCCACTCTTAAGGACTAGCGAAATATCACTTTGCCATGCTTTCTCTATACCTGAAACAAACGTTTACCTTTCTTTGCATTATTATTCATGATCCTTTATTTGAGTTACTTTTCATGATGCAAAGTAATTGCTATGCTTTATTATTAAAGTTTTATTTAGCATGCATGTATTTAAAGTTTTATGATCTCAGTGTGCATATGCTTTTACATTAGATTGATCAAGTTTATGTTAATAGCATGTCACCTCATAAATTATTGTTTTATCGTTTACCTACTCGAGGACGAGTAGGACCTAAGCTTGGGAATGCTTGACACGTCTCCAATGTATCTATAATTTCTGATGCTCCATGATCATATTTTGACAATTGCTACTTGTTTTCTCCCTTATTTATAGCATTTTTATACGTTTTTCGGGACTAACCTATTAACAAGATGCCAAGTGCCAGTTCCCTGTTTTCTGCTGTTTTTGGTTTCAGAAAAGTTGTTCTGCAAACATTCTCGGAATTGGACCCCACAATGCCCGAAGTTCCTATTTTCCCCGGAAGCATCCAGAACACCGAAGAGGAGTCGAAGACGGGCATCAGGGGGGGCCACGCCATAGGGTGGCGCGGGTCCCCGCTGGCCGCGCCACCTATAGGTGTGGGGCCCCTGGAGCTCCACCGCCTTTGCCCTTTCGCCTATTTAACCCCCCGGATGGAAAATCCTAAGCACCTGATAAAAAATCCCTGAAAAGTTCCGCAGCCGCCGTCACCGTCAACCCTAGATCACGGGGGTTCTGAAGCTGTTTTCGGCACCATGCTGGAGAGGAGATCATCACCGGAGGCCTCTCCATCACCATGCTGGGATCCGATGAATATTGAACTTATGCCAAGTTGATTATAGTCTTTATCTGCATATGCTATTTGTGATCTTGCATGCTTTCCGTTGCTAGTGGGTTGCTCTGGCCAAGTAGTTGCTAGTGACTCCAAGAGGGAGTATTTATGCTCGATAGTGGGTTCATGCCTCCTCACCACCTTGCGCGAGTGACAGAAACGTGAAGGGGGGATGTGATGTTTCCATTAGGGAGAAAACAACGGTGAGAGTGCCCGCGTGCATAATCGTTGCTTACATTACACACTTTGTTTAATGCAGTTATCTATTGCTTGCAACTTAATACCTAAGGGGGTTCGGATGATAACCTGAGGGTGGATTATTAGTCATAGATGCAGATGGATATCGGTCTATGTATATTGTTGTAATGCCCACACTAAATATCATAGTAATCTTCATGTCATATATGTGCACTACGGTGCAACCTCTATTAGTCAACTGCCCAGCTGTAATTTGTTCACCCAGCATGCTATCTTTTATGGAGAGACACCACTAGTGAACCTATGAACCCCGGTCCATTTTTCCGCACTGTTAAACAACCCACAACTATTTCCTGCTTTCTTTAGTTACTACAAGCATACATCATTTTCCAAACTATACGTATAATCTTTGTTTTTAGCAACACCGGTGAGATTGACAACCTCACCGTACTGTTGGGACAAAGTATTTTGGTTGTGTTGTGTGCAGGTTCCACGTTGTTCCTGACAACAGTGAAGCGCAAGCACCACCGTCAGTGGCATCAAACTTCCTGAGGTCCTCTTCCACCTACTGGATTGATAACCTTGGTTCTTAACTGAGGGAAATTCTTGTCGCTTGCTCATCACACCCTCCTCTTGGGGTTTCCAACAACTCTGCCAATCAACACCCCTCCGGTGATGAATTTCCCTCCTGGCAGGGTGCCGGGGAGAGCTCCAGAACCCTCCCAATCTCGGGATGACGATGATGGAGGCCTCGGGTGTTTTTCGGGACAAAGTGTTATATATTTAGGGTTTACGTCTCGGGGGATACAAATAGGCGAAATGGCAAAGGCGGTGGAAGCCTCGGGGCCCCACACCACCCCATGGTGCATACAGGGCGCGCCGCCCTATGGTGTGGGCCCCCTGTGGACCCCCTCCGGGTCTCTTCGGACTCCGTTGAACCTTTGGGAATTCTAGGACCTCCAGACTTCGAATTTTCCAATTCCGAGAATATTTCCAGAACAACTTTTCTGAAACTAAAAACATCAAAAAACAAGGAACTGGCTCTGTGGCATCTTGTCAATAGGTTAGTCCGGAAAAACGATAAAGATGACATAAAGTGTGTAGTAAACATGTGGGAAACAACATGTAACATCATAAATTGAGGATATGTTTATGGTGTGTCAACATCCCAAGCTTAGTTCCTACTCGTCCTCGAGTAGCTAAACGATAAAAACACATAATTTCTGAGGTGAAATGCTGCCTACATAAACTTGATCATCAATAATGTAAAAGCATAAGTAAGTGATGGCTAGGTTGAGACTCCAAGTGAAGAGTGTGTAGCTAGTGGCAAGCCTTCTTCCCCACGAGGGTGACTCGAGGGTTTATATCGAACTCTTGGGGAGCCAGTATTTCAGCAGTTGTCTTCCAAGCTTCCTCCAGGATCCTGCAAACAAGTAGAGAATTTTTTGCCCTCAACCTCACCAAGTGGTTGTCAAGCACAAGGTGTGAGACTTCTAAATTGCAATGCAAAACTGAAAGTAAATGTGCAATAATTAAATCTACTACTAAATGCAAATGAGAAAATAAATATGCAATGGATTGTTTTTGTATTTTTGTGATGCAAGTGGTGATGGAGATAATGTAAATTCGAATTGGAGATGCAAGTAAAGTAAAGTGCAAGGAAAGTAAATTGCAGCAAAGTAACTAGAGTGTTTTCTTATATTTAAAATAGGACCGGGGTTCATGGTTTCACACTTGCATTCTCTCAAATAAAGTGGTAGACGGTGGACATAAAGAATTACATGTGAGATTACAATAACATGTTTAACATTGAGTACTTTCATATGGGCATCACGTCCTAGCATAGAGATCTCTACGGTCATATTGATCCCTCTTATACTCCACCAAGATGCGAAATAAATCATAACACCTCGATAATTAAGGAAAAACCAGAGTATAGATTTAAGCAATGTGACATGAAGTTGAAGTAAGAACTTGCTAGATCTAGTCATGGAGATTGATTAGTGTCACTTCAAATCCCCGGTAACAAGGTACTCCTTTTTATCCCTAGTGAGGTAACTAAGAAAGGTTTAACAAAACCTAAGTGGGTCGCTGAAATTTTGTCACTTTCACAGCACTAGCCACCCCCCGTTACTCCAACTAATGCACCCATCACCCCACACACGCTCTCAAGAACTAGATTGATCAAAGCTAGCAAAAGAACGGGGTACATAAGATACATCTACTCAAATAACTCAAGAGAAACAATTGCAATCTCAGATTCAATAACTCATAGAAAAGATCCACCACATAGGAATTACAACGGTGCCCGTAATCATGTGAGGCAGCTCATACAGATCTAATTAGTGAAGCAAATAGAGATAGATATACAAGTGCTACTTCCACAAACCCATAGCCCTGGGGTGGACTACTCCCTCTTCATGGAGATGTCGATGGAGATGACGTTGGAGGGGTAGGAGATCACACCGGCGGTGCCCCGTCGGAGTTTTCCCCCTCCAATCTGGAACTTCTGGTCTCTGTTTCGGTGTTTAGGCGGCGCTCTCCTCCGTAAGGGTATGGGGGACCCTTTTTATAGTCGGTTTTAGGTCAAGACGGCGTCGGTAAGTCGAAGATGGAAGGAATTGGGGCCACAGGGGCCAAAAGGGGGCCTCTCACGCGGCCAAGGAATCTGGCCGCATGGAGGGTCCTCTTTTGGGCCTCCTTGCCCAATTCTCGTGGATCCTTCGCCCGCAAGTCTTCTCCTTCCAAGAAAATGACCCCCGCAGATTTTCAGGTGATTTCGCGGAAGTTTGCCCCCTGAAACGTCAAAAATATAGAAAACGGGGTTTCTGACAGGCATTGTTAATTCCATAAAAGTTGGGGGACTTTGTAATTTAACCCCAAAATACTATAAAACATTGAATTATACCCTTATATGATGCAATATGTAATAGAAAACCATGTGAAAATATGCAAAATTCATCTATGCATTTTACATGCATCAACATCCCCAAGCTTAACCCATGCTCGTCCTCGAGTATGAAGGTGATAAAACTAAGATGGGTTTTGCATATTGAAACAATCATGGGATATCAAGGAGGATTATTCATGCTACATATAATCAAATGATTAATACTAGAAATGAGTAGCAATATACAATTCATGTTGTAAGAAATATCAAATATGCAAGCAAAGATGCTTCATGAAAATTCACAAAGTGTATAATGAAATAAAAGCACTATGGACCAAATGCATACACAAAATGAAAAATAAAATCCTATATTGGTCAAAGAATAGCATAATGGAGAATAGAAAATATGGTGTACACTTTGGATAAAACTGAGTAGAGGTAAAACATGATCAAGTCTTATTTAGCCTCTAAATTATTCAACTAAAATTACTAATTGAAATGTGGTATCCATTGATCTAGGACTCTCATTGCCCCTTTATCACTAGCATCTTAAAATTGTGAGTATTGAAGTAATGAGAATGACAAGGTGGTTGAAAGCCTCATGCCCCGTGAGTGTGAAAACCTACTCCATGATTACTCAACTTAAGATTCCTAATAAGCTTTGTACAATCATAATAAGTATTAATGACATCATAGAGAACCGCAAAGAGGTATCTCTTGCCCCATGACATGGAAACAAGCCCATGTTACAATGACAAGATGAACAAACGGAGTAGACTCATCATCCTTTTTATTTTCATTCACTATTATGCATAGCTTCTTATTTTATTATAGGATGTGTTGTAGAGTCACTCGAGCTGTAAGTAAATTTCCACCATGATAAAGCATGGCTTGGGTTAGCGACCCAATGCGTTTCTCTAGTCATATAGATACTTACTCATCAAAACTTACTATTCCTCTATTTCATTTCGGCATGGCAGGAGTCCAAAAACAAAAGTACATGATATCAACCAAATGTAAATTTTTTGTGCAATGTTGAAAGCTTTCCGGTGATACACGTTTATATCTAGCTCCCAACCACACACTTGTCAAACGCAAAACTTGTGGCTCCCATTATTGGGTCACAGTGGCGGATCCAGGGGGGGGCGAGCGGGGGCCAGGCCCCCCCCATGGTTCGGCCCCCTCCAAGGAATCGTAGCAGGGGCTCGTATCGTATGTGTAGTGGTATTAGCTTAATACAATGCTCCCGTAATTAGCACAAGCTAGGACTAATCCCGCACAGCCCAACGACTGGCCAACGTGTGCTGATTTCAATGGGCCAAAACCAACGTAGTTAGCCTAGGATCGTGTACATGCCACAATTAAATGGCCAAGCCCAACGTATACATAATAGAATAAGGCCCAACGGATTGCTGCCTGTAGGCTATCGCTCTTGCCCTAGCCGCATATGCGCTCGATCATTCACATCTACTCCGTCTTCTCTGCCTTCGCCGCGCGGAGACTTTCAATGTTGTTGCCGTCGCCGCCAGGACATGAACTCGACCGAAGCTGCGACAATTTCTGCGCGACGAGGACTAGGACATATCGCCGGCCCCTTCACCACGCCACCACGCCATGATCGCCTCGTTGGCGGTTCTGTCTTGATGCGCGCACGACCTAATCAGCAATTGCTCTGAGGTATTACTGTATGCATACGATTTCATACAGACAGCTAGTTTGATTAATAGTTATTAACTTTATAGTTTGATTATCATTTGTTTATTAATTGTGTTGAACTAATAAGTATAATCGCTTATGTCATGAAGAAGGACTACCCAACTAATAAGTATTTATTTCAAACTAGTGGGTTAGTGTTCAACTCTAGCGCTGAAAATACAATCAAAGAGATAGAGGTCACAGGGAAATCGATCGGATATAATGTTTACAATCTCGATCAAGTTGATACACGAACTTTCAATTTAAATTTTGAGTCATTTGTTGAAATTCCCAAACAAACAAAAAATCAGAGCCCAACACATGACGAGACCTTGAAAAACGCAAACAGATTTTGAGGTACTTTAAAGATTGGCTCTTTTTTCGTCTCGCCCCCCCTATACTCAAATCCTGGATCCGCCCCTGTTGGGTCATGCATAAAAAGTAAAGTGTGCCTTCAAAAGTTCGTGAGAGTCCTATCCCAAGTTCAACCCATGACAATTAATAAAGTGAATATCTTAATTTAGAAAATAAATAACACAATAACATGGTGAACATACTCGGAATAGCAATAAAGCTAATGGGAAGATATGGTGGACTCACTGGAAATACTTGGCTAAGGAGTGTTGGAAACAAGTTTTTACTTGTTGGAATTTTTAAATTTTTGGGCTAGCAAGAGGGAGATAGTTGACCAGCTACTATGCATGCATATGTCCATAGAACTACTCATTTCATGACAAACTAAATAAACCAGCAATTAACATCAAGGACATGAATAAGAGATAGCTCAAGACAACATTATTGCAAATTTCTACACATAAAAAGCCTATAAAGCATGCAAACATATGTAGCTCTTCAAATCAACCATGGCATCCCTATTCCAAGTCATAATACTAGCATCCAATACATTCCAAACCCAAACTCTAGTAGCTCAATCTCATATAAAATGATGGTGGTCTTATCAAAACAAAAATAAAAACAAAAACTAGACACTTCAAATCTCTACGATAAATGCTTTGCTTAGAAAAACAGAAAGTAGACGTGTGCTAACCAAAAGAGTGTAGCTCCAGTGAGGTGTTCATCACATCTCCAAGCTTATGTCTTTCACCATTCTTGGATGTCTTGAGGCGCAGCTCCTCTATTCCCTGTGAAAAAACTTCACAAAACATTTTTCTCCCATTCTTTTTCGGTGGGGTGAGATTAGCAAGGACAAACAAATCACATGCTTGCTGTGAAAAATTCTAAATCAAATGCTCCAGTAGATAGAAAATAAGGTTCATTATGTTGTATGTTCACTATCTTGCTTGAAAGAATCATGGAATTCGATTCCCAAGCCCAAACAGTGCATAAAACAAAACAAGGCAGAATCTGTCCAGAAAAGAAGCAGCAGAAAAACGAACGTTTTTCCCTAAGCTAGGCTCGTCAAAAAATTAATCCAATTTTTGTGCTTACAGAGGACCAAAATTTTCAGAACATACTAAAAAATTAGCTCAATCTGACATACCAATAAAAAACGTAAAATCATACGGTGAGCAGACTCGTGCTGAAATAGAAATTTCATGCACTAGGATAGCAACTTATAAGTCCAAATGGGTTTGACTTGACTCTTTATTGAAAAATCCAGAATTAAAAAAAAGCAACTAATCTATTGAGACAGCAAGAGGACACTAGGAAAATCCAAACAAAAACAACCGGGTTGCCTCCCGTAAACCGCTTTCTTTATAGCCATATAGCTAGGCTTTACTTACTTGATAATCAAGAGGGGTAGAGAGCTTGTTCTTCAGCGTGCCCCTCTTCCTTGGGAAGTGATCCATGCTTTTCTTGTGAGGGAACTGAAACTTGACATTCCCTTTCTTGGAGTCTATGATTGCACCTGTAGTACGAAGAAAAGGTCTACCCAAAATAATAGGACTAGGGGATTTATCCCCCATATCTATAATAATGAAATCAACGGGTACGAAAGTCATGTGCAATTCAATCATAACATCTTTTACTTGTCCTACAGCATGTTTAGTAGAGTTATCAGCAAGGAAAAATTCACTTCAGCACTTTTCTAAATTTTCTAGTTCTAGCAATTCATATAATTCTTTAGAGAGTACCGATACACTAGAACCTAGATCTAACATAGCATGGTGAATTTCTTTTCCAATTGAAACTAGCACCTTGGGGATCCATGCATCCCCAAGCTTAGGAGGTATCATGGCCTCATTCTTGTACCTAGCAATTTTTTCTTGCAAGACATGATTAGCAATATAAGATCCAAAGCCAGGTTGATTAACATTTATAGTGGGATCACTAGCAAATTTTTGTAGAGTAGCAATAAGTTCTTGCAAGCTACTTTTTTCTAAATCAAGCAATGGATTCTTAATTTCAGTAAGCATCATAATTTTCTCTAATTTAGCTAGCATGCTTGATTCATGAGGACTAATTTCATCTTTGCTAGCAAGATAAGACATATATGGAAGTAAATATTCAGAGTACTTCACTATTTCATTCAAAGTTTCTTCGAAGCTAGTAGGGACATGCTCACTTGTATTCTCAGCAATATGATCAATATTTTCAATAATAGGAGCAGCAATAGTAATATAATTCATTCCTAAACTAGGTTGTGCTTGTGGCTTTCCTGCTGACATGCTTAATAGAGTTGCTTGATTATCAGCTAATTTTGACAATGCTTTATCTAAATTCGAAGATTGAAGTTGCAATCCTTTATTATCACTACTAATGGATGCAATAGACTTATTTAACTCATGTATCATTGCATTGTGACTAGCAACTTGTTCCATAAGCAATTTATTAGATTCAGAAATTTCACTAGAAGGCTTCCACTTATTTTCATTAGCATTAGGATATGGAACAAAAGGTTTATTTGGCACATAAGGAGGTTTACTATATGAATTGTAAGCATTACCAAAACCATTTCTACAATAATTCCTAACAAAATTAACATCCACACTTTCAGAATTACTACCAACTAGCTCCTTCAAAGGCACTCTCCATATTTTGTTTATTAATAAAAGCAAGAATAGTGTCCATTTTAGAAGACAAATCATTGGTTTCTTCAATTGAGTTTATTTTCTTAGTGGGATTGGGTGCTCTTTCAGTATTCCATTGACTATAATTTGGCAATATGCTTTCTAATATTCTCTTAGCCTCACCTACAGTTTTACTCATAAATGCACCTCCAGCAGCAGAATCAAGTATATTTCTAGACATGTAGTTTAGACCATTATAAAAAGAGTGTAGTATGGTATATTCATTTACTCCATGTGATGGGCATGTTCTAATCATTAATTTAATTCTATCCCATGCCATGGCTACATGTTCATTATCATTTTGCCTAAATGAGAGGATATTATTCCTATTTTGCAAAATTTTAGCGGGAGGATAATATTTCTTAATGAAAGCTTCTTTTAAATCATCCCAAGACTTTATACTAGCTGTAGGTAGTGAAAGTAACCATTCTTTATCCTTTCCTCTAAGTGAAAAAGGAAATAATTTCAGTTTTAAAACACTACTTTCCACATTTTTAAATTTTTGCATATCACATATTTCCATGAAATCATGAAGATGCATAGAGGCATCCTCCATAGCACTACCACCAAATTGCTCTCTAGTAATTAAATTCAATAAACTAGGACTTACTTCATAGCTTTCATCTTGTATTTCAGGTGTAGTAATTGGCCTAGCAATGAATTGGTCATTGGGTGTATTTGTGTAGTCACTTAATTTAGTTCTATCACCCATTTTAACAGTTTTTATGTAGTTTTTAATTTTTTATGCAAAACTGAAAAGCAAAGTAACTAGGTAAATTCGAAATACTAAAATAATCTAGATAACTAAATGCAAACTAAAATAAAATATGCAAGACAAAACAAAAACAAGAACAAAAACAAAACAAAAACAAAAACAAGACAAGAAGCAAAACAATCTACTTGAAAGAAGGTGGAGATAGAAAGGACGGTACTCACGTAGGTGCAACCTCCCCAAGCTTAGGTGTTTGCACACCTTGTTGGTGATGAAGACTTCTTGTGAGCTCCCTTGGACAACTCCTTCACCTATGGCTCCCGGGCAACGGCGCCAGAAAAACGCTTGATGGCTAGGTTGAGACTCGAAGTGCAGAGTGTGTAGCTAGTGGCAAGCCTTCTTCCCCACGAGGGTGACTCGAGGGTTTATATCGAACTCTTGGGGAGCCAGTATTTCAGCAGTTGTCTTCCAAGCTTCCTCCAGGATCCTGCAAACAAGTAGAGAATTTTGTGCCCTCAACCTCACCAAGTGGTTGTCAAGCACAAGGTGTGAGACTTCTAAATTGCAATGCAAAACTGAAAGTAAATGTGCAATAATTAAATCTACTACTAAATGCAAATGAGAAAATAAATATGCAATGGATTGTTTTTGTATTTTTGTGATGCAAGTGGTGATGGAGATAATGTAAATTCGAATTGGAGATGCAAGTAAAGTAAAGTGCAAGTAAAGTAAATTGCAGCAAAGTAACTAGAGTGTTTTCTTATATTTAAAATAGGACCGGGGTTCATGGTTTCACACTTGCATTCTCTCAAATAAAGTGGTAGACGGTGGACATAAAGAATTACATGTGAGATTACAATAACATGTTTAACATTGAGTACTTTCATATGGGCATCACGTCTTAGAATAGAGATCTCTACGGTCATATTGATCCCTCTTATACTCCACCAAGATGCGAAATAAATCATAACACCTCGATAATTAAGGAAAAACTAGAGTATAGCTTTAAGCAATGTGACATGAAGTTGAAGTAAGAACTTGCTAGATCTAGTCATGGAGATTGATTAGTGTCACTTCAAATCCCCGGTAACAAGGTACTCCTTTTTATCCCTAGTGAGGTAACTAAGAAAGGTTTAACAAAACCTAAGTGGATCGCTGAAATTCTGTCACTTTTACAGCACTAGCCACCCCCTGTTACTCCAACTAATGCACCCATCACCCCACACACGCTCTCAAGAACTAGATTGATCAAAGCTAGAAAATAAGAACGGGGTACATAAGATACATCTACTCAAATAACTCAAGAGAAACAATTGCAATCTCAGATTCAATAACTCATAGAAAAGATCCACCACATAGGAATTACAACGGTGCCCGTAATCATGTGAGGCAGCTCATACGGATCTAATTAGTGAAGCACATAGAGAGAGATATACAAGTGCTACTTCCACAAACCCATAGCCCTGGGGTGGACTACTCCCTCTTCATGGAGATATCGATGGAGATGACGTTGGAGGGGTAGGAGATCAGACCGGCGGCGCCCCGCCGGAGTTTTCCCCCTCCAATCTGGAACTTCAGGTCTCTGTTTTGGTGTTTCGGTGTTTCGGCGGCGCTCTCCTCTGTAAGGATACGGGGGACCCTTTTTATAGTCGGTTTTAGGTCAAGACGGAGTCGGTAAGTCGAAGATGGAAGGAATTGGGGCCACAGGGGCCAAAAGGGGGCCTCTCACGCGGCCAAGGAATCTGGCCGTGTGGAGGGTCCTCTTTTGGGCCTCCTTGCCCAATTCTCGTGGATCCTTCGCCCGCAAGTCTTCTCCTTCCAAGAAAATGACCCCCGCAGATTTTCAGGTGATTTCGCGGAAATTTGCCCCCTGAAACGTCAAAAATATAGAAAACGGGGTTTGTGACAGGCAGGGTTAATTCCATAAAAGTTGGGGGACTTTGTAATTTAACCCCAAAATACTATAAAACATTGAATTATACCCTTATATGATGCAATATGTAATAGAAAACCATGTGAAAATATGCAAAATTCATCTATCCATTTTACATGCATCAGTATGCCGAGATCATAGAACTTCAACACAAGCATGATAAATACAATTTTAATAATAAAGCACAACAATCACCTTGCATCATGAGAAGTAACACAAATAAATGATCATGAATAACAATGCAACGAAAGATATACGTTTGTTTCAAGTATAGTGAA